>CM055819.1:41760262-41857762 GCA_029582265.1 Zoroaster sp. YZ-2022
CCAAACCATTACGGTGTCATAGGACACAAACGCCTATTCCGAGGTACAAGCACCACTATTACCGGGTACAGAACCCCTATTACGAGGTGTACATGGGCAAACCCACCGGTCATTAACAACATCATGGGTTACATAGGACACAAACTTACTTACTGCCTGCCACTAACGAGTGTACATGGACCACGCCTTTACGAGGGACTGGCCAAACGCCTATTACTGTTCATGGCCACGCCTATTACTGAGGTGTAGGACAAACGCCTATTACCGAGGGTACAACCAAACGACTTAGTGGTGACACACTACTGTGACAGGAACAACGCATTCCAGGTTACACACCAATCCCTAGACCGACTTACGACACACCCATTCCTCTCCCTACATATACTGTCCCTCCCCATCATTCAGCCACCACCTCTCCGTCAGCCAACTCACCATCCTCGCATGACCACCCTTATCGATCTCCATGCCATCTCACCTATCCGCTTCCAACCACCTATTCCAGTCATCCGCACAACGCCCTTCCTCACTCACCACTTTGTCTAGACCAAACTTTCTAGTCATGACACCTCCTCTGTCATCACAAACCACTTAGTCACGATACCATCCATCATAGACACCTTCTATTACACACCTCACCGTTACATCTCCACACCTCGTTCACAACCATAATCCCTCCATTCTCCATCCCTCCTCCCTCCTATCTATCTCATCTCTCATTCATCCTATCCTCCATCTCATCATCTCACCATCCCTCCTCCATCTCCCCTCAACTCTCTCATCATCTCTCTCTCCATCTCATCATACATTAATTCTCATTCATGCTTCCTATTATACTGTTTATCTCTCCTCTCGTCCGTCGTCCATCAACACTTCGTATCACACATATTTGTCATTATATATCACATATGTCTCACTCTCTCTCTCCTTCATTACCACTCTATCATTATTTCTCATACAGTTTTCGCTTCATTACGATTCAATATCACCTCTTATGTTACCTTCATCCTCACCATCTCTCATATCATATTTCATCTCTTGCATCTTCACCACACACATACCTCTCACATATCCTTGTGTAACATATTACGAGCATGCATGATTAATGATGACAATTTGGACAACAACATATAGTTCAGGGCACAAACCACTATTACCGAGGTGACATAGACACAAACCATTATTAAGTGTAAAGGAAAAACACTATTACAGATTACAGGAACAAATGCCTTTTACGGTGTAATGGAAACGCTATTATCGAAAGGTTATGAATGCCTTATGTGTACGAGCACAACCTATTACAGGTGTATAATGCACAAAGCACTATTACAGGTGTAAGGGACCAAACCACTATTACCGAGGTATGGACAAAACGATAAGGGTGTAATACACAAACCTATTAAAGGTAGGACACACTTTACAGTACAACCCATTCTCACCCTACATCCCTCCATACCCTTTACCATCATCCTCCATCCATCATCCAAACACATCTCTCATCCTCATCATTCTCAACCCTATCCGTTCCACCTCATCCACCCTTCATCATCTCATCCTCCGACATTCCTCTCTACATTTCATCCCACCCTTCCTCACCTACAGCACTCTCTCCATTACTACGTGGCCCAACCCTCTCTCAGTCCTAGCCCACCCTTATTACGTCATGCACACCCATCCGAGGTCATGACCACGCATTACCGATTACTTCATCCATCCAGTCCATCTTGCTCTATGTCATCCACCCTCTAGTCGCCACCATTCCTCGTCCATCGCTCACCCTTTCCAGTATCTGCACAACCTCTACCGTCCTACACACCGCACTTCCGGTCATGCCACGACATCCAGTTCATTCACCTTCTCCGGTGTCTCGCACCCATTCCAGTTCATCCTCCATCTCCATCCCTCATCCTCCATCCTCCTCTCCCTCCATCCTCCATCCATCACCCTCAACCTCATCCATCCTCCATCCTCTCCTCCTCCTCCTTCCATCTCCATCCTCCATCCTTCTCCTCCATCCATCCTCCATCCCCATCCATCTCCTCCATCCATCCTTCCTCCTCCATCCTATCCCTTTTCATCATATAATCATTATTCAAACCACTTCTGCCTCTCTCTATCATACCCTCCAGCCCCTTCAACTTTGTTATCCCCACAATCCATAATTCACATCATAAAGCCCATCGTCCTTAAAATCGGTACATCTAACCAAATTTACTATCAATAAAAAAAAAAAAAACAGTGAAATAACCCAAAGCCACTCCAAACTACTCCCTCTAACTCATCGTAAATCTATTCCTTGTCATAAAGTTATCATCTCATCCTCCTTCCATCTCATGTCTCCATCATTCTTCACCTAATCCATCTATTCTATTTCTTTTATTTATTTATTTTTGTCTTCTTAAATTGTTTAGCAAACAGAAAAATACGTGATACATGTATACGTGGAGACCAAATTTACCATAATTATCCGAAGCATGTTGGTTATTAAGAGAGTACTCACAAATACTCACAAACATTCATACCCCTATGTGAAAATGGCGTTTGAAACACAGCACGGCAGAAATCCAATCGATTCAGCAATTTTGGCTGCAACTGGACATCGTTTCATAACAGGTAAAAAGAAAATGAACTAGAGGTATTGAGTTTGTAGAAAACAAGGTGTTCGAGTGTGCATCATATGTGACGAACGCACTATTACCGAGGTGTACATAGGACACAAACGCACTATTACCGAGGTGTACATGGGACACAAACGCACTATTACTGATGTGTACATGGGACACCAACGCACTATTACTGAGATGTACATGGGACACAAACGCACTATTACTGAGATGTACATGGGACACAAACGCACTATTACTGAGGTGTACATAGGACACAAACGCACTATTACTGAGGAGTACATAGGACACAAAACGCACTATTACCGAGGTGTACATAGGACACAAACGCATTATTACCGAGGTGTACATAGGACACAAACGCACTATTACCGAGGTGTACATAGGACACAAACGCACTTTTACTGAGGTGTACATAGGACACAAACGCGCTATTACTGAGGTGTACATAGGACACAGACGCGCTATTACTGAGGTGTACATAGGACACAAACGCACTATTACCGAGGTGTACATAGGACACAAACGCACTATTACCGAGGTGTACATAGGACACAAACGCACTATTACCGAGGTGTACATAGGACACAAACGCACTATTACCGAGGTGTACATATGACACAAACGCACTATTACCGAGGTGTACATAGGACACAAACGCACTATTACCGAGGTGTACAACCCTCCATTCCTCCATCCCTACATCCCTCCATCCCCCTCCTTACCTCCCTCCATCCCTCCATCCATCCATCCCACCAACCCTCTATCCATCTCTCCATCCCTCCATCCATCTCTCCAACCCTCTATCCATCCCTCCACACCTCCATCCATCTCTCCCCTTCCATCCATCCCTCCATCCTCCATCCATTTCTCCACTCCTCCATCCATCCTTCCATCCCTCCACCCTCTATCCCTCCACCCCTCCATCCATCCCTCCATCCCTCCCTCCATCCCTCCACCCCCTCCATGCCTCCCTCCCTCCCTCCCTCCATCCATCCCTCCAGCCCTCCAGCCCTTTATCTATCTCTCCATCCCTCCATCCATCTCTCCATAGCTCCATCCATCCATCCACAACTCCATCCATCTCTCCCCTTCCATCCATCCCACCATCCTCCATCTATTTGTCCACTCCTCCATCCATCCCTCCATCCCTCCACCCTCTATCCCTCCACCCCTTGATCCCTCCCTCCATCCCTCCCTCCCTCCCTCCCTCCATCCCTCCCTCCCTCCATCCCTCCATCCCTACATCCCTCCATCCCCCTCCATCCCTCCCTCCATCCCTCCCTCCATCCATCCCTCCATCATCCATCCATTTCTCCTCTCCTCCGTCCATTCCTCCATCCCTCCATCCTCTATCCCTCCATCCATCCATCGCTCCATCCATTCATCCCTCCATCCTTCTATCCATCTCTCCATCTCTGCATCCATCACTCCTCCAAGCATCCATCCATCCATCCCTCCATCCATCCCTCCATCCCTCCCTCCATCTATCTCTCCATCCATCCATCCTTTCATCCCTCCATCCATCCCTCCACCCACCCATCCCTCCATCCATCCATCCATCCCTCCTTCCATCCATCCATCAATCCCTTTTGAATTGATTTATAAAATCAATTATTCAAACGCAGAGCATTTTGTCACGTCATTGTATTGTTGATATAGGCCCTATATGCCACCCCTTCAACATTGTGGAGTATTCCAACAAATGACATGAATTTAATTCAACCGTATAAGGCCCATCAGTCGGCTTGAAAAATCGGTACAGTATACGTGTAGACCAAATTTACTATAATTGTAAAAAAAAAAAAAAAAAAACATGGTGGGAAAGATAAGACTCACAAAGCACAAGACTGCAAATAATTTGCGCTAACGAAGCCTGTGAGATAAATGGATATTGTCTTAGATGCAATGTTAGAAATGGTTATCAGTAGTCGATACCACCATTCCATTCTGCATTGTACTGCACACTGTGCATGTACAAACAAACCTGATATCTAATATCTATTTGTTTTATTTATTTATTTTTGTCTTCTTAAATTGTTTAGCAAACAGAAAAATACGTGATACATGTATACGTGGAGACCAAATTTACCATAATTATCCGAAGCATGTTGGTTATTAAGAGAGTACTCACAAATACTCACAAACATTCATACCCCTATGTGAAAATGGCGTTTGAAACACAGCACGGCAGAAATCCAATCGATTCAGCAATTTTGGCTGCAACTGGACATCGTTTCATAACAGGTAAAAAGAAAATGAACTAGAGGTATTGAGTTTGTAGAAAACAAGGTGTTCGAGTGTGCATCATATGTGACGACGCCATCATCTAAAGTTGTTAAAAGACAAGAGTTACTGCAGGATATATGAGTTATCAGCTCGTGCAGCATTCATCTGTGCAGCGACCCTACAACCCTGGTGGGTTACGGGACCAGTGACAGTGACAATATATATATATATATATATATAATATATATATATATATATATATATGTATGTATGTGACGGGCTTTGCGAAAATGAGTCACATGGGGGTGAACATAATTTTTTAGTTATATACATGGCTGAAAAGAGCATGCAATAAGCTTCATTTTGATACCTGTTAAACAACTGTGGCATGTCCGGTTCAAAAGTTATCACCTTTTGAAAATATGTATTATGTCAACAATCGAGTAAACCCGTACAGGAGAAATTGCCTATTAAAAAAAGAAGTAAAAACCCATGACTTCAGAAGGTTACTAATAAAATGTGCGTAGTTACCAATATGTTCCTTAAAATGTAATGCTAGCGGGGTTTATATTTTTGCCAAGCACAATCAACGTAGACGCAGCAATTTCTTTCGCATTGTAATGGAAACAACGGACGAAATGAAAACAAAAGGCACACAAAAATCATCATTTATTCCACTTTTTCAAACAAATCAGCTTTTTGATTTATAAATATGAAAATACAGATACTAAAGAACCGAAATAATGGATAATCAGAAAATCAATTTCCATTATTTTTATTCACCCTCCAAACATTCATCAACCCTGTACGTGGAAATAGGCCGTGTTATACTGTGCTATACTGAATACATTAACTTCCGGTTCGGTCACACAGAAGTAATGCAGTAGATGTCTTTTATCATCGTACTAAATGTGATGAAATTCTGTTCAATAATTTATTCCCTTTTAAATACTGCTGCTAGAGAGCGCTCTGATCTGTGATGACGTCATCAAACATATTTTTAACGGTAAGATATTACTAGTCACTTTATTCAAAGAAGTCCGATATTCACCTTCCCTATCACATTAGCTGTAGACTATACCGGAAAAAAGGTCAAAAGGGGGTCATGTGAAAATATATTTTGTGGTTCAATGATGAGATGTGATTTTTGGAAATATTTAACTTCAATTTTGCGTAAGAATGTGTTGAAATTGAACTTCCTGTTTGGACCGGAAGTAAAGGTCAGATCAGGTAATTTGAACTCCTCATGATCATGAAAAAATAACGTTAATACCGCCTGCTTTGGTTCAACTTCTGAGATTGGAAAATAATCCCTTTTTAAAAAATGCCGCTAGGGGGGCGCTCTTAACTTTGATGACGTCATCAGACATTTTTAAAGATAAGATGTCACTGATCACTTTATTCACAGAAGTCATATTCAAATTTCCTAGTTTTTGAGAATTTTTTTTTATTTTTTATAAACCTGTCGGCAGAGGGATGACAGGTGATGACATCATCATTCACATTTTTAAAAGGTCACATGTCAATAGTAATTTCATCCACTGAAAGCATGTCCAAATACCATATCATGGACCTTATAAAAGTACCATTTAAGAGGTTTCATTTGATACATTGTGCTGAAGATCTGACGTCACGCTTCGAGGCTCGCGAGCTAGCTATCAAGGTCAAAGTTGAGTATCGGGAACAATATGGCGGCTGCACGGCCAGTATCTGGTGTAATTCACGCGCCTCTAGCTCAAAGCGTGACGTCAGATCTTCAGACTAACCAAGAGGTAACATCTGAGGTGATGAATCGCAGCCAGCTTCGCCTCGTTCATGCAATAGATCAGTTCAGATTTTACCGCGTAATTTACTTAGACTTGAGATCAAGTCGTAGGTTGGTCGTATTTGTCTGTACGGATGCGCGCCGTTCAATAGAATGTGCACTGTGTATTTTCCACGTCAACTACCTTGAACCCATTGTATTATATCATATTTCGCATTGGCAGCAGTGTATCATCATGAGTACGAGTATGCGCCAAATGTTGCACGTTGGGGCGCGATAAACAGCACTTGATTTCAAGGCTACGCCAATATATGTATACTATTGTGTATACTATTGTGCTTGTGCTGGTTAGGAAGAGAGCACACACACATTTCCAGAGCTCCACTTTTGCTGTCAGTTGTGCTGTTATAAATGCAAACCAGCGATCAATTTTATGATCAGGCATCTCATCTAGTGACAGTGACTTCACTAGACCAATTTCTGCTGGATATTCTTCAGGGTTGTGGAGATTTTCAAGTGAATTTCCAACTGATTTACACATCTCTGGAGTGGGAAGAGAGGCCATTTTGCCAACAGGAAGCTTCCTGCTCATTGACCCGTGGATGCCCTGTGCCATGTCACAATGGCTCTTTATCTTGGTAAGCTGCTTCTGCTGGCCATACTCCTATTCAGCTGTGACCACCAAGAAGGATCTTTTGTTCTCCCTGGATTCAATGTGAATGCAAGATCTGGACATGCCAAATACAGCAATCGGAGGATCCTGTACTACAGTAACTCTGAATGCACATTTCAACTTCAGTTACTCAGATCTGGTGATATCGAACTTAATCCAGGCCCTTCACGCCAGTCTGATGATGCCCCCAAACACTTTAATCTGAAGTGTGTACTGCTCAATGCCCGTAGTGTCGTCAACAAGACTCTCGATCTTCAGTCAGAGCTGACTATCCACCATATTGATATTGCCTGTGTGACCGAGACTTGGTTATGCCCCGACATCGCTGATAGCGAGATTCTGGACTCCTTGAAATACCAAATATTTAGGCGTGACAGGAACCGCAATGGTGGTGGTGTACTGTTTGCATGCAAGTCCAGTCTCATGCCATCCAGAAGAATAGAATTTGAACCGTCCGCTGACATCCAAGCCAACTTCAAACAATGTGAACTCGTCTGGGTACAACTTACCCTCCCCCAGAATAAAGGCAAGCTACTTTTTGGCACTTGTTATCGGCCTCCATCTTCAACAACAGGTTTTGACGAAGCACTGACTTTCTCCATCAACCGCATCCTCCCATGTTCCCACCAGTTTAAAGCCATCTTTCTTCTTGGAGACTTCAACCTACGGATACCCTGTTCGACTTCGTTGGATGAGCACAACCCTTTAACTCTCGACAATCGTTCTGCAACGGTACTGAACATAACTGAATCCCTGGGCATGTCTCAACTGGTCTCCTTCCCCACAAGACGCAATCCACATGGTGACGATACCATGCTGGATCTGATCTTTTGCAACGACACCAGCTGGGCGAAAAACATCCATAGAGGACCTGGTCTGGGCAACAGTGACCACGATTCTGCTCATTTTGAGATGACTACATCATCCACACATCAAGTTCTTCGCCGTACATTTCATCAATTCCACAAAGCTGACGTATTGGATTTTCAGCCGACATTGGATTGTATTCCATGGGAGCTGTTTTTCGATGAGACCGACATTGATGAAACATGGGACAACTTCACGTCACTCATCCATGCTGCAGTGAAGGATATAGTCCCCATTGCTACCTCAAAAGGACAACGTCGATCCCCATGGATAACTCATGACATTATCAAAGCATCCAGGAAAAAGAACAGAATGTACCGGCAAGCAGTTAAGAACAAGAACAATGTTGACTTATGGAACAGATACAAAGAATTAAGATCACTAATTAAACGGTTAACAAGAAATTCTTATAATGACTATGTGGAAAGTCTTTCTTTAGAATGTAAGGTAAATCCAAAGCGTTTTTGGTCCTTTGTAAAGAGCAAAAGAAAGCCACAATTTGTTGATACTTTCAAACATGGCGATCAAACGCTTATTAACCCCAGTGCAACTGCTAATGCATTTAATCTTTCTTTTCAAAGAACTTTTCTCCACAGCAGTCCTCATACCAACTTCCCAATGACAGTGATACCTGTGAGGCTCACCCTGGAGTTATTCCTCTGCAGAATATTCATGTTAGTCAAGCAGACGTGCTAAAGGCCATCGATAATCTTAACTCCTCTAAACCTCCTGGTTTGGATGGCATGTCTCCCAAAATACTGAAACTTGCTGGTTTGTCAATTGCTCCAGTATTAACTAGAATATTTAATCTCAGTCTTTCTACAGGTGCAGTTCCACACCACTGGAAACAGGCAAATGTTGTTCCCCTCTTCAAACATGGTGATAAATCTCTTATTGTTAACTACAGACCAATTTCTCTTTCCTCTGTTCCTTGTAAGATGCTCGAAGGTTTTATATCTAAGAAATTACTTTATCACTCATCTCAGTATAATATCATACGAGGTTCCCAACATGGATTTCAACCTAAACGTTCTTGTATTACTCAATTGACAACTCTCTTTGACGCATGGGCCCGAGCATTGGATGTTCCTAAACCACCTAGAATCGATGCCGTCTTCCTTGATTGGTCAAAAGCCTTTGACAGGTGTGACCATTCGATTCTCCTCCAGAAGTTACACCGATATGGCGTCTGTGGAAACCTGCTTTCATGGATCAATAATTTTCTGTCAAACAGAGAACAACGAGTTATTTTTTCAGGAGCCAAGTCTGACTGGGTACCAGTTACATCAGGGGTACCTCAAGGCTTGGTCCCTGGCCCTATACTGTTTAATTTATTTACGGCCGACCTGTCTAATCATTTTCAATCTGCCCTACCTCAATATGCCGATGACACCGTTTTGTATCGTATTATTAGATGTAATGATGATAGTGTTGTCTTACAGAATGACCTAAACTCTATTGCCGAGTGGTGTACAGAAAATCGTATGCAGCTGAACTCAAATAAGTGTAAAGTTATGCATATCACCCGTTCCAAGAAGCAATCTTTAACTCCTTACTCTCTTTCAGGTGCTGAACCTTTAGAAGTCGTCAGTTCATATAAATATCTTGGTGTTATTTTTTCAAATGACCTAACCTGGACAAAACATGTAGGCATGATTCGTTCCAAATGCTCTAAACTGGCTGGTTTCATTCGACGTACTGTCAAATCTAGAAATGCTGAAGTTCTACTAAAACTATTTTGTTCTCTTTGCAGACCTGTTCTGGAATACGGTTCACCAGTTTGGCTACCGCATCAGAAAAAACATATTCAGTGTCTTGAGACTATTCAACGTCGCTTTACTAAATCATGCTTTCCCTACAATGTTGCCATTTCACTTTCATATTATGAAGAACGCTTATCAAAACTTCACTTGCCTCCTCTTTACAACAGACTGGTGTTTTTGAGTGCCTCGTTTGTGATTAAATGTCTCTACAAATGTATTAACGTCCCTTCACATTTTCTTCCGCAGCCCAATACAAGGAAAACAGATACCTTACTTTTCACACATCAATACAGCTGGACAAATTGTGTCAAGTATTCTCTATTTACTCTCTTCCCTAGGTTTTACGATTCACTTCCTTGCGATCTTCAAAACCTCTGCCTTGAGCCTTCACCTAAAGTCGTCATCAATTCTTTACGTGACTACCTTTTCAATCATGACCCAATCTCCCACGCATTCTAGAGTATCCTGCACTTGGTTTTAGACAGTTTAATACATAATGTAAACTAAACTTACCTTGAAATCGCTAGGTTTTATTTTCACCTTTCCTTAATAAGTGGTCTTGCTTTGCTCGGGTGTACATGTGAAACAGTCAACATTGTAATGTGTGTTTTCTACATGTTAAATTATCTAGTTATTATTTTCATTTACAGTGTACATGATTTATGGATTGCTTTTCTGTTACATGTACTTGTCTGCGTACATGTTGTCTTTGTTTTTACATACATCAGGTTCATTTTTAAGGTCATATTTTCTTGCACTAAAGTGTAATGTTAGTCTGTGTATTTTACACTGTATATTTGATTTTATAAGTTTATGGATTGTAGAAATTTATATATTTACGTATTTTATATCCTTTTGATTACCGTACTTTACAATCCATTATTATTATTATTGTTGTTTGTTTGTTTGTTTGGGGTGTTGGGGTGTTTGTTTGTTTGTTTGTTTTTTGTATAGATTCTTTATATCCTCTGTCCAGTCAGTTTGGAGAGCCCCTCGACAGAAACTTGTTTCTTTTGGGCAATCCTTCGGGAGCTGTTTGGATTTAGTCCTGTGTTCCTTCCTGTACATTTTTGTTTAATTATCTTGTCGCTTGTATTGTACTTTATGTATCCCGGAAAATGAAATAAATAAATAAAATAAATAAATATTGTTTCCATTGTCGTTGGACTGACTTTTTTCTAAGCAAACCCCACTCTGTTTGTACACAAGGAGCAACCGCGGATATTTAAGAACAATAAACCTACCGTGGACTACTGAGGATATTTGTCCTCGGTCTATTTATCCTCAGTCTATACCATTATGCATGTACACCCACGCTGGCTGCTATACAACCACCATCTTCAGTGTACAAAGCTTATCTAACCTTGCATAGGGTGGGGCCTCGTTAGCATTATGATCAATACACAACCCTGATTAACTAGCATCTAATAATTATGATCACCTTCATGCAGAGGAATCAGTCCAAAGCAATAAGTGCTGAATCCTTGCGTTATTAAGATGATGCAGTTTTGTGTACAGGGCCTATTGCAATGTATTGATCCATGGCGGAGGTCTTTTTAACAATAATTATCGCTATGGATTATTTTTCAAGTGCTCAGTCTGTCAAGCTATTATAGTCAGTGGGATATTATGAATTTTGAACATATTATGAGCGTTTTATTTCAGATGAATTTAACCAGACACCTGGTCAAGAATGTTAAAGTTTACATAATTTGTTTTCCTAAATAAAGTTAAGTATTGGTCTGTCTAAAATGAAGAATATTTTACAGAGATAACGAATTGTTTTTGGTGTAATTGTTCTTTTATCACTGATATTAAATCTGTCAGGTACACGTTGGTCAAGGCCTACATCGATCCCGCTGACGTTGTTCTGGTTAATCGATTTGTATTGATATTACACCGTGGAGATTGCAAACAACAAATATTAATGTTTATTTGTAGGTGAACAAAATTTACTCTCTACGATAACACAAATAATAGGCCTATGAGTGGGAAACGGCTGTGTCTCTTCGAAATGGGTGTACATGTACAGAATAGTGCTTAAGACTATGTTTTCACTTAAACTTCCGGTTTCGACCGGAAGGAGAGGTCAGATTGGGATCATGTCTGTGAACGAGGTGTTACATAATTCAAGATCTTTAAGATGATGCACAGATTGTGAAAATATATTTCGTGGTTTTTGAGATATGATTTTTTTTAAATACAAATGTAGGCCTATATGCGTAGAGAATTTACACCCTGCACATATCCACCCTGCTGGGAGCTCAAGGCGCGGAAACAAAGATACAAACATGAATACAAACAATATACAATGATAGCATAGGGAAAAAATTATGTACTGAGATACATGTACCTACAATGCAATTACAAATATACATCATCTTTGAAGAATTGTGACATAAGATGAGTTTTAATTAAGCATCGACTTAAATCTAGTTATACTATGGCAAGATTTGAGTTTAGTTGGAAGATGATTCCAGAGTCTCGGAGCTGCGACAGAAGAAGACCTATCACCCCAGTTCCGTTTTGAAGTTGGTTCCTTTAGGAGTGATATGTTGCTGGAGCGCAAATTGCGTGATGGAGTGTAGACTTTAAGCAGTTCAGAAATATAAATTGGAGCAATGTTATTAAAAGATTTGTGAACAATTAGCATAAGTTTAAAAACAATTCTCTGTGAAACAGGAAGCCAGTGCAGTTCTTTCAAGATTGGCGTGATATGGCATGACTTTCTGGACAAAGTCACAACACGAACTGCTGTGTTTTGTATGTGCTGAAGACGCGATATTTGATTCTGCGGGAGACCGTTGCGGAGAGCATTCCCGTTATCGATCTGTGATGTGACAAACGTATGTATAATTTGTTCAGCAGCACTTTTATTCAAGTATTTCCTTATTCGGCTAATATTTCTGATATGAAATGATGATATGCGAACAATGTTGGAGATATGAGGTTTTAAAGTCATTGTCGAGTCAAATATAACACCCAAATTACGTGCTTGTGATGAGGGGGTTATCTGCGAGTCACCAATTGTAATAAATGGAAGAGAAACATTAGACAATTGCTGACGTGATCCAAATACAACAAATTCTGTTTTTTCGTCGTTCAATTTCAGGAAGCTTTGTCTCATCCAACTTCAAATCTCTTGAATACATTTCTCCAGTGTTGTAATGCAGGAATCGGCAGGTTCTTGAGAAGATTTAAAAGTAATGTAAAGCTGTGTGTCATCAGCGTAGACATGGTAATTTAAATGATATCACGAACTGGAATGGTATAAACAGTAAACCACTGTGGGCCGAGCATGGAGCCTTGGGGTACAGAATAGTCAAGAATAACAGGCTCGGAGATAGCGTTACCAATACAAACATGCTGGGGCCTATTTAAAAGGTAGAACCTACACCAATCCAGGGCTGTGTCATGTATTCCAAGATGATATTGAAGGCGGGAGAGAAGGATTTTGTGATCGACCGTGTCAAAAGCGGCGCTTAAGTCTAACAAAACTAATGCAGTGATTTTTCCATCATCCATGGCAGATAAAATGTCATTGTTGACGCGGAGAAGAGCAGTTTCCGTTGCATGAAATGGTTTATAGGCTGACTGAAATGTGTCCGACAGGTTACTAGCACGAACATGGTCAGAGATCCGTGATGAAACAACTCGCTCGATTGTTTTGCCAAGGTACTTTAAATTCGCTACCGATCGGTACATTTTGAAAACTTCCTTGTCCAAATTGGGTTTCTTCAGGAGTGGTTTAACATGAGCAACCTTCTGGCTATCAGGGAAACAACCGGAAGAAAGAGATATGTTTACAATAATTGTGATATACTTAGCAAACACATCAATATTTAGTTTTATTAGCGAAGTTGGTACTTGATCAAGTTCACATGATTTTGATGGTGATTTCATGATGAGTTTCTTGATCTCCATAACACTAAGTAGGCTCAAACATAGACAGTCTACATTGTGGATCCTTGCGTGACGGTGTTTGTGATAGAATGGCAGGTACTGGGGGAAAAGAACGACGGATATTCTCAATTTTAGTGACAAAAAAGTTTGAAAATGCATTTGCGAGGTCCTGATCGGAGTGTGTAGATGAAAGCACTGGAGTTTGGGGTTTATGAAGCAGCTTTTCAACAATGTTAAAGAGTTTTTTTCTGATCGCCAGAGCTCTCTTCCACAAGAGATGAGTAGTGAGTTAATTTTGCCTGGTTAATCATGTTCTTCACAATATCACGTTGGTAACAGTATTCTTGCCGATGTACTCCAAGTTTCCCATTTTCGTTCAAGTTGACGACGGATTTTCCTTGCAGCACGAATATCATCATTGAACCAGGGCGATTCGGATTGTAGTTTAACGGTTCGAGTTTTTTGCGTAGCATGATCATCCAAGATGTTACGGACAGTAGATTCAAATAGACTGACACAAGAATCCAGCTCACCATCTTCAAGGTTTACATTTTCCAGTTGAGATTCAATATCATGACATAAATCTTTAATATTTACATTTTTCCAGTGGCGAGTAGTTACAGAAATGGTAGGTATGGGAGGTTTTTTAAGGTTCATATCTGGCATGATTGCATAATGATCAGATAAGCCGGGATGGATAGTTATATTCGAGATGAGAGGTGAAGTATTTTCACGCGTTATCATGAGGTCAAGACAGTGACCATATCGATGAGTGGGTGCTGTGATATGCTGGATAAGTCCATGAGCAGAGAGCAGATCTTTAAACTGATTTGCATAATTGTTGGAAGTGATGTCTATATGAATGTTAAAATCGCTGGTTAAAATAATGTCAGATGGGTGCAAGAGATAATCCACAATTCATTTATCAAATTCCTGCAGAAAACTGGAGAAATTTACATATTTACCATCAACATCCCTTTCTGGTCGATATATATAAACAAGGCGAACAGATCTAGAGTTGCACGTTACTTCAGCATGCAGAGATTCAAATGTTAGGTAGTCAATGTTAACATTTTTCATACTGACAGATAAACTGGACCTAAAGAGAATTGCAACCCCTCCACCGGTCTTTTTTTGGTCTGGGGATATGATGGAGAGAGTAGCCAGCAGGAGTGCACTCACGGGGTAGCAAGTCATCATCAGGTTTAAACCATATATCGGATATAGCAACAAGATCCAAATTGTTTTGAAGTACAACATCAACAAATTCATCCGATTTGTTACATATGGATTGAGTATTCAAGACACACAGCTGAAGTTTAGACTCATCATGAACATTTGGAGTTGAAGTTATGCCAATGTCGCTTGTTGATGTGGTTAAGTTCACTGTTGGGGGTTGGTGAGGCCGGAGTGCTAGTTGTGTAAGTCTGTCCATTCTACGGCGACCAGCTTTCTTACCTCTATGTGTGCGGCGGTATGTTTGGAGTTGATTGGCAAGCATTACAAGACAGTTCAATTGACTCAATGCTGAATAAGATAGAGCTGCATCAGTACATGGAGCATTGCGAAGATTGAGTAGTTCATTGCGGCTGTAGGAAATGTTATGGAGCTGAGTGGCGTTTGTGGGTGTGTTGTTCAGTGTTTCAGGTCCAGGGTTTGGGTTTATGTCACCAGAAATTAAGAGTTCCAGGTGAAAGGTGGCAGATGAATTATTATAATATGATATAGGGCAACTCAAGAATTTAAGATGGCGGATTTGTTGTTTTTTATGTCGGCCTAGTGTACTTGTAGGTTGCATCCTGAATTCTAAAGATGAGTCATCGAGACACAATGGTCCGGATAGCAGGAGTAGAATAAACATAATGTAGACCTCCATTGCCTAATCACAAGGTTGTTGATCCAAACAAAAGGCTTGTGGTCAAGCTACGGGTTATAATCTAAATCAGGGTTGACTGCACAAATAAAATGAAGATACAAGCGTGTATCCACAACACAGTAAAATCTTATAGCAGAGACAGACAAAAATACAAGTTTTTCACTCATTATAAAAAAACAAATGTACCAATACTCACATAAAACGTCCAGTAGATTCCAGGTGTAATAAGAAATCCACTAGTATAAAAATGAAGACAAACTAGTAGCTACAAAACACTTACTTAGCACAAAAACTGGAGAGCTGTTATGAGTGGCTGCTTGTTAGGCGCTCATTCCCACCTAGTATTGTATCAAGTTTGATATTCTTATCAAGTTTACGCCATGTAAGATTTCTGTACGTCTAATTTATAATTTATTCTGATATAACCAAAAGAGTAACATCCCTTTGAAATTAAGAAGTGTAGAAGTATTTGTTAGTCAATGTGCCTTATATAAAGTATTATGAAATGCTTTTAATAACAACAGAGACTTTAAAAATAAATATAATTTCGAGAGTTGCAGGAATGTATACAAGTCAATTCATTACACAAAGTAAATGGGCCTTATTGACACTGTATATCTTCAAGATACATGATACATGATGTTTTTCCTTTTATCCTGAAATGGTATTTATGTATTGTTTTTAAAGGGTACACTTGTGTTTTTTTTTTTAAGCGACAAACGAATCCCTTTCAAGTGGGCACTTTTGCAAAATAGTTGAGTGAAACGTTCATAAACCATCCACTGATGCCAATAACTGACCACATATTTAATTACTGTGCTGCGGCAAAAATATAACTTATTTATTGTATGTTGCGGTCAACTAAACTCCTCAAAAAAAGTTCGGAAACTCAAGTTAGACTGACGATTTCTCTCTTGTTACCAACTCATTTTCCTTGCATTTGGTATAATTGGAAAGCCCTGTTATTCCTCTTTACAATGATGTGCCATTTGTTATGATTACGCAATTGAGAGATGTGCAGCACAGCTGAATATGGGGTGGGTGTAAAGTGAAATGTTGCAAAATGCATTGCTATTGTCATACAGTGCATTCCCCTTTTGCTTGGAGGAGGCTCTTGACTTAACATTGTTTGTTCAATGAAGGAAGCTGTTCAATGATTAAACCAGAAAAAAGACTTTCCTTACGTCTTGTTTTGTCTTTTGTTAGTGATAGAGAGTTTCATTGTACTGTGAGAGAGATTTGTTGTTACTGATGGAGAATTACTGGGTGTTTGATTGCAGAAAATGACAAATTATTTTATTCTGTTTGAAACTCAACCACATTAACAACAGAGTTGCTATCCCGGAGGCAATTTATTGTGACAGGCACATTTATGGCCTAAAACCTTTAAATATTGGTTAGTAAGCAGACAATCATTCAAGACACATCCATCTTCCAAACAACTCCTAACAGCAAGAGTCAATACACTTTTGACAATAGCAATGCATTTTGCAACATTTCACTTTAATATGTTACTATTTAATAGGGACAGTAGGAAAGCCAAGAACAACTGTTACAGGCTTCTTGTATGTTTTTTTTTGTAAATTCAACATAACCATTTCTCT
Source organism: Zoroaster sp. YZ-2022 (assembly GCA_029582265.1). NCBI lineage: Eukaryota > Metazoa > Echinodermata > Asteroidea > Forcipulatida > Zoroasteridae > Zoroaster > Zoroaster sp. YZ-2022. Next base: position 41,777,564 of record CM055819.1, read on the forward strand.
TTTTGTCTTAAGATAAAAGCACTTCAGACGAAATATTAGTTGTATAGGATTATTGATACGTGAACATAAATTATACCATTATAGTTGTTATATGATAATTCGTTAATGAGATAATCTGGTAATATCCAAAGATGTACCTTCCCTTTAAGTCTCTATTACATAGATGTATGCCAGAGATTAGTTAGCAAGAGGCTATAATTATAGTCTGAATAATAAACACCTTAATCTGTCATTTTACGAACAAGTGAAATAATATCATCCAGTGTTACCAATGTAAATGAAGTAAAAGACACATCATATTGCACAAAATTGTCTAAATACTCTGGGCATTCAGTCAAAACCATTCTAATATTGCAGATTTTCTGAATAAAAAAGTCCATAAAATGTTGCGGTAAAAGAACAGGATTGATATCAGGTAAAGTCTGAGACTTCCTCACTTAGATAAACAAATGATGTAACCGCAAACCGAAACGATATGTCGCCATTTCGCTGAGTGTGTGTAGATTGTAATCTTAATTGTAGCAATGATATTATGACAAGTCTTCACCTTTTAATCCTGTTCCCTTGATCCAATTCCAACCCAATTTGTGAAAGAATTTCTTGATCTGATGGCGCCGATGCTTTGTCGGATTGTCAATTCTTCACTCGAATCGGGTGTTTTCCCGGCTGCATGTAAGTTGGCTCTGGTGCGCACTCTGACAAAGAAATCTGGGTTGGATCGGAACGAGTTGAATAATTATAGGCCAGTTTCAAATGTTCCATTTTTGTCAAAGTTACTTGAGAAAGTTGTTTTATCGCAGTTGAACAGCTATTTCACCACAGATTATATGTATGCCAGATGTCAGTCTGTCTATCGAGAGGGGCACAGCACCGAGACTGCACTCCTGAGAGTGCGGAACGATGTAGTGCTTGCTCTTGATCTGCCGCGTTCGACACCATTGATCATGATATTCTACTTCAGCGGCTGCGTTCACGTTTTGGCATCGGGGGAACAGTCTTAGACTGGCTAAATTCGTATGTAACAGGTCGAACCCAGCGAGTGTGTATTGGATCGATGGTGTCGGACGAGGCCCCATTAGAATTTGGTGTTCCACAAGGCTCGATATTGAGCCCTGTTTTGTTTGCTCTTTATGTGGTACCGCTTGAAGATATTATCAACCGATATGGCCTTAATAGTGCTGACCACACCCAGCTGTACATCGCCTGCGACGCGCCGACGAACTCATTGGTCATCGCCTCTGTTGAGGCATGTGTTGACGAGATTCGATGTTGAATGAGCTTCCATCAAATATTCGTTCAGCCGACAGCTATGAGTCCTTTAAGTCCCTAGTTAAAACTCGTTTGTTTCGTTCCTATTATTTTACTCGATGTTCACTCTAGTCTTATTTTTTCATGTATATTTAATTTTAATAATTATTTAATTGATTTTTGGACAGTGTGCTGAGATAATGTGTATGTGGTGCACTTTAAACAATAAATGATTAAATGATTAGATGATTGGTTCTGAAAAGAATCTTTTCGGGTAGTATCTCAGCTAAGTGAGATTATGGTTCAGGGAAAACCTCGGAGTCTTCTCTGGGTCTTCTGATGACGATCAGAGAATACTGATCGAAACGTTGAGTTGTAACCTCCAGTTCTTTTCAGAACTAATTACCACTCAATAGAGAATTTCACAATGTGTCAACGCAACTAATCTTACTTATCCTCTTCACCATGCAAAGCTACAAGTTTTACCTATCTTCTCTACGTTTCGATTAGTTTGGGATTTAAAGTTAAATAAGAGGTACACCAAGTTTGCCTGTATAAGTATGTAGATGTTGTTGTGTACTGGATTTCAATATTATAATACGTAAACTGAATGCTGTTTGATGTATTCTGTGTACTAGGTTTTCTTGGATATGTCAAGCCCAGCCGAGTCTTCATTGACTATAAATAATACATACAATTTACGCATACCAGAAAGGATGTTTTTAAATCCATTGCAATTAAGATTTAAGCTCATCTGTATCCCGTTGCTTGATATGAAACTGTTTTATATCGATCAGAAGAGAAATGTATTCATACAATGATGGCCACAAGGAGTGCATGGAATACCGGCATTGTATTGAGCAAAGAAATTCTGTAAAGGGTTCGTGTAATACATCAAGATGATTTCAACTGCCATGGATACTCAGAAAACTGCCATCGAAAACAGGATACACCTATTGTTATGAGATAAAGATTATTATAATTTGCTCACTTCGTGGACAGGTCCTCTGGCTTCAGAAATGATGAAATATAATGATCTACCGGTAAGTTAATTTTGAGTGAATATATTGAAATTCTACTAGACTATTTAATAATTATTGTACATACACGATATCTTTAGACTTATCGTACATGATAGTTATCGTGTACATACCGAAGATTTGATAGTTATCGTGTATGTACATGATATTTATCGTGTACATACCCGAAAATTCGATATATAATGTATGTTTTCCCGGCCAAAATGTAAATTTTCGTTAAAGAACATTTTTTACTATTCCGATTATATTATTGTGTGCAAATTAAAAACGGGGAATCGGAGTGCTATTTATGGATTAACTGAGTGACTGCCACAATGCCCTCACATGATATGGTCATATTGCTGCTGCATAATGAGCTAGTAATTTCATCTTAAACTGGGACACCGATTCTATGCCCTGTTGAAAAGCTGCTTTGATCGTGACGACAGTTAGGATAGAAATCCTTCCTAAAATGTCATAGCTGGGTCTGAGAATTAAAAGTATTATCAAGAAAGCAACTTTCACAGTTCCACTTTCGCCGCTTTTATTTTAGGTCATTTTATTCTCTCGTCGAAAATAACATGTTTTTCACGGTAAAGTTTGATGGCAGTTAGAACCTCATTTACTAGACCAGTCTTTTGTGGATTGGGCTATAGTAATAATTATTTCATCAAATGTTACGAATGCGCAAATAAAGATATGCATTGTCAGACCAGATTGTCTTTCCATAGAAGAGAGTGACAAAAATGTAGTTTTTAGATAAAGGTCAAATACTGAATTTCAGTCTATTTGCAGCATGCGATATTAATTGAGAGAGCCCCATTAAAATGTCTCATTTGAAAACACGAAGGGATAACAATGTACAGTGGTAAAACCGTCACTGTTGGTTTCTGATAAACTACATGTCGAACTCCGCCCACTTAGTATTTTGTAGATGACGTCAGCAAGAACATCTTATCCACTATTTTATGAAAAGATAAAACCGTGCTGCAATATGCGAGGGATATTGAGATATCGGTTTGACGGTGGTCTGTGGACTTTTAATGTCTGAACGTGTACATCATTACTGATTTTTCCAGGGATTGCAACAAGTGTAAATGGTGACGATAACGGATTACAATATGTACAAAGCATCATCAATGCCGACATTTGTGACGTTTCTTTCTTTATTTCTGCTTGCATATTATGCTGAAGGTAAATATTGCTAATTTTTTCCCCGTTTGAACGATCAACTATGGCATCACCAAAATCAATTGAGACTGTAAATCAATGTTTGAGTTGCGTTTTTGATTTAGCTCAAATTTTCTGTATTTTCATAACTATTCATTAACACCCTACATACCCAAATCAACAATGTAGAGTGTTCATGATCATCCGTGGCAACCGTTCTTTTTGAACAGGATTAATTGACGTTCCACTTTTTAGTGGTAAATACTAGATTTTTGATACTGTAAGACTGAATAATAATATAATACGATTGAATACTATTGTTTTTTAACTTACAAATGCTGATCTAGACACAATTTAGTCAAGTGAACACTTCAAATGCATTCTGGGCAATCCATCATTGATTCGGATATGAGAGGTATCCTAAAGAACAGATCGGAATCAGCGTTCTGGAGATAACGGGCATTGTGCTCCACCCTGGCCTTATAGAGTTAGAAGTTCATATTTCCTATCTAATTGTACGCTGCCAAAACTGGGATGTTTAAAACTTTAACAGTGGAGGTCATATTGGGCAACTCGCTTACTATCAGCACCAAAGTTGGTACCGATTTTATTGCATTCTAATTTTTAATTTTTGTTTAAACAACATTTTTTGCAGGGTATGAATCAACGGTCTGCTATATGGTCCAGGAACGCGATCCAACCTCTGATCAAAGATTCCGCTGGGTAATTCCAGTGAAAGACCCTTGCAGATGCACTGAGATTCAACTTGGCGGGTTGAATGACCGCACTCCCTGTCGGCCATTCAATGTAACCTACTTTGACTCCTTCCTAATCAGCACCGATAAACAGGAAATTCAAAAATGGCTGAATTGTAAAGGTAAGTGAAATGAATTTACCTATCGGGAAAGATTGCACAGACCCACGACATTCTTCCCCAGATCTACCAAAGTGTGGAATGACCTCCATCAATCAATTATAGATTCAACTTCACCAGCAATGTTTAGAGACAACTTCAGGCAGTACTTAATAAACACTACTGAAGAATACTAGTTAGATACCACTCTCCTAAGGCCTCCTTGTTAAGTTCCCTAGTGGAAGATTCAGGAGGACACCAACCAAGTACCAAGTACCAAGACATGAGATTACAATTCTTGTAGTTCAATTGGCTGCTATCACTTGAAGCTGATAATAATGTCAATTTTTATCATTGTTTCAATTAAGGTTACAATCTACACACACTCAGTGAAATTGTGAAGAATTTGAAAATATGCTTTTCAAATGAATAGGCTGTTTTGTTTATGATAAGCAAATATAAAAATGGCGGCGCGCCCTCAAAACATCAAAATCCAATAGGACGACACATTTCCTCTTTCTGTACCATCCAAATCATAAGCCCCGTAAAACTAGTCATGCTGAAATAAAACACTCGAATCATAGGTCCACTTATTCAGAGTTAATATTGTAAATGGAATGAGCGCCCTCAATTTGTTTTAGCAAATAAATATAGAGTGAGATTACAATTCTTGTAGTTCAATTGGCTGCTATCACATGAAGCTGATAATAATGTCAATACAACTTGTTGGTATACGTTGTTTCTCGTATACATTAATATGAGGATCATGAACACTTTAATGTTCCTCCTTGAAAATAAAGGGAATACAAGATCGTCACGTGGTCTGTAGAGTAAAAATACCCCACTCAAGGTACATGGCGTTCTATGCCTATGGTTATACACAAACGGCTATACAATCTTGCAAGTTAAAGCAAAGTAGCAGTGATTGGCGGACACTGTAAGCGGCAATTTGCCCCGAACGTCCTAACACAACCACCTTATATTGACAAACAGCTTCGTCTAAAATATTTCAAGGGATGTTTGATACCACCATCGATACCATCTGAGATATTATCAGTAGTGTACAGAGAGAAAGAAATGCATTTATGTATTTCAATGTCTGTTATTTTTAAATTAATTTTTCGTATCTGAGTAAATATTTGTTATGTCAATTTTGTGAATTGAAATTCTGTAAATTGTGCCTTTCGGCTTTCTAGCTGCCGTATTCATAACCACCAGAATAATAGTAGTCAAATATTTCAAGATCTTTAACCCTCCTGGAAGAAGGTGGGTGGGACAACCTTGTTAGTCTGCCCCTTTAATGAGAGGTCAGAGTACCACCCATATTAAACATGTCTGCCAACACTGCCATCATCTCCTCCAAATATTCATGTAGTAACCGAGATGGAGATTTGAAGCTGAACCGTACAATATGTTCATGCACAGATTAATTTAATATCCTAATGCAGGTATTAGTCAGCAAGAGTTTATAAGTATAGTCTGAATAATAAACACCTTAAAAGGTGAAGACTTGTCATATATCATTATCATTGTTTCAATTAAGGTTACAATCTACACACACTCAGTGAAATTGTGAAGAATTTGAAAACATTATTTTCAAATGAATAGGCTCTTTTGTTTAAGATAAGCAAATATAAAAATGGCGGCGCGCCCTCAAAACATCACAATCCAATAGGACGACACATTTCCACTTTCTGTACCATTCAAATCAAGCCCCCTAAAACTAGTCATGCTGAAATAAAACACTCGAATCATGGGTCCACTTATTCAGAGTTAATTTTGTAAATGGAATGAGCGCCCTCAATTGTCAGGTATGGCAACAAACAAATGTATGACAATAGACAAAGTGACAGCTAAACTCCTTTGCAGCACGATGGATCAATATTCATTACAATCATTGTTTAAAAAGGAAGAGAAAAAGAACGTTCGCATTATTCTTCTTCGATTTCAAGGGGCTTAGACTGGATTTGTCCATACGCGTGTGGGATGAGTAAATCTATCAAAACCTTTTCGTTTTCTTAGATATTTAGATTTTCAGGAGGGGCATATTGGGTACAGCCTGTTTGTTATAGGACCCCGTACGTTTTCCACGTCTAGGCAGCAACAACTTACAGATACCAATTGTCGGGAGCAGAAATGCACTTATTATGTTACACAATACGAATTATGTGGAACTGACCAATGTCTAACTCACCGTTTGAAAGAAGAGGTGTTTTCATAACACTCGAGAACGTTTAATGCTATTGAAAGTATTGTAATGTGCTTTCATTTTTGTAGTAAATGATATGATCATTTCATTTATCTGACTGCAAATAAGACACATATTTCATTTGGAACTCAACGCAATGACTCTTGTCATTATCTTTCACTGGTTAGGCAATTTACGCGTCGTTAGTTTGAGTTCATGAGATAAAATTTATAAGAAGTGTTGTGAAACAAACAAAAAAACAACAACAATAACAACAACAACAGTCTGTATTTTTCTGAAATTCGGCCTAGAAAATACTTCGATGGTATTTTAAGTTATTTACACGTTGTATTTTATCTGATATAGACCTAGATTCATAAATGATGAAATTTTAATGACATATCAAATTTATTATAGGCAAAACTTGGAACCAAACAATGTTTGTAACCATTATATTTGTGAAAATGTTGCAAAAAAACACAAAGAAGAAGAAAAAAAACAAAAAAAAAAAACAAAAAAAAACACTGACACTTTTTGTTGTATATCAGCACTACAATAATCTGTTTTTAAGTTTAAAAAAAGAAGAGTTAAGCATGTATGTAAGTGATATAAATAAACCCTGGTCGGGGTTATAATACACTGCACAAGTTTTACCGCGATGGCCAATATTAGAATTTGCTTGCTGGTGAATTACCAATGTTTTTTAATATAATTTATTGGAGTAAATAAATTAACGCATAGGGTTATTTGATGCAGTTCCTATATAGACTAACGTGTATATTATGCCAGTGAGTTTTGACAGATTAGACTCTTTTAGAAGCACTTGGCATGTATATATCAGGCAATAATCGTTGTCTGTTCGAGATACACGATGGTAAATAACTCGAGGTCTCTACAATGATGCAACGATTGTTAAATTATCTGGTGTGGTTCATGAGATATGATTTTTTTTAAATATTAAACCTTTAATTGATGTAATTCGACATCTGATGATGTCATCATGACATCACAAATTCATTATGACATTAAATATATTTACCTTCATGTAAACATAAAGTATTTGTGAAGTTATGTTAGTCCGAACGTTGCAAATATTGTTTTCTCTTCAGAAACGTTTCACGACTACGTTTCACGGCTACATGTACACAATGAATTCAGTTCGGCGTGCGACTCGACTTAAGACTACTGCTGAGGGTCATGTCTGTGAACGAAACGTGATATAGTTCAAGATTTTTAAAATAATGCAAATATTGTGAAAATATCTTGTGGTTCATGAGATATGATTTTTGAACTATTAAACTTTGATATCTGATATCTGTAATTCAATATCTGATGACCTCACCATGACGTCACCACTTTGTGTACATGTTAAGGTCTAAGTATGTGTTAAGTTTCAAGGTGCTGTGAACTTTGCAACTATGTTTTTTTTTGTTAGATACGTCTCACTGAGAAGAAGATGAAGAAGAAGAAAACAGTAAAACTAGAGCTCAAGTGTTTGTTGGAACAAACACACGGTGTTCGTGTGATTTTCTGGTTCAATCAAATTATAATCGATGATGTCAATATCATATTTTGCAAAGGTGTATCATCTTTTATAATAACAATATTAATTTCATATTCAAAAGACCTATCAATTTTGCGTTACAATGTGTTGAATTTGAACTTCCTGTTTAGACCGGATGTAAAGGTCAGATCAGGTGATTTGAATGTCATATATATGACACAATAAAACTTCCTCATGATCATAAAAATAACGTTAGTACCTGATTTGGTTCAATATCTGAGATTGGAAAATAATTGCTTTTTTAAAATGCCGCTACTTGGGGGCAATCTGAACTTTGATGACGTCACCAAACATGTTGTTTTTCATGATAAGATGTCACTAATCACTTTATTCTTTATTCACAGAAGTTATTTTATGTAGTTCCTAGATAGACCAACGTGTATATTATGGCATTTAGACACATGCATTTAGACTCTTTTAGAAGCACGTGGCATGTATATGTCAGGTAATAATCGTTGTCTGTTTGAGATACACGATGGTAAAAACCCGTGTTTCATCGACATGATTTCCGCAGTCCAGCTGGTAGCTTTGTGTTCGCTCTCGGTGATGATGTCATGCATAAATAGCAAGACATGCGTACCGACTGTGTGCCTGGATCAGTGCCACGCATAGCGAGCTGGCGACTAGAATTTACATTGTAAACTTGCCCATGGTAAAATGGCAAAATTGAATGTTTGACTAATTTTCCTTGAAAACAATATCCACTAGCGTGAATTATTATCAGAAAGGCGGGCCTTTCTTCTCTCAAAGAAAACAATATTATGTAAATGTGAAAATATTCACAGAGCAGTGAATACAGACATTTTTGCTTTGCAAATAATACTGTTCTAAATATAAATGGGAAAAATCTATTACAATTTTTGTCCGACGTGGAATCATATATGCCTTGTATGATTACAGACGAGCCACTATGTTAGAGGCGACTTGAAAACAAGCACTGAACTAATACCATAATGTACCTTACCCTAAAAGGTAACGCTACCGGATGCTACTTGTTATGTACGTTATGTACGTATAGAGAGGGAGTACCAAATTGGGAACATAGAATCACTTGATGCTACATCATGTTTTTCATGAATATATGGACACCATTTTGTTGTAATGACTAATGTAACATCACGAGACTTATTAATATTTACACTTTTAAGTCAGGTGACATTATGTAATATAGACAAAAATTATAGCTCAAAAATGTACATCTTGTGCTGTAAAAGAATAGACCCTTTTTTATAGCGGTGGGTTCCCTTATTACAGGGACATTTTAATAATTCACGTGTGTTATACCTATATCGTTTTGTGCATTTACATTTTGGAGTGCTGATTATCGACCGATCGTGCCCAATTCGGGCACTGTGGTCTTCATTACCATTTAACTAAGACGCAAACGTAGATGGTAATAGAGTTTATTTCAAGGTGTTGCTATATCCTGTCATGTCAACTACAATAGAGCACCACTAAGTGGCTACAACAAGTCCGCATCCAACATGTACACGCAGTTTATATTGACCAAAGGTTTTCCAGTTTAAGACAGTTTTACACTTAATATAGTGAAGGATAAGGGCTAACATTTTTTAAAGAAAATGTTAACAATTACATAAAATCGGTAATTAGGTGATAAAGAATATAAACATTTAGAGCATTGTATAGGTTGGTGAAATTCTTGCGTCGGGAGATAAACAATTGATTTAATTTTTGCCCTACACCGACGTGTGTATAGCACTGTATACTCAGTGCTTTCCGAGTGTCTGTGAAAAAACTACACAGGCGACTCGGGCGGGATTCGATTCGAACCCACGACCTCCTGCTTACTAGTGCGGACGTCGGTGTAGGGCAAAAATTTAATCAATTGTTTATCTCCCGACGCAAGAATTTCACCAACCTATATATATCGCGAAACCCGCTGCTATATGGGATTCTAGCCGGCCAATTGTCATCGGGCAAGCTCGGTGGTCGAGAGGTTAAGACGTCCGCACTAGTAGTCAAATCCAACAAAGCAACTGGTCCCGATGGGATTTCTCCCAAGCTTGTTAAAGAATTTGCGTATGAGTTGAGTTCACCTTTAACTGATGTTCTGAATTGTTCGTACAAAGAAGGGGTGGTGCCTAAGCAATGTAAAAAAGCCATAGTAGTACCCACACCCAAGATAAAGCCCTCCCAGGGCTGATAAACTCAGACCAGTTTCTTTGACTGACTGCTTTGCAAAGATAGGGGAGGGTTTTGTAACAAACTGGGTTTTGGATGATATTCAAGACAAAATCGACCCTCAGCAATTTGGCAATATCATAGGCATTTCTACCTCCCATTATTTAGTTAGTCTCCTCCATTCACTCCATCAAGGTGCTGACAGAGTCGACAACGTTGGGACGGTGGTTCTGACGGATTTCTCCAAAGCGTTTGACATGATTGACCATACCATCCTCATTGAGAAATGTATCCACTTGGGAGTCCGCAGATCTATCGTCCCTTGGTTGTGTGACTTTGTCAGAAACCGCGCCCAATGTGTACGTTACAATCAAACACTCTCAGAGTACAAAGTCCTCAGTGGAGCTCTCCCTCAAGGAACCAAACTCGGCCCCATTGGCTTTCAAGTTGTTATTAACGACGCGGCTCATGATTTGGGTGAAAAGATCAAGTGCTGGAAATATGTGGATGAATTGACACTTGCTGAAAATCGCACGTGTCTCCAACCTAGTGGGTTGCAAGTTGTTCTTGATGAACTTAATGAATGGACTAACACCAACAAACTCAGACTGAATCCCTCCAAGTGCCAAGCCATCCAAACATGTTTCAAAACTAAACCCCCACCACATGCCGAGTTGAGCATTGCAGGAGTCCCTCTGAACTTTGTATCTGAGACAAAGGTACTTGGAGTCTGGCTGCAGAACGACCTTCGATGGGAGAAAAATATCAATGAAATTTCCAAGAAAGCCAATCAAAAATTGTATATGCTCCGCCTGCTCAAGAGGTTTGGATTCAATGATGATGAGCTCGTATCAATTTACAAATGTTATGTGAGACCTGCTGCTGAATATGCTGATGTTGCTTGGTCTTCCTCTATTACTGCTGCTCAGAAGAAAATCCTGGAGCATCTGCAAAAACGCGCATGCAGAACCATTTTGGGACAGTGCAATACTTCATATGCGGATGCTATGCAGCTTTGCGGGCTTGAGTCTCTTGCTGATAGGAGGGAGAGTCATTGTCTCAGGTTCGCCGAAGGGCTTGCCAATTCAGAACGTACAAATGATCTTCTCCCTCCTACCAGACAGGAGTCTCATGCCCGCAACCTGCGCAATGCACACCATTATTCCCACTTACGCACCAGGACAACTCGGTTCAAAAACAGCCCAATACCCTATTTTATCAGTTTGTTGAACAAGTATAATCTCTGTGATCAACTCTTTATTAATTACGTTTTAAGCCAACCAAAACTATGTGCTGATAGGAGGGAGAGCCATTGTCCGAAGGGCTTGCTATTTCAGAATGCACAAATGATTCTCTCCCTCCTGCCAGACGGGAGTATCATACCCGTATCCTGTATAGTAATGCGCATCAGTTCACACACTATGACAATTTATTTTTCAAAACAGCCCATTTCACCTTTTTATTATTTTGTTGAATAGGTAGTCTTTGTGTGCAGCTTTTTAAAGATGAGAGCCAGACAAATCTATGTGCAATATAATAATTCCATTTTTCTTGTGTCTTAACCAATCAATTTAAATGTTCTTTCTATATATTTGTTTAATGTTTACTACAGTTTGGATGTTTTTAATATTGTAAATTATCATGCAATTTGACCTTTGGGTCACAATGTGATGATGTTAATAAAATATACCATATACCATATACCATAGTAAGCAGGAGGTCGTGGGTTCGAATCCCGCCCGAGTCGCCTGTGTAGTTTTTTCACAGACACTCGGAAAGCACTGAGTATACATTGCTATACACACGTCGGTGTAGGGCAAAAATTAAATCAATTATTTAGAGCATTAATTAAATGTTAAAAACAAATTGTAGAAATGAATATATCTCCATTAAAGATTTACATGGACAGTTTCGTGTAATATTTATCTGCACAATGCAAGTAATTATGGCACACGTGTTACTATACTTAATTAACGGGTACCCTCACGAATGTTTATATATCAAAGTTGAATACTTAAATTATGTTATCGTCACAGCTCGAATAAATGATATGTCATGTCAGTAAATGTCTAAATAAAGCTTAACAATTACATCAGAATGATTGACACAATTCCACTATGTCAGCTTTTGGGTAATAATTTAGTAATGTACTGATACACGAGCTACAAGCTTGTACATTCCCATTAATAAAGAGTAAAAACGCGATTTGATTGATGAATTTTCGTATAATTATTTGTTTTCTATCAAAGACAACATGGAACGATGTCTAGAATTTAATTTTGGTTTCCAAAAAGCTATTACTGCATGCACAGTACGTCAAACTGGAATTGGCTAACAAGTCTTTGTTCGTTATGTTTTGGCAAGTGCCTGACTCTTATTAAATATAAATATCCACCTGTTGGTGATTGTTATTGTAACACGTTTCGTATGCTATGGCTGGTAAGGTATCTTACAGCCGTCAGTGTCGCATAATATTGTTATTACAATTCCAACACTTTCATATAGGCTCAGCTCAGCTACCAGGTAAACAACGAAGCTCCAAAAAAATATTTAAATATCAACAAGGAGTAAATGGGCATTGTCATTTTTATCAGATCGGTCTGATAGCATAAGATAGCATCGATCATAAACAATGCATATAGCGTGCTTAGAGTTGATGATTTGTTCTTAACTATCATGGTTGATGATCCTTACTACAAATAGCATACTATGTGTGTTTGAAGGTGCTTTGATTATGTATGACCAAATTATGTAAATATTTTCTAATGCAATGAAATTAAAACAATGAAAACGGTGGGCATAGATATCATGTTTTACTTAGAAAAAGAATGATGACTCAGCATTGTTTGTACGACCCGGAATTTATCTTATATTTGATTTGAAAAGCTACTCAGATGGATATTTCTGTCATTTGCCTGAAACTCTGGCAAAACATTCATACATCAGAAATGCAGATGAACGTTGATTTAAAGCATGATTGTAAAAAGAATAACTGTCAGACTCACACTTATCAACATCATTACAATGTGAATGTGCCTCTCTCAGCCACCATACTTTGTGTATGGGAAATTTAGACTGATTTCAATAACCTCGTATACATGCATCACGTATTTTACTGGTTGGGGGGAAAAGAGAAAAAATAAATAAACAAAATGCGCGTCACCTCACAAATTTTTCGCCTTAATTACGTTTCCTATTTTAGGGCAGTTGGCAATACGACGTTGATCATGATCATAGAGGAGAACTAAATATTTGCCACTTTGAAAATATTTACATCATCCAAAGCCTACTTTCACTTACAATCCTCTTTCAGCTTAAATATGTACATAGTTTAAGCTTGGTATTTAAAGGCATATCAAATGTCACCTTACTGCATTTGGATTTGCCCTACAACATTATGGAATATTCCGACACTTTGTATCGAACTGTACGCATGTAAATAAGCTTGAGCACAGACCTGTTCTTGTCGTGTACGTGTCATATTGAGCTGGAAGATGATGCAGAGGTTTTGAGTGACTTTGCGTACTGAAGTTTCGTCCTCACTAAATTGTCCATACTTTACAAATGCAGACTATGAGGTACATTTTAGGCCTCGTTATGCCAGTTGGTTTGGCAGTTATGTTCTATATTATATGGGATGTGAATGCTGATATGTGTAGCACTATGGTATCAGCGTCAGATGGTGATGATCTGCGTGCACTACAAGAAAAGGCATTTGCGGCTTTCAGAGGAACTTGCCGATCAAAGAAGAAAAATCAACCTGACAAACAGGGTAAGTTATATCAGCAGATACATTATCATGTGAATTGGTTGCGCTTTCTCTGGAAAGGCATGTTGCCAAAATATAACGAGGGCGCAGCCGCAAACCCTCCTAGTGGCGTTTTATTGTTTTGTACAAAATAACAGTCTCGAAAATAAATAATTTTTGTTTTTGATGCAATAGGCCTACACGATCAACAGGGCATGGAATCTGGAATATCCCACATGATAAGGTCATATTACTGTTAATGCTGCATAAATGAGCCAGTAATGTTCAGTCACTGTATTCATCTTATATTAGGAGAGCGATTCATGTCCATGTTGAAATTCTGATCTGATCATGACGATACTGTCCCTTTAAAGGGAAAATATACCACTGATAAAATTCCACTTTATTGTTCATAAGATGGTGTCATTATCAACACAAAGTGGTGAAAATGCATTCAAATATTTCAATCGGCGAACTCGTATTGATCATAACGTGGAATTTTAGTACAGTTAACCACAAAAATGAAGGCGTAACTGGTGAAAAATAAAATTTCACGTTTCTTAAAAAAGATATCACATCCGATGGTAATCACATCACATGTTTTTTGAGAATGTCAAAAAAGTAACATCCATTGCCTTAAAGTGTTTTCTGGAGTGCAATGTATCTCATTACTTGATATTTACGTACACGCCCCCCCCCCCCCCCCCCCTGGATCCGCTAATGCTTTCACACTATATATTAAAAAACATGAGTGATGTATCTTTTGTTAATGTTCTATTTATTTTGTGTATTGATTAAATTACTGTTAATAACTGTTAAATAGTCCTTTGAAGTGAGCACTAAGTGAAATATATATTAAGGCCCATGAGTTTCTTTGTGTTATCAATGGTGCCTTTAACTTATGTAGGCTTACATGAAAACATTTCAGTTTGCTAGGAATTTAAAAGAAACATTGTGTCCACCACTAGTAAAATTATTCCGTGAATGTACTCCTATGTATGAATTAAAGAGCATCATTCATTTGAGTAAGTTTACTAAAAATATTACCTTTAAGGAAAAATATCGTCACGATCAACAGGGCATGGAATTGAAGGGCTAGTTACAATGACTGAAAATAATATCCCACATGATAAGGTCATATTACTATTGATGCTGCATAACTGAGCCAGTAATTTTCAGTTTATCTTAAACTCGGACACCGATTCCGTGCCCTGTTAAAAGTCTAATCTGATCGTAACGATGTCCATTTAACTATGCAACCTCAAAATACATGTCTAGTTCGCGCCACAGAGTAGGACACCAGTAAGTGTAAAGGCTTTGTCAACAAATGCACATTAGTTGTTACAAATTGCGCAGATATTACACAAACAAAACATGCACAAATTTCAAACTCCATCTCCTTTTTCATAAAACTTCTTAGTAACTACAGGTTTTCCCGGTCAAATAAGCAGCCAATTTCACTTTTGTATATTTGTATTAAATCGATTTTGTCTCTCCAGTTGCTACTGTGTTTCGAATTAAGAATTGAAGCATTCAATTTCATTTTCAGTCAAGCGAATTCATTTACCATTTTAATTCAATTTAGCATATACGTCGTTCAATTTAGTAACGCACATTCGTCATCCAATTTAGCAGAGTTGGTTCGACTGGAGATTTTCACTAAAATGTTATTGTGATTTTCGTATATCGGGCAATCAATTTCACAAAATGAGAATTTAATGCAAACAATAAACGAGAAACTAATGCAAACAAATAGATTAATTGTACAAGACAACCGAATATGTTTCATATATTTACTCGATTTCAAATGTAATTTAGTTTTATTCATGTGCGTTTCTCGTACACTGTATAGTGCCTATCGGTAATTTTTATCATAGGCCTACTTTGTTTTGTTCATTCTTTGATTAGAATCGTTATTGGTTTTCTGAACTAGGCCTAATTTTGTAATGTGCTTTTGAAACATTTATGTTATATTGGACTTTTTCATTAACCTGTTTTATTGTTTGAGTACATTGGGAAAGTGACTCTCGTACCAATTAGTGAACCGTTTTTATACCTTTAAAAATCTATAGGAAACGCAAGTTAAACGAAGTTTAACAAAGCGTCAATTAAGTTGCACAAATTCTACAAATGCCTGGCAGTAATAAATTTGAATGACCAAATACGCGCCGCGAAAAGCTCCTGCAAATTTGAAAGTTGTTCGAATGGATTGTTAAATTAGATGGTTATTTTGTTTAAATCGCATGACGCAAAAGTTTTATTGTCTACTCTAATGAATAGGTAAAACTTGTAGCTTTGCATGGTGAGGAGGACAAGTAAGATTAATTGCGGTAACAACATGTGAAATGCTCAATTGAGTAGTAATTAGTTCTGAAAAGAACTGGAGGTACAACTCGACGTTTCGATCAGTATGCTCGTGACAGATTCGAACTATTCGAAGTAAAGAAAATAACAGTATGTCGGTTTGTGAAATAACACTTGTTAAGAAGTAGTTCTCTCTGGCTGTGAATATCATTGATTGACAAAACCACCAAATATTAACACCAACATGGAAAATTCATTTTTTTGGTCAATTTGTGGCCGATCCCAACTACTACTGATCCCAACCCAACCGACAGTGATTTTGAAGGGGACAGCTGTGGTCCCTTGTATCCGCCCTTGTCCGCGATTTCTGCATGTGTAAGCCTCGGTAGGGACAGCCTTAAAAACATTATTACTGACTTACATGTACTACAAATGCTCAAACAGAATTTTAAGAACGAGTTAGTCCAACAGCTCCTTAGAGTATTGCATATGACCAGGTTATATGCATGTGTGGTTCGGAATTGACAAAAAGAAAGATGTTTCTGTTTTAGTTAGATAATTTGACCCAACTGATAAAGTTAAATATCCAATTCTAAAAAAAACCTCCTTATTAAAAAGCACTCTGTCCGCATTCCCCTAATTCCAACAACTCATGGCGTTTTAATTTCAGAAACAAGTGAAATTTAAAAATTGAGTATATAAAGAATATTAAAATTGGATTGTAGACCTAACTTAACAAATCATTCACAGCATTAAACTATAAAATACGTGATGACTGAACAAGGGTGCAGACAAAATAATTCCGCCTGGGCCGACATGACGCCATCGTTTAGCTTTGAGCTGCGTTATGCGTTCTAATTTTAATATTTTGCAGGCAAGATCTTCCCGCCGACCAATGAAGGCCAGGTATTTGTAAAACGCCCACGGCATACGGGTTCATACGCACACTTTTCAGGAGATTCAGAAAATATCATAACTTCTTACAAAGAAAACATCCATTGTAGATATTTGTTTTCTGTCTTATTAGATAGACAATAGGCTGAAAATATATTCAACCTTTTTGGGGGGTTTATTTATTAAAAAATAAATAAATAAAACGTGATTCCCTATAGGATGATCATTTCACAATTTAGTTTTATGATATATTTATTTAAAACCAGACAATTGAAATTATCATTACGTTTTGAAATGCTATTCAAACATACGTTTTCAAGTATTATTTATTCTGTTTAACAGAAGAAAAAAAAAAAATCCTTTTGAGAATTAAAAAATTAAAAAATGAACATAAACTATAAAAATAATCACGTCGAAATAAAATTTAAAAATAAATAAAACATTGCAGCATTAACGTGACATTTATATAAGTGTTTGGATCTATAACGGTACTTTTTGCGTAAAGTCTTAAATTGTGCGCGTCTCTGCAGTGGCGTAACTATGGAGGCATGGGAGGTGGCACGGGGAGGCACGGGGGGACGGCATTAACGTGACATTTACATAAGTGTATGGTTCTATACCGGTACTTTAGGCGTAAAGTCTTAAATTGTGCTCGTCTCTGCAGTGGCGTAACTATGTGGGGGGGGGGGGAGGGACACGATCCCCCAGCCGTGGTCCGTGCCCCCCGGTTGCCACCCATTCAGAATTTTTAAAAAATGGTCCTTATTTGAGACTGCAGGATTCAAGTATTGACATGCCACCCTTGAAAAAGTGGTGCACCCCCTAGTTCCCCCTGAAAATTTCACCCTAGTTATGCCACTGGGTCTCTTCCCCCCCCCCCCCCCCCCAAAGAAATCTAGCTATGTCACTGAATAATACTCGTGAAAAAGTACTCATAATCTACTACAAGTCTGTCTATCATAAAAAATGTTGTAATTTGGCAACTAATCTTAGAAAAGCATATAATGTCTCTTGATTTAGTACCGATATATTGGCTGGCTCAAAGGAATTCAGATTTTGATGGATGCAATGGAATGAATAATTATTGCCTTGTTCATAAATGTTCACAGTATACATACGCATCGTTGGTAATGGGCTTCCTGGCAGTGTTTAGGAAAACCATGACAACGAAACAGCAACACCGTTATTGAATAGACTTATAATTATGTCTAAAACGAGGCCTGTTACACCGTTGCTGCATCAGTTGTAAGGTCCAGGTTAAGGCAGATATTTATTTCTGGTATTGTCACTTTGTTGTCCTGCTTTTCTTTACGTCACATAGTTCGTAATATTATTAAACAAAACAGAATACATCCGGTAAAATAGCAAAAACACTAGCGACACCAGTACATCTAAGTACCTTTGCAACAACAGGAAATGCCGTTTTTATTTTTGTATTTGTTTTATTTATTTAAAAAAAGATTATCTAGTTCTCAAAATCTCAAAATATTGTCTTAAATCGTTAAATAGAAAGTTTCAATCGGCAAGAGTATTCGTTATTACAAATGTTTCCTGTCTCTTTGAAATAATATTAACATTTTGTACATTATCAATTAGTTAAATCCAATATATACACTTTGGGTTAAATGTTTAATTCATTCATTCTTAATAATAAGCAAGATACAGGTGTAAATATCAAGCTGTAAAAGTGCCATTGTGGCGTTAAATAACGAGAAAATAGTGCGAATGCATTCAAACTGTTCGTTTTCATTTCAAAGTGGAATATCTTCCTTCGTATGACAGCAGTTTGTTTTGGACAAGAGATGTTTCGTGTAAAACTATTATAAGATATTGTCACAGTGAAAAATCCGTATTTTTTCATTATTATTTTTTCGAAACTAGTTTTGTACACATTTGGGGAGTATTCAACTTGGGGGTATTTATTAAAACAATAAAACGTGATTCCTATGGGATGAACATTTCACAATTTAGTTTTATGATATATTTATTTAAATCCAGAGAATTGAAACTAACATTACATTTCCAAATGGGCAAACATACATTTTCAAATGTTATCTATTCCGTTAAAAAAAAATAAAAAAAATAAAAATAAAATTAAAAATAAAATTAAAAAAAATAGGTCCTGCAACAGTCTGGATAGTGGGTGACTCAATTGTTCGTCGTGCTCGTCAACCGCTGGATGTTCCTGTGAGGATATATTGGAAAGGCAAGGGTGGGGCTGGTTTGTGTGATCTCCCTGATTTGCTACACTCTATGAGGTCACGATACCCGGATATTATAATTATTCATATTGGTACGAACGACATGGTCTGTACAGACATGTTCCAAATGAGGCAGCGCATTGCCTATTTCATGCAATTTTGTCATCACAATTACCCCATACTACGCTGGTGTGGTCAGCTATTCTGCAACGCCTATTTTACTTTGGGGCAAATGATCAAGAGGCCATGGAACATGTCCGCCGGTCAGTTAACAGGTGGACGCGTTCTCGTTGCAGGTTGTTTGGGGCTTCATTCTTACCCCATGACAAATTTCACTGGAGGAATCATGCACTATTTTTATACGATGGGGTCCACCTCAGTGTTGCAGGTACTAATTTACTCCTGTCTGTTTTTTGTCTCATGCATTGCATCACGCATTCAGTGTTAAAGATTTGACTCCAGTGTATTGGTTACATTAATTGAGTGGTGGGCTTTCTTCTTCCTGTTGGGTCGTGCTGTGCACGTGTGGCGTCTTTAACAGGATTCGAAGACAGCCAACTCCTAATACACACATGATTTTACATGTGTCATTAGTGTTATGGTTATTGTTACTGATATTGATAGTGTTTTGTAATACACTGTGATTTTATCTTTGTAAGGGGTCAGCCACTCCCTCTTATGTACCTCAGGGGGTTGGATGTGCTGTATCTTCCATAGCACAAACATGGCTGTCCCCCACAGATTTTGACCATATAATTTGGTTCTGATCTGATTAGCCCTGGGCCTGGGTGCCCATTCATTAATGGTTGGCCTGGGTGCCAAATGGTAGTTACGTACATGTACGTTGGACCTGGGTGTCCATTGTATCTGTTGTTTCTTTGGGCCTGTTAGCCCAATGTTTTTGATGCCAGCTTGCCCAAATCAATTCGGTATCTGGCGAATAAGTTTATAATAAAACTTATTACTTTAAGCTGTGGCGAAACCTCACAAAGTTGTGTCTTGAGTTTCATCCATTAATGAGTCCGAGTATAAATCCTTTTGAGAATTTGAAAATGAATATAAACCATAAAAAATCATGTCAAAATAAAATAAACAAAATAAATAAATAACATTGAATCATTAACGTGACATTTATATAAGTGTTTAACTTTATATTTGGGTTCTATACTTTTCGCGTGAATTTGGAAATTGTGCTCGTCTCTGCTCCCCCCCCCCCCCCCCCGAAAAAATCCTAGCTACGCCACAGCATCATACTCATGAAAAGGTACTCATCTGGATATTTTTGGCAACTAATCTTAGAAAAGCATATAATGTCTCTTGATTTAGTACCGATATTTTTGGCTGGCGTGTAGTGTATGTTCTGAAACACTCCGGTCCCGACTGTCTATAATTAATAGGAATTCATATTTTGATGGGTGCAATGGAATACAAAAAAATTTGCTTTGTTCATAAATGTTCACAGTATACATACGCATCGTTGGTAATGGGCTTCCTGGCAGTGTTTAGTAAAACCATGACAACGAAACGGCAACACCGTTATTGAATAGACTTATAATTATGTCTAAAACGAGGCCTGTTACACCGTTGCTGCATCAGTTGTAAGGTCCAGGTTAAGGCAGATATTTATTTCCGGTATTGTCGCTTTGTTGTCCTGCTTTTCTTTACGTGACATAGTTCGTAATGTTATTTATTGGGTTACTTGGCAAATATTGTTTTGTTTTATGTTGCACAATTCTTGGTCTAACACGAGCAATACATCTAAGTACGTTTGCGACAACAGAAAAATCCGTTTTTGTATTTGTTTTATTTATTTAAGAAAAGATGCTCTAATTCTCAAAATATCAAAATATTGTCTTAAATCGTTAAATAGAAAGTTCCAATCGGCACATAACAGTGTTGATGTTATTACAAATGTTTTCCTGTCATATCACTCTTTGAAAAAAAATAATATAAACCTTCTGTACAATTAGTTAAATCAATTATCAATTAGTTAAAGCCAGTATAATTATACACTTTGGGTCTATATATTCATTTATTCTTAATAATAATCAAGATATAGGTATACAAATCAAGCTGCAAAAATTAAATAACGAGAAAATAGTGCAAATACATTCAGACCGTTCGTTTTCATATCAACGTGGAATATCTTCCTTCGTATGACAGCAATTTGTTTTGAACAAGGGATGTTTTGTGTAAAACTATGATAATATATTGTCACAGTGACAAATCCTATTTTTTTTTAATTAGGCAACACTGCTATTGAATAGACCTTTAATCATGTCTAAAACGAGGCCTGTTACACATAAGTTGTAAGGTCCAGGTTAAGGCAGATATTTATTTCCGGTATTGTCGCTTTGTTGTCCTGCTTTTCTTTACGTCACATAGTTCGTAATGTTATTTATTGGTTACTTGGCAAATATTGTTTTGTTTTATGTTGCACAATTCTTGCACGATAGGTCTTCCATAAATAACAATGTTACGATGAAAACAAAACAGATTACATCCGGAAAAATAGCGAAAACACGGGCGATACATCTAAGTACGTTTACGACAACAGGAAAAGCCGTTTTTTGTCACAGTGACAAATTCAAATTTTTTAAATTAATTTAAATTCATGTTTTCACAATTTCTGTATCTGAAACTAGGCCTGTACTTTCAGGTTCACTGCCAGTTTAAATGAACCAATCATTATTACTCGACCTCATAATGCATTATTCAATTCAGACAATATAAACAAAATTACAATTCAGTTTAGCAACTTACAACTCGACACCTGCACTTTTGGTAAATAGGCAATTTATATAACAGTCGTAACTGAATATAAAGTCAGCCATTATTACGCCACGTTGTAGATATAAAGGTGTTTATAATTAATTCATGTTGGGTTGATATTATGGTTTAAAGGACGAATATAGAATCACCTTGAAAAAAACTGAATTATAATCTAACGTTCGCTTCTTAATTGTTTGGTAATTAGGCCCACAACGCCTACACTAGTGTACAGTCAGCATTTAAAACGCACAGCATTACATAGATATAAGCACCCCTGGATCAATGATTTCGTTGTTAAAAATGGATAAAGGCACGTGCCGTTTTTGTAAAGATCTTGCTCTTTCTACTTCAGTGTGTAGTGTTACGAAGTCACGAACCAAATGGATCAACTTAACAGAATAAAGGGAAAGACCACCACTGAAAGGAATTATATGGGAGTTGGGATTTAGAACAACAAAATATAAGTCATTTAATATAACAAATAATCAACAATTCAAATATACAAAAGAAAAGGGAAAATACAGTAATCACATCCAATGAAAATAATTGTGACAAATATCTAGTCCTTGGGCGGAGTCTATTTGCGAATGTCTCGTATGGCCGACATCAACAACTCGGGGACCGGAACGCGTATTTTTTTCCCAGGACAAATGAGGCCACTTAGCATAAATGGGTGTGTTTTATCCACTTTCTCGCACGTGCGCACTGATCATGATAGCCCTGTACGATTTATACACAGTCGATGGCTCATAACAAACCCCCCCCCTCCTCCCCCCCCCCCCCCACACACACACACACAGTCTACATAAGGTAGCGAATAATTTTATTAAAACATGTACATGTACATGTATGCATTGGCCTTCTGGCCACAATGCATTCTACAACACTGCCGAGTAAAGTTGCTACCGGAAAAAAACGGTAAAACGCGAAGGTTAGATTATTTATTCGCAGCGTATAAATATTATGATAAATTACAGCCTCTCAAAAAAAAGCATATAATCTATGCGATTGGCTTTTAGTAGACTTTACAGAAAAGTGCAACAGACCGTGCGCTTACGATGAAAAATATTGCGGGTTACATCAGTACCGCATTCGGCAAGGAAAATCATTAACGGTTTCATGTAATTATTGCAAAAAGGGCACAAAGACTGCGAGATCAACTTGCACGTTTTGTATGGAGATTGTGCAAAGAAAATTAGATCAAGCTAAAGCTAAAACTAGAAAAAAATATAAAGTTGTAATGAAATAGTTAAAAAAGAAAGTAGTATTAAGCGGTACCGGCTACGCCAAAAGTGCCTAAGGCGCAACTGCGCCTGGAGTCGCTACAGCTGAATTATACGGCGGAGGTCTTTCTAAGCCTTGATATTTATTTCTGTGGTAACTATAAGATTTTTCTCTAGTTAAGTTGACTTTAATTTCAACAGTTTTTCTATAAGATCTTTTTTTTTTTCGACGCTAGCAGCATCTGGTAAATCGTCTTTGGCGTAGCCGAAGGCGCTACTGCGCCTGGAGTCGCTACCGCTAGGTGTAAATTTCGTTCGAATATTTTCTTTCATCTCCGAGTACTTGTTGCGCACTTCATTGATTAAAACAAATTCTTCTTGACTTATACGACTATCTTCGATCACTTTCGAAACGTGATTGTTTATGGTGTTAAGTTTACTTTCGGCTAAACCTCTTATCTCGTTATGTTTTTTAGATTTTTTATTGAGTTTGTATTTCGCGTATCTCATCGCTATCGCCATACCACCAAACCCTAAAGCTAGTCCTTCTAAAACGAATCCAACCGGCGCTGCTATAACGCTAGCAATACTAGCAATTCCAGTCGCTCCTGCTCCCATACAGCCTAATTCTGCCATTGTTTCTACGATGGATAAAGTGTTAATGATTTTATTGTATTTTTTATACGATCTCTCACGCTCATTTCTTTCTTTTAAAATTTCTTTCTGGATGTCGTTAATTTTTTGTAAACGAAGCGCATTCACATTTAACTCATCTGCCGCAGGCGCTACCGCTACAACACTCGCTAATTTTATAAAAAAAGTTTTCCACATCGTCTCTCGATGTACATTGTTTTTCGCAAATCCAATACCTTTTAGATTCGTTATAATTTGTTTATCGTCTTTCGTCATTATTATTGCTTTAGGGCTTTTTAATACGTCGTTGATTTTTTGTTCTTCTTTTTTCAATTCTTCTAAAAGGTGTTTACCGGCATCTTCACCTCTGTATGTCTTTTGCGAAAAAAATTGACCGTCGCATCGAATGATGTGGTACGAATAGCCGCCAGCAACGTGTTCTTGCGTTTTTTAGTATTGGCGTAGCCACTACCGCTGACGATCGGTACTTGTATCGTTTCAAAGTCTACGTATATAACAAAAGGAACTTTCATCTTTTTATAAAAGTTTTTAAAACGTAGTTCTTTTTTATCCTCAGTTGGCATCCCGATTTTAGTTGCTCTGCCACCAATTCCCTCGCACTCTGTAATGTGTTTTTGAAGCAACGCTTTGGTAGTGTAACAGTGTAAACATCTCATACAAAAATGTTTACGCCCATTATATTTTGTTCGATCGTGAAGTAAACGGTTAAAATTCTTGATCCAAACGTAGTGCCATTTAGTTTCCGTTTCCCTTTTGATTTTTAAAGCCATACGACGAGTCCCCAACTCAGGATGCCCTCGAATTGTAAAATCAAAATCCTTGATCTCCTCGTCGGCTGGTTTAACTTCTTTGTGTATTAATAATAAATTAATACGTTTGATACTCGCGGGTTGATTGCTAATGTGGTAAGGCACGATTGATTTATTTTCATAACCAAAAACGTTTATAGCTAACTTGTTTTGTTTCTCTACTTTTTTGATTTGACTTATCGGAGTCGGAAAATCGATTCCATCAAAATTTAAACCATGATCTGTAGGATAGCTAAACATTCTATCCGCATTTTTTCTCACTGGAAAAAGATCAGAAACTAACGCCCATAGCAAACATTCGTCGTCTTTGTTTTTTACATTGATGCACGCTTTTTTATTCCCTATATATTTTGGTAGATCTATATAAGAACCGCCTGTTAAAGGTTGATATCTAGCGATTGCCATGTGCATCATTTCAACACGATCTATGATCCAATTAGAACCGTTGTGCGTCCACTTGTCTATAACCTCATTGATTTCTGCAAAGACTCTATTTAATTCTTCTTCAATCACCTCCGCGTCGTTCAAATCCAGCTGAGCAAGTAACGATGAAACGATGGAAACTCATGATCAATCGTACCATCTAGTTTTTCTTTGTGCAATTGAATCGTTAAATAAAGCTTTATCGGTCCAAATTCTTGCGTGTCTGAGATTAACTTGGCTACAATCTTTGACTTTACCGCGGTGAAAAAGATGTTCGGATCTTTTTATTTGCTATGATTGAACGGTACGCTCATGTTCCATTGACGTAAATACCTGCCACCATTGATTGGCGGCTAGTCAAATCTCAACTCTTCTTCTGGCGTGTAAAATCTTTTTATAGCGCTGATGTAGTCTTTTTTGACGAGCCGCCCCATTCTCCCAGTGCCATGTTCCGGTAAAGGAATATTTTCTGCTTCTATACGCCGTTTTAGAAAATCCAATATTAATACCACGGTAATAGTTTAAATTTTCTTTTGTATTTTTTTTACCGCGTTATACCAAGACCGTTTATTAACTCTCTTCGTTATAGGCCTACTATCCGGAATTAAAATTAGTCTTTTATTTCGCGCGAAATTCTTCAATTCGCTCAATGTCCATCTCGATAAATATCTTGTACTCATCGTCTTCTTATTATACTACGAGATATTATTAAACTGTTTTTTCAATTTTGTAATGTTTTTTTTCTATAGTTTTTTGAAGAGGGAGAGGGGTTTTTGAATATAGAAAATAATATAGAAAATGATATTTTCTATATTCAAAAAATATATATACATTTTTTTTAAATATCATTTTTTGGAAGTGAGCCAGAACTCCTATATCAACTACTACTCAAGCTTAATATTATTGTTTGCTTCTGGTTAACCATGAAGTCTTGGGCGTACGAGCGGTATGGAGTGTGGACACTTTGACGAATAAATAATGCACAAAAATCAAGTGTATGGTCAGAGCTTATTTTATTTATTGACTTACAAAAGTGCTAAACCTAGCTCGTAGGTGTGTGAGAGGCAAGTTTTGGATGGGGCCACAAAGGCAGAAGGAAAGTCGAAGGAGTAGTCGAAGCATGTGGAGGAACAGTTGGGGAGACGTTTTATAGGATGTTGGTGGTTGGGGAATTCTTGATTTAGAAATGATGTTACACAGAGAACATCAGATTAGTGATAATCCTATAAAAAGTTTGGATGACGTAGTGGTCAACAGGGGAGTTTCTGGTCAGTACTGGGGGACGGACCTTATTGAGGTCATAGCCTAAGAATGTGTGTGTGGTGTGTGTTTACTGAGAAACGGGAGTGAGCCTTGAAGTAACAGAGAATATGGGCCACCTGATGACATGTACATGAACATAATTTGGGGGAAGACTGAATTTGATGTAAAATTGTCCTTACAGTAGGGACAAATACAATGAAACGAACAATCAATAAGTACAAAACAGACAACAAAAATACTGAGAAATGTTTCATTTCAAAATGTGTTTATATTTCATATCCTGTTATACGATTGTGACACAAGCAGCATCAAAATAATAACACAGACTTCAAACCCAACTGCAGATCTCCACGATCAGAGCACACAGTGACATTTTTTTGTGGAAAATATTTAGATAGTGCTACATCTTTGAAATTTCACTCTAAAATAGCATGTTTTTACACACATTTTGAGCCTTTTAAACAGATCAAACAGGTGATGTACATGTTTTCTCTTTCCTGTGGAGGTAGAATTGTATATGCGAATGAGATAATCTCTGAGTTTGGTCACCCATTTACAACACTGGGTTAACCAGCTAGGAACACACAAATACCATCACATACAGGATAGAAAGAGGCTACATTGTCAGTGAACTTGTAAGAACCGAAGTCAGTGAGATACTAGTTGGGCAGGAGAGACATTCCATAGACATATATCATGCCAGTGTGGAGGACCACCCTGGGAAAAACTGTTGTCAATTTGGGCTGGATTAGAACAATGGACAGTCTGTTTAACAAGCAGTTAATGTAATTCCCAGCATTCTCATAAATGTTTGTATATTATGCTCTTTGGTGCTCTGTCATGACATGTAAGGTGTACCTCACTTTACTTTGAGCTGCACCACTGCATGCACAAAACTACTTATGAGAAATAATTTGGTCAAAACCAGATTCAAATAAAGAAGGATCCAAAACCTTCAGTGGAAATGTACTTTTTTCTTAAACATGTATAAATATACTCTCTGTATGACGGTGTGGGTTACTCGTCCAAGCTATGCCTATCAGAAAAATCCTCAAATTCAAAATCAAACATTTGCATAAAAAATCTTTCTCAAATTGGTTTTTTGATCAATAATGGGCTCTGATTCGTAGCCTCTGCAGATTTGATGTTTTTGTGCACAAATTAATTTACTGATAAATACTTTGGCAAAAAGCAACATTTCCCAAGACAAATATTTTTCATTCATCTTATGATAAGTACTTATTAAATTGGTCAACAGTCTTCATATGTCGGGACTGTGGCACAGGGGTGATTTTAATCCAAAATGTTTGTTCAATAATAATGTTTTATAAAATGGTTAATTTCCTGGAAAAATGATTGGGACTGCATTTAATTCATTTTGAAAACTTATAAATATACCCGTGTAAAATGAGTCATTTGTTTGACTAGTTTTGAAGATAACAAAATGCTTCTGGACTTTATTCCTAGCACAACCAAAGTTTAATTTATGCTTAACATACATAGTCCTCTTCAACCGTACTCAAACTCACTTTTGGAAGCTACTAAATAAAACAATAACAATTAAAAATTCGCCAATTAATTGTTTTTTAATGGAAATGTATTTTTTAAGTCACGCTTTTAACCATTCTGACTGATGTATGTTTTGATAGTTTACCCCTTACAAACCAGTCTTGCAAATGTTAATTAACAGTTATTAACTTTCGTCTCTCATCAAGGAATTAGTTTTAAGCGATGTGCTCCGTGTTTTTCAAGTCATTAATTGTTAAAATACAGAAAAATCAAACGCGATGAACATGATTTTTAGAACCTTTCTTCAGGTCTGCTGTTGATGACTTTGGGTGGGTGTTATGGTGACAATGGAGGTCGACCTGTATAGAGAGGAAGATGTTAAAATTTATCATCATTCAGTTACAAATTCAACTTAAAATATGGTCGTAGGCCTATTGATTAATAAGTATCCACTTGTTGTCAGCCCAAAGTTTGATTAGTATTATATTTAGATATAAAGATAATTTGTGGGAACCACCAATGAATTATGTAGTAACTCAAACACAGAATCGTGCTCATTGCATCATTGAATGATTTCTTAGTTATTCCAATTCTACCTCCATGGTTATTCAAAGTTTTATATAGATTTGTTCAAATGTGCTTAGCCGGTAGGCATTTTTGATGCCGCTGTGTGGGTATGTTTTGTCTATCCTCCATGTTGTGTAGGAAGCTTATTGGAAGTCCTTTAACCAACTCAGGGCATCATCCTTTGTAGTGATTGGCAACCGCAGGGTGCATCGCATAGTGTTTCCATTAGATTCATAATTACAGACTTTGGACTTGCCTTCATACTGCAATTTTGGAAGGAGAGCCTGTATAAAGAGAAACAAGTACATGTATGTCCATCAATTGATCTGTTGCATCACTGAACACTATATGAATTGTATCAAGACCATGAACATGTAGTGTTTCTTAAAGAGAGACGCACAATAACTATTTGTAAATGCTATAGCAAGAAACACACACAAACTTGTGCATTAAGTAACATTATAAGATAACTTTATAACTGCAAACTCTTAGTCCTAAGTACAAACAGGCAACATGAAAATTCAGAAAATAGACACAAGTTCTAGTTTTATCTCCAAAGTTTATAAATTAAATATTGTCTTGAAATAAAAAATTTAAAAACGGAAACTTTTGGGCTGTCATTTTAAACAATACCTACGACTCCAATGACAATTAACTTGGTTAAGTCGTTGCCAAAGAGATTATCATGCAATTACTTCCTTCTCCCTGTTAGTTAACTCTAACTTCTAAGTTACAGGCCTAGGGCATGTATTGGCCTAATGCTTGTCCATCGATTCGATGATCACAGTCCACTTAATTTCATCTGCACACGAAGTCATCTGTTAGGGTTTCTGTTGTGTGTTTTGCTGTGGCTAATGAGTCCTATGTTAGCCAGGAAGTAGCGGCCACACACTTGACACTTAAAGTTAATTGGGCTTTGGGGTTGATCTGGACGTGACTTCCTGATTGCCCTCTTAGATACAGCATTTTTGATACGTGCACGTTCAAAGGAAGCTGTACCATCATGGATAGCTTTCCGCCAGGTTGCCCGGTTTCTTGCTTTGTCCTCCCAAGATATTGGTGAGATGTTGCACTTCTTCAGTGAGGCCATGAGTGAATCCTTGAAGCGTTTGTACTGGCCGCCAACAGATCGTTTACCCTCTTTAAGCTCAGAATAGAACAGCTTTTTTGGCAGCCTCTCATCCTGCATCCTGACTAAGTGACCTGACCATCTTAGTTGAGCTTTGATGATCATAACTACGATACCAGTCATGTTAGCACGCAAGAGAACCTCAGTATCAGGGATTTTGTCCACCCATTTTATCTGCATGATCTTTCTGAGACAGCTCATATGGAAGTGGTTCAGCTTTCTTATGTGCCTACTGTATGTTGTCCATGTTTCGCAAGCATAAAGAAGCGAGGTAAGGACCACTGCCATGTAGACTTGAAGTTTAGTTTTCACAGTGATTCCCCTCTTGTCCCAGAGCCTCACACGTAGCCTTCCGAAGGATGAGCTGGCTTTGCTAAGTCGTAGGGCAATTTCTTCATCAAGCTGCACATCATAGGATAATGTGCTCCCAAGGTAAGTAAACTTGTTTACTACCTTCAGTTGGTGTCCATCAATTGTGATGACAGGTGGGATGTGAGGTTTGCCAGGTGCTGGTTGATACATCACTTCCGTCTTGCCTAAACTGATCGTGAGGCCGAAGCGCTCGCATGCTTCAGAGAAATGATCCATAATAATCTGGAGGTCATGTTGGGAGTGGGCACCGAGGGCACAGTCATCTGCGAACAAGAATTCCCTGACAATTTCTTCAGTGACCTTAGTTTTTGCTTGAAGCCTCCGTAGGTTGAACAGTTTGCCATCAGTTCTGAAACGGATGAAGATACCAATATCCAGATCACTGAAAGCATACACCAACATAGATGCAAAAAGAGTGCTGAAGAGGGAAGGCGCAAGAACACAACCCTGCTTGACACCATTTGACACAGGAAAAGGCTCTGAGTGGTCACCGCCATCCATTACTCGGGCCATCATTCCATTGTGGAAGAGTCGAACCATGTTGATAAATTTGTCTGGGCAACCAACTTTGGAGAGAATTTTCCAAAGGCCATCTCTACTGAACGTATCAAATGCCTTGGTTAGGTCTACAAAAACAAGGTACAGATCCATGTGTTGTTCTCGGAATTTCTCTTGTAGCTGTCTGGTAGCAAAAATCATGTCAGTGGTTCCTCTACCTTTCCTAAAGCCACATTGACTGTCTGGAAGGAAGTCTTCAGCTATGTGTGTGGTAAAGCGGTTGAGGATGATACGTGCAAGAATTTTGCCTGCAATGACCAGGAGCGAAATTCCTCTATGGTTGTCACAAAGGTGTCTAGCACCTTTCCGCTTGAACAGGTGGATGATGGAGGCATCTTTGTATTCTTGAGGGATTGATTCCTGACACCACATCAGTTGAAAAAGTTCAGTTAGGTGTTGTACCAACAGGGGACCACCAGCTTTGAACACTTCTGCAGGTAAGGCATCAGAACCCGGAGCTTTGCCACTGGAGAGTGACAGAATTGCTTTGGTGGTTTCAGCTAGTGTTGGTTCCTCAGCAAGGCACATTTGGACGGGAGATTGCGGCAACTGGTCAAGTACTGCATCATCAATGTTAGATTCCCAGTTTCGAAGGTTTTTAAAGTGATCAGCCCACCTGTTCATGATTTGGGTCTTGTCTGTTAGAAGAGTGGTTCTGTCTGCAGCAAATACAGGTGATGATCCGTTTGACTGAGGACCGCAAAGGGCCTTTAAGGAGTCATAGATCTGTTTTGTATCCTTGCTATCTGCAAAAGCTTGGGTTTCAGCTGCCTTGGTGCTCCACCATGAGTCGCACATATTCCTAAGCTTGGATTGAACTGTACTTCTCATGTTGAAGTAGGCTGCCTTTTTCGATGAGGATGATGTGTCATTTAGCCAAGCAAGATGCAGAGAATGTTTTTCTTTTAGGAGAAGAGAGATTTCCATGTCGTTTTCATCAAACCAGTCCTGGTGCTTTTTGATAGCTGGGCCAAGTATACTGGTTGCTGTAGTTTGGACGATGTTCCTAAAGCACTCCCAGTCATCCTCAACATGTCCAGATGGAAGTGGCATTTGACGAATATTCTTGCCAATTTCTTTGGAGAGGTGGTTACGCACTCTGTCATCCTTTAGTTTAGTAATATTAAGTCTACTGGGAGGTTTTGTTCCCTGAGGCCGTCTCGGCAGATCAATGTGCATTTTCAGCTTAGCACAGACAAGACGGTGGTCGGTCCAGCACTCAGCACCGCTCATAACCCTTGTGATGTTCACGTCGCGCATATCGCGCTGGCGTACTATAATGTAGTCAATAAGATGCCATTGTTTTGAGCGGGGGTGCATCCACGTAGTTTTGTACTTGCGCTGGAGCCGAAAGATTGTGTTGGTTAAGGTAAGTTGGTGCTCAACGCATTTCTGAAGAAGTAAAAGTCCATTGCTATTACAGCTACCCACACCATGTTTACCGAGTACGTTTTCCCAGGCAAGATGGTCATTCCCGACCCGTGCATTGAAATCCCCTAAGACAATCAACTTGTCTTTACGAGAAACTTCAGACAGCACTTTCTCAAGGTCCTCATAGAATTTGTCCTTAATGTCATCAGGATTGGTCATCGTTGGGGCATAAGCACTGATGATTGTAACACAACAGTTTCCATGGAGTGGCAATCTGAGAGTCATCAAGCGATCGTTTATACCCTTCGGCAGGTTCACAGGTCTTGACGCAAGAGAGGATTTTATGGCAAATCCAACGCCAGCTTCCCAGCGTTCGTTGGATGATCTGCCACACCAGAAGAAGGTGTAGTTGGGACCCACTTCTTTAATCTGCCCTTGCTCTGCCAGGCGGGTCTCGCTTAAAGCACAAATATCGATGTTGTAACGCCCAAGTTCCTGTGCTACATGAGCAGTTCTACGAACAGGACGGTCAGAGTTGGCGTTGTCCATCAACGTTCGTACATTCCAAGCTCCGATAATCAGAGGCTTCCTTTTCATTATTTTCTTATTTCGACCGCATGATGGGATACCGGTCAGCTGCGGTAGTCTGACCAGGTAGAGTTGAAGCAGGCAATGTTTAGGGCACCTTTTCTAGCCCCTTTCTCATGCTAGGAGATGAGCAGTGTGGTCCTAAAAGTCGCTCAGGAGGCTGCCGAATCTCACTGCTGCTTCAGCCCAGCAAGAAGCGACCACATGTCCTGAGCAGCCTGTGTGCAGGTTTGCAGCTCGCAGCTTCCAGTGTTTCCTCACCTGCTACTCCACTGCTTGCCCATCGCCACAGGACTTGAAGGTTGTGCAGAGATGAAAGAAAAGAGACGCTTGTGCATAAAATTGATTTAAGTGAGGAAGATTTGCACAGAGTCTATCTCACTCTCTCGGCTTCCATCAGCTTGATCCAGTGGCAAGACACGTCAAGACGACCTGAGATGACTTCAGCTGCAGTGGATGACCTACAGTACCTATAGCACCTGTACCGATGACCTAAGCATTCCACAAGGCTTTGCTAACCTGCCTTCGTAACCGGATGAGTTGACATATCTGCCGGGTCCGCCCAATCTGCCAGGGTAGTCTTCATGCACTAGAAAAGAGAGATAGGTGTTCTCCCTCACCCAGAGACATACATCTCCGAGCTACCCTCTGCCTAGTTTTGCCTGCCAGCCGAGGCAGTGTACCGGGGTGTGGCCATCGCCGTGCACAAGCGATTACTTGGAGCCATAGGTGAGAGTCTGCATGCAGTAGAGGAGACCAGTGCTGTTAATCCACCCGGAAAGGATGCGGATGCGGCTGATTAGCAGTCAAAGGGACTACCCCACCCACTACACACTACACCCCTAGTGTATTGGCCTATAGTAGTACTATTACTTAACTTAGTTAAGTTCTAAAAAAGATACTTTGTTTTGTAGGCCCGCACTAAAAAAAAACTGTTTTTCCAGAAGCCTAAACTAAAACAGTAAATGAAGTTAACTTTGCACTGAATAGACTGTCTGCGATATTAGGGGAGACATCGAATTCTAACCTGCGGTTAAGCCTTGCGGGCACTCGCGGTAACTCAAGTTACACGTCTGCTGGAAAGTAAGGAGCTCATTATCTACGGGTCACTGCACATTGAGGGGTTTCGTCACGAGTATATTCAGAGATCTAGCTGGAGCCAGCAAATCCAGCCGGCAGGACAAAGGACCAATTTATTGGGCTGTAATCCCCTACATATCCTCAGTAAGTTGACAAAAGGTTGACTAGGGCCTTTGTGTTTGGATTTTGGGGAGAGTTGTGGCTTTAATACCAGTGTGAAAACGGACATGACCACTGTAAAAATACACATGTATATTTTGTACAATGTACATGTACTGATAAGTATAACCGTTCAGTATGTCATTGAAAACAATTATCTAATTATTGATAGTTTCTTTTTTTCAGATTAGATTTGTCATGTCACCACTCCTGGAGTCTCCTTAATAATTTCGACAATTTACGCAATTATATTTGGAAAGCAGCTTCTGGAAAATGTCTTTTTCATCGGAACGTTGCTATTTCACTTGAGGAAAAGAAAACAAATGAGTAAAATAATCATGATCAGCATCGTTACACAGTAAATTATTTTTTTAAAGATAAAGTGATGACAAATGCTGTAAAATTTCTCAAAATAGTTTTGACAAAAGCATAGTTTTACAGTAAATATGTACCGAAATGATATAATGGAGGTCCCGCCAGAAATTTCTGGCACATCTTTATTGCTAATCAACTGTATTCAAATTCCCCTGAAGACGATCACAGTATACTGATCGAAAAGTCGAACTATCACACCACCAGTTTTTCTCAGAAACGACACTTAATTGAGAGATAGTTCAAACCTTACTCTTAAAATCGTAGTCAAATATGAATTAAAGGTCCCTCTGCAATGGCAGAATACTGCAAATATTACTGCATTGAAATGTGATCTTGATATATGGCTGTATTACATTTTCATTAAAACAATCGTTGAGTTAAAGACAAACAATTTGCCATCACCTCACTGAGCAAAATACAAAAATGGTATTATTCAAAAATTAAGGAAGTGTTTAAGTTATCAATATATTGAAACAATGGTTTGTACGCCAACTGAATTTGCAAAACATTCAATAATACTTTTATCCACGAATCTGGATAATTTGAGTTACCATACAATTGGTTCTATGGTCAGAAGCATGGATATTTAGTAAAATATGTATCTACATAAAATTGTATTTTATAGGCCGTCTAATATTTTACCCATTGCTCTATTATACATCTCTATCTGATAGAGATAGCATCCATTTCATACAGCGATGAGACACTCTTCATTTTGCAAGGCCAACATCAGAAAGAAACTGGTTTTTAATTTCCTGTATTACTACGTTCGCTACGTTTAGTATTATCTAAACTAACAGAGGTAGCTACTTGGCGGTGCGATGACATAGAATTTGCTAGTTTTGATAAGCCAACCTGAAAGGAAAAACAATTTTTAATTTCCTGCATGAATTTTTGGAGGCAGTTTATGCATTGTCACGTCTAGCAACATGTACAACAAAGCCGTCGCAAGCGTAACGGATTGTTGCTACAAGTAACTATTATAATTACTAAAAGCCGTTAAAACTGTTTTGCCGAACGAATAGAAATGCAAGATAACTGCCACATATTTAGTACATATTTAACTGAACGAGGTTATCTACATATCTATGATACTCATTTGAACAACTGAGGGTCTGTTTGTTTCACACATATCCGGACCTCGATCACCAGACAGTCCGTACGGCCAGTTTACTGATCCGGATCCTGTATTTGCTGATCCTGCTCGCGCAGTGGATACGTGCTAGATCCAAGATGGCGCAAACGAAAATAACAAGACGAAAATTATTACATAATTCATTAAATCGTGATGATTAATATTAAAAGCTTTTTGAATTATTTATTTGAAGGCCAAAATAAATTATCATTGCTATCAAATGATATATAAAACAGTTTGTCAAAACAACAATCAGAATTTAGCGGATGAATTCACCACGGGCACGGTTTAGCCGTAGTCTGGTACACAGTCAAATAAATAAGGGGAATTTGAATACAGTTGATTAGCAATAAAGATGTGCCAGAAATTTCTGGCGGGACTTCCATTATATCATTTCGGTACATATTTACTGTAAAACTATGCTTTTTCAAAACTATTTTGACAAATTTTACAGCATTTGTCATCACTTTATCTTTAAAACAAATAATTTACTGTGAAACCATGCTGATCATGATTATTTTACTCATTTGTTATATTTTCCTCAAGTGAAATATCAACGTTCCGATGAAAAAGACATTTTACAGAAGCTGCTTTCCAAATATAATTGTGTAAATTGTCGAAATTATTAAAGAGACTCCAGGGGTGGTGACAAATCTAATCTGAAAAAAAAGAAGCTATCAATAATTAGATAATTGTTTTCAATGACATACTGAACGGTTATACTTATCAGTACATGTACATTGTACAAAATATACATGTATATATTTAGAGTGGTCATGTCCGTTTTCACACTTGTATCAAAGCCACAACTCTCCCCAAAATCCAAACACAAAGGCCCTAGTCAACCTTTTGTCAACTTACTGCAGAAAAGTAGGGGATTACAGCCCAATAAATTGGTCCTTTGTCCTGGCAGGATTTGATGGCTCCAGCTAGAGCTATGAATATGCTCATGACGAAACCCCCCAATGTGCAGTGACCCGTAGATAATGAGCTCCTTACTTTCCAGCAGACATGTAACTTAAGTTACCGCGAGTGCCCGCAAGGCTTAACCGCATGTTAGAATTCGATGTCTCCCCTTACAAGGACAGTCTGACCACACCAACACCATTTTATACAGTCAGTCAGTCATCTAGGCAGTAGACTACATTTTGTTTATCGTCCTTTACCCGTGCACACATACATGAACAATGCCCACTGTTTCATTGAGTTCTAAGCCAACTAACCGCTAACTCTTCATCTTTTTTACCGTTAAAAACATCTCCCTATTTTAGAACCATAGAAAAAGGACATAGGCCTAGGGAGATGAGAGACTGTTAAATTTTGTTTTACTCCTTTTAGCAATAACAATATTAAGGCCTACCTGTAATCGAGGGAAAGTTTCCAACCTATCAGGGCAAGCTTTTCCTGCGGATCGCGCCACACGCCGCCATTTCTAAAAAGTTTATGAGAAACTTTTTCCAGAAAGGCTGCGAAGTGCACACGCGCGAAGACTGATTTGGGCAGAAAACACGCCCATTTATGCTTAGTGGCCTCATTTGTCCTGGGAAAAAAAATTACGCGACCGGAACTAGCAATACGAAGAGGGAGGCCTCCATTGACTTGAGAAACTAGGCTGCGTTCTTGTATTGCCGACGATGACAACTCGGGGACCAAAACCGGCAGCAGGGAGAAGAGTACGTTGATTGAGTTGAAGACGGGGCGACGGAGTAGTGTTGATGGTGACCGTGATGGAATGTCAGCGGGAACTCGACACACTCCGTGGGGCAACGCCTCACGGCTGGCCCGGCAGCCACAGGACCGTCTGTCCGTCCGTCTTTGGTAAAACCGAAGCTTAGAATCCAATGATCGCGTGGATGAGCAGTCCTTTTAAGCAGTAGTCACTCGAGGAAATTTTAAGTGTTCCTGTAGCCCCTGTGAATAGGGACAATGATGCACAAAGGGCACCGTAGCGTATCCCAGTCAAGACCACCATGTACTAATAAAAGTTACGTAAAGTTACATGGACTAATTCAAATTCTTAACAGTAGCATTGAAGAAAAATGGACTCCTGTTTAAATTTGTTGAGTTTCAAAAAGCTTTTAGCTTGATCGTTCTTTACTTTGGTTTAAGTTGAGGAAATATGGCATCAGCACTAAAAGTTTAAATATTCTTAAGAATATGTACAGATCGGTAACGTACGGTGCAACGAATTCTTGTTAAATAGGCGTTCAACAGGGTGCAGTGTTTACTTCAATCCTTTTCTCTCTGTTTTTGAATGATCTAGAGACTGCGCTTGGCCGAGACCATGTCCATGGTGTAGAACTGAACACATGGAAATCAATTCTTTATTGTATGCTGATGGTAATTGTATCTGATACACAAGAAGGCTTGCAATTTTTCCTTAAGATTTGAGAACTATTGCAATAAGTGGAGACTCGTAATTAACACTCATAAAACCAAAATTGATATTTTTAACAGTGATCTATATAAGGGGAAAGATATTGAATACATTGAAAACGTGGTGTTTTGTTTGTTTGTTTTTGATTTTGTTTTTGTTTTTTGTATTACATATTTGGGTATAATTTTTCTAACATCCTTTTCCTTTAAATTGATTTGTATTTGTATTGTGTTAATAATTCATCATACCGTCATTCATTGTCCTGTTTTAGATGCACTGTTTACCTTGATGTTGAATCAGAAATGTTGGTTTGATTGTCCACTATACAAGGACCTATACAATGTTTCATGCCATTATCAAACAAAATGATCACCTGGCGAAGAAAAACTGAAATTTCTTATGAACTCTTCAGATGAAGCTATCATTAATTGCGTTTCCAAATAAATATTTTTATTCACTATGTTAAAATAAAATAAAAATGTATGAATATGCTCACTGTAAACACTCCTTCCAATGCGATTATTCTTCTTCTTCTTCTTCTTCTTCTTCTTCTTCTTCTTCTTCTTCTTCTTCTTCTTCTTCTTCTTCTTCTTCTTCTTCTTCTTCTTCTTCTTCTTCTTCTTCTTCTTCTTCTTCTTCTTCTTCTTCTTCTTCTTCTTCTTCTTCTTCTTCTTCTTCTTCTTCTTCTTCTTCTTCTTCTTCTTCTTCTTCTTCTTCTTCTTCTTCTTCTTCTTCTTCTTCTTCTTCTTCTTCTTCTTCTTCTTCTTCTTCTTCTTCTTCTTCTTCTTCTTCTTCTTCTTCTTCTTCTTCTTCTTCTTCTTCTTCTTCTTCTTCTTCTTCTTCTTCTTCTTCTTCTTCTTCTTCTTCTTCTTCTTCTTCTTCTTCTTCTTCTTCTTCTTCTTCTTCTTCTTCTTCTTCTTTACCCAGGGTATGCCCAAACAGTTTAAAACTGGTTTCCATTGGGGCCCTGCATACAAATGACTATACACATGTACAAGTACAATACATTACAAATACAATACAATCAAATAAAAGCATATGGGATTAGTGCATAATTGTTATAAATAGTGTAGAACTATTACAACTACATGTACAACATCGTTAACATATTTTGTGACATCTAAAAGTATATGTATATTGCAAAGGGGTTTCCAGATTCAGAATAAAATATTGTCACCTCAAATATTTACAGGGGCACAGATATGTACAATCCATTGAAATAATCTTTGATGTTATTTGAAAAGTTATTGACATCGGTCCAATAATATTTAGCAAAGGAACGAATATTTTGGGCATTCAGCTGTGTTTATGTGAATATTCTGTGGATGTATGCAAACATTTTAGTCCATGACTGAAGAAAAACACAATATTTCTAAAATTCCATCTCGGGGGCGAAGTATCATCTGAACTTGAGCATCTCTTACAAAGCTATTATATGCAGTATGCGTGGAGCATTTTTAACATTTTTACGTGACGACCTCAACCGTTATTTTATTGATCGGAGATTGTTTTATAATTGTTTTACCTTATAACCAAGATTTGATATGAATTTGTTAATTGCTTTGCCGTATAACACTGAGATTTGACATGAATTTGTTAATTGTTTTGGCGTATAACCCAATATTTGATATGAATTTAATAATTGTTTTGCCGTATAACCAAGATTTGATATGAAGGTGGTATCAAATATTTGCTGAAATATTTAATATTTATGTCTAAAATGTCAATTCACGTCTAAATATTAAAAATAAGATAAGACAAAAACATGTTTGTCACTTGATTTCATCTATCACCTGTTATCTCGTCACGAAGACGATAGCGATCATCCTCATTATTTTATTATTAATATAACATTTGTGGCGCTTTATTGTTTTTTAAATGTTTGTAAACAACAAAATAACAGTCTCAACAATAAGGAACATAAATAAATGCCATTAAAAATAAACATGTTCTATATTCGGCAACAGTATAATGGGAAACGAGGATGAAGTGGCAATAGTACGCAGTGATATCGCGAAAACAGAAGTATAAAAGAGGCTTGAATAACTGTATCACACTCAAGAAAGACTCAAGTGCTTTGCAAAGAATAAGGCTTTATGTTGGCTGCACCATAAAAATGTGTTTAACCTTTGATGGTGCTGGGCAAACGACTGGTTTGATGCAGGCATGTTGTTACATTCGTGTGTTAAGGTCCAGGTTGCGAGAATATATTTTGTTTCAAATAATATGTGGTGCACTGACTCAAGTAATTTGGCACTGGCAAAATTAATTCTGAACTTCACGGACTAAATACACTTCGTTGGCTTATAACCCTCTCTTTCAGGTTTTCCTCATATGGTTACTTAACCGCCGTCAAAATGGTACGTTATGTTTCCTTCAGTCTGTTTTTAAGTGTTATTTTAATTTATATCAGCTTATTCACAATAAAGATATCTAAACACATAGTGTTTTCTTTGAATTTTATTTAGATATTGATGAATGTGCGACAGGCGCTGACAACTGTGATTCAGCTCATGGACTCTGCACTAACATTGACGGTAGCTTTACATGTACTTGCGACGAAGGTTACGACGGAGATGGTATATCTTGTACAGGTAAATTCAATGGATGTACTTCAGTCGTATTTATACGAACCAGTTTCAATTACTCTATGTTTTGTTGACAATTTGTAATTCCATTTTGTTTTAGATATTGATGAATGTGCGACAGGTGCCGACAACTGTGATTCAGCTCATGGTCGCTGCACTAACATTGGCGGTAGCTTTACATGTTCTTGCGACGGAGGATACATCGGAGATGGTACATCTTGTTCAGGTAAATTCAAACACAACATTGAACAATGACAATCAATTTGTATCTTATAGTAGAGGGTGAGGCATGGGAACGTTTAACCCTGCGAGGCAATGGGCATGTTCAATTCATTCGAATGCAGAAGTGGTACGCTTTTAGTTGCAGATTCATTATTTATGAAATTTATTCAAAAATTAGGCTTAGTATGGCTCCCTTTATGCTCGAAACTGTATCACTCTTCCAGCTGTTTGAAACCATTGTGAAAGAATGAATCAAGCTCAGACAGCCAACTCAATATTGAACACACACACACGTATATGACACACACACATGTAGGTGACCTGTTGCACATACTGAATGAAGCCACACCCCTTCTAGGACCCCACACAGGAGCCAATTAGCATGCCCAGATGCCAAGTGCAAAAAAACATTATCTTGGCCTTATGTAAACAACCGGGTCAGCAGGTCAGGGTTTTACACCTGGACCTGATCCAGAATATCATGGGAGAGGCTTATCTGGCTGGACAGGGTCAACAAACTTTTTGTAATGGGGTTAGGCTAGAAAATGTGTTTTCCCTGCAACTAAAAGCGTACCACACCCTAGCCGCAGGGTTAAAGGGGGACTGTCGTGGATTTAAATCAAACAGTTAAATATGTGATCGTTTTATTCTTTTATATCAGTAAAAGATCAATACAATTTTTGTTTTGTGTTTTTATTGTTTTTGAGAGTGTTATTTTACCATTGTAAAAATGCCCCCCACTTTTACTAGTTGTTCCCGCCCTGCACGGAGGAGCTGTTCGTGACGTCATGTCGGGAAGAGAAATTCGGCTCAAAACTCGGCTCAAAATGATCGCTGCACAAAACTGTGTGAGCCGATGGACCTGACCACTTTACTCTTGTCAGTCGAACTTTGCTCGTCCAAATACGGCAATATTTTGGGTCACTTGGGAACAGATGAAGGCTAACACCGTCTTTGGTGGTGTTGCTGCATCCTGCAGAAACACATCTTCCCGGCATTTTATTAGTTCCGGAAACAAAAATCACGGAAGAAATGAAATCGACGCTACGTGTGTGAAACGTATGTACATGTATGTACATGTATATCATGTACACATCGGATCTTCCCGACCTTACGTCACATATCTTATGCAAATGAAGCTTCCACCATGGGGCGGGGTTGCCTCCCCCAAATACTTCAAACATTGTTTTAAAATACTTGTACTCAGAGAAATCAATGATTAAATAGACACAGGGTCTCAAAAACAATATTTTATTACAAAACGCGTTAAGTAAAGATGTCAGTCCCCCTTTATACAACATGTCCATTAGTCTTGCAGCTGCGTTTTGAAGACGCTCAAGGTATTGCTTATTCAAACACCTAGTAAGTTGCAGCAGTCTATATACTAAATACTACCACTACCGCAACCGCAACAATATTTTTTATTATTAAACTTTGACTTCCGGTTTGGACAGGAAGTAAGGTCAAATTGCGGTCACTCACAACTCGTGTTTCATCTACTTGTTAAGTTCAAAGTACATGCCAAGTTTCAAGTTCATGTGAAGTTTGCGAGTATGTGTTTGTTACCGGACAGTGAAGGTGAAGAAGAAGAAGAAGAAGAAGAAGACGAAGAAGAAGAAGAAGAAGTGTTTCGGGCACATACCCGAACACCTAATAATAGTAAAGTTTGTAGCGCGCACATATCCACCTTGCTGGGCGCTCAAGGCGCGAAAACAAAGGGGAAAAAAACATGATTACAAACAATGTTAGCATAGGAACAAAAATGTTCTGAGATACATGTACCTACAATGCAATTACAAATATACATCATCTTTGCAGAATTGTGACATAAGATGAGTTTTAAGCATCGACTTAAATCTGGTTATACTATGACAAGATTTGAGTTTAGTTGGAAGATGATTCCAGATTCTCTGAGCCGCGACAGAAAAAGACCTATCACCCCAGTTCCGTTTTGAAGTTGGTTCCTTCAGGAGTGACATGTTGGTGGAGCGCAAATTGCGTGATGGAGTGTAGATTTTAAGCAGTTCAGAAATGTAAATTGGAGCAATGTTATTAAACGATTTGTGAACAATTAGCATAAGTTTAAAAACAATTCTCTGTGAAACAGGAAGCCAGTGCAGTTCTTTCAAGATTGCCGTGATATGGCATGACTTTCTGGACAAAGTTACAAGACGAGCTGCTGTGTTTTGTATGTGCTGAAGACGATATACTTGATTCTGCGGGAGACCGTAAAGGAGAGCATTCCCGTTATCGAGCCGTGATGTGACAAACACATGTATAATTTGTTCAGCAGCACTTTTATTGAAGTATTTCCTTATTCGGCTAATATTTCTGATATGAAATGATGATATGCGAACAATGTTGGAGATATGAGGTTTTAAAGTCATTGTCGAGTCAAATATAGCACCCAATGCGTTTAGAGACAGGTAACCAGTGAAGTGTACGGAGTATTGGGGTGATATGTTGCCGAGGTGATGAGCGGTCTTGCTGCTGAGTTTTGAATAGGTTGGAGTTTTGCAATTGTTGAGACAGGTAGACAACTGAGAAGGCTGTTACAGAGATCTAAACGGCGTGTGATGAAAGCATGGACCAGTCTTTCATTGGTCTGTTGATCTAGATATTTCCTTAACTTTCCTATTTTATGAAGGGCTAGTGATGAAGAACGGCAAATGTTATTGATTTGATTTTTCATGGAGAGGTCAGAAGTGATACTTGTTCCAAGGTTACGTGCACTATTGACGGTTTTGATCTGTGAGCCACCAACATGAATGCTTTGGATTTCATTTCGGTGCCGGTGTTTGGAAGTGATGTGCAGAGCCTCTGTTTTGTCATTGTTTAACTGTAGCATGTTTGTAGAAGACCATGATTTGATGTGACTAATGCAAGATGTGACTGCAGCGATGCATGAGAATCGTCTGGTTCTCCAAAGGTTTCTCATGTGAAAATTTACTGTGCTGCTGGTTTTTAGCACACATCATCTGAAATGAATAAAATGTTACACCTAGGCTTTGGATATTCTGATGATGACATCGATGATCTGGGAGTTCCCCTTCATCGTCGTCTGCGTCTTCGGGCTCAGACACTGTTTCCATGGCTGAAACCCCCATGGTTTTTTCATATAGCCTACTACGCGGGCGACTCGCCATTCGAATGTTTCCACTGCGAGCGTACCTTGGACTTTAAGTGTTGTTTTAACTTTGCCGGATGCGCCGGCTGCACTGGCGTGAACACGCGCCCAACCCTGGCTTGCGATGAGCCAGGTTGCCATGCAGCCGCATTCGACAAGGTGAAACTTTTCAAGGTCATCGGTGGTAAGGGGAGGAAGAAGAAGAGGGGTCGGACTCTGACTCTTCCACCAGGCGAAATAGTCGCATTGAAGCGGGCCGCCCCTGTAAAGGGGAAAAACCTAACTGACTCCTCTTCGGAGGGGGAGGTAGAGGACACTCCTACAAAACCAACCCCCGCCCCAAGAACTTCTAAGGGGCACCCTCAAAAAACCCCGGGGAGTGCTCC
Organism: Zoroaster sp. YZ-2022; assembly: GCA_029582265.1. Lineage (NCBI taxonomy): Eukaryota > Metazoa > Echinodermata > Asteroidea > Forcipulatida > Zoroasteridae > Zoroaster > Zoroaster sp. YZ-2022. The sequence continues at coordinate 41,821,582 of CM055819.1, forward strand.
CACGTAACTTTTATTTGATTCAAAACATCGACCATAAACACCATACTTTCTCTAAATGTCAGAGGGATGCGTGATCCCGTGTTCGAGCACTGGCCGCGTTATGGGGACAGAGAACAAAAGAGGGATCCGGAATTACTTAGCTGTGGGGACATTTTGTGTGTCCCCACAACGTTTTTAATCCCCAAAATCCTTTGTATTTTGTCCCCACAACGCCCCGTGCGGGAATGTGTGATCCCGTGTTTTTGATTTATGTAGAGGATATGATATTTCCTGTCTCCATAACTGTCATATTTCCTCTACAGACGACTTAGCTTCCTGGCAGGCAGCTAGAATGCAAGGGGAAGATGTTTGCCTTGTATTGTGGTACCATCATCTTTCTTCGTGCCGGGAGACCTTTTGTTTTTTATGACCCTTCCGTCGATTCTGACGAGAGGATCGTTTCTGGTATTTTGTGTGGTTCTGGAGGAGGCGGGGGTGTCAGACTGTGTACAGTCTATGCCCCTAACAATCCCAGGTCACGTCGTCTTTTTTCGCGGAATTAGACTCCTATTTGACGGGTAATTTTCCTGTTATATTAACAGGAGATTTTAATTGTGTGCTTGACTGTAACGGTTCTGATTTCATGTCGTGAGGAATCGGGGCCGAAGAGTTACGTCTTCGCCGATACTGATTTCTAAGTGATTTTCGTGTTGCTTATGCGGGCTGGCAGACTCTCAAGGAGGGGTTCGATAATGAGCTGCTTTGGTTGGAGGATGTCAAGTTCCGCATCAAGCTTTTCATTATTATTTTCTCTTGGCGCTTGGCAAAAAAGGCGGTAACGTACGAAATCACTTTTGGCTTCCCTGTGCTCCGCCGTATCACAATTAAATGCCAGGCAGTGCAGCCCCACTGTACTCGCCCGCCATGATTTTTTGAAGGGAAATTGAAAAGACTGTATGACTTTGAAGCGGAGGGGGCTCGGATCCGTTCGCAGATTTGGGACCTCAATGAAGGGGAGAAGCCATCTAGATTTTTCTATCAACTCGAGACCTCCCGGGCTCGGAAGAAACTCATTTCCTTAGTGCGTGGCCCTGGCGGAAACGTCATCGACTCCACTGAGGGAATTACTAAAGTCTATCGATATTTTATCTTGATCGTTTTACTGAAGAGCCTGTGGAGGTTGATTTACAGTCTCCCTTCCTTAGCTCTTTATCTACTCGCGTAGATGAAGAGAGCCGCGTTGACTTGGAGGGTCCGCTTGGGCTTTCTGAGCTCGATGCGGCTTTACGTAGCATGGCCAATGGTAGAGACGGCCTCTGTCATACCTCCATAAAACACCGACTTCGGGATTTGAATTGGAGGGTTATGTGGGGCTCTGTTAAGACGTCTCAGAGGGTCTAATTAAAATGGGGCATTTGAAATGGCAGGTGTCCTCGGGTGGGGTGTTCCCAACCCGAGGTCATGTTTTTTGGGGGAATGTTCTTTCCTTCCCGTTTTTGGGACATGGTTGGAGCATATTGGGGGAAAATCCTATGCTGGCCCTTCTCGCTGTCTCAGTCTTGTGTTTTTTATAGCACGGGTCTCGACAACCGTCGGTATTCTTTGCTTGTTCTTTTTTGATTAGCACGGTGGCAGGTCTGGTGTTCGAGATATGAAACCATGTTCAATGGTTCGCAGGTGGACGCCGACCGGCTGCCCCGCCGTGTCAGGGCTGCGGTCAGGGATAGAATGCATAAATAACCCGTTGCAATTTGCTAGCCCGGTGAGAACCCAGTCACAACCTGGTTTTGTTTACCGGGCTAAAATTTGAATCAGACAGGGTTGATCCTCATTATGGAGTCTGGAGAGATCTTGGCTTGTGAGCCAGCCAGTATGGGACAACAAAAGATGCAATTTGCCAAGCATTAATCCTCCTGGGTAAGGGAACAATAGCTCCGCCAGCAGTCAGTAGATTCAAAGTAACTCCAGCACTAATCCTTAAAACCGCAAGACTTGCCAGCATTAACAACGTGTGTGTGTGTTTTATAGAGTTCCCTAAAAAAAACAGAACTTCACAAACTATGTATATTATTTTAAACATAATATCAACGAAATATATAGGTTTCACTAATTATGTCTATTATGTAATATTTTTGCAGAAGTTATGACGAGAAATATAATTGAGGTCAATAATTCATGTATGTAAAATAAACGTTAAAGATATGGCATATTGCTAGGCATGTCAATGTAATCAGGAATCAGTAATACATTTTGAAATACCACAGCATTACGTACACACACACACACCCAGAAAACAAAAGCATGCCCTTTTCAAAATCGTTTTTTTTAAGAAGAAGAATACATTTTTTTCAGTTATGATTCCGGATTTGAAGAGAGGAAGAATTCTTCTCAATATAAACCAAGGACCAGTGCTACTAGTACTGCTTGGAAACGGTTAAATTGTTAACACTTGCAGCGCAGCTCCTTGTTGAAAATCGAGCGAAAGTGCTCACGGCACCAAACCGAATCGGCTGTTTTGCAAGCTAGGAAATGGTTTGTGATTTAAAAAACTGTACGAAATAGCAGGAAATGCATCACGTGATCCGTAACGCACTCTGTGATTGGAAGGGTCACCTTTATTGGCTGTTCCGCCTACTGAACCTACTCCAACTGTGATGGGCTCAGATGAAAAAATCACCGCGAAGAATATTTTATGTAAACTCTTACAGGACAAAACACCAACACAGCCTTTAAAATTTCAGTGTTGTATTAATATGAATGGATTTGGAGATAGACACAAAGTACACAATAATCACTTTAGACGTTTTCACTCACGGTGCCACGCTTATACAGTAAAGTTCCACTGCATTTTTTCAGGAAGGACCCCGAATATGAATTACTTTAAAAATCTGTAACCGCATCACTCACGCGTGTACAAGAACGGTTGCAGGAAGGTATTCCAGAGCACAGCAGATAAAGATCGTCATGACAGCCTTATCCACAAGTTGTAACAAGTCGACGGTTCTCCTTGGGGTGCACACCAGTTAAAAACGCTCTTTTCAGAGCCACACAATTTCCAAACAGAGATATTTTAATGTAGCTTTCATCAAAAACAAATAAATTCATATTTTCTCTTTCTCCTCATTCTCTCCCTACCATGATATTCATAATACATAATTGTTATGTTATTTATTTTTATACAAAAAACTTGATTTTACAAATAAAAATACAAAAAGCAGCAGGCATATGGCAAAATTAAACGTACTACGGTACTTTCGTTTATGGAATTCTCACTAAGATAAGACCTGTCTAAGCAAACAGAAAATTAATTAATAAATGTGGACTTCTTCATTGAAGGTAGCCAAAGATACATCACGATCGCAGTTCTCTGTTTTACTTTGATTCATGTCATGAACGAAGCAAACTAGTTCACAAATAAAATATAATTATCAGTATTCTATAATTATGTGCTTCACGTTGAATACATCTCCAGTAACTAATTTGAATAACAAGGGCCACTGAATGGCATAAAACTGTGGAGCACTTGCTGAGTTTCATCACATCAAATCATGGCATTTGTGCGATCGAAACGTCGTCGAATTAACTTTGCTGATGCTACTTCAAGTGGCTCCGAAGACAGTTCCTCTTCTTCAGAGTCAGACCTTGAAACTGATGAATCAAGTGATGGGTCTACCGCAAGTGTTCCAGCACAAGCACCGGCGACAGCACGCCCAGCTGTTCCAGCGCCAGATCTAATAGTTTGGGCGGATCGAGACTGTTTTCCTAGCCGTTTTGGTTTTTCTGGCGGAGACGGTGTGCAAGTTGACTTAGATGACTCCAGCACAAAGCTTGACGTCTTCCATGAATTATTTACCAAAGAGATGTTTCAGCGCATTGCCGATGAGTCCAATAAGTATGCCCCTGACAACCCGAAGTGAAAGCCATGATGTCGTTGTACATTTTGATGGGTATAACAACCAAACCTGATGTCGGATCCTTCTGGAGCAGGGAACCGATGATGGAGAATCCATTTTCTGGAAACACAATCCGAGAGACCGGTTTCTGCATTTGCGTACCAACCTACATTTCAACAACAACAACGACGACGATGCAACCGATAGTCTGTTCCAGCTGCGGCCAGTCATTGATTCTGTGACTGAAAACTGTGTACATTCCTTCACAAAATGTATCCACTGATGAGTCGCTTTGGAAGTTCCATGGGCGATTGAAGTTCACGCAGTTCAACCCTGCCAAAAGAGCCCGATTTGGCATCAAGGTGTGCAAGACATGCCAGAGCAGCGGTGAGGCAGCCGGGTACACGTGGAACTTCAAGGTCTACACCGGCCAGAACCGAAGTGCTCTTCCCGCAAGTACCAGCTCTGTTCTCGATCTGAATGAAGATCTACTCGACCAGGGCTACAACATCTTCGTTGACAACTGGTTTAGCAGCCCCGACCTATTTCTCCGTCTTAGAGCCAGGCGCACAAATGTCTGTGGAACTGTCCGGCTGAACCGCAAGCAGATGCCACCGGAATTGAAAACGGTCAAATTGAAGAAGGCAGAGATTGCCTATTGCTCCAGTAACGGAGGTCTACTCGCTCTTGCGTGGAGAGAAAAGAAAGATGTGAGAATGCTGTCAACCATGCACTCAGTATCAATGGAGGGGTCTGGCAGAAGAGACAAGGATGGACTTCTCATTGAGAAACCTTCTTGCATCCTCGACTACAACAAGGGAAAGGGAGGGGTAGATCTATCTGACCAAATTGCATCAAGCCACCGCAGCGTGAGGAAAGCTGTGAAGTGGTACAAGAAGATCTTGTTTTACCTTCTTGACCTTTGTTTGGTCAATTCTTACATTGTGTACAAGCTGCAGGGCCATCAACTAGAGTATTGTGAATTCAGAATGTATCTCGTCAGAGAAATTATGGAGACGGTCACTTTGCCAGTTTATGGTACCCGAGGAAGACATCACGCACTACCCAGCTCGAATAGACCAATGTGTATCCCGCCAACGACCAATACACCGAAGCCGAGCAAGAGATGTGTAGTCTGCAAAGCAGCTAAGCGGAGGAGAGAGACCAGGTACCAGTGTGACATTTGCATTGTTCACCTATGTGTTGCGTTGATCAAGAGATACCACACTGAGCGACAATTTTGAACTGTATTGTAATTGAATTGTACTTTACAACTTATCACGACCTCAGCGTGAGCGCCTAACAAGCAGCCACTCATAACAGCTCTCCAGTTTTTGTGTTAAATAAGTGTTTTGTAGCTACTAGTGTGTCTTCATTGTTATACTAGTGGATTTCTTATTACACCTGGAATCTACTGGACGGTTTATGTGCGTATGGTACATTTGTCTTCATATAATAAGTGAAAAACTGTTGTATTTTGTCTGTCTCTGCTGTAAGATGTTACTGTGTAGTGGATACACATCTTGTATCTTAATTTGTTGTGCAGTCAACCCTGACTTAGATTTAAACCCGTAGCTTGAGATTATAACCTCTTACCTGTAGCTTGACCACAAGGCTTTTGTTTGGATCAATTACTTTGTGATCAGACAATGGAGGTCTACATCCGGTTGATTTTACACTTGCTATCTGGACCATTGTGTCTCAGTGACTCATCTTTAGAATATGACCACAGCATGCAACCTACAGATTGTATGCTACATAAAAAACAACAAATCCGCCAGCTTAAATTTTTGAGTTGTCCTATATCATATTATGATAATTCATCTGCCACCTTTCACCTGGAACTCTTAATTTTGGTGACATAAACCCAAACACTGATCAACACACCCACCAACGCCACTCAGTTCCATAAAATTTCCTACAGCCGCAATGAACTACTCAATCTTCGCAATGCTCCATGTACTGATGCAGCTTTATCTTATTCAGCATTGAGTCAATTAAACTGTTTTGGAATACTTGCCAATCAACCCCAAACATACCGCCGCACACACAGAGGTAAAAAAGCTGGTCGCCGTAGAATGGACAAACTTACACAACTAGCACTCCGGCCTGACCAACCTCCAACAGTGAACTTAACCACATCAATAAGCGACATTGGCATAACTACAACTCCGAATGTTCATGATGAGTCTAAACTTCAGCTCTGTGTCTTGACACCCAATCCATATGTAACAAATCAGATGAATTCGTCGACTTTGTACTTCAAAACAATTTGAATCTTGTTGCCATATACGAGACATGGTTTAAACCTGATGATGACTTGCTACCCCGCAAGTGCACTCCTGCTGGCTACTCTCCATCATATTCCTAGACCAAAAACGACCGGTGGAAGGGTTGCACTTCTCTTTAGGTGCAGTTTATCTATCAGTATGAAAAATGTTAACATTGACTATCTAACATTTGAATCTCTGCATGCTGAGGTAACATGCAACTCTAGATCTGTTCGCCTTGTTAATATATATCGACCAGAAAGGGATGTTGATGGTAAAAATGTAAATTTCTCCATTTTTCTTCAGGAATTTGAGAAATTAATTGTGGATTATCTCTTGCACCCATCTGATATTATTTTAACCGGCGATTTTAACATTCATATGGACAACACCTCAAACAATTATGCAAATCAGTTTAAAGATCTGCTGTCTGCTCATGGACTTATCCAGCACAACACAGCACCCACTCATTGATATAGTCACTGTCTTGACCTCATGATAACGCGTGAAAATACTTCACCTCTCATCTCGAATATAACTATCCATCCCGGCTTATCTGATCATTATGCAATCGTGGCAGATATGAACCTTAAAACCTCCCATACCTACCAATTCTGTAACTACTCGCCCTTAGAAAAATGTAAATATCCAAGATTTATGTCAACTGGAAAATGTAAACCTTGAAGATGGTGAGCTGGATTCTTGTGTCAATCTATTTGAATCTACTGGCCGTAACATCTTGGACGATCATGCTCCGCAAAAAACTCGAACATTTAAACTGGAATCTGAATCCCCCTGGTTCAATGATGATATTCGTGCTGCAAGGAAAATCCGCCGTCAACTTGAGCGAAAATGGTGTGACAATGGGAAACGTGGAGTACATCGGCAAGATTACTGTAACCAACGTGATATTGTGAAGAACATGATTAACCAGGCAAAAATAACTCACTACTCATCTCTTGTGGAAGAGAGCTCTGGCGATCGGGAAAAAAACTCTTTAACATTGTTGAAAAGCTGCTTCATAAACCCAAAACTCCAGTGCTTCCATCTACACACTCCGATCAGGACCTTGCAAATGCATTTTCAAACTTTTTTGTCACAAAAATTGAGAATATCCGTCGTTCTTTTCTCTCAGTACCTGCCATTCTATCACAAACACCGCCACGGAAGGATCCTCATTGTAAACTGTCTATGTTTGAGCCTACTAGTGTTACGGAGATCAAGAAACTCATCATGAAATCGCCACCAAAATCATGTAAACTTGATCCCGTACCAACTTCGCTAATAAAACAAAATATTGATGTGTTTGCTAAGTATATCACAATTATTGTAAACATGTCTCTTTCTTCCGGTTGTTTCTCTGATATCCAGAAGGTTGCTCATGTTAAACCACTCGTAAGAAACCCGACTTTGACAAGGAAGTTTTCAAAAATTACCGACCGGTAGCGAATTTAAAGTGTTACATACACACACAAACCGCAAGTGTTAGATAATCTGTGCGTGACCGCGTGTTGACCCCAAAGGGGGCGGGATTATGTTTACAGGTTATGACTAGAACGTTCTGGAAGTTTCTTTTGGAAAATGATGTAATTTTCAGAAATTTCTAGAAGTGAAGTGAAGAAGAAATCTCTAGTATTTTCTAGAAGGGATTAAAAACTATAAATACGGGCTGGTAGAGAATTTTAAATAGGACTTGAGCAAACCAAGACTTCGGTAAACAGGACTTGATGAGACTATATCGATACTTCAGTGTACACCCACTAGGACCTGTGATGTTGCTTATGACTCGTCCGAGGACTATTTCGACAAAGTTCGTCTTGACCGAGTGAACTGTCTAAGAGCTGAATTTAATTCCGGAAGAGACATTTTGTGAAATAAATCTACAGTTCAGTATTTTTGGGATTTCTTCTTTCCCATATTTTTGTCACGGTAGTCGACTTGCGTCCCCGTGGTTTCGTCTATTTCCGGCGGTTTGTTGGAGGTGAATTCGCCCCACGTCCAGCTCTATTTACACCGTGTCAGAGAACTGTTTTTGTGTCATTTTCGCTGGAGCCTGCTCAGTCCTCGCCCGTAAGATCTTCTTATTTAGTATAAGATCTTTTCTTAATGTACACTTGTTTACCCTAATCATTGTACGCTTATTAAACCCATCGATATTTGAAGCGGTTGATATTTTCATTATTAAATCACTTTGTTTCTTTGTTCTTTATATCAGTGTGACCTTGTTTGATTTCTTTGTTGCATCTGAGAAAATTCAGGCTTTTTGAGTAATTTGCATTCACGGATAGTTTGAAGATTTTCGGATCGTAACAAAAGTACCTTGGAAAAACAATCGAGCGAGTTGTTTCATCACGGATCTCTGACCATGTTCGTGCTAATAACCTGTCGGACACATTTCAGTCAACCTATAAACCATTTCATGGAACGGAAACCGCTCTTCTCCGCTTCAATAATGACATTTTATCTGCCATGGATGATGGAAAAATCACTGCATTAGTTTTGTTAGACTTAAGCGCCGCTTTTGACACAGTCGATCACAAAATCCTTCTCTCCCGCCTTCAATATCATCTTGGAATACATGACACAGCCCTGGATTGGTGTAAGTCCTACCTTTTAAATAGGCCTCAGCATGTTTGTATTGGTAACGCTATCTCCGATCCTGTTATTCCTGACTATTCTGTACCCCCAAGGCTCCGGGCTCGGCCCACAGTGGTTTACTGTTTATACCTTTCCAGTTCGTGATATCATTTTTGAAGTATAATTCAAATTATCATGTCGACGCTGATGACACGCAGCTTTACGTTTAAATCTTCTCAAGAACCTGCCGATTCGTGTTGATTCGTAGATGGATGAGGCAAACATTATTGAAATTGAATGACGAAAATACACAATTTGTTCTATTTGGATCACGACAGCAAATATCTATAATTTCTCTTCAATTTATTACAATTGGTGACTCACAGATAACCCCCTCATCACAAGCACGTAATTTGGGTGTTATATTTGACTCGACAATGACTTTAAAACCTCATATCTCCAACATTGTTCGCATACCATCATTCCATATCAGAAATATTAGCCGAATAAGGAAATACTTGAATAAAAGTGCTGCTGAACAAATTATACATGCGTTTGTCACATCACGGCTCGATAACGGGAATGCTCTCCTTTACGGTCTCCCGCAGAATCAAATATCTCGTCTTCAGCACATACAAAATGCAATATCAAGCCAATCTTGAAAGAACTGCACTGACTTCCTGCTTCACAGAGAATTGTTTTTAAACTTATGCTAATTGTTCACAAATCTTTTAATAGTATTGCTCCAATTTATATTTCTGAACTGCTTAAAGTCTACACTCCATCACGCAATTTGCGCTCCAGCAACATGTCACTCCTAAAGGAACCAACTTCAAAACGGAACTTGGGTGATAGGCCTTTTTCTGTCGCGGCTCCGAGACTCTGGAATCATCTTCCAACTAAACTCAAATCCTGTCATAGTATAACTAGATTTAAGTCGATGCTTAAAACTCATCTTATGTCACAATTCTTCAAAGATGATGTGTCGTGGCCGAGCGGTCTAGCTTACCGGATTCAAGTTCTGGTGTTAGCAACAGAATGTGGGTTCGAATCACGGCCGTGACACTTGTGTCCTTGAGCAAGACACTTAATCATAATTGCTTCTCTCCACCCAGGGGTTAAATGGGTACCTGTGAAGGCAGAGTTGGTTTGCTCTATATGCGCTAGAAATGGCAGCAATTGAGCTGTATACTCCCCAGGGAGCTGAGATGGTTTCAGGAATGATTTATGAGCCTTATGAGCCTTATGAGCAGGGATAATAATATAATGCGCCTTGAGCACCACTTAGTTGGTGGATACGTGCGCTATATAAATCCACACATTATTATTATTATTATTATATTTGTAATTGCATTGTAGGTACATGTATCTCAGTTCATGCGTTATGAGTATCCTGGATTTATGTGAGATGTTTAGTTCGAGTTGTTTAGTCGTTTATAAAAATAAAGGTGATAACACTTTTCTGGTAAACAGTGAAGTCTTAGAACGCTAACGCAAACATTGAATCCCCCTCACCCCTTCATAGTTTTTATAAAATCCAGGCGTGAAATAATAAATAAAATGTATCAATAACCACAAATACGGATCACAATTTCTTGGACTTGTATATATCCAGCATACTCCTAACGCATCTTAAATTCCGTAAATTTACATGTACCGTAATACAAATGTCCGTAAAAATAATGGTCGGTACCGTGTTTTTGTATTATAATGGTACTTTTGATATGAAAGTACAGTAGATGGACGTATGTTTACAATTCGTAATAAACTAACGGGGTCATCCAGTGATTGTACAGAGAGAAATTAATATTCCGTTAATTTACGATGGTGCTCGTAGTGTCACGAAAATAACCGTTTTTTACGCGTCCCCTTAGCCGTGTGTCTGTAAAATTACAAGTACCGTAATACAATAACCGTAAAAATAACGGTCAGTACCGTGTTATTGTATTATAACGGTAATTTTGGTATAAAAGTACAATCGGATGATGTATTTTTACAAACTTACGAGACCATCCGGTGATTTTACAGGGATAAATAATGATTGCGTTATTTAACGTTTGTGGCTCGTGACCAAATAAAATGTCACCGTTTGTTTACGTTTACCTTAATCGCACGTCTGTAAATTTACAGGTAGGCTAGGCCTACCGTTTGTATCACCGTAAAAATAACGTTTAATACCGTGTGTATTAAGTGCAGTGATTTTATAGGGACAAATTAGTATTCCGTTTGTTTACGTTAGTGCTCGTAGTATCACGAAACTACGGGTCACCTTAGCCGTGTGCCTGTAAATCTACATAGGGCCTACCGTTATAGACCGTAAAAATAAAGGTTAGTAGGCCTAGGCCTAAGTGTTTTGTGTCATTATAATGGTAGGGCCTACCTTTGAGATAAAAACAATTAGAAGGTAGGCCTACTCTTATAAACATTTCGTAATAAACTTACAAGATCAACCTGTGATTTTACAGGGAGAAATAATGATTGCGTTGTTTGCCGTTGGTGGATTGTAAGGTTTAAAAAATGTTAGGCCTAGCGATTGTTTCCGGTTCACCTTAATCGTGTATGAGTTTACAGGTCGGCCTACGTTGTTCATGTCCGCCCTCAAACCCCTATCAATGAGGATAATCAGCTTATAGGCTTATGGCTCATAGACCAATTTAGGTACACCATTGTCGCTGGCTGACCACTTGTAGAATGTTTTCATTTCTCCATTGAAACCCGTAACCCCTGACCCCTTGGTGCCATCTTAGCTATAACAGAATAAAAAAAAGGTAAAATAATAAACAAAACTATGCTATCAATATTCAGCCATTCCGGTCCCATCCCTCGGTACTTGGACGGGTCCGACGATGCGTTTCACGGGGGATACGTCATAGCGGACCCGGTAAACACTTGTCCCAGTACATGTGCTTCCCCACCTCCCCCATTGGGCTCTTCCCTGTCTATTCGGGCGGACCCGGTGACGCATTTCACGGGGATACCTCATGCCTGGACCTGCACTTGTTCCCTTACTTGTGTTCCACTTGTCTCCATTGAATACCATAACCCCTCGCTTGCCAGCAACACATTAATTTTCTTTCATAAATGTTATGTACTCAGAGAGAGAATTACATGTGTGCACTTCTATTTTGATCATTATCCAGAGTGGCTTTATTGTGTCAACAGAGGGCGCTATTACAAGTTACTGGAATATCTCACACTCCTCCCCTACTAAAAAAACTTGTTATACAATCACAGTGTTTTATGTGTCTAAAAATAAAACCATAAGACATGTGTTTCTTTTAAAATGAATGAGAAAACGACTCATCTATTTAAGATGATATCATAACCTTCTACAATATCTGAAAGCTTTTTCAAAGGGAAATGAATTTTAGGTTAACAAAATTTTCCTTTACCTGATGTGATAAATAAGATAACCACTGAAAACTTATCAATCTGGAAACAACAACAAAAAAACAATCATTTGGTTATGTTGATCTCCCTACTGTTGCAATTTATACAAATATTACAACACTTTTTTCTGGTTTACATGGATTCAATGAGTCTATCAGGTTTTTTAATCACTCTTTTAGGATATCTTCCCTCTTGAGTATGTACCGGAGATTGGGGGTGTTAAGGTGTTTTTGTGGATTCCTTTAACTCAGGTTCATCACTTTCAGACTCACGCTGAACTGGGTCTGCTTGTGTACTAGGGACTTGCGGCATCAGTTGGTCACTTCTACTTCCAATGATGACTGGTTCCGACCTTGAATAAGTCCTTGGCAAATCTGTATTCCCATTTTGTGAGGGAAAACTTGCTTTTCCAGCTTCAAGCAAGTGATCTGCATGACAATGCCTTAGTGTTTGTCCAACCTTGACTAGATAATTCAAGGGACCCAACCTCTTTGCCACAACGCCTACAACGTACCGTTCTCTACCACCCGTGAAATTTTGAACCATGACTTTATCTCCCTTATCAAAATCTCGGATTTTCATGTTTGGTGTGTCGTGAGTAGCTTTTTGCTTACTTTGCTTTTCACAAACTCTACCAAGTACATCTGATTTCAACAAATTAAATCGTGTTCTAGGCACATGTTTAAACAATAATTCATGCGGTGAACACCCTGTTGAAGACTGAGGTGTAATGCGATAAGCCAACAAAAATGGTTCAAGTCGATGACGAACAGAGACCTTTGGATTCTTTCCAAAATCATCTTCCAACATGTATTTTTTTAGTGCCTTTTTTGCAATTTGAACACTTCTCTCTGCAGCACCATTTGATGCTGGATGGTAAGGAGGCATGCGTGTGTGCCTTATTTCATTCTTACCAAGAAACAACTCAAACTCTTCCGAAGTGAATTGAGGTCCATTGTCTGACACTAATTCTGCCAGTAATCCAAAAATCGCAAACCAACTACTCAGTACTTCAATAATCCGTACACTAGTTGTGCTAGTCATACATTCAACATTAATCCACTTACTATAACAATCAATCATGATCAAATAGTGTTTCCCTTCAAGCTCAAAGAAATCAATATGAACTCTTTCCCATGGTTTATGTGAATTTGTCCATGGTACAAATGGTGCCATGGTTTGGAGCGTTCCTCAGAGACAAGCATACTTCGCAATTTTTCACTATTTCTTCAATGTCTTGATCTAACTTTGGGTACCAAAAATAGCTACGCGCTACCGCCTTCATGCGCACAATTCCTGTGTGCTCTTGATGTAACACACTAACAAGTCTTGCTCTGAGACTGGGAGGAATTATAACTCGTAACCCTCACTGAAGGCAACCTTGGTCATTACTCAACTCGTTCCTTCTAACAAAATAATCCTGTATGTCTGTATATCTTCATTGTGCTTTGGCCAACCATTCGTGGTATAATTCAGTACCCTACTGAGTACTGGATCTTTGAGTGTTGCTTCTCTGATTTCCCCAGCTGACACAGATAAGTTATCTGTATACGTAAAGTAGTTCATGAGAAGTTCACTCGCTAAATTTTCCTAACATGTTACAGGGAATCTTGATAGAACATCTGCATTTGCATGATCTACTGACCTACGATACTTAATATTATACTGATGTGCCATCAATATTAAAGCCCATCTTTGCAATCTAGCGGCAGCCAAGGAAGGAATTCCCTTCTTTGATCCAAAAATAATTGTGAGTGCCTTCCTTCCATACAGGTATTTGTGAAATTTGGTTACCCCATAAATGATCGCTGGTGCCTCTTTCTCTATTTGAGAATAATTCTGCTCAGTTTTGGTCAAAGTACGCGATGCATAAGCAACCGGTTTTTCGTCTCCATTTTTCATGATGTGAGACATCACCACTCCTACCCCTTGTGGTGACGCAGCACATACCAAAATCAGAGGCTGTTTTGGATCATAGTGAACCAGCACCTGTTCACTCGTGAGTACACTCTTAACTGACTGAAACGCAACTTGGCATTCCTTAGTCAAATTCCATTCCACCCCTTCTCGCAGCAAGTAATATAATGGGGCACACAACTGGGATGAACTTACAATAATACACAATTATCCCAAAAAAGGTTCAAAACTCGTCCACATTTTGGGGGACCTTGGCTTGTGCGACTGCCTCAATCTTCTCCTTAGTTGGGTGAATTCCATTACTGATTATGATATGTCCCAGATAGATCACATCATCAACCATGAATGAACACTTGTTTCTCTTAGCTATGACTCCATACTGTTCTAATCGGTTCATAACTTCATCTAGAGTCTTCAAGTGCTCTTCTTTGCCCACACTACTGATAAGTATGTCATCTAGATAGCATACTACACATTTACACACAAAACCTGATCCATAACACACTGAAATATGGCTGGAGCTGTGCTTACTCCAAAGGGCAATCTTTGATACTGAAATAATCCCTTGTGTGTGTTGATTGTTAGAAGTTCTTTACTTCTTTCAGTGAGCTCCACTTGCTGATATGCATTTGACAAATCTATCTTACTAAACACCTTGCCTCCTGAAAGTGTAGCAAATAAATCTTCAGCTGTGGGTAATGGGTATGTATTTGTCTCAACCACCTTATTTACAGTTTGTTTATAATCTCCACAAATTCTAATATTCCCATCAGCCTTGGGAACTACAACAACTGGAGCGGCCCATTTACTATGGGTTATCTTTTTTATTACACCACTCGACTCTAGCCTATCCAACTCTTGGCTTACTGCTTCCAATTGAGCATAAGGAACTGGTCTTGCCTTACAAAAAATAGGCCTGCTATCTGGCATTACAGCAATCTCTGCTTGGTGCTGTTTGATTTTGTCTTCCGACCCACCAGCTGTGAACACTTGTTCATGTTTCCTTAAAACTTGCTCAACTTCTGGTTTTACGTTACGGATATTGAAAATGGTATGCCAATTGAGCTGGATATGCTTCAGCCAGTCACGTCCCAATAGTGCCACTTTCTTTCCGGACACTACAACAAGTGGTAACTTCCACTCTCTCCCTTCATATTCTACATTTACTTGCATATGGCCCAGCACCGGTATGCTATTTTCAGAATAACTTTTCAATTTTAGACTTGTACTTTCAAGTGGTACTGAAGATGAAAACCTCTTGTAATCAATCTCTGAAATGACTGTTACTGATGCTGCAGTATCAACCGTGAATGTCAAAGGAATTCCACAAACCTTCAACTCAACTTCCAGTGCGGGGACATATTCAGTATTACTACTAGGGTTACATATGTTTTCATTTTCAGTGTTCGTTGTAAACAATGTTCCTTGTTCCATATAATATATGTAGTCTTCTCTGTCTGTCTCGCCTGTCCCTATAGTCTGAGTTTGATTGACAGTATGTGCCTGTGCTGAACTACCTCCCCACGGTATTCATGACCATGCCCACGCTCTTGACCACGACCACGTCCGCGTGTGTTAGTATTACTCTGTCGGGGCTGATCCTGTCCTGGCTGTGCTCTTCTCCGACTTCGATTTGGGTCACAAGCTCTCTGTATGTGACCAATCTTATTACAACTGTTGCATTTTGATTGGAGATGTGGACATATATTGGGGGTAGTGTTCTCCGTGACAGCGATAACATTTCAATCGTCTGGACTGCTGCTGATTTCTGCTCACCCTTTGCTTGTAAGCTTACACCTTATTGATGTCTGTACTGTTCCTTTGTAGGTTTCCACTATCTTTCTCCGCCATTTCCATGGCCAACGCCTCCTCACATGCAGTCTTCCATGTAAGCGCGTTGCCTTTGCTCAGTAGTTTAGACTGGATCCTTCTACTGTGAAGTCCGCCGACGAAGGTATCTCTAAGGTTCGTGTCTAACTCCGCTCCATATCCACATTGCCTGGATAACTTCTTCAACTCATTTATGTAGCCGGCAACCGATTCTTGCGGTTCTTGGTGGCGTTTCCGAAATGCCATCCGTAGTGCTATTTGATTCCTTGTCGATGATAGTAGTTCACCAGGATCGTGGTTAATTCATCATACTGTTTTTCTGACGGGTCTTCCGGACAGACATAGTTTGTCACAATCTCAAAGGCTGATGACCCTATCATCGCCAAAAAAACATTCACGTTATCTGCATCAGCAATTGTATTTGCCTTCAGCCATATTTCCAACCGGCGCTGATAATTATGCCAATCCTCTTTGGTGACATCAAACCCGTCAATGCTTCCAATAAATCCTCTACCATGATGTTCCGCCATCTTGGATTTATATTTTTTCAAAACACACTGGGGCAAAAACTTCTTGTTTCTACTCAAACGTAACGAATTACTCACACCGATACGTCAAAAAGTGTGCTGACTTCTGTTAGGACTCTGGAGATCCACTGAGTTTAAAAAAAAATCCCGTATTCGTCGCCATTTTTGTTATGTACTCAGAGAGAGAATTACATGTGTGCACTTCTATTTTGATCATTATCCAGAGTGGATTTATTGTGTCAACAGAGGGCGCTATTACAAGTTACTGGAATATCTCACAATAAATGTCTTACCCCTAATGTAAACCCCGTGCGACTTCATTATCATTTGTAATCATACCCATTGCCACTGACGGTTGACGGCTGTTTTGCAATGGATATTTATTCCACTCTGCCGGTGGACGTATATTGACGTCCAAGGCCAATGAAAGGAAACCGCCCGTAGCGGGCGGATTACCGAAGGGAAATTGAAAATAGGGCCACCAACAATGTTGGAATGGGTGTATTCATATGTTTCCAAGGCGAGTACTGTAAAATATTACCGGGAAAAAAACGATGATTTTCCATGAAAAATAATACCGCACAGAGGCACGGTAATTTTTTTTAATACCGACGTGAAGTGGTTAACAGTAGTGACTTATCGGATTAGACAGCCTTTTGTACGACCCCAGAGCCAGAGACCAGAAGGCAACCAAGCGATACGCTTGAATAACAGAGTGATTTTGTGAGTTACACTGGGCCAACACCAGGGGTTTTATAAGACCGGGTTATTTATGCATTTGGGCCTAAGGTATGTGGGGAATTCTTTGTAATGTCGTGGGCTACCGTTTGGTGATCCACGACTTTAAATTTTTTGTCATTATGTGATCTACTGGTCACTTGTTTATATTTAAAGTTTACAGTGTTTGTTGACTTTCGTATTCAAGTGTTTTATTAGTTGAACAGGCAGAAAGGGTCGTACCCTTGCATGTTGTGGCATGTGTAGCTTGGCGGTTCTTTGTCCAAGTCTCTTCTTCCGCTGTTAAATGAGTTAAGTTTTAATGTTTGAATGGTAGATGGGGTCGTACCCCAAATAACTTAGTTGTAGCAAGGCTACCCTACCATGTGGCTTAATATTTAAGCCTCTAAATCAAAAATAAGGCTAATCGAAACGTTGAGAATAACCCATGAAGTCCCCATGGTTCTCCCTGAACCATATTTCTCACTTAATGAAGATTGAGATACGAGTTGTGCGATAAGGTTCTTTTCAGAACCTGTACCTCAGCTTCGCGATAGTTGAGATAAACACATGGTCTCACCGCAAAACGGAAACGATATTACATAACATAACTCCACAATCAATCTTTTGGCCAGTTTTCTCGTAATAAAAACTTCTTACAACCATATTTTCCACATATCCTGTGAGGGTGGGTGGGTGTGTGGGTTGGTGGGTGGATGACTAGGTAGGTGGGTGGGTAGGTGGATGGTTGACTGGGTGAGTGGGTGGGTGGGTGGAAGGATGGTTGGGTGGGTGGATGGATGAATGAATCGATCAATCAAATGAATTAATGAATGTGGTGGCCATGGACTAGCGGTTTAGTGCGTCGGATTGGTGTTCTGATGGCTAGAAGGCGCCATGACCATTTCTACGATATGAATTACTTTATTCCAAGAATACATTGGAACAAATCATAAAACATAATTTTCAGTATTTACCACTGTGAGTGGAAATCCATATATACCTGTTCTAAATAAACGTTTGCCATGGCAATCATGGACACCTAACATCGTTGATTTTGGAATGGGGGAGGGGGTAAGGTATTAGTCAGAAAATGAAAAAAAGGTGCGAAAATTTTACTGACCATAGGGTGTTCAGTCCTTTTGACGCAGTTTTCATTGGTTAACATAAACCATGTATAAACCAAACACAGAGTACCTCACTGTTCATCAGAAATTCTTCAACTACCAGAACCAAAGTCAATTCCATTACAGGCGTAATAATATCCTCAGGTGTTTTCTAATGCCAGAGGCAATCCTAAACCAGTTATTTAATCCTCAGAAGGTGCAATGTTATGAAAAAAAGATTATTGAGTGACAAAATTTTAATTTATGGATCTCAAATAAAATTATTAGGCAATTTGAAACATTTGCAGTGAGATAAATAAAAACGAGGCAACGTCCACTTATTATAAAAGTGGGTAAGCTTTTCCAACAATCTTTAATATAATCATACTATAATGAGGGGTCCACAAATACCAAGGCAATACATTTTAACCCCATTGTATTTCCATGTACTGTAAATTCTTAAGAATATAATTCAACAATTTGTTAATCAGCTCAACAATTACTCATCATAATGACAAATGAGATATAAGATCCAGGGAGCCTCATTGCTCAGTACTTGAGGTTTGAAAGATTTCATGTGATGTTTTATACCTTAATAAACCTTACACCAAGTATAAGATTAATGTAAAACCGATTATCAGTTATTTTTGTTGAGACTACAATTGTGTGTGACGTAATTAAACCAAGCTAATTTCGCAAGTGCTGGCTCCAACGATCACCAAAAGCCTACTGTAAATGCACTGACCATCCTTTTAGTTAAGGATTTATGCAAACAATTAGAAAACTTGTGACTTGCATTTGTGTTGTAAATCCTCAAAGTAAACGAAATCAAGGAATTTCGGTTTAATTACACACAACGGTATGCCAGCTTTGGAACCATAAGTAGCCAAAAGGATGCGCGTACTACCATGATACCACCATTGTGCGTGCGTATTACGACTTACGAATAATGATATTGATTTAGTGTGTAGTGGCTTTAAGTATCGTACTGCGAATTACCAACAACCATTTTGGAGTGTGTTTTCTTTCACATATTTTTTGTCAATGTTGCATGGTTTGTTATTCGTGTTATTAATTATAAGGACAAAGACTTGGCAGCGAAGTTTTGGCGGCGATTTAGACAAACACACGTTTGTACTTTTCTACTAGCCGAGAAGCAGATTTTAATGGTTTGTCACACAGTGGTCTAAAAGTGGACATCTGCTTTTCTACTTCCCTGCTATTATAAAAAGCAGATCGAATGTTCTTGTTGAATCCATTTTTCTACTTTTCTACTAGCCGAAAATCAGATTGAACGTTTTTTTAACACAGTGCTAAAAAGTAGACATCTGCTTTTGCACTAGTAGTCTAGCTGCTAAGCAAAACAATTGTGCATATTGTGATAAAAGCATGAAATGTTGGTTCAGAATGGACCAAAATATTATTTTAAGCTATGGACCCGTCAACGGGAGGGGGTGCAAGGGGGGGGGGGAGGGGGGGGGGGCAAGAGACATGAGAAAACTGTTATATAGGCCTATCAATGGAAATAGAAAGAAGGTACATTATTTTGAGATGTGCATGCGTCTCGTATTTTGCCTATTCATTGGACGATGCCACACTATTCAAAAAGTGGGAGGCACAATCCCAATAACGAGATACCTGTCTTCTGAAAATAAAATTTGGTAAATTTTGTCTCTAAAAAGACAACAGAATGGAGGTAAAACATGTTCAGATGTAGAACCATCTTGTATTCTCTCAATGTTATGGGCGGGGCCACAACAATAAAAAAGTGGGCGGTGTGGCGGATGACGATTAACTGAAAACAGTTGACAACTTTTCTAGATAGCACCTTGACACGGTTTAATCACGGTTTAATCTACACATACAAAGGAAAATAACAAAAATACTGACGTAAGCATACTATAATCACTTATAAGACAACAGTTCTCTATTAAACTATGGGTCTTCATTAACATATGAATGTACTGTGTATATGCCCGTCTGTAACTATAAGTCTATATAAAGTGATCACATCATTTTATGCTTTGATGATTCATAACAATTTTGACGAGTTAAATTAACCAAAGTGCTGCATATAAACTGAATTAACTGGTTGGCATTATCTGTGAACCTTATATTATCAATCAAGAAATAAACTTACGACATTGGGCTTTCGAACACGAATTCTCAACAGAGACTATCAGAATTGTGGCATGGCATAAACACATGTAACTACAGGAATGGAAGTTCACTGTCCCAATAAACAGCGCCCTCAATTGACTCCAAGGACTTCATTGACAAAGAATAATAATAATAATAAACTTGGCATACTGAACTAACATCCCGACCCCTAAATATATGTCTATACAAACATATCATTTACTTAATACATCAACAAAGGGAAGAATGCCAATTAAAAATAAACACAGTGAACAAAAAATTCAGAATTTATGACTTGTTTGCATTCTCCATCCTTTCAACTGTTTCAAACAGACAGAGTTTCTGTACTGGTCTCATCAAGGTAGCTGACTTTGTCTTTACTTTGGCTGCTCTGACTAGCTGATCCTTTCCTGGATACGTTTCGATGACTCGCCCCAAGAGCCATTTGTTTATTGGCAAGTCGTTGTCAACAACTAGTACCACATCACCAACTTGTACATTTCTCTCTGGTCTAGACCACTTCTGTCTTTCCTGAAGTGTTGGCAGGTATTCTCCAATCCATCTTCTCCAGAAAACATCTGCCATGTACTGCACTTGCCGCCATCTTTTTCTTCCATACAGATCCTTCCTTTTGAAGATACCAGGTGGCAAAACAACTCCTGCACGAAGCAAAAGTAAGTGATTAGGTGTGAGTGGCTCCATGTCATTTACATCGTCTGAAACTGTGGTAATCGGTCGACCATTGATGATAGACTCAACAAGACACATCAGCGTCGACAAACTCTCATCAGGCATCGTTTGCTCTTTCATGAGGCTATTCATCACTTTGCGTGTCGTCCTAATTTGCCTTTCCCATGCACCTCCCATAATGCGATGCAGTAGGTGGGTTAAACATCCAGCAAACTCCCTTTTGAAGAAGATACCCACTGATCTGCTTGTTCAAAGACTCTATTGACTCCCTCAGCTCTCGCTCTGCCCCAACAAAACTGGAGCCATTATCAAATCTCATTTCCTCTGGTTGCCCTCTTCGACACATAAACCTCTGTAGCACATTGATAAATGAATCGGCCTCAAGTGAATGCAAAACTTCAATATGTACCGCTCTGACGACCAAACAGGTGAAAATACATCCATGTCGCTTCACCAAACTCCGACCCTGTTTCACCATGAAGGGGCCAAAGCAATCTACACCCACATAACTAAACGGTGGCTTGTTTGGAGTAACCCTGTCTTGGGGTAGATCTGCCATCTTCTGCTCGATGGGTGTGACTGACAATCGTTTGCACACAAAACAATCACGCAGAGCTCTGCGGACTGTAGACCTGGTTCCTATCAACCAAAATCGTTGTCGCAATAGTGAAAGTACATGCTCTCTTCCTGAATGTCCCGACTCTTGATGGAAATGTCTCACAATAAGAAACACTACATGGTGATCTCTTGGCAGAATGGCTGGACTCTTCACTTGTTCATTAACAGGGGCATTCCTCAGACGACCACCGACTCTCATCATGCCATCGACTGGCAATATTGGATCAAGTTTGAAGACAGAGCTGGTTTTCCCAATACCTTTGTTCATCTGAAGACATTTCAATTCGTCATAGAATGATTGTTGCTGTATGTATAATGTATGATAGAAACGTCTGCTCTCGACATCTCGTCTACTGTTAACTGCTTCTTCATATCTGGCGTCTGAGGCCTCTTTGCCTTGCATCGTAAATACTCTTTTACTCGCAGCAACCACGCGACATATTTTTTTTAGATTATGCCATGATGATCGTCGTTCCAACAGCCTGTCTAACATACTAGTCTGATCTAGCTTGCTTGTAGCATATATTGTGACCACATCTTTCTTTGTTTTGACTTCTGGATCCTCGTCCTTAAGATCTCTCAGGATTGGTGACTTTGGCCAGTCACTTTCACCGAGCCAAAGGAAGCTTGGTCCCTGTTGTAACCAACGCTTGTTGTCTATCATTTCTGTTGCTGTCTGTCCCCTTGAGACATCATCGGCAGGATTCGACTTTGAATCAACATGACGCCACTGACTTGGTGACGACCCACTGTGTATGACTGAAATCCTGTTGGCAACAAATGTGTGAAAGCGTTTTTCTTCATTCTTCACATACTGTAGCACAATTGTACTGTCTGTCCAAAATATACACTCGTCTATGGGCAAATCCAATTCTCGTCGAATCATTGAATCGAGTTTGACGGAGAGTGTCGCACCCATCAGGTCTAATTTGGGTATCGTTATCTTCTTCATTGGAGTAAGATGCGACTTTGGCAGCAGAAGACAGCAATGAGTGTGATCTTTTTTAACATGCGTAGATAAGTCGTTGGTCCGTATGCTAACTCTAACGCGTCTGAGAAATGGTGAATTTGATAGTTAGTTACTTAGTTAGTTACTTAAGTCATAAGGCTTCAAGCATCGGTTAACCTTGAACTGTTCAATATTAGGCAACTCTTGTTGCCACCGTAGCCAACCTTCGAGGTGGTCCGCTACCAGTGGTTCATCCCAATCTAACTTGAAAAATAAGCAGTCGAGTCAGCAGGTTTCATGGAACATCAGATAATTCTAGTTTATTCGTAATCACAGTAATCAGTCATAACATTCATTGGAGAAGATAATCAATATTAATCAGGAACAGTAATTGTCAATTGGTTGAGAAAATCAGAAGGTTTGACGATAAAGGATTTGCCAGGCTAAATGGATCACTCGGATTGGGAAATCAGGTATAGTCTGCAAAATCAAGGAAAGTGAGAAATAATTAGGAAATCATTTATGCAAAGTGATTAACAAAAGGCGAGTACAATATGAGCCGACATGAGCTACAACATTACATGTAATCACATTGGTTTTGTACATATATGGGAAAAGGATGGTATTTCCGACACCTAAAGAATCGTTAAGGCTCTCTTGGAAAATCACGATAATGACACAACAATATTGTACTAAATTCGAATGATTAATAATCTTGAACATATATAAGAAACAATTATAGGCCGAATTGTATGACTAAATAATTATATTCATCAATAATTATAACGTTTATGAGAGAAACTCACCATCCGATTTTAGCCTTCATGGCGAGCATGCGAGAGCGCTTTTATTCGCCGCCGGTGGCGCACTATCGCTGCGATTTCACAACATAACTTCTTACGACTTAGGTCTTGAATTATCACCTGGCCTTGAGGGTGAATGGACTTACAAATCCATGTGAATCGTAGATGGAACTAACCACACTCAGTAAATTCCTCTTCGTGTCAACACCTTGTCCTTTGGACTAATCCTGTAACCGAAGCAGTCATGTTCAACATCCCATTGCATATCAAGTGCTCTCTCTGTCGACAATGCCTCATAATTCAGGTCAAGCTCCTTAACATCCTTTGCTCTTTCTACAATGGGAATGGATGCCAGAACCTTTGTGTTGTTACTTTATCCACTTCGTCAGCTTGAAACCGCCTCTAGCTAGAAGACTCTATAATTCCCGAGCAATCTCTATTCCTTTTATTTCAGTGTTTACTGACTTCAGGCA
This sequence comes from Zoroaster sp. YZ-2022, assembly GCA_029582265.1. Classification (NCBI taxonomy): domain Eukaryota; kingdom Metazoa; phylum Echinodermata; class Asteroidea; order Forcipulatida; family Zoroasteridae; genus Zoroaster; species Zoroaster sp. YZ-2022. The sequence continues at coordinate 41,845,460 of CM055819.1, forward strand.
TTCGTCTACGTAGAAATTACGTAATACAGTCTCTACTGTGTCTGGATGGAAGTCACTGCGGTTATTTTCAGCTGTGCGTCGCAGTGCAAAGGTGCAACAACTAGGACTCCATGTCCCACCAAAAAGGTGTACATTCATCCTGTGAACACCCGGTTGTCGAGATATGTCCCCTTCGGGCCACCATAAATATCTCAATACATCACGGTCTTCAGGTAAAACTCTAACCTGGTGAAACATAGCTTGTACATCGGTCATCAGTGCCACAGTTTCTTGTCGGAACCTTAAAAGTACTCCTAGCAACTTGTTGGTTAAGTCTGGTCCACTTAGTACTTGACTGTTCAGTGACAATCCATGATGCACAGATGCACAATCGAAAACTATTCTCAATTTCTCAGGTTTCATCGGGTTATATATCGGATGATGTGGTAGGTACCACACCGGGCTGTTAGACTGAGTCAGCCTGTCCTCATTCACCATTTCTGCATACCCTTTGGCGACAAGATCTTTCATTCCTTCACAGTAGTTTGACTTCAGCTGTGTGTCTCCCTGGAGTCGCTTACCCAACAAATGGAGGCGACGTTCTTCCATACAACTGTTATCAATTAAATCTAGTGGCCGTTTGTTTTCTGAATGGGATTGCGAGTTCATTGTGACCATCCTTCAGTTAGATACTCTCCTCCCATATCGCAATAGCCTGCTGGTCCTTCACTGACATCCCTTTTGTATCATCATGAAGTGACTCAATCGTGTCCAACTTCCAGAACTTCTTAAGTTGACATTCTAAGTCAACGTCTGTCTCAATAAAGTTTGAAATAGCCTTGTGTTCTTGTTGCATATGGAGTGTTCTTTCCACCCTTCCTGACTTCTAGCGTCATGAGTGCCTCTGGGGCATCTTGACCAATCAACAGAGAAACTCTTCCCTTGTCAACTTGCGGCAGCTTGATTCCCTGCAGGTGTGGCCATTTCTCGATGTCCTCTGGCTTCGCTAAATTGCTTTCATGGATTGGTAACTCACGTCGAGAATAAACCATCGGTAGGGCAACTGTGCGTTCAGAGTCAATACCCGTTACTGTGAAACTTACAACAGTTGTTTCTGTCCGTACATTTGCCTTTGTCATAGTCGTCAGAGACAATAATTGCTGTTCACCTTTAACTGTCAGTTGCCTCACTAACTCCTCTGTGCAAAATGTGCATGTCGAACCGCCATCCAAAAGTGCGTATGTGCAGACAGAAACATTGCTGTTCCCAGCTGTGACCTTCACTGGAACAATTGGCAATGCGACTTTAGTAGTGCCGACCCCTATGCTGTTAACAGCTTTTGTCTGTTTCTGTGAAACCACTGTGCGCTGTTGCAGCTGGTTCTCCCTGTGTATCCTCATTCTTCAGAGCAGAGAGATCTTGGGGAATTAATCTTGTCTGATGCAGAAACTTTGTATGTTTTCTTTCACATCCTAAAACAGAGCATACACGGTTTAAGGTACATGCATTTGGCATATGACCAGGATTTAAGCAATTAAAATACAGTTTCATTGCATTAGCATATTCTAACCTTTCTGCTGGATTTTTGCCTTTAAATACTGTACACCCAAACAAGGTATGATTGCCCCTGCACATTATACATGTCAAATCACATGTAAGTTTAGCATTTGTCATCATGGTAAAACTGCGCTTGTTTGATCGACTCACTGGGAACTTAGTTACGCTCTTGATTGTTTCACCCTTTACGTCCTTTGTCTTACTCATGTTGCCATACACAGGATCATTTGCCTCTTCGGCAGCATCGTCTACAAATTCTACCAAATCCTCTATTTGGGGTGCCCTATTTTTGATTTCTCTCACTTGCTTTATCCACCTATTTCTTAGGTAAACTGGCAATTTTAACAAGTACTCTTTGAGTATTTACTTCATAGATGTACCCGTACCCCATAGCCATCAGGGTTTCCTTACATGTTTTTAAATCATCAGCAAATTCTCTCAGTGCTCCTTTGTCATGTGGGATAACTTTATTCACCCAGGTTTCAGAAATTGTGTAATCATTACCAAACCTTTCCTTTAGCAATTCCTTGGCCCTCTTATATCCTTTATCTGGGTGCATAACTGAACAACATTGAATGACCTTCTTTGCCTTACCAGTACAATACTGTATTAGGCGAACCAACTTAGCACTGTCCTCTATATTTGTACTGTCCACACTATTCTCAAATGACCGCATGAATGTCCAGTACTGCAAAGGATCCCCGTCAAATGTCAATAGTTCTGCTCGAGGCATTTGAATCACTTCAAGCAAACGTTGCTGCTGCTGTTGATTTTGTTCCACTAATCGTGAGATGGATCCTTTGTCTACTGCAGGAGTGGTAGTCTCCAGCTCGACCTTCTGAACTTGAGGAACTTAATATATGTGAACCTTATATTATCAATCAAGAAATAAACTTACAACATTTGGCTTTCGAAAACGAATTCTCAACAGAGACGATCAGAATTGTGGAATGGCATAAACACATGTAACTACAGGAATGGAATTTCACAGTCCCAATAAAGAGCGCCCTCAATTGACTTCAAGGACTTCATTGACAACAAATAATAATAATAATAAACTTGGCATACTGAACTAACAGGCGGCATAACACCAAAAAGGAGAAACCCAACTTTACGATTAAACAATTTCAGATGTAGACCCTTCCTTTCTCAGATCCTTGGCACTACAGGGCTAATCAAACACAAGGTTATTAATAACTTTAATTATTTACCCTTGCAGGTACCCATTAATAGTCCTGGGTGAAGGGAAACAATTATGGTTAGTGTCTGTAGCTATAGCTACAGTCCCACCACCCCGTTAGCGAGCCCGTTAGATGCCGGCAGAGCAAATATTTGTTGCCGGCCTGGTCACCGTGTATCAGCGCAGGACCACCGTGTAGCTGCGGCTCTTAACGCAGGTCAACGTAGGTCGCCGCCATGTAACGCCACATGCCGGCAACCGTCCCCGAAATTATAAAAATGTTTTATAATTGCGGGGGTGAACGGCGAACTTTTGCTTGCCGCCTATTAACGACTATTAACGCAGGTCTGCCCCCATCTAGCGAGGGTCTGCCGTTATCGTGCGAGGGTCCACCGCCTTCCAGCGTGTTGTTGCTGCCTTGTTGCGTGGTATGGCGCGGAACTCGAAAGAGATGGCATCAGGGAGGCATTACTACGCTATGGGACGGCAGACCGACGCTAAGGGACGGCAGACCGACGCTATGGGACGGCATCTAGCGGGGCTGTTCCGTAGGTCTGCCGCCCCCTAACGAGGGTATGCCGCCCTCTAGCGTAGGTCTGCCGGCCTCTAACGCGCGTGCGCGGGCTGTTAGCGCCTGTTTGCCTCCCTCTGCGCAGTGCCAACGCCAATTAGCGTCTCTCTGCCGCCCGCTAGCGTGGGTCTGCCTCCCTCTAACGTGCTTGTAAGCCGGCTGTATACCGTATGTATGCCGTGTATGTGGGACTGCAATGACAAATCAGGGCGTTAAGAGACGTTAATAGACGTTAACAGACGCTACACCACGGTCATTTTATTTCTTGATGCCGGCATCTAACGCCTCTCTGCGGCATATTAGCGGGGTGGTGGGACTGTAGCTTTAAGTACCACAATGGCAGCCAGGATTAAATAAACAACACTCGTTTCACTTTTGATTTTCTTTCATGTTTGTAGCTTGTTTGTTCGTCACAGAACCCACTGGCAATCCCTACTACTATAAGTTCATCCTTGAACCAATGACCATGCCTTTTCGTCTGGACTTCTCGGTGAAGGCTCCAAGGCTTGCCATGATAGGCCTGGCAGAGGACAGGACAGACCAGTCTGTCTTTATCGAGATAAGTGAGTATAGACTATAACATTTGGGTGTAACCAAAAATTACGTTGGACTTTTAGAGATATAAAACATCTGAACGACAGTATATCATATTGCAATGTGTTTACGACGTGTACTTATTTTAAACTGAATATTCGGATCCCTAAGCAAATCAAGAGCCTGTAAAAATAGTTATGTCGGGTAATGAATCAGTGAAAGATTATGAAATCAATTATGAATACAATTATTTTTTTCAGATAGTGAGACTGCACTTATATAACTCAAATGATAAATATTAAGCTTCAGTTACAAGAAATAACTATATTCATTATTTAAAATATATGTTACATTTATACTGATGTTATTTGGAGAGTAATAGTAAGGGGCTTCGTTCATTATTTCACGCTGAAATTGTATGGTACTATTGTATAGTTCTGGTACCCAATCAATAAACAAATTGTGCATTTTGTGATAAAAGCATGATATTTCGCTCAGAATGGGGCCAAATATACATTTTAGGCTATAAACCCATCTTGTGTCTAACCTATTTTTGGGGTGGGCTACATTTTTGAAATGTGGGAATATAAGACCATTCTGACGTCATGAGATATGACTTTGCAGCATTTTATTTCTGTGCCGCAAATCTGGCCCCACCCACAAAATAGGCAAATTTAAAGAAGGGTCTTAACCTGAAAATGTTTTACTTTCATCTTTTTTTCCATTTTAGACACAATAAGAAACAAACTTTCAATGTTAAAATCAATTTCCTCGTTTGTTTGTATTGAACCCCCACGTTTGTGACATTGTAGTCGCGCCCATTAAAAAGGCATAATACAAGGCGGGTCTATATCTGAACATGTGTTGACTTTTATGGAGTGCCATGGTCGAGCGGTTTAGTGCATCGGATTTGTATTCTGGTGGCTGAGTCGTCAGAATGTGGGTTCGAATCATGTCCATGACCGTGGTACTTGTGTCCTTGAGCAAGACACTTTACCATAATTGCTTCTCTCCACCCAGGAGTAAATGGGTACCTGTGAGGGCAGAGTTGGTTGTTGTGCTTGATTAGCCCATATGAGCCGAAATGGCAGCAATTGAGTTGTATACTCCGCAGGGAGCTGAAATGGTTTCTGGAATGATTTATGCGCCTGATGAGCATGGGTAATAATGTACAGCTCTCTGATAGCTTGTTTAAGAGCACTTTAAAATGCCCGACATTATTATTATTATTATAACTTCATTTCAATTTGAATTAAACTTTCAATGTTAAAGTCAGAGTTCTCGTGTTTGGTCTTGTGCCGCCCATCAGATAATGAAAGTTAAGAACAACATGCAGAAAATACTGTTTTGACATTTAAAAAAAATTCTGAAAATGGGTATAGAGCTGAATAATTAAAATACGGGGGAGGGGGGATGCACAATTTTGAAATATATATATACTCTCCAGCACCAACAGTGAAAGCGTTACTGACCATGAATCACCGCAGGGGTGCTCTAATTCATTACCGTTTTCACGAAGTGCAAATATGGCCACACAGTACAAAATACACATTTCGAGATAATCGAGTTTTAAGTTGTTCACTTTTTGAAATTGTAGTTTCACCATCATTAACGGAGAATATTGCCAAATTATGTCCACTGTTTGAAAGTAGAGATTTCAAACTTCTCAAATTAATACAATTGTCCCTTCGTGAAAACGCTAGAAACGGCTTATTTTGCTCTCAATTGTCCCTTCGTGAAAACGGAAAGGCAGCGCGCCCCACTACAGAACTATAAATAGCTCACAATTAACACTTCGTGAAAACGGAAAAATGCCTCGCGCGTGAGTTTTGTCCTTAGAGCGCGTGTACAAAACTATGCGGATTTATCGACATGTCATGAACCAGTGTGAAGCTGGTACCCGTATAATTCTGGATTTGTACGCACGCTATTAGGGAAAATTGGGGACGACGTAGTTTTTGCGTTTTATATGTCGGTAGTGGCGCGCGCTGCAATTGGGAAAGTTGTGTTGATTTGAGAGTTTCTCGAAGGGATTATTGTCTTAAATTATTCATTATGTTGTGATTAATCGTCCCGTTCTTAAAAGGTTGATACATTTGGGAAGTTTGAAATCTCTTCTTTCACATATGGTACACATTTTACATGTATTTTGTGTCTTGAATGTGACATGGTATGTTTAAAACATATTATTACTTAAAGCTCGATGCTATGTGGCCCAATTGTCCCTTCGTGAAAACGCAAATTGCTCTTGAGCACCCATCTTGCCCATGGCCAGTTAGTGTAATTACAAAACTAATGATGTTTAGACCCTGTAAATTTGTTGGATTGTAGATTTCAATTGAGTAATTCAGAATATCGAAGAAAATCAGACTCCCCAATTGGCACTTCGTGAAAATGGTGAAGAATAGACACAATCGGCGACTCCGAGCTAGTAGTGGTCACGTGATGTATAGCGGGTACAAAATAACAACAAACCAGCAGTGCGCTGTGTATAAACATAGGGAGCTCCATGGAGGGTTTTAAAACAACGACCCATTGATAGCTGAATGGCAAGGGAAGGCAAACTGAATGTTCAAAATCATGTTATATTCATTCTAGAATCTCTGTGCAATTTAGGCTCTGGAATTCACGTAATGCTTTGTGACTTTGTCAAAGTCATAGGAGACTGGCGCACTACTCTACTGTATTTACTAACAGTCGTTTTCCCGGTTTCGGATTTTCCCGCAAATTAAAAAAATCTGTTTAATCCACATCGCTTCAGATAGAAAATTTATACTTTACTGAGGTGAGGAATACCTAATGAACTATCTAATGTGTAATTTTCATCCACTAAACTGCGACCGTTGTGAAGATATCGATCATTTAGTGACGCAAACTCGGTTGAACACTAAGTCGAAAACGTTAAAATACGAAGGTCCCCCAAAAGCGACATTGGTGTTCTTTGCTGCCGACTGGAAAATGTAGTTACGTTTTTTTTTTTTAAAGTCTGTGATGTATTTTTATATAAAAGAGTTGAACAAACATTGAAGATCGCCCCAAAATGAGTGGTGGCCGAGCCTTGCCCTAGTTCCGGATAAAAACTTCTTCGCGCATTGATAATGTGCGTAATGTTTGGAAATTAAAATTGGGAACATCTCCGATCGATTTAGAGAACTTAAACTCGTGTTCCAACCAACAAATGCAACATCTATGATGTGCCTTGTACAGCAGAAACACTCGGAAGGAGCCATGCTTTTCCATACACTGCGCGTCGCTTGCTTGGTTTGTTTACATTTTATACCCACTATACCCATTTTATACCCCTCAAAAATCTCAAATGTGGGAAAGCAGCAGGGCTTGATGGAATTCCTCCAGAGGTCTGGAAGCTGGACTTATTCAAATCGACACTTTTAGAACTATGCAACCATATATTCAACAACTTTATCAAACCTGATATGTTCCGTAGGAGTGGAATAGTTCCCCTTCCTAAGAAAGGAAACCTGTCAGTGGCAACTAATTATCGAGGTATCAGCCTAATACCAATTGCAGCTAAGATCTACAACCGCCTCATACTCAACAGATGCAAACCTGCCATTGAACCACTTCTCAGATGGAACCAAAATGGTTTTCGCAAGGGACGCTCAACAACTGGACACATCCTGGCCTTGCGCAGGATTGTTGAAGAGGCAGAGCTTAACAATTTACCATTGGTACTAACATTCATCGATTTCAAGAAAGCATTCGATTCCGTCCATCGTGACCAAATGTTTAACATCCTAAGAGCATACGGCATACCAAGAAAGATAGTTCGTGCTATCGAGGTTATATATGAAGACACAACAGCAATTGTAATCTCACCTGATGGAGAGACAGAGCCCTTCAACATCAAGGCAGGTGTTTTGCAGGGTCATACGCTAGCTCCATATCTGTTCATTATAATTCTGGACTATGTCATGAGGAAATCATCAGAAGAGAACAATCTTGGTTTTACTATCACAGAGCGGTGAAGTAGACGTTATCCTAAAGAGGAAATCACAGACCTGGTATTTGCTGATGATATAGTCCTGATGAGTGACACCATTGCAGCTGCCCGGAAGCTTCTGAAAAATGTTGAATTCCATGCTGGGACAGTTGGATTGGCTATGAATGTAAATAAGACCAAGGTTATCACCATTAACATTCAGGATGAAAACAGGGCAAATACAACTGCCAGTGGAAATGTGCTAGAAGAAGTTGATGACTTCAGGTACTTGGGATCTTGGATATGCAGTATTAGCAAGGAGGTTCACCATCGTATTGCCCTTGCATGGCAAGCATGCAACAAGCTTAACTGTGTATGGAAGTCCCATATAGGAAGACCTTTGAGAATATCATTTTTCAGAGCAACTGTCGAAAGCATACCGTACTCATGTATGGAGCTGACACCTGGCCACTCACAAAAGAACTTGAGAAGAAACTGGATGGTAGCTATACCAGAATGCTGAGAAAGTGCCTGGATGTCCATTGGAGAGACAAACTTTCAAATCAAGAGCTATACAAGAACATAGACAAACTATCCACTAAGATCAGAAGAAGGCGTCTCCAACTTGCTGGCCATAGCTATCGACACACTGAAGAGCCAGTATCAAGGTTCATCTTGTGGAATCCCAATCGGGGAAGGAAAAGGAGGGGAAGAAGAAAAACCTTCACTAAGTTGCTGTGTGAAGACATAGACATGGAACTTGATGATCTTCCATCCCTCATGAATGACCAAGCTTTGTGGAGGGTGCTCGTTAGTGCTCCGGCCTCGGCCGAATGATGATGATGATGATGATACCCACTATGAGTCACGTGACTCCGGTCGTCGATTGTGTCTATTGTACCCGCCCGAGAGGCAAAATCTTCAAGGGAAAGCAAAGGATCACGGGGAGGGATGCAAAAAGCAGGCAAATAATAGCCAATTAAAAATAGGCACCAATCTGGTGAAGCCAGTGGGAGCTTGGGAAGTAAACAGGAGGAATTAGTGAGCCACACAATAGGGCGGGCTGTATGGTAGATACATGGCTTGCGGTGAAGCTAGGATATGGATAGAATATCACACAAAGGGATATAACAACAAAAGGGGTCAGCACAACTCAGATAAAACGAGAAAATGAAAGATAAGGTAAAAAATACATATATCAGGGCAGTGGATGAAATCTAGTAATAGAAATTATATAAGTGAAAATAAATGGGTTATTTGATACCCGTGTTGATGTTAAGACCCTTGGGTTGAAGTGTGTGGAGTTGATGTATCCAGTGTGACTCCCTACGTTTGCGATCCAGTGTGACTCCCTAAGTTTGCGATGTGTGTCATCGCTAGTGCAGGCTTCAATTACAATGTGTTCAACATCCTTAATGCTATGATTAGGGCTGGTAAAGTGGATTTCTACAGGGTATGGTTTTCTGGTTTTCACAGAGGAGACATGGTTGGCAAAGCGGAGACACAATTTGGTCTTTGTCTCTCCTCTCCCCAGAGGGACTGTCATCTGGGTTCCCATCGTCTGTGCAGGGCTCAATGTGAAAGAATTCACGGAGTCGTAGTCTGCGGTTGAATTGAGCCATGTCCTGTTGGAGGGAGAGTTGATTAGGCTCTTTGGGTGTAGGGCAAAACTTAAGGCCCCGTGAGAGTAGTTTAACCTGGGGATCACTGAGCACAATATCAGACAAATTAACTACAGCATGTGTTGGCGGGTTAGGGGTATTTCCACTAGAGGGTTCAGTGGTGACCGTATGGAAGCGCCTGTAGATGTATTTCTTATAGTTGGCTTGGGCATTACTGCGTTTCTTGTTCTGTTGGTGCTGAAGGTAGTTAATGTTGGAAGATAGAATGGCTTGGAAATGACCCCATTCATGATCATTAGAGCAAGCCACTTTCAGTTTAGATTCTGTACTTTCAATATCAAGTGATTGTTTGCCAATGCATTTTAGTCATTTGGCTTTGAGAAGTTCAAGTAAAAGGGGCTGCATTTGATTTTGAGACAGGTTGAAATTTGTCAATTAAATATATCACTACTGGTATGACTAACATAAAGGGGGTGTACTCACATAGAAACGTGTTTTTAAGATGGTTATAAAAACGAACATCCTGAGATAATATCGTCACGATCAATAGGGCATGGAACTGGAGTGCTAGTTTTAGATGAACTCGGTGATTGAAAAAAAATACCCCACATGATAAGGTCACCGTTGCTGCTACATAAATAAGTCAGTAATTTTCAGTCACTGTGTTCAATCTTAAACTAGGACACCGATTCCATGCCCTGTTGAAAGTCTGCTCTGATCATGACGATACTGCCCCTTTAACTACACAATATCTTCACATACATGTATATGTCTCTTTGTATAAAGTATGCATGCAGTTACTAACATTTTTCCAAAAGTGTACACTGCTTGCATAGTCAGACTGCCAATGAAGCAAACTTATATGTATTCTCTATACATATACACATATTCCCTTATTCTGTGTCTGTCTGGAGACATTACGATGTTAGTACACAAATGGAATACAACATACATGTATGTACACAAATTATACAGAAAAAAACAATAACGTCTGAATTTTATGAACTGAAAATTTGTAACTAATGAAGCATACTACAGAAAGTCCACAAATAATGAAACCACTTTTTAATTACAAGGGAAAACATTGAATATGTTGTCAAAATCATGCAGACTGGCATCATTTAGCGAACAAGTTTACTGGTGGATATGAAAATCTATTATATTGTCCACTAGGGTCCGAAAAAAATTGTACGGATGATAACTCTGTTGAACCTCCCCAGGTAATATTTTCTGCAAGATGAAATAAAAAATAAAAAAACATTTTTAATTATTGAAAAACAGTTGCTGTAATACATTTAAATGTAGGCACTTCTGTTCTGTGGAATGCAAATCTCATACACTGATTTGTTTTTACTATCATTATAAGTACACTGTAATAGTACAAGGAAGGCAGTGTGTGTTGTGTTGTGGGATTCGTTGAACCTGAAGCAAATTTGTTGATGTCAACAATGTCAAAAGATCGTGCTCGTTGTTAACATCATGGAAGTGAGACTACATACATGATTTCTGCTAGGGCTGTGCCAAATAACCAAATATTCCATTGATGGTTCGAATATCCGGTTGGTCTTTTCCGGTTCGAATATTCAAAGCAAAACAATTATTTGTTATTGATTTTTTTTTTACATTGGCGCTTCTATTATTATCCACCCTGCCCCCAATCATCCTCTCGTCTACATTTGGTCGCCACCTAAACATTATGTTTAGTATATTTTTGGGCACCACCATATCGTGCATGCTCGTTTTATCACGTAGCGCAATTTACAATCGGCGGCCTTCAAATATCAAACATTCGACTGAAATCAAAATCTGAATATTCGGTTACCAAATTATTCGAAAACGCAGTCCTAATTTCTGCTTTATTGTTATAATAATTTAAAAACTACAAATAATACACTTACTGGTCAAGTGTTCCGTTAACTGCATCTCTGCCATAGTAAGCCGATACTGTTTATGATACAGATATGATACAGATATGCCTCCACCAGGGTGGAGGCAGACAGCTTCTTACCAGTCATGCCAAGCTAAGCATGTGTTGGGGTCCTCCATATCCATGTCCAGTGCTGCCATCTTTCTGAAAACTTCGGTATCTTTTTACAGCAAATGCTGTTGGCCAATAATGGCTGGATGACACAGTGACACAGTACAGTGACCGCATGTTAAAGCAACATATATAAATAAGGCTACACAGTTTGACATGAAGTAGTATGGATCAGAGGGGGGAGGTAGATTGTGGAAAAAAATATTCCCACCATGTACACCTGACATATCAAGTCACACACCCCCGTTACAATGGTCAATTTTTACCAAGTCGTATCAATTTCGGTCAACTCCATACTTGTACAAACTTGTACTCATGTCAACAAATGATATGTTCAAAATGTTTAAGACTTTCAAATGGAAAGCTCTTTAAAAAATGAAAATAATTCATGGGTGGTGAAGGCAAAGAAAACCACATGGGCAACTGAAGATCCCCCCACCATCAGCATCACTACGACCTTGCTGCCACTACTACCCTTATCCCCACTGAACAAAATCATATATCCAGGACCAAAATCATAGAAATGAGTACCCCTCCTTTCCGGGCTGCATCACATGAAGTTTGACTTTGTGAGTTGATCAAATTATGCTCAAAACCAACATTTTGCTTGTGAAAATGATTCGTGGAGAGGGAAGGTTTTCATTTTAATTATAATTGCATGTATTTTGTTTTCCCAAAAATGAATGCGAATTTAGAGTGGTTGTCGGGGTGATAGCTAATTTTAATACATTTTTTGTAGTGTAGATGTGGACATGATGGAAAACTGATTATCGAAAATTAGAACTAACGTTAGTACATGTACAGTGTACATGTACGGTTCCACATGTACAGTACGATATGTACGAATGGCTTGGACAATGCATCAATCATTTTGTGAACAAT
>CM055819.1:41865262-41910902 GCA_029582265.1 Zoroaster sp. YZ-2022
ATTGTTGTCTGGAAACAAAAACAAATATTTTACAATTGACACCATCCTAAAAATATTTTTTGTTTCCGTTTTAGTGATTGGTGGAGGTTTTAAAGAGGCATACATCCGAGACTGCATGCCACATTTGTGCATTAACCATCCAGGCGGCCAACTGCGTACTGAATACGATGTGAAAGATCCACCTCTGCTTCATAACAATGAGTACCGTCCCTTCTGGATCGAGTACAATGAGGGCGTCGTTACAGTCGGCAAAGGAGGAGAGGAGCAGAGTTTCCTGGAGTGGGACGCAGGTGCCTATCATGGACGAGTACCAACTGAATTACATGTTGGTATATCTACATGGGAGATCGACCAGGGGTCATGGAATTTCTGTCAGTAGATGACAGCTGTTGATACATATCAACGTAGTCCATCTATAGTATCTGAAAGATCATTTTCATCCTAAAATAAAATCATACAAATAGTAGACTTTCTGGTATGATCATTATAATCATAGTATACCATCAACCCAGACATAAATAAATCGGCATTGAACTATATAATAATACTACAACAGATTATCCTGAGAATAACATATATAACTTATATAATCTACTTGCAATTTTCCTATTAATCGGTAAACTTAAATGGTAAACAGAAAGTAAACCTCTATTAAACGACTAAGTTCACACAAACAACAAGTATTTTATACATAATAGACTACAGCTGTAATTTGTCTAGTAATATTTTATTTATGACGCTTTGTTGTAAATTAATCCCATTAAGTTACTCTTTACCCATCGCACTCACAACAAGGGCAGTATGGTAACCCATTTCCGGCACTTAAAAAGGTTTCATGATAATGTTAATAATAATATTATCAATTAACAAATTTATGTTGTCTAAATGTCATAGAGATGAACAACTACGATTTACGTTTAATCACATGCACTTTATTACTTATAAATGTCACAAAAGAAGTGTTTACATAAACAACATTTACAACAAAAGAGAGAAAAGAAGAAAATGTTGAACCAGCAAATCCCATATTACTTAATGGATCTATGAAATGCCTTTTGGTTTATTTGATTAAATATAGTTTTATGTTGATACATACTTTACTAATATCCATGCTTCTAGGTTTTAATAACAAGATTTGAATTTATTATAAGATAAGAGTGAGTAGGCTCTGAAAAAGACTTGTTTATCATCGACACATGAGGGCGATATTTTGTGATATCCCAGCAGGAATTCAGTGTCACACCGCTGCACTAAAAACCTCTTTGCTAACTGTGTTGTATTATTGTGCAGAGAGGATGCAGTTCTGGTGAATTCATATTCAAGAAGGTAGAGAAACTGTAAATTGTGTACATTTTATCTGGATGTAACGTATTTTGGAAATTCTATAATAATAAATAATTATTCTACATAGTACATATGATGGCGATAAGCAAGATTCTCTGACCGTCATTCAGATTTTACATCGTAAAAAAGAACAAGAGTGCCTCTTTAAATCTACAACAAACGTTCGCATTTAAAACGATCTGACTGTTTTGTCACGGTTAATATTAATTTATTATATCCAGCGCTTGAAGAATGGGTCTGTGTTTGATGCTATTTTGATGGCAATTTCTGAAAATGTTCTTTTCCATCCGAACATTGCTGTGATTTATTTGAGTATATGCTTTAGAATAACACATTTTCTCACATTAATTATGAGGTGTATGGTTTGACATAAGTCCCAAAATAATTTATGTGTGGTCTTGGCAGAAACACATTAAGACACATATTTACTGTAAAACTAAGCTTTTGACTATTAATTTGAGAAATATCTCATAAATTTTCAAATTTGCCAATAAAAAATCTTGAAAACACGGGCAGTAATTATCAAAATAATTGAATAGCCAACTTTAAATTGAAAAGAGTATCGTATAGTGTGCATATTATAATCGATATGATATTGTGAACAAATCTATTTTGAAAACATAAAGGTGAAAGTACATCGTGTAGTACTAGTAGCATCATGATCAAATGCCAAACAACTGAAAGTTTGAAACTAATAATTAAAAAACAAACAAAAACATAAAACATAATCCACTAAGTATTCATTATGTTGAATGCTACTTAGATCTTAGATGTTACTTGAATCCTTGATTGTTGTTTTATTTATTTAAATATTATTTAATTACAACTTGTTTTAGCTTATATATTTGAATCTTTAATATTGGCTTATAAGTAAGACTAATTGCTGTGACACCATGTGGAATCTCAGTTGAGTAGTAATTAGTTCTGAAAAGAACTGGAGGTACAACTCGACGTTTTGATCAGTAAGCTCTGGAGAATGGCGGACTCTGGAAAATGCTGCTGCTTATGTAGACTGCTGGAGGATCATCCCATGAATGAATGAATGCTGGAAGATTAGTTCGTTGAGGCGCGCAGGCAGGAACTGTTGAGACTAGGATCCTAGGGGTTGGGGGAGAGGTGTGTGTGTGCTCACTGAACTGAATCAGTTGTTAACAAGCACAGGGGGAAGGAGGGTGGTTGACTTAGGATATAGGAGATCCCTCAGTCTGGGGTGGGTTATGGACTTTGGATATAGAAGATCCTTTAGTCTGTAGTATTGGTCACCACGTGTCGCTGATGTAGAAGCCGATGTCCTGTGGCACAGTGTCGTGTTTGACGATCTCGATGGCCTCTCTGATGCGTCTGGGGTGCCATGTGTCGATGGGTGTGATGAGTTGGGCTGCCTGCCAGTCGATTTGGTGGTCCTTGATGTGCGAATGCTTGACGATGGCGGACTTCTCGAAATCTCCTCTGCGGCCGTGTGCTCGGTGTTCGTTCAATCTGATGGGGAGGTTGCGTCCTGTTTCGCTGATGTACACCTTACCGCACTCGCAGGGGATCCGGTAGACTCCCGCTCTGTTGTTTGGGTCCGGTTTGTCCTTGTGGATGTGTAGAAGTAATTGGAGTTTGCTGGGGGCTGAGTGGAACACATCGATGCCTGCTCGTCGGAGGATGCGTTGTAGTTTGTGAGACGTCGAACCTAGATAGGGGAGACAAGCAGAGAGGGTTAGATTTACCTTGCTTTCGGGGTTTGGAACCGGCTTCGCTGTGCTGATCTTGCTGGGATTGTAACCGTTGCGTTTGAGGGTAGTTCGGATGTGCTGTAGTTCCTTGGGAAGGCTGTCCTTGTCACAAATATTGTAGGCGCGTTGTACGAGGGTATGGTTGACCGATGACTTGATGCTTGGGTGATGGAAGGAGCGCTGGTTCAGGTACCGATCTGTGTGCGTGGGCTTTCTGTAGACGTTGTGGTGTAGGGAGCTGTCTGGGTTTCTGAAAATGTCAACACCAAGGAACGCGATCTTGTCGTCTTCTTCTGTTTCCATGGTGAACTTGATGCTCGAGTGTTGCTGGTTGAGATGTTGTAGAAAATTCTGGAATGTGTCTCTGCCATGTGGCCAAACCACAAAGGTGTCATCCACGTATCGGAGCCACAGCTTCGGATGGAGGTCGGCGGTGTTGAGTGAAGAGTTTTCAAACTCTTCCGTGAAAATATCAGCAAGGACCGGGGATAAATGAGATCCCATGGAGGTCCCAGCTGTCTGCTCGTAGAACTTGCCCTGAAACTGAAAACAACTTGAAGAGACACATTAGTTAGTAGCAAATCTTGAATTTGGTCCGGGGTGAGTGATGTGCGATCATCAAGGGAAAGATCTTGTACAAGTCTGTCCATCACTAGGAGGCATGTCTCTGTAGTTGGGACATTGGTGAATAGGGAGACAACATCAAAACTAACCAAGATGTCGCTGGGTTGGAGGGTGAGGTCCCGGGTGATCTCAACGAACTGACCGGAGTTGGACACATGGTGTTGAGTGAGACCCACCAAGGGTCGGAGGATCTTAGCTAGATGGCGGGCTGTGTTGTACGTAGATGAAACTCTGGAAGCGACGATAGGGCGGAGAGGAGCATCAGGTTTGTGAATCTTCGGCTGGCCAAAGAACCTATGGTTTCCACCCGCCTTCCCCCTGTGCTTGTTAAAAACTGATTCAGTTCAGTGAGCACACACACCTCTCCCCAACCCCTAGGATCCTAGTCTCAACAGTTCCCGCCTGCGCGCCTCAACGAACTAATCCTCCAGCATCCATTCATGGGATGATCCTCCAGCAGTCTACTTAAGCAGCAGCATTTTCCAGAGTCCGGCATTCTCCTGAGGACGATCAGAGCTTACTGATCGAAATGTCGAGTTGTACCTCCAATTCTTTTCACCATGCAAAGCTACAAGTTTTACCTATTGACCCAGTCACATTTGCCAAGGCGGCCGTAGGGTCTATAATATCTACGGCCAGTAGCAATTATCGGGCCGCCGCAGCATTCCCACGGTGTCATACACTAGCAGTCACATATGTAAAGGTAGCCGCACGGCGTATTTATAATTTTTGGAGACAGAAAACCTGCGGCTGCCGTACGACCTTTTAAGTGATGACGCACGGTTGCCTCAAGGCGACCCTGCGGCGGCCGTAGGGTTTTGACAAATAGCAAGGCAGACCCACGGTCGCCGCAGGGAGACCCTACGGCGAGCGTACGGGTACCGTAGGGCCGCCTTGATGCTGCCCTATGGTGGCCGTGGGATTCCTGCGGCCGCCGCAATATTTTGGGGGTCCACAAAAGTAATAACACCCTAGGGCAAGCGTACGGCAAACGCAAGGCCACCGTACGGCCAACGTATGGTCGACGTGGAACCGCCTACGGCATGGCTACGGCGTGTCTAATTGCTACGGCGAACCTGAAAAAGAAAAAAGTTATAACGCCGTGCTATAATCTCACGGCGACCCCTACGGTCCGTAACAGATAGGGATACGCCCTAAGGCCACCCTGAGGCCCCCGCAAATCCTCTGCGGCCGCCGCAGGTATCTCTCCATTTTGGGGGTCTACGGCTGCCGTATCCTAGCCGTAGGGTAAATGTGACTGGGGCATATATTGGCTTATATTAATGGGAAGTGAACTGACAATGTATCTGCCCTATTTTCTTTTAAGAAATTAATTTAATCTTTCACAGGTTGGTTTATGTACATATCTCTTTGCTTAGTTATTTCTGAATGTTTAATATCGGTTTTTAATGTATTGGTTCAAGAAGACGTTGTATTTTCGATACGCGATCGATGGTGCGACAATATGGTGCTATATTCATCCGAACCGCATCACAGACGAAACGCTGATTAGGGTTCATGTGTAATAGCGTCCCGTGTGTGATAGCGGTTTGTTTGGCGATAGCCTTCTCTTGTGGCGAATGATCATTTATAAAAAAAAAATTACAACATCGTCTTGAACCAAGACTACTAATAACATTTTCGTAATACACTTTACAGTTATACTGAGAATTTGTTGTATCTTAGAGAAACAAGTCCGGCAACATAAAACCAATACAAACAGTTGTTCGTCGCATAATTATTGTGATGAAACATTCATTGGTAAGTTTTATGATATTTTTCTTGAAACTAGAGGGGTGAAATAAGCGTACATTACCAAATACCTCTTTTGTATATTCATTTTCAAGCCATTATACACTATTGATAAACTAAAAATAAATTATCATTGATCACAGTTCATATGAACCATTTTATCCTGATTAGAAGCCTATTCTGTCAATGACGATACAAATGTGCCCCAATTGGGAATCCCTTGGGTAAAAACGACACCTTCAGCCCAATTTGGTGTTGATGATGGTAAATAAAACCTCAATTGAAATATTTATGTATGAGGTGCTATCATTGTAGTAAACAATAATTTCAGAACTGAATTTTGGTTTTCAGACGTAAATTCCACATTAGACTTAATACGAACAATTTGAATACATATTCGATATTTTCTCGACAACGATACAATGAAGTAAATAAAAATAACATTGTTCACAATTTGACATAATACGAATACATTAGTGTATACCGGCTTTTAATTATAAATAATCTCATTCAACAAAAATAGATTGTTTTGAAATGTAAGTTTAATCATACGGTTATTAAATTTTCATCCGATTTTGACACTTAATTAGTTAAAACTATTGTGCTGTAGTGTTGATAACAATGATTGAAGGACGTATTGTAAAAGTTGTAAAGCTTTGTGCCAGAGTTCAATGAGATAACAAAACGCTTAAAGTAACTGTTATAGATAAAAATGTTTATGTCAGGTCAATCATACAGTTATTTGATTTTCACTCGATCTTTACTCTTAATTAGTTAAAATTATTGTGTTGTGGTGTTGTACGTAATTATGATGGACGTCTTAAAATTGTAAAGCTGGGTGTATGCCAAAGTACGATGGGATAACAGTATAGATATGTAGAACCGTTATACACCATTACCATTAAAGGAATACCTTTGGTTAAATTATAATGTCTTATCCCAGAAATAGGGTGCACACAAATTAAAGGGATTTGATCTTGTTTTTCTTGTTTCCAACAGTCCTATGCTTTTTCACCCAACATGATGATCATATCGAACCCCCTCCCTCCACATAAAGTGTTTCAACCCTGAGTTTGCTGTTTGTAGTTTATTCCAAATAGAGGATAATGAACTGTCAATACCTCATAGGCTTGTGCATAAAATACATTGTGTATTTTCCGTCAACTTTTGCAAACAGCAGTGCATAGTACACAAGAAAATATTGAGAATGGAGAGTGAATGAATAATAATAGGTCACCGACCGTGTCATAACAATTGTTGTTGCTACACGTTGGCAGCTATTGAGAACCTTTCAGACATCTTGGAGTGTGTTTAACACTTACAACAGTGCACGCGTTTAAACCAGTGCAGTTTCTCAATGTTGACAAATATAGCAGGGTTTTAAACTAATTGTGTATTCAAGCTTGAAATAATAGTACATTTCGGAATGTATTTCCTCAATGAAGATGCCTTTCAATTCTCACTTGTTCTTCATTTTAAATAATGCTCCCTCTCATTGTTTTCTTTGTGAAGTAACATTACATTAATAATGAATAGGCATATGTTTTTATTTTAGTTTAAAGAGTATAATTATACATCTTTGGTAAAAACCCAATTACAGAATTACTGAATCATAATTTTTGTGTTGATACACATTTGAGAAATTTTCCGTCTGACTTGCTGTATTGTTGTTTCAGAAAATGTGAAATGTATTACAACTTTGAAAAGTTCCACATTATCATGATTGTAAACAGATCTTAGTGATTTTTAACACCCAGTGATTGCAGGTTACATTATTCTTTATTCTTTTAAGGTATGGATTCATTTACACATATTTCACCAATGGTGTACAGTTCTCTTAATGATGCTGAGTTAATTAGTTAAAATCTTAAATATTATTGTTATCACGAATAAAATAATTCTGCACTACATTTGTTGTTGACTTGACATGTGCGAAATTAGTTGTTATACTTTTGCCCTTGCTCTATGGTTGCACAGTGCGCCCTGCTCACCACGATTATGGAAATATTTTGCCCAAACGTTGGTAAACTCGAGCTGTAATTAATGATTTACGTAACACTAGTTGCTGTCGATGGTAAAATGTTACAGGTTCAACAGTGATAAACGCCAGTGTTTAACCGAAGGGAAAAATAGACCAGCTGCGTATTTTTTTTCCAGGACGAACGTTGGCAATTTAAAAAAAAAGGTATTTTTTTAAATTGTGTTAAAAGACAACAAGTTTTTAAAAACGGGAATTTCATAAAAATTGCTCACGTTTATCCCACAAAAAAAAAAAAAAAAAAAAAAAAAACGCAAACGGTCCAAGCTGTATTTGTTCACTCCAACAGCGAATCGTGTGTGATAGTTCGCTCGTCCCCATCGCCTGTATGGTAACAACTGACAGTGGCGACGAGCGAAGTGTGAAATCGGCTTGTCTGGAGAGCGCCCTCTCGCAGGGATGGATCGTGTATCAATAACACAACAATATTGTCATCTTGATGTAAACAACATGGATTAAACAAGTTGATGAAACTAATTGTGTTCATAACACCTTCTATATTTGTGAATCAGTGCTGTCTGATTGACTAGCCGATTGTGTTTATTTATTTATTTATTCGCTGCGTGAAAATGGTTTTGAAGATCGCACAATTTCTTATTTCCAGAGGAGGGTTGTTTCATGGGGTAAATACAATTTGCAATATAAAGAGAGAGAGATAAAACACATAAATAACAAGTCATGTTACATGTTGATTCTGACTGGATTGTGAACCTGACGCAGCTGTTGGTGGCGTCAAGCAATTTGAATATTAATTAGATGCAGCAGATGAATATCGGGCATAAATAAGTTAAACGTTGAATAACAAATACATTATTATTCAAACATAATGGAAATATACAGATCATATTATTGTAAAGCGACCCCTGTAACGGTGACCTATGAGGAAAACAAGTTGACCTCATCAGCTCTTGCTAAGTCAACATTTGTAGTTTCAAACACTTTGGGCTGAAGATTTACGAAAATACAGAGAAGGGGCATGACCCCCCCACCAGCCCTCCAGGCCTGTGGAAAAAAAATGCCATACCCGGCCTGACAAGGAGGATTATATATGATGAAATATACTGTTATTGTTCATTTGAAATGTAATTTAATTAAAGGGAAGGTACATAATTGGTAATTTTTACAAAACTGCTTATTAGAGTATAGTTTACTTACTCTCTTTGAAGCAAGATACAAATCTGTGAAAGTTTAAGCTTGTTAGGCTGCGTCGTTCACCAGTTAAGCCATGAACATTCATTCGAAAAAATATGTGTGCATTGATGATATTGCAAACGAAAATGCTTTCCAGTACAGTATCCTAACTTTATTTGAATTTAGATATGCAATACACAACCAGCCTAAATATGTTTTAAGCTTATTACGGTGTGTCATAAATGAGAACGTATTGAAAATGCATCCAGATTTGTTTGATTTATTCTAACACCATAATCAGCTTTACAACAGGTGATGTTTACCATTACAAATTCACCATTATGTCATTTGTTTGAATTACCAATCTTGTACCCAGCCTATAAGGAACCTCTACTTACCTCATAATATGAGTAATTACGTACACAAGACCTCACATTTCATATCGTGGTGGCACATGTAATCACCTGTTTGATCTGAAAGTTATGGTTGGAAGAATATATTAAACATACTTTTCTTTACACAAACTTATACATTGGACAGTCAAAAATATGAATCTCAGATGTAACATCCATGTGACAGTGTGGACAAATTATTTGACAATAGGTTTTTCCCATATTTTTCTCTCTGTTTCGGTAACAAAATAATGTAAAGAACATTTGAAATAATGATAGTGTAATTTCAGTACGTCCAAGCTTGCTTCTCTGGTTAGGATTTATTATGGACTTATTGTTTTATCTAGAATATCAGTTTAACAATAAACTCATAATAACGGCATGCATAAACGCTTAACAATGGTAAAGAAGTCCAGAAATGCCCTGCACAACTGCACCAGGGCATTCCATTTGGTTGGATACAAATCATTGTTTAACATTAGAAATAAGGATGGCTTGTGCTTTAAGGCTTAAATTCAGATGGCATTTAAATGAAATACATACACAATGGAATCAATGGATTTATTTGCATAGTTTAAAGCCAGTATACAACCTTTGTAAGATGCCATTAACTGGATCCATACTTTATATGAAACAAGATGTATGTATACAAATCAACATGGGAAAATTTATTTCACTGTGTCGTTCAAAAGCAAAATTTGTATTCGATCCAACACTGATTCAACACCAAGTAAGGGACCTTTGCCTCCCTAATCCATTGACAAAAGAGTGTTCACGTGGGGCTACTTAAGCCTTTCCATTGTGTGAATGGATTAAGGTTTTTCAAAAGGTATGGTGGGAGACTTGCAGTAAAAGAAATAGTGAGGGCGAGAATTTTTGCGGGTGAGAATTTAGATTGTTCCGGGTGGAGTAAGTGGGCGAGATTGGCTAAGGTCCCTAAGTCTTATGTAAAACTGTGATCATATGTTTTCGGTATTACCAATAAGGTAATTACTTTGTAATAATGACCAAGTCAATTACTGTTTATTTGTTTGTCATGATGTATGTTTGTTTATGACTCGCTCTCTCCCGGTCTCTCTCCTCTCTCTCTCTCCCTTCTCTCTCTCTCTCCCTCTTTTTCTTAAAGAGAGGCTCTAAGCAAATATTATTGATCTTTCTCCATTATTAGAGAAGTCATAAAGAAACTAGACTAAATTTTGGCTGCAACTGAACATCGTTTCATAGCAAAAAACAAGAAAATTAAAAATGCCGACAGAAACCGGAGACTTTTTTGGGGGCCATATCTCAGACAACCCAATTTTAAATATTGAACAAATTAATGTTATCCGAACCCATTTGTCACGAATTCAGAAAAAGAATAAGGTCCACTAGGGGAAAACGAATGGCCCCTGCTATATTAACACTTGCAACAGCGCCAATATTTTAAGTATTATTTACACAACTGTTTGCCAATACTTGTCGACTGAAGGGGTGACATTTCAAGGGTAACATCAGGAAAGAGATTCTGTTCATGTACGAAGGTCATTTGTGTTCCCCCAGAAGACCTTACGCTTTTCTGAATTTGAAACAAAATGGAATTTGGGGAAAGTAAATATTTGTTTAGTTTCCTTGTGACATAACCTAGTTAATTAGTGGTAATTGCTTAGAGCCCATCTTTACCAATAAATTTAAAATGTATTGGTACTTATCCAATGAAAATATACATATCATGTTATTACAGAACAAACCTTGGAATTAATTATATCATTGGCCTGATAACTTGTACGCATAACAGAAAGGCTGTTTTGTTCAATCCGTTGCATTTAAGCTGGGACGTCTCTGTCCCACTAATTGAGATGATATTGTTTCATATCGATCTGATACATATAGAAATTGTCACAGAGAGTGGGCGAAGCACCGGCATTGTTTCCAGCAAAATGACACTGTAAAGGGTTCGTGTATTATATTAAGAGGATTTCTCAACCGCTACCGAAAACTGAAGACCTTTTGTTATGGGATAAAGATTATTCTAATTTGGCCAGTTCAGTAATAGGTCATCTGGCTTCAGAACCAAAAGATATAATAATGTACCAGCAATAATTATTTTGAGTGAATATTTTTTGTTTCTTCTTTTTTGTGTGTGAATATTTTAATAATCATACAGACTGTGATACTTTGCATTGTTCTTCTATGTTTCAAATAAGGTAAATGTGTCAATCATCCTTCAACACGATTCTGCATAAAGGGCTTGAATCTTAGAGAAAAGGGAAATTGGTACGATGAATTTTAAAAACATAAAAACATAAAATAATAACAAAATGTAACCTATTTTTTCGTCGTTTTCTCAAAAACGTGAGCATCTATTGATGACAATTTCACTTTTATGATATAGGCCTATTTATTGAAAACTAAAGGTTTGATACCAAAATACCAGTGATGTACCTTCCATTTATTAGTTTTAAAATTATGAATGACTTTGTGGAGTATTCCAACAAATGACATGAATTTAATTCAACCGTATAAGGCCCACAAAAAGTCTCCGGTTTCTGGTCAATGGTCGGCTTGAAAATCGGTACGGTGACGCGCTTTTTTATCTTTTAAATCTTTTGGCTAACAGAGAAATACGTGATATATGTATACGTGGGGACCAAATTTACCATAATTATACAAAGTATGGTGGCTAAGAGAGGACTCACAAATTGGGCAAACGTTCATAACCCTATGTGAAAAAGTCGTTTGAAACACAGCACGGCAGAAATCCAATCAATCCATCAATTTTGGCTGCAACTGGACATCGTATATCTAATGTCATCGCCATAACTTCACAACTTCATTGTGACAAATGTTCACCTTCATGTCAACGCCATAGTATTTGTTATAAGTTAAATATGGTTTTCTGTTCAGATATGTTTCACGACAAAACTCGCATCCGTTGTGCCGCGTGCGACTTGACAAGAGACTATACGGCTACGTGTTAACTATGCCTCGTGCTGTGTTTGTGTGAACAGGTCGTATGCGATTTGTATTGATATTACACCGTGGAGATTGCAAATAACGACATTTACTCTCTACGATAGCACAAATAATAGGCCTATGTGTGGGAAATGGCTGTGTGCTTGCGAAATGGGTGTACATAATACATGTACAGAATAGTGCTTCTAGATATTTATTCACTTAAACTTCCGGTTTCGACCGGAAGGAGAGGTCAGATTGGGGTCATGTCTGTGAACGAAATGTGACATAGTTCAAGGTCTTTAAGATGTGCAAAGATGGCGGCTAGAGTAGACTAGTCGAAACGTTGAGAATAAACCAACCGGCTCTACTCAGAGCCATCACTTCTTCCAAGAAGAGACCATTACATGGTGTACCCGAAAGAACTCAAATATTGTGAAACTATCTTCTGTGGTTCATGAGATATGATTTTTTTTAAATATGAAACTTCCGGTTTCGACCGGAAGAAGAGGTCTGATTGGGGTCATGTCTGTGAACGAAATGTCATATAATTCAAGATCTTTCAGATGATGCAATGATTGTGAAAATTTCTTTTGTGGTTCATGAAAAATAAATTTTTTGAAACATTAAACTTTGATTTAGTGTAATGCAATATCTGATGACCTCACCAAGAAACGAAGAAGAAACGAACAATATCAAGAGGTGTTTGGGCACAAATCCAAACACTTAAAAACCCAAACAATATCAAGAGGTGTTTGGGCTGTAGCTCGAACACCTAACAAGATCATCCTATCTTACACACGCATTTTTATAGAGCCGCTCGTAGTTTGAACTGCATTTAAATGCAATCCCAGATATTCCGGTTCATCGTACCAGATAGCCGTATACGTTGTGGAATGACCTGGCATTCGTGATTCTTTAAAACGTCAAATGACAAGGATCTTTGCGTCAGCTTTAAACTACTGAGGGCATTTTCGTAAAATGGATACAAGTATACCACGAGGTAGACTGGTCTCCTGTTTTTATCCTATATCAAGGAAAAATATGAATATCGGGAAAAATATGGCGGCTGCACGGCCACGATCTGGTGTAATTCACGCGCCTCTAGCTCAAAGCGTGACGTCAGATCTTCAGGCTAACCACGAGGTAACATCTGTGGTAATGAATCGCACCCAGCTTCGCCTCGTGCATGCAATAGATCAGTTCAGATCTTACCGCGTTCATTACTTCTTCGATTTTTATTATTATTATTTGATTCGACCAAAACAATATGGAAAATGTACAGTGTACATAAAGAAAAATAACAAAATAATAGCACCAGATACTAAACAAATAAGAACTCAAAAGGACATAATGTATACAGTTACCACGAGCAACAAATAGCAAAAAACAATGAATGAACAATGATGAGGCCATAACAAAACCTTGAATAAACAAGGAGAACAACAAACCAAGTTAAAAAAAAACACGATTATGTCAGGAGCTGCAAAAGTAAAATAAACTACTATTATCCGCAGGTGTGCAGCCTCAAATTTACCACGTCATACGTCAACTACCTCGAACCCATTTTATTACATACTTCGCATTGGCAGCAGTGTATTACTATACTATATAAGTATGCGCCAAATGCTGTATACTACTGCTTCCATTGTCGTTGGATTGATTTTTTTCTAAGCAAGCCCCATTGCGTTTGTACACAAGGAGCAACCCCGGATATTTAAGAACAATAAACCTACCGAGGACTACTGAGGATATTTGTTCTCGGTCTATTTGTTCTCGGTCTATTTGTCCTCGGTCTATACCACTATGCATGTACACCTACACTGGCTGCTATACAAAGCTTATCTAACCTTGCACAGGGTGTGGCCTCGTTAGCATTATGATAAGTACACAACCCTGATTCACTAGCATCTAATAGAACCTTCATGCAGAGGAATAATAATCAGTTTTATTTAAACAGGGTAGCCTCATCAGTTAAAAAAACTGCTATCCCTGAAGGCCCTGTATAAAAAGAGTTAACACTTTAACATTGTAAAACCACTAATAACTTAAGGAAATTAAGATTAAGATAAATTAATATAAAGTAAAAACTATATTATATATACATGATAAACAACAAGATAACTTGCAAACATCAACGGAAAATTAATATTAAATAAAAAACCACCAATTTACCGTAAAAAATTATTACAAAAATTCAGACCAGATAAAAATATAAAAAGTCTTAACCAGAAGAAAACACAAAACTGTACACATAAAACCAAATTCAAATTCAATAAACGAAATTAATCAAATGTAAAATACAAACGGCATGAAACCTAGTAAAAACAATAAGATAAAAGATAAAATTACAAGAAAAATAAAAGACAGCATGATAATATTATAGAGAGTTAAACTAAATTTTAATATATACATATATATATACACATACACATACATACATACACATATACACGTACATACACATACACACATATATACATATACATACACACATATATATATATACACACACATATATATATATACATACATACACATACACATATATATACATACATATATATATATATATATACATATATATATACATACATATACATACATATATATATATATATAAAACAAACATCCAACAGTACTAAAAGCTCAAAATTAAGGTTAGAGTTAAAACAATAATTAAGAAGAAAATTTTGAAAGACAGCACTGTTAAAATTCAGCTAATAGAGAACTTTTAAATTTGGAAAGTGACTCATACTGTCTCTGTGTACTTCTCAACTTGTTCCATCCCAAGGTCCCTTGATATTGGAAAGTGCGTTTTCCTGCATTAGTCTTAGGAACAAATGACA
Source organism: Zoroaster sp. YZ-2022 (assembly GCA_029582265.1). NCBI lineage: Eukaryota > Metazoa > Echinodermata > Asteroidea > Forcipulatida > Zoroasteridae > Zoroaster > Zoroaster sp. YZ-2022. Next base: position 41,880,045 of record CM055819.1, read on the forward strand.
TGCATAATGAGCCGTTGGACAGTGACCGGGTGCCAATTGAATGACTTGGTATTTCAAAGCGAGAGTTAAGATAGTTCGGGTTTAATTTATTAACACATTTGTAAACTTCACCATTCTGTTATAATGCCAGCGTAAAGGGAGAGCAGTCCATGACAGGGCCTCATGAAGTTCGGCAATAGAAGTCCTATAATCAGCACTGAGGATCAGTCTGGCAAGGCGATTGTGTAATTTGACAAGCTTCTCAGAATTACCGTTTCAACAAGACCAAAGACCAACAAGACCAAAGCAACAAGTGCTGGATCCTTGCGTTATTAAGATGATGCAATTTTGTGTACAGGGCCTATACAATGTATTGATCCATGGCGGAGGTCTTTTGAACAATAATTATTGCTATGGATCATTTTTGAAGTGCTCAGTCTGTCATGCTATATAGTCAGTGGGAATTATTATGAATTTTGAACATATTATGAACGTTTAATTTCAGATGAATTTAACCAAAAAGCTGGTCAAGAATTTTAAAGTTTACATAATTTGTTTTAATAAATAAAGTTAAGTATTGGTCTGTCTAAGAAGAATTTTTTACAGAGATAACCAATTGTTTTTGATGTAATTGTTCTTCATCACTGATATTAAATCTTTCATCTACACGTTGGTCAAGGCCTACATTGATCCCGCTGATGTTGTTCTGGTTAATCGATTTGTATTGATATTACACCGTGGAGATTGCAAACAACAAAATTTACTCTCTAAGATAATAGGCCTATGTGTGGGAAGCGGCTGTGTGCTTGCGAAATGGGTGTGCATAATACATCCACAGAATAGTGCTTCAGAATATTTTTTCACATAAACTTCTGGTTTCGACAGGAAGGAGAGGTCAGATTGGGGTCATGTCTGTGAACGATATGTGACATAATTCAAGATTTTAAAGATGATGCACAGACTGTGAAAATATCTTCTGTGGTTCATGAGATATAATTTGTTTGAATTAAGCGTCCAGTTTCGACCGGAAGAAGAGGTCAGATTGGGGTCCTGTCTGTGAACGAAATGTCACATAATTCAAGATCTGTAAGATGAGCAAAGATTGTGAAAATATATTTTGTGGTTCATGAGATTTTTTTAAATATTAAACTTTGAAGAAGAAGAAGAAATTACCATAACAAGAAGTGTTCGCACTCTAGCTCGAACACCTAAAAAACGAACAATAACAAGAAATGTTCGCACTGTAGCTCCAACACCTAGAAAAACCGAACAATAAGAAGAGGTGTTCACGCTGTATCTCGAACACCTAGAAATGCACCTGGCAACACGCGCGGAGACCATCAACCGGAGATTTTTGTTGTTGGCCTAATGCAAGACCGGTTGAGCGTATACCACTCACCAGGTACTTGGCATATTGCGATAGGAGATAGGAGATAGGAGAAGATAACTATACGTGACTTTAAGTTTCGTATTCAGTAATTTATCCATACTGTAGAAATGCAGACTATGGGGTACATTTTGGGCCTCATTATGCCAGTTGGTTTGGCAGTTATGTTCTATATTATATGGGATGTGAATGCTGATATGTGTAGCACTATGGTATCAGCGTCAGATGGTGATGATCTGCGTGCACTACAAGAAAAGGCATTTGCGGCTTTCAAAGGAACTTGCAGATCGAAGAAGAAAAATCAACCCGACAAACACGGTAAGTTATACTTTTGGACACAGTATCATGTGAATTGGCTGCAGTAGATCCAGGAAATTTATAATGAGATAACATACACTTCCAAGAAACAAGTTGCAATCATATAACAAGAGGAGATTTCCCAAACCTCTTCCCTTGTTTTAGTAATTTTGTTTTGTGTTTTTATTATTTGTTTTCAAAATTAATTAAACCATGAACACTGAATGCAGTTTTGTTTAGCACACTTTTCTTTGTATTTCTTTGTAATCCAAGATCCTCAAACAAACTGTTGTTATGCGTTCCAAGAACACACGCTTCATTGTGACGATACCGTCTCTTTAACAAGATGTACGTAATTCTAGGATAACTAAGAAAAAAATAAAGAAAAAATACGTATCAAAAAGTATAAGGGAACACGAACCGTTAATGAAACAGCTTTTCAACAAAAGCTAAAAGTTAAAGTTTTTTCTGATCGCCAGAGCTCTCTTCCAGAAGAGATGAGTAGTGAGCTATTTTTCCTGATTAATCATGTTTTTAACAATATCACGTTGGTTACAATAATCTTGCCGATGTACTTCAAGTTTCCCATTGTCACGCCATTTTCGCTCTAGTTGACGGCAGGTTTTGCTTGCAGCACGAATATTGTCATTGATTCAGATTGTAGTTAAACAGTTTGAGTTTTTAGCGGAGCATGATTGTCCAAATGTTACGGACAGTAGATTAAAATAAATTGACACACGAATCCAGCTCACCATCTTCAAGGTTTACATTTTCCAGTTGAGATTCAATATCATGACATAAATCTTGGATATTTACATTTTCCAATGCCGAGAAGTTCAGAAATAGTAGGCTTACAGAAAGAGTAGGCATGGGAGGATCTGAAAAAAATATCCTGTCTCTTCTACACTTTTCCCAGTTTGACCAATCCGTCATTATTGTACCTTTAAACAAAAGGTCTACTATTTCCACAATTTTTTTCTTGTCAAATTAACACACAATGGAAATAGTCAGATACGGACCCACTTCAACTTGTAAAAACAACAAGTCAACAACGATGGAGTGTCACTGAATGGGATTGCACCATCATCTTTCTTTCATTTTGTAAGGTTCATATCTGTCATTATTACATAATGATCAGATAGCCGGGATAGATAGTTATACTTGAGATGAGAGGTGAAGTATTTTACGCAATACTCAGTTTATTTGTGTGCATTCTTAATGTAATATTTTGACGTGACGACCTCAACCGTTAATAACGAAGATTTGATATGAATTTGTTAATTGTTTTTACTGAACAGGATGCACTATGAAGGTTGTATGAAATAATTATGTGCTGAAATATTTATGTCTAAGTAGTATATAAAATGGGGTTCCTGGCTCACTTCCAAAAAATATCAGTTTTTTGGACCACTTCAAAAACTGATATTTTAAAAATTAAAAAAGAGAAGAAAAAAATAATAATAATATTATTTTCTATATTAAAAAAAAACAAATTCTCTTTCCTCCTTTTATACTCCCTCTTCAAAAAACTACTAAAAAAATTGAAAACGAATTTTAAAAATAAAAAATATTTTCTAGTAGTATAAAAAGAGATGGTAAGAAAATATTTATTGAGATGGACATTGGCAGAATTAAAGAATTTTGTTGATATGTATGAACTATCGGCGTACTCGGAGACTAGCAAATAGATTAAATAAACGGTCATATTATAATGCCGTAAAAAAATACCAAAAAGAACATAATCAAATATTTAAATTAAAATTGGAAGAGTTAATGGATATTCAAGATTTTGAAAATATTGTTTTACTGGTACTTGGTAGCGGAAGAGAAATACAACACATAAACAAAGACTACATTGACGCTATAAAAAGGTTTTATTCACCAACTTTGCCTTTGATTGATAGAAGTGATTACCAAAAACAATATATAAATCTTGAATATCCTTGTATCGAAAAAAGAGTTGTAAACGTCTTTTTTAGTGAGGTTGAGCTAAGGATTATGCAAATATTGTTTTTTTGACATTCAAGAATTTGGGCCTATAGAGTTTAAGATTAGTTTAGATATTAAATGTTATGAAAACAATCTTTTTGACTTTGAGCGCAAAGATTATGTTGAAATAATGAAATATTATTTTTAAACTCTTTTCGAAAAGAAGATATTCAATATTTAATTACTTTAGCCATTTCAGAAATTAAAGAAAATATAAAAGAGTACATGGATGAGGTTGAGGATTTTGGATGGGAGGTGGATCATGTTGTAGCTGCGAGCATCCTCATAAAGAAATAGCGGTAGCGCCTTCGCTCGGCTACGCTCGTCTTTACCAAAAACATTCTATAAAAACCACTTTTAAAATTGAAAAAAAATTGAAAAAATTTCATCTAGTATAATTTTAAATCAGTATTACCAATTATAAAGCACATAGCCTCGCACAACTCAAAGAGTTTGTTTTTAAACATAATATTCAGATGGGTGAGCCATCTGGCAAGTACGGTGGGTTCATTAAAACCGATTATTATTAGCAGTTATAAACTATTTAGATTCCTTACCTACCCAAAGCATCATTCCATGCGAATGGTTTCTAGTGGGTAAGACCACAAGGTGTAGCTTTTCAAGTGCGCCAAGAGATAAATATTGCTACTTACATCAGTACCACATTCGTAAGGGAAAATCTATACCAGTTCCATGTAAAAACTGTCGTCGAGGAACAAAAAACGAAACGCGATTATGTACAAGATGTGGAGGGAATAAAATAAACTTATATCTTGAACGCGTTGAAGCGAGATCTAGAAGAAATTTTCAACTCGTTATAGAAGAGTTAAATAAAATTATATCTAGATAGATAGAAATGTATTTAACTCGTTGTTATAGAAGAGTTGAAAGATACAATGGAATTAAAAAGCAAAATTATATGGCGGAGGTCTTTGATCTAAAACTGGTTTATCGTTTTTACGATAGTAAAGTTTATTGTAATTTCAAACGTTTTTATATAAGATCTTTTTTTTCTTTTCCGACGCTGGCGCTAGCTTTAGCAGCGATAGCGCTTGAAGCGGGTGCGTCTTTGCCGCTTGAAGTAAATTTCGTTCGAATGTTTTCTTTCATCTCCGAGTACTTTTTTCGCTTTTCATTAATTAAAACAAATTCTTCTTGAGTTATACGACTATCTTCGATCGCTTTTGAAACATGATTGTTTATAGTGTTAAGTTTACTTTCGGCTAAAACTCTTATCTCGTTATGTTTTTTGGATGTTTTATTTAGTTTGTATTTCGCGTATCTCATCGCTATCGCCATACCGCCTAACCCTAAAGCTAATCCTTCTAAAACGAATCCAAGGGGCGCTGCTATAACGCTGGCAATACTGGCAAATCCACTCGCTCCCGCTCCCATACAGCCTATTTCTGCCATTGTTTCTACGATGGATAAAGTTTTAATAATTTTATTATATTTTTTATACGATCTTTCACGCTCATTTCTCTCATTTAAAATTTCTTTTTTTGATGTCGTTAATTAATTGTAAACAAAACGCATTCACATCTACTTTATTACCAGAAGTGTCTAACTGGTAAAGTTAGATAAATTATTGTTGTTTCGGCACCACCTAATGCATCCGTCATTATTCTATAAATAATAAAAGATTATATTTTTTATTATTTTACCGAAGGCGCAACTGTTACGACGACGGAAAACATTCAATTTTTATATCGTAACAGATTCCCGTGCTTAAATCACCAAAAAACTTTGCTTGTACAAAAACTTGTTTGTTGTTGGCGCTACCGCTATCTTCAGTCTTGTAGCATATTTCACATTCAAAAAGCTGCGGTTCATCGGAAAAACTAAGTCTTGGATCATCTAAATGGGGAATAATAAGGAGCCCATCGTGCTGAGGTTCTAAATTGCGATTAAAAACCGAAAACCAAAAATTATTTTCACCCGGGCTAGCTAATTTAACATAAGCTGAACAGTTTGCTACATGGAGACCAAACTGTGGTTGTTTATTTGGACCATCCCAATATATGTCTATGTTTAGTTTATTGAACAAAAATATTAAAAGGTATCTCTTGTTGAATTTCATTTTCATCAATGTGTCCACTACGTTCAATGATGCATGGATTGTATTTTATTTGTGCGCTATAATCGTTGTTGCTAGCAGTCCCGCTTTTACGACTAGGACCGTAAATACTCGCCATATTTATATAATATCTTTAATTTTACATTATTATATTAATATTTGTCGTGGCGCTACCGCTAAATCTCAAGACTAGCACTTTTTATTTTTATATCGAAACAGATTCCTGTCTTTACAGCGCCAAAAAACTTTTCTCGTACAAAGACTTTTTTGCCGTAGGCGCTACCGCTACGTTCTGTCTTGTAGCAAATTTCGTATTCTAAATGCTGCGATTCGTCGTTAAAAGAAAATTTATTATCTCGAGCGGGAGAAGGAATATGAGCTACATCAGTTACAAAATCGTGCGTTACTGAGTGTGAATAAAGACCGTCTACTTTCATAAATTTCACAAACATTGAACAGTATGTTGGTGATTTATCGAACGTAAAAAGGGGTAAACTAAACACACCGTGCCATCCGAGTTTAATGTTTTTCGAATAAATTTATCAACTCTATCGTTTGTTGAATTTCATTCGGCTCGATAAATCCATGACGTCCATAAATAATCGGATTGTAATTTTTTGGTCGTAGCCGCTACCGCTAAAAGAAATTTGCTCGCTTTTACGACTAGGACCGAAAATACTCGCCATATTTATATAATATCTCTATTTTATTTCGATAGTTAAAATAACCGGCATACCGTGATTATTAATGTCTCTGCCGCTAGAATCTTTTATTTTAAAACTTAATTCGTTAAAAGTGCCAGTTTTAAGATTTTTTCGTAATGGATTGGAATATTCTATCCACATGCTTTCTCCCAATGATTTATCTTGCAACGGAAAAACGTTTAAAATACTCGAAGGTTTACCGTTGAAAAAAATTTCGCTTGTAGAAATTTGATCGCAATGAATGTATATTATTTTAAAAGGTTGCAAATCAATTTTTGCACGATGCGTTCCCATAGCTAAATATTCGCTTTCAAACCCGAGTAAATTAGCTAACCCGGGTGAACATTAAATTTTTCGGTTTTGATCGGTAATATTTAGCTCGGATTCGCCGGATTTTTCATCGACGACGAATGTAAGCCATGGCGTGTTCTTTAAGACAATATCGATAATTTCTTTTATAATTATAAAGTCCAGGATCGATAAACTCGAGTTCTTCTTCCGGCTGTCCTCTTTCATTAATTATACGACGCCATATTTTTTCTTTTTTACGCACGTTATAGTAACCGACCCAAAAGTTAAAGGTTTTTAACGAAATGGTAAGTTTACCGTCGCGATTATCGATAAAATTATCTAATTCGATCGACTTGCTAAAATTTTTCAATTCGATCGTATGATGCATTTTATATTTAAATTTACACTAGTATAATTTATAATTAATAAAATGTCGATTCCTTTATCGCTACCGCTAGCATTTCGAAGTAATTTATCGAAACGATATCAACAATCCGGAAATTTTATTGCTAAAACAATTACTTCTAACGATTTGACGAATATAAATATTTACGTTAATGAAAATGATTTGTTTAACGTAGAACTTGATAATCCTTTTGAAAAATACAAGTTGCCTCACGTTAATAGCGACGAGATTGTAAATAGCTGGAATTCGTATCAGCTAAAGTTTTATCAGAATCAAATAAATTTTGTCACGTGGTGTAGTACGACGGGATGCGGCGTGAGTTACGAACATTTGTTTCATTCGAATTCGATGATTAGTAGTTTCTTTAAATTTCACGTTTATTATCAAATTAGAAGATTGCTCAAAGAAATGAGTTGTCCCGCATCTTTTCAAAATTTTTGGAGCGCTTTTGAAAATAATATAGACATTGGCGCGTATAATAAAATTTGTAGAGACTTTCACGTTTCAACAATATCTGATTGGAAACAACGAGTTGACGAGAACTCGAGAGGATTGGGAATAGCCTATTATTACGACAACGGTTACATTCCGGTACCTGGAAAAGACTACGATAATTCGAGTTTGCACGTTGGGTTTAATGACATGAGTGATTATGATTACTATAAAACCGCTAAAAAATGGGTTCTTTCGACGTACACCGTCGCCTACATTTCGCAATCTCCGCAGACTGAACGAGCATGGGTTAAATTTATACTCGACGAAGCTCAAGGTTTTACGGATATAGGTATAGAACGAATTAACGACTCTAAGAACGTACGTTTACGCGATATTAGGAGCTCGAGCTCAAGCTAAAACTAGAATTCTCGTACCGGGTACAGGTTTAGACGCGAAAAGAGAATGTTTAAATATTTTAGAGGCTTCGATCGATTCTCCAATCGATTTACAATCTTCTATTCAAAGGTATCAAGATTCTTTACAATACGCTCGATCGCGATTAAACTTTGTTTTAGGAGAAAATTTATATCTCACGCCATCCGACATGAATTTACGAATAGGTACGTACGTTGGATACAACAATAATATTTTAATCGCAACGTCTAATTTATCGCTCGGTAAAAGTCAAAACGTTAATTTAACGCCCGTTCCTCCACCACCTCCAACGCTAACATCGTTCGCAGACGCAACCGCTAGCGGTAGCGACTACGTCACGCCGCCGCAAGATATTCCAGCGTCTAACGATATATCAACGCCCGTTCCTCCACCACCTCCAACGCTACCATGTAATTTTACCAAACTTGGCGCGCCACTATCTCAATCCACCGCTTCTCAACCCGTATCATCCATCGAGACCAATAGCGCAACCGCAACTGGAGTCGCTACCGCAATGCTTGCGCCGCCTGCGACTCATCAAGATGAAAAAAAAACTTTAATTATTGGTTTTGCGATTATTGCTGGATTATTGCGTCATTATTTACGAGTTGTTGCGTCAACGCTGACTCTGTATATAAGATAAAACTAAAATTCCGACTCCGCTCACGGCTAGCCACACATGTTCCGCCGCCCATCCTACCGCTTTGGAAATTGTCGTTAATAACCAACTCAAAACTCCTCCGATGATTCCTGGTAAAGAATCTAATGCTTTTAATCCAATTAAAAAAAAATTATAGATTCGATAGATTTTTTTAAGTTTCTCGTATCCAATCTTTTACCTTATTACCGCTACTACTCGGCGTAACGGGTGTAGGCGGTATAGTTGGTGTGGGTGGTAAAATTGGTTTCACGCTCGCTAAAATCGAAGCGACGATAGTACTGATCGCGAGACTAATACTGACGATCGTTACGCCTTGTTCTCTAAATAAACGTTTAATTTTTTCGCCTAACGTGTCGTCTATTTCCAACATTTTATGAACCGTTTCTTTGATTCTATTGATTTGTGTACGAAGAACGTGATCTTGCACACTCGTTGCCTCTAATATAAATCGTCTTCCTTCTTGTTTATCTTTTAGCTGTTGACGAGCTTTTTCGACCGTTTCATCAGCGAGTCTTCGCTCATTAGCGTCAGAAATTAATTATTGAAGATCAGAGATTTCTTCGTCGAGTGCGCTCAATTTGGCTAAATTATTTACTAATTCGCCTCGAGTCTTTTGCAAGGCATCATCGAGACCCATCAGTTCTCGCAATGGAAGACCATCCGTTTGAGTTTCTTCTTCTTTTTGAAGAATATCAATTATTTCATTGACGTTTTGTTCTACAGTTGTCGCAACTTGCGGTAACTGTCCACTCGAAGCGCTTTTAAGAGCTGATTTATCGATAACAATAGCGTATTTTTTTAGCATCTGACGAGTTTTTGGTTTGATTTTTAAACCAAAACTACGTACACCCAATTCTTCTCTAACAAATAAAGGTCCTGATTTTTGGGTAATTTCGTGAGCTCTTCTAGATATCGTACTTAATGCGGCAAATTCTTTTGGATTTTCATCAAGCGTTAACTTTACATTTTTGTAATAAAAACCATCGTCACGAATTTCAAAATTTTCATATTGTGCTATTTTGGTGATTTTACGGCCTTTTACAGCCATTTCGCTCGATAGTTGCGCCGATGGATTTAAGTTAGTGATTCCTTCCCTTTGTCTTTTTTCTATTTCTTTTCTTTCTCTTCCTTCTTCATCGTCAAAAGACGTCTCAGCTCGTTCATCTTGTGATAACAGAGGGGTCTCTTCATTATCATCATCTTGTTCGTCGTCTTCTTTTAATACCGGATCAAATACATCCATTTCATATCCTCCTGCCATTTACAATACTATTTACAATTAGTTTTTATTATTTTTAATCTCGCTCTAATAATTTATAGCTCGCGTAGCCTATTATCGTCATGCTTAAAACGATAAATAAAATTTCTCTGTTTTTTTTATCTTCGCTAGGAACGTAAAAATCATCTAGTTCAGGTTCGTCGTATAAATCTTTCGGTAAATCAAATTGACTGCCGGTAACGATATGATATTTATTTATCGCTTTGTTTATATCGTTAAAAGATTTTTAGCGTTCGATTCTTTTTCGAGTCTATCGTTTACTAAATCTAGATATTTTAATCGGTTTTTTTTACCATTCGTCTCTCGCTTTAGTAAGTTGTTCTAAAGCTAAATCATGCCTTTTTCGTTCTTTTTCGACATCGTTGGAACGTAAACTAGAAAATAAGAAATTTGATCCTGTAAAAGCCAACGCGTTTACTACAGCGCCTCCGATCATCATCGCTATCGACACCATTTTATATTTAAATAAAACTTTTTTAAATTATTTATTTTTAAAAATAAAATAATAGTACATGTTAAATAATGAGTAAAGCATTCGGGCACAAACTAAATCCGTACAGAAAATTGAGAGAACCGAGAGGTATAAAAGTATTGAGACAAAAAGTAGTCATTACAAACAATCCGAGCACTATTAGTGAAAATAAACTGTTAACGGTTCGTTTCCCAAATTTTTGAAAAAACGACGTTATCGTTCCAGGTACGGCTAGATTAGCTTTTAACATTACTCTAGAATCTGAAGATGATGATGCTAGAACGATGGTACAAAATATAGGCAGAGCTATCGTTAGAAATATCACCATTAAAATGGAGGGTAATGAAGTGTTTTCTTTAGACGATGCGGATGTGTATAATTGTTTTAAAGATAATTGGTTGACGAAAGACCAACAAGAAAATCTATCGTATCAAGGAATCGAATCTGAAAATATAACTAAATTAAGAGTAGACGCTAGCAACGGCGAAAAGACAAAGCCGTCGCGGATGCTTATAAAAATAGATATTGCATTCCACTCGACTTTGAATTATTGACCGATCATCAACCGTTTTATCAAGCCGCGATTGGAGATCGTTTAACTAATGAACTCGCGTTTAATAAATTTTCTAGAGTTATTAAAAGCACGGACGTCTCGGCAAAATATATTATAAGCGGAATTTCTTTAGAATACGAAGTTGCTAAAGATGCGCAACTCGCTCAAATGATTAAAAATCAATATAGCGGCAAATTGGCGATATTGTACGATAGTTTTGAGAACAAGCGTCAAACCGTTAAACAAACGAGATAAAACTTGGGATATAAATCTTAATACACCGGCAAAAAGTATGAAAGGAATATTGTTTTTATTTAAAGAGCCCGATGTAAAAGTAACTTGGAAATTTTATAATCTAAAAATCGATACAATTTCGATTACTATAGAAGTTCCTAATCAACTATACGCGCAAGGGATGCGTAGATATCAACATTGGGAAGAAATTCAAACATATTTCGGTGATTCGAGAAAAGAACACGCCATGCAAGTAACTAAATCTTTAAATTTATCGAATGTGAAACAAGCCGATTATTTACTAAATAAATATGGTTTGTTTTTAGATATGAGAAGTTAACAAAGTTCACGGAAGTGGAAGACGAGTAGAAAACTTATCCGAAGGAATTACTATTCAAATGGATAAAGAGGCGGAAACTGCCGGTGAATTATACTGCTACATTTACATCATTATGGACGCTCAACTTAATATTGAAAATGAACGACTTTATTCCGCGATATATTAACGGCCACACCGAGCGCGGCAAAGCGAAGCGATAAAATGTTGATTATTATATATTATTATATATTGTGGAGTGCCATGGTCGAGCGGTTTAGTGCATCGGATTTGTGTTCTGATGGCTCAGTCGTCAGAATGTGGGTTCGAATCCCAACCGCGACCGTGGTACTTGTGTCCTTGAGCAAGACACTTTACCATAAATGCTTCTCTCCACCCAGGAGTAAATTGGTACCTGTGAGGGTAGAGTTGGTTGTTGTGTTTGATTAGCCCATATGCGCCGAAATGGCAGCAATTGATCTGTATACTCCCCAGGGAGCTGAGATGGTTTCTGGAATGATTGATGCGCCTGATGAGCAGGGGTAATAATGTACAGCGCTTTGATACCTTGTTTAAAAGCGCTTTAAAATGCCCGACATTATTATTATATTTCTTTTAGTTAAAAAACATGTTACCGAAATATTCGATTAGAGCAGGCTAATCGAAACGTAGAGAATAACCCGTGAAGTCCCTATGGTTCTCCCTGAACCATATTAACCCGTGAAGTCCCCATGGTTCTCCCTGAACCATATTTCTCACTTAGCGACAGTAGAGAAAAACGAGTTGCCCGAAATTGGTTCTCCCTTGAACCTTTCTCACTTAACGAAGGTTGAGATACGAGTTGTGCGATACGGTTCTTTTCAGAACCTGTATCTCAGCTTCACGTTAGTTGAGATAAACACATGGTGTTACCGCAAACCGAAACGATATCGATATTCCACCATGCAAAGCCTCAAAACTTATATCAAGTATTATATAATAATGGAAGAAGTTGCAAACATTTTAAACGAAGAGCCGCGACAATGTCAAGTACCACAATCAGCGGTAGCACCTATGGCAGTTGCGTCGCGAGATAGCAGTAGCGACAGCAACAAGCGCAACGATCGTTTGTTAAGTGTCGTAGCCGGAGGAAACTCTAAAAAATATGTAGGTAAAGAGACTACTATTTCAGATATTGAAATTTTAAATTTAATCGAGCGAGATAAATTATACGCGCGATACGAAGCGAGATTAGGTCGTGAAATGATATTATTATGGTTTCTGGGATCATTAAGAATGGACAACTAAATGAAGAAACTTGTGAAATAAATTCTGGGTCCAAATAATTTATTTAAGGAAACTAAACTCACATTTCGAATAGTGAAACATAAAGATGACGAAGTAACAACGGGGCGTTGTCGACGGTTCCCTCAGACCAACTGCGCCGAGCATGGCAAAGTGGCCCAATATATAAAGGGATTATTACGTAATATACAGGTTAATCCACAAAGAATTAAATAGGCTCGTGGAGCTATCGGGCGAGTTCTGAAATTTACAGAATGCTTCACAACATACGCCCCCTCTTTAACAAAATTGGCGCCTGCCAATTAATTATAAACATAACAACTTTACAAAATTATGATTTTTGTTTTTATATAAACTCTTTGTCCAACTCGACATCCGTCTTGGTTTGATGCTCAGCAGAATCCGCGCTGCGATCCTTCGTCTGGAGGAAGAGTCTGGCCACAACTCCAAGGGTGGTTTTCACATCTCTCATCGCACTCTCTCCTGGGTTCACTCTCACACAACCGTCCTTGTTTCCTCCAGATGCTGGCTTGACATAAATTATCTCACATATCATAATTAATGTTATTTAGACCCCCCCTTTTTTTTAACTCCTAGATGGTGACACTTACAACGTTACTGCATGAATCTCTATAATTAAAACATTCACAACATACGTCCAATACAATAATAATTTAACAAAATTATTACATGGTTAGGCCTATACAGTGGACGTTCAATATATATTTATTTTCATTTTATTTTATTTTATTTTTTTACCAGTAATTCGAACAGGGTTTTCTTTCAAGTAATCAAGACTTGCGGGATTTAAATTTTCCACTGGTTCCCATGAATTATGTTTACTTGGGAAATTTCGCCATTTTATTAAATACTGAAGTTGATTATTTCTATACCGGCCTCTGAGAATACGCTCTACCTGAAACTCGACATTTTCTGAAGAATTCTGTACTATTCCAGGCACAATTTGAATTGGTTTCTTATTTCCCTGTTTAGCTTTCAATGGTATGAACGAATCATCAGGTAAATCTTCTGGTACCATGTCATCTAATGGAATTAGTTGTTCAGGATCAGTGGGGAAAATGTCATTGTTTGGGCGAACGTATCGGTCATAGACAAACTTCATACGATTTACATGTATTGGTGACGAGACCAATTTATTATTTTGTATGTTCTTAACTCGAAAATTCACTGGGCCTGTTTGTTGTACAAGAAGATATGGTCCGGCCCAAAATTTCATTAATTTCTTTGACAATCCTTTCTGGGACACCGGGGTATAAATCCATACAAGATCACCAACCTGATAGTCTACATTTATGGAATTTTCATCATACCGTTCTTTCATTTTTACTTGGTTTTCCTCAAGTTGACGTTTTGAAACATCTCGAAACACCTGTAACTTAGAAACTACATCATGTATATGTTCTCTCAATGACTTGTCCTGATAACTAAAATTGGACAATAGTGTCACATCCAATGGTAATCGTGCTTCTCTACCAACAAGTAAGAAGAATGGACTAAACCCAATTGAATTATCTGCTGGAGTTGAACGATACGCAAACTGAATAGCTGTGATATACTGATCCCAATCCGTTTGAAATTCATTCACATAATGCGATACAGTATCGAGAATTACAGAATTGAAACGTTCTTGTACAGCATTACACTGAGGATGGTAACTTGATGTGTTCAACTTCTGTGTCTGCATAATTAAACAAACCTCACGAACAATGCTACTCAAAAAAATTGCACCTCTGTCACTCAATAATGTTACTGGGCAACCGTGTTCACAGATCACAAAATCAAAAAATGCTCTAGCTATGGTTGATGCATTTATATTTACTAAAGGTACAAGTATAGGCCAACGAGTACAATGATCAGTAAAACAAAGTACGTAACGGTTGCCAGCAGTTGTAATTGGCAAGGGGCCCAATATATCTACACTGACCATTTCAAACACATCCGGAACCTTCATAGTAACAAGTGGTGCTACTACGTTATGCCTATGAGTTTTTCTTTGTGAACATGATTGACAAGAGCGAACCCAATTATCTATATCACGGTACATACCTTTCCAGAAATAACGTTGACGAATTTTGTGATACGTTTTCTGCAATCCAAAATGTGCAGCTAAAACATGATCATGGCAATTGGTCAATACAATGTCAACAAAACATACCGGAATGTATAGTTGAATGACCGCTTGCTCGAGAGTTGTCTTCTTTCCATAGACTTGCCATTGTCTGTACAAAAGATCTCCATGAACAAAATATTGGTCAGCATGCAACAATATTTTATTTGCTTTCTTAGCATTCGAGGGCAACTTATCATTTTTCAAGTAGTCCATCATAGGCCCTGCAAAATCGTCAACCAATAATGCATCTTTTAATTGGTCTAGCCCAAGTTCATTTGGGAACGGTGGCACATTTGGTTTGACTGGATCACCATTATTTACATGTCTGTTTTTTTTTATATCTTGAGTTTCTGACAATATTGACAACAGGCTCATTTGTCGAGCATCTGGGATCCTGGAAAACATCAGGTTCAATTTCATCTAAACCCGAAGGGTCCCAAACTAGATCCGTTTTTATTTCGGAAAAGTTACACGATGATGTAACATGACAGTGATCACAATCAGTACAAGGAATCATTGAACTTACTCTACTCAGGGCATCTGCATTAGAGTTTTGACGTCCAGAAACATGAACTACATTAAATTTATAGGACTGTAACTTAAGAGCCCATCTTGCAAGACGACCATTTTCTTGTTTTTTGCCAAAAAGCCATTTTAAGGCACAATGATCAGTAACCACTTTAAATTTTACCGAGTGTTGTAAATAAGGAGCATACTTCTTAATACCTTCAACTACTGCCAATGCTTCCAGCTCTGTGGTGCTGTATTTTCTTTCCGCCTTGCTTAGTGTTCTACCTCCAAAACAGATAACCTTTTCTTCACCACTTTGCTGTTGGGCCAAGATAAAACCTAGACCAACATTACTAGCGTCTGTTTGCAAAATAAATTCTGTTCCATCAAATCTTGGGTAAACCAAGACAGGAGGCTCTTGCAATTTTTGTTTGAGCTCTTCAAATGCATCTTGACAAATTGCAGTCCAAACAAAAGATTTATTTTTGCGTGTTAGATTAACAAGAGGCTCAGCAATTTTGCAATAGTTCTTAATGTACTTCCGATAATAACCTACTAATCCTAAAAAGGAACGTACTTGTGACACTTTAGTAGGAGCTGGATAATCCTTGATAATTTGAACTTTATCTGGGTCTGTAGAAACACCGTGTTTATCTACTATATGTCCCAAATACTTCACTTGTTCTTGACCAAAGGTACACTTTTTGGGTTTGAGCTTTAGTCCAGCTTGTCTAATACAATCAAAAACTTGTCTCAAATGCAACAGATGTTCATCTAATGTTTGACTAAATTCGACTCATTATCTTTTGCTCATTATTTTTCTCATTTCCAATAATATTTAACAAAGGAACGAATACATGTATTTTGGGCATTCAGCTGTACTTATGTGAATATCCTGCGGATCTATGCAAATGAAGGAGTTGTCTAGTATTCTTCCTTTTGTTATTTAAAAGTCCACGACTGAAGACAAACAGACTATTTTCTATATTTCTAAAATTCCATCTCAGGGGCGAAGTATCATCTGAACTTGAGCATGTCTTAATTAGCTATTGTATGCATTATGCGTGGAGCAATACTCAGGTTATTTGTGTGCATTCTTTATGTAATATTTTGACGTGACGACCTCAACCGTTATTTTATTGATCGGAGATTGTTTTGTAATTGTTTTGCCGTATAACCAAGATTTGACATGAATTTGTTAATTGTTTTTACTAAACAGGATGTACTATGAAGGTTGTATGAAATATGTGCTGAAATATTTGTCTAAAATGTGAATTCACGTCTAATTATTTAAAAAAGAAGAAGATAGGTATAAAAGCATGTTTGTCGTTTGATTTCATCGATCATCTGTTATCCCATCACGAAGACGATAGCGATCATCCTCATTATTTCATTGGTAATATAATTTATTGTTTTTTTTTATGTTTGTAAATAACAAAATAACAGTCTCATCAATAAGGAACATAAATAAAAACCATTAAAATAATACTTCGTTGACACCATTCTGAAAATGTCCACAAGAAAACATATTCTATATTAATGGCAGCAACAGAATAATGGGAAACGGGGATGAAGTGGCAACAGTTGTGTTATGAAAACTCCATGAAATCATTTGGAATGTCCGTTGTGAAACAGTACGCACTGCTAGTGAGATTGCGAAAACAGGAGTATAAAAGACGCTTGAATAACTGTATTACACTGGCGAAAGAAAGACTCAAGTGCTTTGCAAAGAATAAGGCTTTATGTTGTCTGCACCATAAAAAATGCCGTTTCAACCTGCACTGAATCAAGTAGTTGGCACGGGCAAAATTAATTCTGAACTTCACAGACTAAATACACTTTGTTGGCTTATAACCCTCTCTTTATTATTACTAATATTATTTATTGAGATTCAAACAGCCATAAAGCCCAATTGCATTCATAATTTACATTAAAACAAACTTCAGCTCAGTATGGGTTAGTAAGACTAATTGCGGTGACACCATGTGGGTGTCAAACTCCATCTAACAAAATCCATCTAACATTATGAATACAATGTTTGGCAACGAACGACAGGTGAGATGCTGATCGTTCAGGTTTTGTTCTCCCGTCAAAATGGTACATTATGTTTCCTTCAGTCTGTTTTAAAATTTTAATTTATATCAGCTTATTCACAATAAAGATATCTAAACACATCGTGTTTTCTTTGAAATTTGTTTTAGATATTGATGAATGTGCGACAGGCGTCGACAACTGTGATTTAGCTCATGGACTCTGCACTAACACTGACGGTAGCTTTACATGTACTTGCGACGGAGGATACGACGGAGATGGTACAACTTGTACAGGTAAATTCAATGGATGTACTTCAGTCGTAAGATATCGAATCAGTTTCCATAATCCATGTCTTATGTGCAATTTGTTATTCCATTTTGAAGTGTGTACTTCAGTCGTAGGTATCGAACCAGTTTCACTTACTCTATGTTTTGTAAAAAAATTGTAATTCCATTTTGTTTTAGATATTGATGAATGTGCGACAGGTGACGACAACTGTGATTCAGCTCATGGACTCTGCACTAACACTGGCGGTAGCTTTACATGTACTTGCAACGGAGGATACGATGGAGATGGTACAATTTGTACAGGTAAATTCAATGGATGTACTACAGTCGTAGGTATCGAACCAGTTTCAATTACTCTATGTTTTGTTAACAATTTGTTATTCCATTTTGATTTAGATATTGATGAATGTGCGACAGGTGCTGACAACTGTGATTCAGCTCATGGACTCTGCACTAACACTGACGGTAGCTTTACATGTACTTGCGACGGAGGATACGAAGGAGATGGTACATCTTGTACAGGTAAATTCAAATGATGTATAAGTAGAACAGGTTTATACTTTATGCCATCCATGCAGTGTATGAGAATGTCAGCATTTTGGTGATTCACCTTAAAATGGCGAAAGAAGGAAGTGAAGAACAATACGAACAGTGAATACAAGAAAAGCAGCCTGGCATCAGATCTGTTGTTTAAATTGAATGATATAGGAATGATATAACAGGTCCGACGATTATTATTTTATTTGCAAGCTTGTTGGTGTTTTGATACCTCTTTAACCCTTTCATTACCAGCCACTTATGTCAGAGAGTACCCTTCTTTACCACAGCAATTAGGAGCCCAATGTCACTTCAGCACCAGTGTTTTTTTTTTTTACAATTTCATTGAAGTGCGCCCTCTCTCTGCAGTAATAAACTTTTTTTTTTAAATGTGTACTGTACATACCAAATGGCTCAGATATATTTGTATGTAAAACTGATGGTAAAAATGAGTATACAAAGGGAGGAAAATATTGTGCATATTTTTTAAGTGTAAAAGCAAAACAATGAAATAATTAGATAAGTATTTACACTGAAGAAAAGTAATACAAATAGGTGATATTTCAGAGAACTTGTAATAAATACATGCAAATACGGTTCATGTATAAGATTTCTTTTCCATGTGAAAAACAATAACTTGGATGAGATTTTTTTTTTTGGTTTTCTTCTTGGAAATTAACCATTTACTTGTATTCAGTGTACATACATCACAACCCATGCTAATACCCCCCCCCCCCAATTCAATGTTGGTTTGGACTGTAATCTGCGGCTCGTCTGACCTTTCCCAACATTGAATTGGGGGGGGGGCGGGGTTGGAGGCAAATAGTACAGATTTACAATCAAGTGGTGTGATATTTCTCAAAGCAAGGAACTATGCACATAGGTTGTGTACATTATTTACAGATCATCTTTGCTTGTTTTCGCCTGCCTACTTTGCGGTTACTGCAAACAATGCAGTCGCGTTTCTTTCCATTGGGGTTTTTGCCAGGATAGTGCTGTTGCCCTGTCAACTCGATAGGAATATGGTATCTCAACTGACTTGTTGCGTTACGTTCCCAACCCAACAGCAAGCCCTGTACAATCCCTATACGAAAATCAAGGTTACTGACATTTTTGTTCCCTGCTATGCTGGTGAATATTACTCTGCTATTGACAATACAGATATTCAGCATATGGAAAAAACTCTTTTCCACCATTTCAAGCTTTTGTGTGTATGATTGTAGTACTGAAAACATTGGTCGGCAAGATCAGTTCCACCCATGTTTTTGTTGTAATCTTCAATACAATTGGGGTTCATAACATCACGAAATCCACTTGTGCTCTTATTACACTGAATTTGCTTTGTGCACAAATCAGTGTTGCCTACATTAAGTAAGACTAATTGCGGTGACACCATGTGGAATCTCAATTGAGTAGTAATTAGTTCTGAAAATAACTGGGGGTACAACTCGACGTTTCGATCAGTATGCTCTGATCGTCCTCAGGAGAATGCCGGACTCTGGAAAAAACTGCTGCTTAAGTAGACTGCTGGAGCATGGAGCTGTAGGCCTGGCGGGATGAGGTTAGAGTCTCGGCATCGTTTCAGGAAGGCGAGATTGTTCATGAGTTTAGAACGTCTGATCGACGCTCGTTCGAACGACCGAGCCTTGGTAGTGGTATGCTCCCCGTAGAGCGTAGATAAGTAAAACTTTTAGCTTTGCATGGTGAGGATGATAAGTAAGACTAATTGCGCTGACACCATGTCACCATAATAATAATAATAATAATAATAAAGTGCATTTATAAAGCGCTAAAACAATGTTTCTAAGCGCTGTACATAATTAGCATTTAGGTTAAAGCAATTTAAACAACAAAAAACAAAAAATTCAATGCAAGGCAAAAAAGAAAAAGAAAAAATAATCAGTTAAATAAAAAGGTCTTGAGCCTAGATTTGAAAGAACCGATAGAGGGCGCATTTCTCACAACACTCGGAAGACTATTCCACAAACGTGGAGCTGCAATAGCAAAAGCCCGGTCACCATATCTTGTCTTGCTTCGCAAGCCAGCACTGAGTAAACCTTTTGATGACGAACGAAGAGAGATGCCTGGATTGTAATCTGAAATAAGTTCCACTAAGTACTTGGGAGCCATACCATTACGTATCTTATAAGTAAGAAGTAAAATCTTAAACCGGATGCGGTCTTCTACTTTAAGCCAGTGTAGTTGGTTCAGAACAGGCGAGATGTGATCACGACGGTTGGTAAGTGTGACAAGTCTCGCAGCTGCATTCTGTACACGCTGTAGGGGTGCAATCTGACTAGCAGGAAGGCCATATAACAAACTGTTATTGCAGTCCAGTCTGGTGGTGACAAACGCATGCACTAAACGTTCTGTGGCTGATTGATCCAAGTACCTACGGATCTTTCCTATCTTGTGGATTCCAAAAGAAGCAGTACGTGTGATATGACTAATGTGGTCTTTCAGAAGAAAGGTTCTATCCAGTATAACACCAAGGTCTTTAACAGATTTTGCAGCCTTGATTTTGGCATCACCAATGACTATGTCAGGCAGACAGGAAGGCTTTCGATGCTTAGAATGAAAGTGAACAATCTCCGTCTTTGAATCATTCAACATCAGCTTATTGGAAATGGCCCAAGATCTTACGTCAGAGACACAACTTTCCAATTTGTTGATGGCTTCAGCAGTCTTAGACGATTTCAGCACTAGATACACTTGTGTGTCGTCTGCATAAACCATATGCATAATTCCACTGTGTGCACCAATCACGTCACTCAAAGGACCAGTATACAAGATGAAATCAAGTGGTCCCTTAACAGATCCTTGTGGGGTACCACAAGGAAGCAGGCAGATGTCCGAAAGTGCGTTGTTCACAACAACAGCCTGAGATCGATCAGTAAAAAATGATTTGAACCATCGCAGAACTGTTCCACCGATGCCATACCTATTTTTTAGACGTTTGAAAAAGATGGAATGGGTGATGGTGTCAAAAGCGGCAGAATAGTCAAGTAAGATCAGAACCGCTTCATTGCCACTATCCAATGCCAAGAGAAGATCATTCACCACTCGAAGTAGAGCTGTTTCAGTCGAATGGAATTGACGGTACGCTGACTGCATGTCAGAGAAAAGGTCATTGTCAAGAACTTTGGAAACAAACATTAAGTTTGCAATGGGCCGATAATTCTTCAGATCATTTGCATCAAGACCTTGTTTTTTGATGAGTGGTTTCACATGAGCCAACTTGTAAATTGATGGTACAACACCAGAGCTCAAAGATCCATTTATAATTTTAGTGATGTAAGGTACCAAAACATCTAAACAGTCTTTCAACAGAGATGTAGGTATAGGATCAAGATCGCACGTTGATGAAGACGATTTCTTGACAAAATTCCGAACACAATCTTCTGTCACTGGCTCAAACTCAGTAAAACTGCTGGTGCAGTTGTCCACCACATTAACACTTATCACTGGAGGAACAATAGTATCCAGCTTATCACTTATTGCTTGAACCTTTCCATGGAAAAATGAGACAAAGTTGTTTGCCAGAGTTTTCGCACAAGTGTGGTCAGGCAGAGTTTGTGTACTATTCAGGGAACACAGCTTATTTACATTCCGGAAAAGCTACTTGTCATCATATCCAGAAATTTCCGAACGATAGTAGCTACATTTGGATTCTTCAATCAGGTCTTTGTATTTCTTGCATTGCTCAATGTAGAGATCTTTGTCAACTTTAAGGTTCGATTTTGCCATTTTACGCTCTAACCTCCTCTTAACTCGCTTAGCTTCACGAACCTCCTCAGTATACCATGGTACATTTGGTCTAAGAGTCACAACTTTGGTCTTCTGAGGTGCATGTTTGTCAAGTAACTCATGCAGCACATCATTGAATAGCAGAGCGCAGTCAGATGGTGTTAAATCAGTATCAGTGGCAAGCGAAGAAGACTGAATATCCTGTTTAAACTCATCCAAATTGATGTCACGAAGTCTACGATAGACAACAGACTTTCTTGATGGTCCAGGGCGAGCAAAATCAAGTACACAAGATATCGCACAATGATCAGATGGCTGCCCCAGAAGAATCTTAGTGCTGCAAATGGGGTGAACAGTCTTACGTGAAATCAGCAAGTCAAGAGTGTGACCTCCAACATGTGTGGGTCCTTGAATATGCTGGTAAAGATTAGCAGAATTCAAAATTTCAAGGAAAGATGTTGCATCCCTATTAGTTTCATCATTCACATGGACATTGAAGTCGCCAGTGAACACAACATGATGAGGTATGGCAGTTGTTTCCTCCAGCAGAGATGAAAAATCCTGGAAAAACATTTGCGATGTCAATTTGTTTTTCGCAGATGGGGGCGGTCTGTAGATGGCATACAGACGTAACAAGGATGAACCAAAATTTACTGAAAGATCAAGATGCTCAAAGGACTTAAACTGGGTTGCCTTATTCAAAGTCACTTTCAAAGTACGACGATAAAGAACAAAGATGACACCGCCACGGGACAAACGAGGTAAATGACAATAATGGAAGCCTGGTAATGTAACATTTAGATCTGCAATAGTGGGATCATCAAGTGCATTTCCATGCATCCAGGACTCTGTAATAATAAAAATATCCAGATCCTCGTTAATGATTAGATCACAAATGGATGTCACCTTATTTGTCATAGAACGGGCATTCCAAACACCAACTTGCATTTTGGGCACTGCTTTTGGTTGTCTGGAGCGAGGAACAGCGTTACTAGTGTGTGAAACCTCCACATGTATAATACTAGGCCTCTGATTATGCTCAATTGGTACTGGGGTGAGGTTACTTGTGGAAACACCCCTTCGAAAACTGTCACACTTTTCAACTGGCTTTAAGCGCTGGGTAATCAAAGTGTCAATTTTATGCTTCAAATGCTTACCATCTCGACGGCCTCTTTCAAATCCAAAGTCCAATTTCATTATAATTATATAAAAGTACAGACAAGTACAGATAATAAACTTACATGAAAATTTAAAAAAACAAATAGCAAATTAAACTACAATGTAAAATGACTTAAAATACAGTAAATTTCAATACAGTATAGTAATAATACAAGTTTAAAAGCACAACTGTGCAGTGCAGCAGATCGAGATCAGCGCACAGAATCTTAAAAGTAACTTAAAAGTAAAAAAGCGCATTTAGTTCACCACGGCCAATGGTTATCCAGGGGGCAGGTGAGATTCTCGCTGACCCAGGCAATTAGTCCACCCTCTACAAGGAGAGCTTTCGGATCAGTTCAGGAAATCTCGGACCAAGGGTATGCAAATTTAAAACACACACAAATATGTCAAAGACATCAAGGGATAAAAAGTCAAGGATAAAATAGCATAACCGTGCGCAAAGAATGTTAAAACCCATGACCATGACACCATGTCAATTGAGATTCCACATGGTGTCACCGCAATTAGTCTTACTTATCATCCTCACCATGCAAAGCTACAAGTTTTACTTATCTACGCTCTACGGGGAGCATACCACTACCACGGTTCGGTCGTTCGAACGAGCGTCGATCAGACGTTCTAAACTCATGAACAACCTCGCCTTCCTGAAACGATGCCGAGACTCTAACCTCATCCCGCCAGGCCTACAGCTCCATGCTCCAGCAGTCTACTTAAGCAGCAGTTTTTTCCAGAGTCCGGCATTCTCCTGAGGACGATCAGAGCATACTGATCGAAACGTCGAGTTGTACCCCCAGTTCTTTTCAGAACTAATTACTACTCAATTGAGATTCCACATGGTGTCACCGCAATTAGTCTTACTTATCATCCTCACCATGCAAAGCTACAAGTTTTACTTGCCTACATTAGTTAAAAGTGTTACAGATTTTGTTGTCTTGCCAAACGATACACAATTGCCCACCTTTTATCCCCCAAAATGGGTAATCTCCTTTCTTCATTTTATGTTTTTTGGGGTTTGCGGCCTGGTGTATTCCCTGTGTAGTGTAACGAACAGTTCCACAACATCCGAATCCTAGTTTAGAAAGTTTAGCTAAAAGAGCTGGGCTAGTATATTAATTATCACAGTATATTACGTGTCCCTTATTCTCAAGTCCATGGACCAGATCAATGACGACTTTTCCTGCAACTGTTGGGTTTGGTGGATGGCAGTCTGATGACTTGGAATCTACATGTACGTCTGCATCATAAACAGTTTGGGTGTCGTCAGCTCCTGTGTACAGTTTCCAAGCACACGTGTATCCTGTTTTGGACTCGTTCAGGGAGAAGGCTTTAATACCCCGTTTGATAGGTTTTTTCGGCATGTACTGAACAAAACTTAAGCGTCCCTTGAATTTCAACATACTCTCGTCTGGAGACAGATTCTGCGCAGGGTTATACAGGTTGAGAAACTTCGGGCCGAACTTTGGAAAGTTTGTCCCGTTTAGCCAAGGCTCTACGAGGAATTTTGATATTTGAGATGTGGAGGAACCGAAGAATTGAACTGAACCGATTACAGGACATGATCGACGGATAGAATGGGATGTGAAGAATTTCAGATGTCGACCAGTACATCTTGTATTGAGATGATTTGTTTATGCCCATAGCAATGAGAAGTGCCACAAATGCCATCATTTCTGGAATGTTGGTTGGGTGCCAGGAGAACTGTTGATCAGGATTTGAGTCTATTGTTTGCTGCGCATAGCGATTAGTCTCGTCGACGAGCATGTCCCACACGAGTTGACAAAAATACAGCTTGAAGATCTCCACTGCCGACAGTGTGGCAAAGTCGCCGGTGGGGCCAGGATTTCCAGTGAACTGCACAGTTCCACACTCGTAATGGTCTCGTCGTTCCTAACCGGATTGGAAATCTAACTTTCCTGTCGTCCTCCTTGATCTCGGCCGGCTGTCACCTTAGTGGTAGGCTGCAACAGAAAAAACAAGGCAAAGGAGGATTAATCTCGGTCCTACATTTGTAAAATACAATATCTCAATGCCACTTTGCTGCATGTGCACAGGCCACAGGGGGTCATGCGCAAAATGAATATTGTGCTGAGAAAAGAAATATGGCGGCCTCCATCCACTCTCCAAAAAAAAAAAAAAAAAAAAAAAAAAAAAAAAAAATAAAAAAAAAAATAAAAAAAAAAAATAAATAAAAAAAATATTAAAAAAAATAAAAAATAAAAAATAAATCAATCAAATCAAATCAAATCAAATCAAATCAAATCAATCAATCATCAATCAATCAATAATCAATCAATAATCAATAATCAATCAATAATCAATAATCAATCAATCAATAATCAATAATCAATCAATCAATAATCAATAATCAATCAATAATCAATAATCAATCATCAATCAATAATCAATAATCAATCATCAATCAATAATCAATCATCAATCATCAATCAATCATCAATCAATCATCAATCATCAATCATCAATCAATCATCAATCAATCATCAATCATCAATCATCAATCATCAATCAATCATCAATCATCAATCATCAATCATCAATCAATCATCAATCAATCATCAATCATCAATCATCAATCATCAATCATCAATCAATCATCAATCATCAATCATCAATCATCAATCAATCATCAATCATCAATCATCAATCATCAATCATCAATCAATCATCAATCAATCATCAATCATCAATCAATCATCAATCATCAATCAATCATCAATCATCAATCAATCATCAATCATCAATCAATCATCAATCATCAATCAATCAATCAATCATCAATCAATCAATCATCAATCAATTCAATCAGTCAATCAATTAATTCAGTCAATTCAATCAATAATTAATCGTAATTCAATCAATCAATTCATTAATCATCAATCATCAATTAATCATCAATCATCAATCAATTCATCAATTATTAATTAATCATCATTATTCATTAATTAATTATTAATTCGATCATAATCAAATTATTAATCATCATCAATCATCATCAATCATTAATCATTAATCTCAATCATTAATTATTAATTAATTATCAATTCATCAATCATCGATCATCAATCATCAATCATCAATCATCAATCAATCATCAATCAATCATCAATCAATCATCATCATCAATCAATCATCAATCATCAATCATCAATCATCAATCATCAATCATCAATCATCAATCATCAATCATCAATCATCAATCATCAATCATCAATCATCAATCATCAATCATCAATCATCAATCATCAATCATCAATCATCAATCATCAATCATCAATAATCATCATCAATCATCAATCATCAATCATCATCATCAATCATCAATCATCAATCATCAATCATCAATCATCAATCATCAATCATCAATCATCAATCATCAATCATCAATCATCAATCATCAATCATCAATCATCAATCATCAATCATCAATCATCAATCAATCAATCAATCAATACTTTACTTTTTCAAGGAAAACTTTATTTCAAATCCTTGAAGAACACAGTATATACAGAAATAAAAGAATTATAATTAAATCAGTTGAAACATTATCAAGTAAACTTACAGTCAATTAATTTGTTCAAAAATAGCAATCAGCAGGTATCAGTCATAATTATGCGGGGAAGGTGAGGACTTAGGGAAGGAAGGGGAAAAAGGAGTGGGGCCCACTGGCGTCTGGATGTGGGCACCTCGTGCCCACTGCCAGTGGGCCCCTGTTGGGAAATGGTCAGGCCACCGGGGTGGGCGGTGAAAAGGACACCACGTCCCGCCGAGGAGGGGCGGCAACTACCCACGCCTCGGTGACCTGGGGAGGGAGGGAAACATTAAATTACAGAATTAAATCAACCAGGTTATTTTGTCATTTTGCATAGTAAAGAGTATCATTGATGGACCATTTTAGGAGGAATTTGTTGAGAGAGTTGGTGAAGATATAATAATTGTGCTCGAGAATGACTTTTTGTTTTTAATCGGTGGGTCCATACTACAAGGGGGGAGAGAAATTGGTGGTTCGGTAAAGCCAGTAGATGACGTTTTAAGACTTATTATTAGGAAATTTGCCAGGCACACGGTCTCCCCTGCCTCGACCCCGGGCGTGAGGAATCAAGGCCCAGTAAGGTCAAAGTTCAGCTTTATATCAGGAAGAAGGTGCGAAAGTAGCTTGTGCAGAAGGTTGAGGGCGGGCTGAATGGATGGACAGATGATGAAGAGGTGATGGATCGTGCCTCTCTCGCCGCACCAGCCGCAGGATGATGGGATGTCAGGATTCAGGTGATGAAGGACGGTGAGACGGCAGGATGTTATGGAAGAGTTTGAACTGGACATCTCCCTCCTTCTTGAAGTTGGCGGCTGGTAGAATTGCTTTCCATGGGATGTTGTGAAGGAAGGAGGGGAGGAAACCAAGTTCATGCCAGTGGGTAGATGAAGACGAAAGGAGCTCGTTGACGTGGTGATTAAAATTTCCATAGATAGATTTGGAGGTTGCAGTGAGGCCGTCCGTTTTACCATCTAGGAAGACTTGGCCGGGTGATTCAGGGCG
Source organism: Zoroaster sp. YZ-2022 (assembly GCA_029582265.1). Classification (NCBI taxonomy): domain Eukaryota; kingdom Metazoa; phylum Echinodermata; class Asteroidea; order Forcipulatida; family Zoroasteridae; genus Zoroaster; species Zoroaster sp. YZ-2022. The sequence goes on from CM055819.1 coordinate 41,907,818, forward strand.
AGAAGGCGTTGGTGGAGAAGTGAGGTAGAGTCCTGAAAAGTCCGGTGTTGTCGAAGAGTGACGGAAAGGATGTAGAGATGGCATGGTGCAGGCGAGAAGTTCATTATGTAGAATACGAAGTGAAGGGAGACGGAGACTCGAGGTTGAAAAGTGAAGATCCTCAGCATTCAGCCAGGTGCCGGTGTTCCAGGTTGATGAGGTGTCTGACGAGCCTGACTCCACCCGCGAGTCGAGCAGAGAGAACCGAGTGCCCGAGCAAGTCACGGATAAAGGAGGAGTAGATTAGGGGAGATTTATAACATGGTTGATTGATTGTGATGTTTCAACTCGAGCTCCAAGTGTCATCCAAGCACGCAGGACCTCACTGTAGAAAACAGGCAGACTGGTGAGATATTTGGAATCGATATCAGTAAGAACAATTTGGTAATCAAGAATCAAGTGTTTGTATTGTCGAAGAAAGTAATCCATTAGACAGAAACAAGGATGGGAATTAAATTGGAGATAACGTTGAATACAGTTGAATCTGAAAGTGAGGCTGCGTGCTTGGAGACAAGCTAAACCAAGTCCACCTATATTGAATATATCATTATTAATTTTAACTTTAACATAAAAAATAGAACCACTGGCGATAACACCGGAGGCTATTGCTTCGATATTGCGATGAATAAGTGTGGTGACTCCAGATCCCGGTGCACTCCCAGGAGCACAAACAGGGATGTAGTTGGGCCATTTTTTCCAGCAGGGGTGATTACTTTTATCGTTATAAGTTTCCTGAAAAAGAATAATATCATTTTTGGGGGCAAGAAGTTCAAAATAATCTTTCAGAGAGGCATTACGGGTGATATTGCAACAGCCTCCGGTGTTAAGGGTAATTAGTGACAGTGCCATTACAAAGGAGAGGGAAAAGAATCTAACAAAAAAATCCATGGTAAGAGTGTTATTTAGCATCGAGCTTTCTTATGAGTTTCTTTATCCTCTGCTGCATAGCATTTTGAAGGAGTGGGCTGTTACGTAAGGGCTTGAGTTGACGAACAAGTCCAGGTATGTTATGGGTGAATTTGCGTGCGATTTCTATAGGTTTCCGTTGACATTTCACAGACGAGATGAATGCAACAAGGTCTTGGTGATTGAGAGGTTTATTGAGGGTTGGGAGGGAGGTAGGATAGGCTTACTTCCTCCTCCCACAGAGACGAGTCCTCGCTGGTTTCATCCACGGAGAGACGGTCAGAGGTGGACATGGTGGTAAGAGTGGATGGAGCGGGGGAAGGGGTATTTGGATTGGATGAGGGATGAGGGGTTTCGAGGGACAACTAGGGTAGGGTCAGGGGTGGGTGAAGGAGTGGGGTGGGTGAAGGAGTGGGGTGGGTTGGGAGGAAGGGGTGGGTTGGGAGGAAGGAGTGGGGTGGGTTGGGAGGAAGGGAGAGGGTGGGTTGGGAGGAAGGGAGTGGGGTGGGTTGGGAGGAAGGGAGTGGGGTGGGTTGGGAGGAAGGGAGTGGGATGGGTTGGGAGGAAGGGAAAGGTGTGGCTTGGGATGAAGGGGTGGGGTGGGTTGGGATGAAGGGTGGGGATGATTGGGTGAAAAATATCTGGCGATTCCGTGGGTTTTCGGGGGAAGTCTAGAGCTTGGGTTAGAGTGGGGTGCTGGGTTCTGTGGGGGCAGTGGTTGGTTTTCCTTGGTTTCGTTGGGGTTAGGAGAGAATCCAGGGGAATCAGGCGGGGACCTTCATCAGGGATTGGGTAGGGAGAATTTGCGTTTAGTCACGGCATCGGAATACAATCTCGTCCCAGGGCAGGTGGAGCGCCCCAGATATAAGTGTTGGTGTCCATTCGTCGGCACCGGAGGCAGAGGGGTGCCAGCGTGGGCAGGCACCCCGCCCCGGGCACTGCGGGATCAGCTGGGGATCCCGACAGAGATCAGGGGTCCCAGCGTCCACCGCTCACAGCTGAAGCCCGGGTAGAGGCCGGGGCGAAGCCGGGCCGCAGCGGACCGGACCCGAGCAGGCGTGTGCGTAGGCACCTGCAGAGACCCCGGCCCCGACGCAGGTCGGGACCAAGGTCTCTACCTTAACTCACCAGCTGGGTTCAGTTTTGCCGGGAGGCCCGCGCAGTCCCCGACAAGGTCGGGGGCACACGTTCGGGAAGAAGACTGGAGGAGGTTAAGGGTTTGGATGTTTTGGCAGGATGTTTAGGGTCGGACTTCTGATGCTTGAAAGTGGGAGGGGTTCAAAGGGATTATAGTCAGAGCTTACCTTGTTGATTGTATGTCACGGGTGGGGTTTCTTGCAAAGATCTACTAATATGACCGTACTCTCCGCAGTTGAGCAGCGGATACCGTCTCCGTGGAAAGAAAGACACGATAGTTAATACCGGAGAAGGAGAGGTTTATGCTGTCAGGAGGGGTGATATTTGGCTTGAACAATACCTGGACTTGCCGACGAAAAGACAGTTATCGTTTACATACCCGAAAATTCGATATATAATATATTTTTTCCCGGCCAAAATGTTAAATTCCGTTTAAGAACATTTTTTACTATTCCGATTATATTATTGTGTAAATTAAACAGGGAATCGGAGTGCTATTTATATGGATTAACTTGGTGACTCACAATGCCCTCACCATGATATGAATTCATATTGCTGCTGCATGAATGAGCCAGTAATGTTCCATCTTAAACTGGGACACCGATTCTATGTCCTGTTGAAAGCTGCTTTTGATCGTGACGACAGTTAGGATGAAATGCTTCCTAGAAATGTCATACCTGGGTCTGAGAATTAAAAAGTATTATCAAAGCAACTTTCACAGTTCCACTTTCGCTGTACTTTTATTTTAGGTAATTTTATTCTCATGTCGAAAATAACATGTTTTCACGGTAAAGTTTGATGGCAGTTAGAACCTCATTTACTAGACCAGTCATTTTTGTGGATTGGGCAATAGTAATAATTATGTTCTATCAAATGTTACGAGATACCAAATAAAAGATATGCATTGTCAGACCAGATTGTCTTTCCATTTTCCATAGAAGAGAGTGACAAAATGTTGGTTTTGATAAGGTCAAACCGCACTGAATTTCACCCTTTTTCAGCA
>CM055819.1:41911402-41976556 GCA_029582265.1 Zoroaster sp. YZ-2022
TTGCACCCAACTGACATTTGGCGCATACTTGTATAGTATAGTAATACACTGCTGCCAATGCGAAGTATGTAATACAATGGGTTCGAGGTAGTTGACGTGGTAAATTTGGAGCTGCACACCTGCGGATACTAGTAGTTTATTTTACTTTTGCAGCTCCTGACATAATCGTGTTTTTGGTTTTTTTAACTTGGTTTCTTGTTCTCCTTGTATTCAAGGTTTTGTTATGGCCTCATCCATTCTTCATTCATTGTTTTTTGCTATTTGTTGCTCGTGGTAACTGTATACATTATGTCCTTTTGAGTTTTTATTTGTTTAGCATCTGGTGCTATTATTTGTTATGTTTCTTTATGTACACTGTACATTTTCCATGTTGTTTTGGTGGAATAAAATAATAATAATAAAAATCGAAGAAGTAATTAACGCGGTAAAATCTGAACTGATCTATTGCATGCGCGAGGCGAAGCTGGGTGCGATTCATTACCTCAGATGTTACCTCGTGGTTAGCCTGAAGATCTGACGCCACGCTTTGAGCTATAGGCGCGTGAATTACACCAGATCGTGGCCGTGCAGCCGCCATATTTTTCCCGATATTCATATTTTTCCTTGATATAGGATAAAACAAGAGACCAGTCTACCTCGTGGTATACTTGTATCCATTTTACGAAAATGCCCTCAGTAGTTTAAAGCTGACGCAAAGATCCTTGTCATTTGACGTTTTCAAGAATCGCGAATGCCAGTTCATTCCACAACGTATACGGCTATCTGGTACGATGAACCGGAATATCTGGGATTGCATTTAAATGCAGTTCAAACTACGAGCGGCTCTATAAAACTGCGTGTGTAAGATAGGATGATCTTGTTAGGTGTTCGAGCTACAGCCCAAACACCTCTTGATATTGTTTGGGTTTTTAGGTGTTTGGGTTTGTGCACAAACACCTCTTGATATTGTTCGTTTCTTCTTCGTTTCTTGGTGAGGTCATCAGATATTGAATTACACTAAATCAAAGTTTAATGTTTCAAAAAATTAATTTTTCATGACCACAAAAGTTATTTTCACAATTATTAGCATCATCTGAAAGATCTTGAATTATATGACATTTTGTTCACAGACATGACCCCAATCAGACCTCTTCTTCCGGTCGAAACCGGAAGTTTCATATTAAAAAAAAAAAATATCTCATGAACCACAGAAGATATTTTCACAATATTTGAGTTCTTTCGGGTACACCATGTAATGGTCTCTTCTTGGAAGAAGTGATGGCTCTGAGTAGAGCCGGTTGGTTTATTCTCAACGTTTCGACTAGTCTACTCTAGCCGCCATCAGGAGAAATCTTTGCACATCTTAATTAACTATGTCACATTTCGTTCACAGACATTACCCCAATCTGACCTCTCCTTCCGGTCGAAACCGGAAGTTTAAGTGATTAAATACCTAGAAGCACTATTCTGTACATGTATTATGTACAGAGCACCCATTTCCCAAGCACACAGCTGTTTCCCACACATAGGCCTATTATCTGTGCTATCGTAGAGTAAATTTCGTTATTTGCAATCTCCACGGTGTAATATCAACACAAATCGCATACGACCCGTTCACACAAACACAGCATGAGGCATAGTGAACTCCGCATTATGTACACGTAGCCGTATAGTCTCTTGTCAAGTCGCACGCGGCACAACGGATGTGAGATTTGTCGTGAAACATTTCTGAACAGAAAACCATATTTAACTTATAACAAATACTATGACGTTGACATGAAGGTAAACATTTGTCACAATGAAGTTGTGAAGTTATGACGATGTCATTAGATATACGATTACATCAAACAGAGGTTTAATATTTAAAATAATTCGAGGTCTGTAAGATGATATAAAGATTGTTAATTTATCTGATGTGGTTCATAACCACAACAGATAAATTAACAATCTTTATATCATCTTACAGACCTCGAATTATGTGAAATTTCGCACACAGGCATAACCCCATTTTGACATTTCCTTCCGGTTGAAATCGTAAGTGAAATAGAAAACAATATTCTTCAGCACTATTATATACAGCCAACACGTACTAAACTTTGGAAATGTTATTACGTGTATTACGTGTATTATGTTAGTCATTTCGCGCACGACCGGCCTACGGGTATTCTGCATACACAGATCTGCGATTGTAATTGCACATGTAGCCTTTAGTGAAGTCGCACGGTCTGATATCTTCTGATATTAAACTAAACTAAAACCTAACATAAAAAAACAATATGTTTTCAGACTTTACTCTAACTTTTAAAAAGATCCGCCACGGTATTAAACTACACGAGGAGTTTAGTGAACAAGGATGCATAATAAATATCTCTGTCCAGGGTCAAGATATTCTGTACCCCCTGGAGATTATGTCCCACTCGTTAAACTAATATTTGTTTTCATGCTTGATCATAAAGAAGAAGAATTGTGTCATATATATGGCCTTCAAATTACCTGATCTTTTGAAAATGAAATTGATATTGTCATGATAAAAGACGTCAGATATTTTCATAAATAGTATTATGACGTCATCAATTGCTCACTTGATTGAACCAAAAGTGAAACACCTATTTTTTGTTTTTTGTTTTGTTTTGTTTTGTTTTGATTTGGTGTTTTTTGTGTTTTTTGTGGGTTTTTTTTTGGGGGGGGGGGGGGGGTTCTTATCCGTGAGACTTATACATAGACAAAAACATAGTTGCAGAGATCACAGAACCTTAAAACTTTAACACATAGACCTTACATGTAGTTCCAGGTAAAGTGGTGACGTCATCAGATATCGAATTACACTAAATCAAAGTTTAATGTTTCAAAAAATTTATTTTTCATGAACCACAAAAAGTATTATCTTTGCATCATCTTATAGATCTTGGGACAATTATGGGACATTTCGTTCACAGACATGACCCCAATCCTTCCAGTCGAAACCGCAATACATGGGGCTATTTTTTGTGCTATCGTAGAAATTTGTTCACCTACAAACAAACATCAATTTGTTGTTTACAATATCCACGGTGTAATATCAATACATATTATATAGTCTGTACACAGCCGTTTCCCACATAGGCCGATCATTTGTGAACACATACAGCAGAAACAGTAGTCTTAAGTCGAGCCGCACGCCAAACTGAACTCCATGTGCACAGGTAGCCGTATATAGTCTCTTGTCCTGTGGCACGCGGCACCACGGATGCGACTTTTGGTCGTGAAACATTTTTGAAGAGAAAATCATATTTGCAACGTTCAGACTAACTTATAATTTCACAAATACTTTTACCTTGACATGAAAGTAAATATATTTAATGTCATAATGAAGTTGTGATGTCATGATGATGATTTAAATCATAAATTAACAATCTTTGCAACATCGTACAGACCTCGACTTATGTGACATTTCGTACACAGACATGACACAATTTTGAAAAAAAAATATTCTGCAGCACTATTATATAATCTGCAGCCAATGTGATAGGGAAGGTGAATATCGGACTTCTGTGAATAAAGTCTAGTAAAGACTAGTTATATATTATCGTTAAAAATATGTTTGATGATAATTACGTAATTAATTATAATTAATAATAATATATTATACAATAGATAACTTCTTGATTCCTTCATCATTATACAGAACATGGAGGACTCAACATTTCATACACAGACATGACCCGATTTTGACCCTTACTTCCGGTCCAAACCGGACGTTTAAATTTAAAAAGCCCTTGATAAATTGACGCAAATCTGAAAGGGTTTTGGAAAAAATCAGGTTTATATGTTAAGTGGGATGTGCTCTTGTCAAAAATATATTTGGTGACGTCATCGTTCTTAACAGCGCCCTTTAGTGGCAGGTTTACGCGGCACCACGAATGCGAGTTCTGTCGTCAGTGAAACGGTTCTGAAGAGAAAACTATATTTGCAATGTCTTAACAAAGTTGTGATGTCATGATGATGTCAGATATCAAATTACATTAAATAGAGGTTGAATTAATCCCGTTGAAACCGGAAGTTCAACAGAAAAAATATTCTTCAGCACTATTATATAGTCTGCAGCCAATTTGATAGGTAAGGTGAATATCGGACTTCTGTGAATAAAGTGACTAGTAATATCTTATCGTTAAAAATATGTTTGATGATGTCATCACAGAGCGCTCCTTAGCAGCAGTATTTAAAAGGAAATATTTTCATATCTCAGAAATTATTGAACAAAATTTCATCACATTGTACGATGATAAAATACATCGAATGTATTACTTCTGTGTGAAGTATAAATTCAGTCACGTGACTGAACCGCGAGTTAAAGTATTCAGTATGGCACATTATATGTAATTTTAATTATATGTTAAAACTCTCCTGCAGTAACTATTGTCTTTTAACAACTTTAGATGATGACGTCGTCACATATGATGCACCCTTGAACACCTTGAGTTTGTTTTTTTACAAACTCAAAGCCTCTAGTTCATTTTCTTTTTTCATGCTATGAAACGATGTCCAGTTGCAGCCAAAATTGCTGGATTGGTTGAATTTCTGCCGTGCTGTGTTTCAAACGACTTTTTCACATAGGGTTATGAACATTTGCCCAATTTGTGAGTCCTCTCTTAGCCACCATACTTTGTGTAATTATGGTAAATTTGATCCCCACGTATACATATATCACGTATTTCTCTGTTAGCCAAAAGATTTAAAAGATTAAAAAAAGTGCGTCACCGTACTGATTTTCAAGCCGACCGATGACCAGAAACCGGAGACTTTTTTTGTGGGCCTTATACGGTTGAATTAAATTCATGTCATTTGTTAGAATACTCCACAATGTATTTGGGGGGTAGCATACAGAGGCTATATCAACAATAAAATGACGAGACAAAATGCTCTTTGTAAATCAGTTTATTTGGTTAAAAAGAGGATGGTAAATAAATTATTTAAAAAATAATAATAAATAAATAAATAAATACATTCATTTACTTGTTGGTATAGGTTTTCCGTTTTGCAAACTCCCTGGATCAATATGCAGTGCTCTCAAACTAATCAGTGTTTGAAAGGGAGAATAAATTAAATTGAGACGATTAAATCGTTACCAGTTACGTACAGATTGATATAAGTCACTTAAGAGATGTTTTGGGTCATACCATTTCGGGAAGCCTGTAATGTTTTGTTTGTTTTTAGTACTTTTCACATGAGCTAGTTTTCACATGAGCTAACGGAGGCCAAAGTTTTGGTGAACTACATAAAGGAAACCTAAATTATTCACATGACACGTGATATTATAGTTCATTTGATTTCAACGGAAAATGTGGAACGCGTGATGGCAAAATATTAAAACAGTAATAACTGTAACAGCTCACATACACAACCTGTTAGTCCAATAATCCCGACACGAGCAGCATGTGACAGGAAAATACACCATCGGTTCTACACAATGCTGCAAAATTAGACCCTTTAAATTGGATAGAAGTATGAACTGATCGTTTCTCAGATACAAATTAGATCTTTACAGTTTGTCCTTTGCTTACACGATTGATGAGTGAAATTTGTATCGAAGGACATCCTTTACCCACTTGGCCGAGTTCAACCATTTTAAACAATGAAAAAAATTGTATTCCACGATGCCGATGAATTGAAAACAAAACGTAAATATGCATAAGGCCTGCATACAAAACATGCATTATGTATCGAATATACTTCATCATTCTTTACATTAAATACAACACGAAGGAGATATGGGTTGAAGGAAACATGGGTTGTCTTCTGTTTAATCAGTGTGCATGCGGGTGTTAAACCCCTCAAAGAAAAGTCATTCATGATTTTAAAACTAATAAATGGAAGGTACATCACTGGTATTTGGTATCGTACGTTAATTTCAAACATTTAGTTTTCAATAAATAGGCCTATATCATAAAAGTAACCTGTGAAATTGTCATCAATAGATGCTCACGTTTTTGAGAAAACGACGAAAACTCTGAAACATAGAAGAACAATGCAAAGTATCACAGTCTGTATGATGATTAAAATATTCACTTTAAAAAAAAAGAAACAGAAATTATTCACTCAAAACAGTTATTGCCGGTACATTATTATAATATTATCTTTTGACTCTGAAGCCAGATGACCTAATAATGAACTGGTCACATTAGAATAATCTTTATCCCATAACAAAAGGTGTTCAGTTTTTGGTAACGGTTGAGAAATTATCTTGATATAATACACGAACCCTTTAAAGTGTCATTTTGCTGGAAACAATGCCGGTGCTTCGCCCACTCTCTGTGACAATTTCTATATGTATCAGATCGATATGAAACAATATAATCTCAATTAGTGGGACAGAGACGTCCCAGCTTAAATGCAACGGATTGAACAAAACAGCCTTTCTGTTATGCAATATCATCAATGCACACACATATTTTTTCGAATGAATGTTCATGGCTTAACTGGTGAACGACGCAGCCTAACAAGCTTAAACTTTCACAGATTTGTATCTTGCTTCAAAGAGAGTAAGTAAACTATACTCTAATAAGCAGTTTTGTCAAAATTACCAATTATGTACCTTCCCTTTAATTAAATTACATTTCAAATGAACAATAACAGTATATTTCATCATATAATCCTCCTTGTCAGGCCGGGTATGGCATTCTTTGTTTTCTCAGGCCTTCGTAAATCTTCAGCCCAAACTGTTTGAAACTGCAAATGTTGACTTAGCAAGAGCTAATGAGGTACAATTTTTTCTCATAGGTCACCGTTACAGGAGTCGCTTTACCATAATAGGACCTATATATTTTCATTATGTTTGAGTAAGAATGTATTTGTTATTCAACGTTTAACTTATTTATGCCCGATATTCATCTGCTGCATCTAATTAATATTCAAATTGCTTGACGCCACCAACGGCTGCGTCAGGTTCACAATCCAGTCAGAATCAACATGTAACATGTCTTGTTTTTTATGTGTTTTATCTCTCTCTTATTGCAAATTGTATTTACCCCATGAAACAACCCTCCTCTGGTAATAAGAAATTGTGCGACCTTCAAAACCATTTTCACGCAGCGAATGAATAAATAAATAAACACAATCGGCTAGTCAATCAGACAGCACTGATTCACAAAATATAGAAGGTGTTATAAACACAATTAGTTTCATCAACTTGTTTAATCCATGGTGTTTATATCAAGATGACAATATTGTTGTGTTATTGATACACGATCCATCCCTGCGAGAGGGCGCTCTCCAGACAAGCCGATTTCACACTTCGCTCGTTCCCACTGTCAGTTGTTACCCATACAGGCGATGGGGACGAACGAACTATCACACACGATTCGCTGTTGGAGTGAACAAATACAGCTTGGACCGTTTGCGTATTTTTTTTATTTATATTTTTTGTGGGATAAACGTGAGCAATTTTTATGAAATTCCCGTCTATTTTTCCCTTCGGTTAAACACTGGCGTTTATCACTGTTGAACCTGTAATATTTTACCATCGACAGTAAATCAGTAATTACAGCTCGAGTTTACCAACGTTTGGGCAAAATATTTCCATCATCGTGGTGAGCAGGGCGCACTGTGCAACCATAGAGCAAGGGCAAAAGTATAACAACTAATTTCGCACATGTCAAGTCAACAACAAATGTAGTGCAGAATTATTTTATTTGTGATAACAATAATATTTAAGATTTTAACTAATTAACTCAGCATCATTGAGAGAACTGTACACTATTGGTGAAATATATGTAAATGCATCCATACTTTACAAAGAATAAATAATAGTGTAACCTGCAATCACTGGGTGTTAAAAATCACTAAGATCTGTTTACAATCATGATAATGTGGAACTTTTCAAAGTTGTAATACATTTCACATTTTCTGAAACAACAATACAGCAAGTCAGACGGAACATTTCTCAAATGTGTATCAACACAAAAATTATGATTCAGTAATTCTGTAATCGGTTTTTACCAAAGATGTATAATTATACTATTTAAACTAAAATAAAAACATAGGCCTATTCATTATTAATATAATGTTACTTCACAAAGAAAACAACAATGAGAGGGAGCATTATTTAAAATGAAGAACAAGTGAGAATTGAAAGGCATCTTCATTGAGGAAATACATTCCGAAATGTACTATTATTTCAAGCTTGAATACTCAATTAGCTTAAAACCCTGCTATGTTTGTCAACATTGAGAAACTGCACTGGTTTAAACGCGTGCATTGTTGTAAGTGTTAAACACACTCCAAGATGTCTGAAAGGTTCTCAATAGCTGCCGACGTGTAGCAACAACACTTGTTATGACACGGTCGGTGACCTATTATTATTATTCATTCACTCTCCATTCTCAATATTTTCTTGTGTACTATGCACTGCTGTTTGCAAAAGTTGACGGAAAATATACAATGTATTTGGTGCACAAGCCTATGAGGTATTGACAGTTCATTATCCTCTATTTGGAATAAACTACAAACAGCAAACTCAGGGTTGAAACACTTTATGTGGAGGGAGGGGGCTCGACATGATCACCATGTTGGGTGAAATAGCATAGGACTGTTGGAAACAAGAAAAATAATATCAAATCCCTTTAATTTGTTTGCACCCTATTTCTGGGATAAGACATTATTATAATTTAACCAAAGTTATTCCTTTAATGGTAATGGTGTATAACGGTTCTACATATCTGTTATCCCATCGTACTTTGGCATACACCCAGCTTTACCATTTTAAGACGTCCATCATTATGTACAACACCACAACACAATAATTTTAACTAATTAAGAGTCAAGATCGAATGAAAATCAAATAACCGTATGATTGACTTGACATAAACATTTTGTTTATCGATAACCGTTACTTTAAACGTTTTGTTATCTCACTGAACTTTGGCACAAAGCTTTACAACTTTTACAATACGTCCTTCAATCATTTGTATCAACACTACAGCACAATAGTTTTAACTAATTAAGTGTCAAAATCGGATGAAAATTAAATAACCGTATGATTAAACTTACATTTCAAAACAATCTATTTTTGTTGAATGAGATTATTTGTAATTAAAAGCCGGTATACACTAATGTATTCGTATTATGTCAAATTGTGAACAATGTTATTTTTATTTACTTCATTGTATCGTTGACGAGAATATAATTATTGAATATGTATTCAAATTGTTCGTATTAAGTCTAATGTGGAATTTACGTCTGAAAACCAAAATTCAGTTCTGAAATTGTTTACTACAATGATAGCACCTCGTACATAAATATTTCAATTGAGGTTTTATTTACCGTCATCAATTTGGGCAGAAGGTGTCGTTTTTACCAAAGGGATTCCCAATCGGGGCCCATTTGTATCGTCATTGACAGAATAGGATTCCAATCAGGATAAAATGGTTCATATGAACTGTGATCAATGATAATTTGTTTTTCAGTTTATCAATAGTGTATAATGGCTTGAAAATTAATATACAAAAGAGGTATTTGGTAATGTACGCTTATTTCACCCCTCTAGTTTCAAGAAAAATATCATAAAAACTTACCAATGAATGTTTCATCACAATAATTATGCGACTAATACAAACAACTGTTTGTATTGGTTTTATGTTTTACAAAAAGTTGCCAGACTTGTTTCTCTAAGATAAAACAATTTCTCAGTATGACTGTAAAGTGTATTACGATGTGAACAAATTATGCATGCGTTTGTCACATCACGGCTCGATAACGGGAATGCTCTCCTTTATGGTCTCCCGCAGAATCAAATAACTCGTCTTTAGCACATACAAAACACAGCAGCTCGTGTTGTGACTTTGTCCAGAAAGTCATGCCATATCACGCCAATCTTGAAAGAACTGCACTGGCTTCCTGATTCACAGAGAATTGTTTTTATACTTATGCTAATTGTTCACAAATCTTTTAATAACATTGCTCCAATTTATATTTCTGAACCGCTTAAAGTCTACACTCTATCACGCAATTTGCGCTCCAGCAACATGTCACTCCTAAAGGAACCAACTTCAAAACGGAACTGGGGTGATAGGTCATTTTCTGTCGCGGCTCCGAGACTCTGGAGTCATCTTCCAACTAAACTCAAATCTTGTCATAGTATAACTAGATTTAAGTCGATGCTTAAAACTCATCTTATGTCACAATTCTTCAAAGATGATGTATATTTGTAATTGCATTGTAGGTACATGTATCTCAGTACATAATTTTTCCCTATGCTATCATTGTATATTGTTTGTATTCATGTTTTATCTTTGTTTCCGCGCCTTGAGCCCAGCGCAGAATGGATATGTGCGCGCTACAAATCTTTATTATTATTATTAATTATTATTATTATTATTATTATTATTATTATTATTATTATTATTATTATTATTATTATTATTATTATTATTATTATTATTATTATTATTATTATTATTATTATTATTATTATTATTATTATTATTATTATTATTATTATTATTATTATTATTATTATTATTATTATTATTATTATTATTATTATTATTATTATTATTATTATTATTATTATTATTATTATTATTATTATTATTATTATTATTATTATTATTATTATTATTATTATTATTATTATTATTATTATTATTATTATTATTATTATTATTATTATTATTATTATTATTATTATTATTATTATTATTATTATTATTATTATTATTATTATTATTATTATTATTATTATTATTATTATTATTATTATTATTATTATTATTATTATTATTATTATTATTATTATTATTATTATTATTATTATTATTATTATTATTATTATTATTATTATTATTATTATTATTATTATTATTATTATTATTATTATTATTATTATTATTATTATTATTATTATTATTATTATTATTATTATTATTATTATTATTATTATTATTATTATTATTATTATTATTATTATTATTATTATTATTATTATTATTATTATTATTATTATTATTATTATTATTATTATTATTATTATTATTATTATTAATTATTATTATTATTATTATTATTATTATTATTATTATTATTATTATTATTATTATTATTATTATTATTATTATTATTATTATTATTATTATTATTATTATTATTATTATTATTATTATTATTATTATTATTATTATTATTATTATTATTATTATTATTATTATATATATTATTATTATATATATTATTATTATTATTATTATTATTATTATTATTATTATTATTATTATTATTATTATTATTATTATTATTATTATTATTATTATTATTATTATTATTATTATTATTATTATTATTATTATTATTATTATTATTATTATTATTATTATTATTATTATTATTATTATTATTATTATTATATTGTCGCACCATCGATCGCGTATCGAAAATACAACATCTTCTTGAACCAATACATTAAAAACCGATATTAAACATTCAGAAATAACTAAGCAAAAACTAATTGTAATTCAATACTTCTTAAAACCAGTTATACTACGGAGCCCCTAAAGGGACATATGATGAAAACAAATTTATGTGCGAAGAAATAATGTGAGTTCTTTATTTCGTGCGCTCGAAATCATTTCGTGCTCACGAAATCAATTCATGCGCACGAATAAATTTATTTCGAGTGCACGAAATGATTTCGCACGAAATAACTTATTTCGAGTGCACGAAATAATTTCGTTAGCACGAAATGATTTCTAGAGCACGAAATAAAGAACTCAAATTATTTCTTCGCACATACATTTGTTTTCATTGTATGTCCCTTTAGGGGCTCCGTAGTATACACTTGGGTATAATGACTGTTAAAATGAAGAGATATGTACATAAACCAACCTGTGAAAGATTAAGGTAATTTCTTAAAAGAAAATAGGGGAGATACATTGTTAGTTCACTTCCCATTAGTATAAGCCAATATTAAACATTCAAATATATAAGCTAAAACAAGTTGTAATTAAATAATGTTTGAATAAATAAAACAACAATCAAGGATTCAAGTAACATCTAGGATTCAAGTAGCATTTCAACATAATGAGTACTTAGTGGATTATGTTTTATGTTTTTGTTTGTTTTTTAATTATTAGTTTCAGACTTTCAGTTGTTTGTCATTTGATCATGATGCTACTAGTACTACACGATGTACTTTCACCTTACGTTAACTCTTTATAATGCTTTCACAATAAATTTGTTCACAATATCATATCGATTATAATATGCACACTATACCGATATAAACTCTTTTCAATTTAAAGTTGGCTATTAAATTATTTTGATAATTACTGCCCGTGTTTTCAAGCTTTTTTATTGGCAATTTTTGAAAATGTATGAGATATTTCTCAAATTAATAGTCAAAAGCTTAGTTTTACAGTAAATATGTGTCTAAATGTGTTTCTGCCAAGACCACACATAAATTATTTTGGGACTTATGTCAAACCATACACCTCATAATTAATGTGATAAATGTGTTATTCTAAAGCATACTCAAATCAATCATAGCAATGTTCGGATAGAAAAGAACATTAAAATTGCCGTCAAAATAGCATCAAACACAGGCCCATTCTTCAAGCGCTGGCTATAATCAATTAATATTAACCGTGACAAAAAGTCAGGTCGTTTTAAATGCGAACGTTTGTTGTAGATTTAAAGAGGCACTCTTGTTCTTTTTTACGATGTAAAATCTGAGTGACGGTCAGAGAATCTTGCTTATCGCCATCAGATGTACTATGTAGAATAATTATTTGTTATTATAGAATTTTCAAAATACTTTACATCCAGATAAAATGTACATAATTTACAGTTTCTCTACCTTCTTGAATATGAATTCACCAAAACTGCATCCTCTCTGCACAACAATACAACACAGTTGGCAAAGGGGTTTTTAGTGCAGCGGTGTGACACTGAATTCCTGCTGGGATATCACAAAATATCGCCCTCATGTGTCGATGATAAACAAATCTTGTTATTAAAACCTAGAAGCATGGATATTTAGTAAAGTATGTATCTACATAAATCTACATTTAATCAAACAAACCAAAAGGCATTTCATAGACCCATTAAGTAATATGGGGTTTGCTGGTTCAACATTCTCTTCTTGTCTCTCTTTTGTTGTAAATGTATTTTATTCAAACACTTCTTTTGTGACATGTATAAGTAATAAAGTACATGTGTTTAAACGTAAATCGTAGTTATACATCTCTATGACATTTAGACAGCATAATTTTGTTAATTGATAATATTATTATTAACATCATCATGAAACCTTTTTAAGTGCCGGAAATGGGTTACCATACTGCCCTTGTTGTGAGTGCGATGGGTAAAGAGTAGCTTAATGGGATTAATTTACAACAAAGCGTCATAAATAAAATATTACTAGACAAATTACAGCTGTAGTCTATTCTGTATAAAATACTTATTGTTTGTTTTTAGAGGTTTACTTTCTGTTTACCATTTAGGTTTACCGATTAATTGGAAAATTGCCAGCAGGTTATATAAGTTATGCATGTTATTCTCAGGATAAGCTGTTGTAGTATTATTTTATAGTTCAATGCCGATTTATTTATGTCTGGGTTGACGGTATATTATGATTATTTGTATGATTTTATTTTAGGATGAAGATGATCTTTCAGATACTACAGATGGACTATGTTGATATGTATTAACTGCTGTCATCTACTGACAGAAATCCCATGACCCTTGGTCGTTCTGCCATGTAGATATACCAACATGTAATTCAGTTGGTACTCGTCCATGATAGGCACCAGCGTCCCACTCCAAGAAACTCTGCCCTTCTCCTCCTTTGCCGACTGTAACGACGCCCGCATTATACTCGATCCAGAAGGGACGGTACTCATTGTTATCAAGCAGAGGTGGATCTGACACAAGGTATTCAGTACGCACTTGGCCGCCTGCATGGCCAATGCACAAATGTGGCATGCAGTCTCGGATGTATGCCTCTTTATAACCTCCACCAATCACTAAAATGGAATCAAATAATATTTTTAGGATGGTGTCAATTGTAAAATATTTGTTTTTGTTTCCAGACAACAATGCTCACAACCACCCCTTCACGCATAAAAATGAGTTTGTTCTATGCTGTGAGATAGTTTTAAGGTTTAACATCTGCAACCGAAATAAATGCTTAAAAAGACCCACGTGATTGGCACTGGGCACTGCTAATTCTCGCCAAAATTCATTCAATGCATATATATATATATATATATATATATATATATATATATATATAAATTAAATCGGGAGGGTGGCCTTAGCTTTCGATCCAATCCGGACCTTCATCAGAGGCTTTGACAAAGTACAACATAAAATATATATATATATATATATATATTTATATATATATATATATATATATATATATATATATATATATATATATATATATACACACACACAAACCGCAATCTGTGCGTGACCGCGTGTTGACCCCAAAGGGGGCGGGATTATGTTTACGGTTTATGTTGACTAGAACGTTCTGGAGGTTTCTTTTGGAAAATGAAATAAATAAGTGAATAAATACTGAATAAAATCTGAATAAATACCAGGCAAAATACTCCACCATCGAAAAAGAGGCGTTAGGTCTGGTCCTTGCCCTACAACACTTTGAAGTGTATATAACCAATGGTGCTGGAGAGACAATCATTTATACTGATCATAATCCCCTATCCACTCAAGATTGTTCATATTGCCGGAAAGAGCAATGTTATTGCTGACGCTCTGTCCAGAGTTTAGAAGATTGTACTTTAATAATCACTTGATATTTATTCCGCTGGTTAACCAGTGGGCCTAAGAGTTTTTATGAAACTTATTTCTGTTATTACTGTAAGAAGTCTTAGCCAGGCATAACTATTTAAACTTTGTTATAAGTTTATGTTAAAAGTTCTTTTGGAAACGATAATTTCCTTCTGTAAATTTTCTTTCTTTTATGGGGGGAGATGTTACATATACACACAAACCGCAATCTGTGCGTGAGCGCGTGTTGACCCCAAAGGGGGCGGGATTTGTTTACGGTTTATGTTGACTAAAACGTTCTGGAGGTTTCTTTTGGAAAATGATGTAATTTTCAGAAATTTCTAGAAGCGAAGTGAAGTAGAAATCTCTAGTATTTTCCAGAAGGCAAAGGAAAATTGGCTCATGCCGGACTCGAGCCCGCTACCTCTCGATTACCGTCCGAGCGCTCTACCAACTGAGCTAACCAGCCCCTATGTTGGTGGGCGGTCCACTTATGCCAATTATCTATTGCTCTATGGGGCCAGCTCAGAGGCCAAACCATATCTGCCAAGTAGCCAGGGATCAAGCCCCGGTCAGATGCAAACAACCTGGGTAACAGCAGTAGCGGGGATCACACAATTAACGGGACACAAGCCTTTTATGTGGTTGTACACAAAGTAGATTATATATATATATATATATATATTTATATATATATATATATATATATATATATATATATATATATATATATATATATATATATATACTCAAACGCAAAAGAAACTTACCACTTGTTTGAAATGTAATAAAATTGTAACAGTTCAAAATAAAACAAACCAACAATTGCTAATTGAAACATTGGCATTTTATTGATGACATGTCAAGTTTTTGACCACGATAAACCATCTCATCAGTACATAACAGCAGAGGGTGCAAAGTCAGTCCCTTTTCAATAGCGTGTGTGGCCACCATTGTTTTGGATACAGGCAGTGCATCGTCGGCGCATACTGCCTACCAGTCTTTGGATGGATTGCTGCTGGATTCTGTCCCACTCAGTCCTCAATGTCTCAAGCAGCTCTGCCGTGTCCTGGCTCTGTCAACTACGCGTCTCCCAAGCTCATCCCACAGGTGCTCTATGGGATTCAGGTCAGGGGAGAGCGCAGGCCACTGCATGGTGTTGATGTTCTCGCCTTGGAGAAATGCAGTGGTAAAGCGAGCAGCATGGGGACGAGCGTTGTCATGCTGAAAGGTTCTCAGTTCTGGGTGGTCTAGCAGGAATGGCAGCAGATGAGGTCGCAGGATGTTATCCACATACCGCTGGGCGTTAAGTTTCCCATCCACAACCACCAGTGGCGTCCTGTACCGGCCTGATATGGCGGCCCACAGCATCACACTTGGGCCACCCCACCTGTTGGCTTGACGCACGCAACAATCGGCATATCGCTCGCCAGTTCTTCTCCAGACACGCTCACGCCCATCAGGACTGTCCACACAGAACCTTGACTCATCGCTGAAAGCGATGTCGTTCCACTGCGCCAAGGTCCACCGCTGATGCTGCTGGCACCATCTCTGTCGGTTGCGGCGATGGGCAGCCGTCATCACGGGGCCTCTGTATGGTCTTCTGACAGTCAGACCATAGTCATGCAGTCGTCTTCGTGCAGTATCATTGGAGATCCGTGGGTTTGCACGCCCCGGAGTTTCTGCCGCAGTGCGGGATGCTGGACGGAATCGATCCCGCAGGTGACTTAGGACCATCTGCCTGTCCTGCCTTGTAGTGGTGACTCTTGGCCTCCCTGATCGAGGTCTGTCATCTGCAGAGTTGTGGAGGGTGTCTCTCTCCACCAGGGCCGATATCGTCTGGTGTGAACAGCCAAGGCGACGTGCCACCTCACGATAGCTCAGTCCGCCTTGCAGCATGCCCAGGGCACGCTGCCGTTGATCCCTTGACAATCGTGGCATGTTCATTGAAATGCCCATTTTGCACTGGCCTTTTTAAAGCCAATATCAAGACATCAAGTGCAGCTCATTAAAATCATCCCATACCCCTTGGCTAATCACTGACAGTCAAAACAGCTGTTTAACAGCTGTGCCATGTAAGTGACCATTGAAGGTTCAAGTGACCATGCGTGACCGTTTTTGTCTGACAGTGAGGACACTATTGTCCACAAATAAGTTCACACATTTACTACACGCAGTGTTATTGTTGATATTTAAAGGTTTAAAAGGTGGTAAGTTTGTTTTGCGTTTCAGTATACATATATATATATATATATATATATATATATATATATATATATATATATATATATATATATATATATATATATATATAGGAATGAGACTTGCTGGAACGGTAGTTGTAACTCCCGAGTTTCACGCTTATGCGATCATCAGATGATCGCATAAGCGTGAAACTCAGTTACCTTCCAGCAATCTTCATTCCTATACTACGCTCTGCACCCAGTATATATATATATATATATATATATATATATATATATATATATATATATATATATATATATATATATATATATATATATATATATATATATATATATATATACATATACATATATATATATTGAAAAATCCCCCGCGTCGTCAGTCTCATACATTATTCATTTTTTCGTTGACGACACACATGAAAGTGCCCTCCCGCGAAGGCAAGTTGGTGTGTGAGCTGTGTTATACACACAAGTCGCATTGATCACTTGAACACAACAAAACAAAATGTCATGGACCGAACATCGTGTTGACGAGGAAGCTGATGGTGGGGGATCTTCAGTTGCCCATGTGGTTTCCTTTGCCTTCACCACCCATGAATTATTTTCATTTTTTAAAGAGCTTTCCATTGAAAGTCTTAAACATTTTGAACATATCATTTGTTGACATGAGTACAAGTTTGTACAAGTATGGAGTTGACCGAAATAGATACGACTTGGTAAAAATTGACCATTTTAACGGGGGTGTGTGACTTGATATGTCAGGTGTACATGGTGGGAATATTTTTTTCTACAATCTACCTCCCCCTCTGATCCATACTACTTCATGTCAAACTGTGTAGCCTTATTTATATATTTTGCTTTAACAGGTGCTCCTGCGGTCACTGTGTCATCCAGCCATTGGCCAACAGCATTTGCTGTAAAAAGATACCGAAGTTTTCAGAAAGATGGCAGCACTGGACATGGATATGGAGGACCCCAACACATGCTTAGCTTGGCATGACTGGTAAGAAGCTGTCTGCCTCCACCCTGGTGTTCTTGAAACAGCATATCTGTATCACTTGACCAGTAAGTGTATTATTTGTAGTTTTTAAATTATTATAACAATAAAGCAGAAATTAGGGCTGCGTTTTCGAATAATTTGGTAATCGAATATTCAGATTTTGATTTCAGTCGAATATTTGATATTTGAAGGCCGCCGATTGTAAATTGCGCTACGTGATAAAACGAGCATGCACGATATGGTGGGGCCCAAAAATATACTAAATATAATGTTTAGGTGGCGACCAAATGTAGACGAGAGGATGATTGGGGGCAGGGTGGATAATGATAGAAGCGCCAATGTAAAAATAAAAATCAATAAAAACTGTTGTTTTTGCTTTGAATATTCGAACCGGAAAAGACCAACCGGATATTCGAACCATCAATCGAATATTCGGTTATTTGGCACAGCCCTAGCAGAAATCATGTATGTAGTCTCACTTCCATAGTCTTCTAGGAAGCAGTCTGACTAGGATGCACAGAGCTTTATTAAAGCCAGGTTCAAACTTCATGATGATGTAGAAGCAAAGTCTTAACTGATGTTAACAACGAACACGATCTTTTGACATTGTTGACATCAACAAATTTGCTTCAGGTTCAACGAATCCCCCAACACAACACACACTGCCTTCCTTGTATTATTACAGTGTACTAATAATGATAGTAAAAACAAATCAGTGTATGAGATTTGCATTCCACAGAACAGAAGTGCCTACATTTAAATGTATTACAGCAACTGTTTTTCAATAATTATTATTATTTTTATTTTTTTTCATCTTGCAGAAAATATTACCTGGGGAGGTTCAACAGAGTTATCATCCGTACAATGTTTTTCGGACCCTAGTGGACAATATAAGAGATTTTCATATCCACCAGTAAACTTGTTCGCTAAATGATGCCAGTCTACATGGTTTTGACAACATATTCAATGTTTTCCCTTGTAATTAAAAAGTGGTTTCATTATTTCTGGACTTTCTGTAGTATGCTTCATTAGTTACAAATTTTCAGTTCATAAAATTCAGCCGTTATTGCTTTTTTCTGTATAATTTGTGTACATACATGTATGTTGTATTCCATTTGTGTACTAACATCTTAATGTCTCCAGACAGACACAGAATAAGGGAATATGTGTATATGTATAGAGAATACATATAATTGTGCTTGGCAGTCTGACTATGCAAGCAGTGTACACTTTTGGAAAAATGTTAGTAACTGCATGCATACTTTATACAAAGAGACATATACATGTATGTGAAGATATTGTGTAGTTAAAGGGGCAGTATCGTGGAGTGTCGTGGCCAAGCGGTCTAGCTTACCGGACTCAAGTTCTGGTGTTAGCAGCAGAATGTGGGTTCGAAACCCGGCCGTGACACTTGTGTCCTTGAGCAAGACACTTAACCATAATTGCTTCTCTCCACCCAGGGGTTAAATGGCTACCTGTGAGGGCACAGTTGGTTGATTAGCCCTATATACGATGTAATGGCAGCAATTGAGCTGTATACTCCCAAGGGAGCTGAGATGGTTTCAGGAATGATGTATGAGCCTTATGAGCCTTATGAGCAGGGGTAATAATACAATGCGCCTTGAGCACCACTCAGTTGGTGGATACGTGCGCTATATAAGTCCACACATTATTATTATTATTATGATCATAGCAGACTTTCAACAGGGCATGGAATCGGTGTCCTAGTTTAAGATGAACACAGTGACTGAAAATTACTGACTTATTTATGTAGCAGCAACGGTGACCTTATCATGTGGGGTATTTTTTTTCAATCACCGAGTTCATCTAAAACTAGCACTCCAGTTCCATGCCCTATTGATCGTGACGATATTATCTCAGGATGTTCGTTTTTATAACCATCTTAAAAACACGTTTCTATGTGAGTACACCCCTTTATGTTAGTCATACCAGTAGTGATATATTTAATTGACAAATTTCAACCTGTCCAATAAATATGTTATTCAAACTTTGTAAAATTACTCTCAAGTGGCTGTACTATTGCTATTTTGTCAATTATACAAATACATCAACAAATAGTCCATAAGTGCTTGACTTCATCACCTACCAATGATTTTGTTTTTAAAATAATAAATCATGAATGGGTTCTTCTTAAACCCCCCTCGACCCCCACGATCCAGCCAGCAAAAATCAGACATAAGTATGCCCATTTTTGATACAAATATTAAATTATCATGCCCGTTACTATTCTCTATGTCATCGCTTAATGCTAATTGCCTTTTCCAAAAGCTGCGGAAACTTGAGGAAAAGAAAGTACGTTATCTATCTCACCTTGATAACTACCGTTTCTATCGTTTATCCCGTCCTCTCCCCAAGGGTCTCAAAATCAAATGCAGCCCCTTTACTTGAACGTTTCGAAGCCCAATGCCTAAAATGCATTGGAAAACAATTACTTGATATTGAAAGTACAGAATCTAAACTGAAAGTGGCTTGCTCTAATAATCATGAATGGGATCATTTCCAAGCCATTCTATCTTCCAACATTAACCACCTTCAGCACCAACAGAACAAGAAACGCAGTAATGCCCAAGCCAACTATAAGAAATACATCTACAGGCGCTTCCATACGGTCACCACTGAACCCTCTAGTGGAAATACCCCTAACCCGCCAACACATGCTGTAGTTAATTTGTCTAATATTGTTCTCGGTAATCCCCAGGTTAAACTACTCTCATGGGGCCTTAAGTTTTGCCCTACACCCAAAGAGCCCAATCAACTCTCCCTCCAACAGGACATGGCTCAATTCAACCGCAGACTACGACTCCGTGAATTCTTTCACATTGAACCCTCCACAGACGACGGGGACCCAGATGACAGTCCCTCTGGGGCCCTCGGCCGCAACGGCTTCAAATAAAAAAGTGTATGGGTACCCCCTAAGAATCGGGATGTAGCCCTTGACAATTACATCAACTCAGTCAATTCTGAGGTTCACAGGGACCTCCTACCAGATGTGCCAGCAACATTTCCCGTGCTGTACGGGACGCCATCCATGAACTCCGCCATGCTACCAACCTAGTCATCAAATGGGCTGACAAAGAGTCTGCTGTTGTCGTCATGAACAGAGATGACTACATAGCCGAGGCCCTTAGACAACTGAGTGTTGTGTTGATTGAACTACATGTTAATACGTATAGCACGAACTACATGTTGTGTGTATTCTATTAGTAAAATAAAGGGTCTAATATGGCGGTCCCCACAACACGAGTTTGACAGTTAACGAGAACTACGGTGAGTCTATTTATTTACTAGTGAAAGAACCCCTAGATATAACATAGTGGCAGCGCTTCTTCTAGTAGCGGACATCGCGACAGACACACAAACTTCACGTTCCGTGCGTCAATTTTATCGCCAGTTTTTACCGTGTCTCGAGTACGATGGCGCAGTCTTCAGTGGGGGCGCCCTCCCAGTTGATCGGTCGGCTTGATATGTACGACGAGGTGGAGGACATTACTAATTATATAGAGCGGCTAGACCTGTATATTGTCGCCAATATAGCTACAACAAAGAAATCTGCAGTTTTGTTGAGTGCAGTAGGACCTACGGTATACAAGACCATTAAAAGCCTGTCAGAACCGACATCAGAAAAAACATACACAGAACTTTGTTAGCTGCTGATTTCACACTATGGACCAAAGCGTTTGGTCATAGCTGAACGCTTTCGCTTCTACAAGCGTGCCCAGAAAGCAGGAGAATCAGTTGCCCAATATTCAAGCGCCTACCATTTGACATTACATCCGCTCCGGAAATGTACCAGCGGATCATGAGTGACAATGACCTTCTGGAAAATCTACCTGGCGTTGTTGTCTACATGGACGATGTGTTGATAACCGGTCAGACAAAAGAGGAACATGATGAGCGACTACAGCAGATGCTCCAGATTGTCCAGA
The DNA here is from genome assembly GCA_029582265.1 of Zoroaster sp. YZ-2022. Taxonomy (NCBI): domain Eukaryota; kingdom Metazoa; phylum Echinodermata; class Asteroidea; order Forcipulatida; family Zoroasteridae; genus Zoroaster; species Zoroaster sp. YZ-2022. The sequence continues at coordinate 41,933,302 of CM055819.1, forward strand.
CGACTGGACTGAAGCTGAACAAAGACAAATGCAAGATCGCTCAGACACAAGTTGATTTCCTCGGCATGAAACTGGACAAAAATGGTGTCCACCCCGACCCTGCTAAGGTAGCATCAATAACACAGATGGCACCACCAACATCAAAAAAAGATGTGAAATGACTCATGGGAATGGTAAACTGGCTTGCACGTTTCATTCCTAACGTATCAACGGTTCGCGCCCCGATCAACGACTTGCTAAAGGGCAACACCAGCTGGACATGGGGATCATCACAGAAGTCAGCATTCCGTAGCATCAAGACGCTCCTGACGTCAGCACCAATCCTTGCGTTTTACGACCCATCAAGGCCCACCATGGTCAGTGCTGACGCGAGCAGTTATGGGATAGGAGGCTGTATCCTCCAACAACATGATGACTAATGGAAACCGGCTCCAGAAGTCTAACAAGTGCAGAACAGAGGTACGCGCAAATTGAAAAGAAACTATTAGCCTCAGTGTGGTCCTGTGAACGGTTTTATGTGTACCTCAGAGGCCTGCGTATCAACATCGAGACAGACCACAAACCTCTTGTCCCACTCATCAACAATAAGGATCTCTGCGATGTTTCCCTCCGGTGTCAAGATCTTCTCATGCGAATGACGAAGTACAACTGCACTGCTGTGTACACACCTGGGAAACTCCTTGTTGTTGCTGACACCCTGTCACGAGCTCCTTTGAAGTCAACAGCAGATGATTTTGACAACCTCGCAGTTGCAGTAGAGGCTCATGTCAACATGATTCAGAAACATTGGCCCATCTCTGAGGGAAAACTAGAGGAGATAGAGCGCGAGACGACTGTAGATTGTAACTTGATAGTTGTTACATCATACGTCACCAAGGGAGGGCCCAAGTACACCAAATATGTGGAATCTGCAGGAATTTGTGGAATTTGCCCTCACTGCCCCCAAGCCAATGGTCAAGCAGAGAAGGCAGTTCATATCGCAAAGATGCTTCGTCAGACAGACCCGGTTCAAGCCTTGATGATCCATACCAGGTCTCGGAGTATCTCCATCACGACTCATGATGGGACGAGAGATGCGCACCACATAGCCCATACTACCACGTAATCTTTGTCCTAAGATCGCAAACTCCAAGCAGTTGAAGGAGGCCGACAAATCATGTAAATCCAAAAGTGAATTCTACTTCAACCAGAAGCGTGGCGCAAAACAACTGGATGAGCTGAAACCAGGTGACAGCGTGAGAATACGCACCAAATTAGGCTGGAGTGCATTGGATGAGGTAATCCAGAAGGCTGGTCCTCCGCGTTCTTACATCATCAGCGTAGACGGTGTTGAGTATCGCAGAAACCGCCGACACTTAATGCTCACTCCGAAACCAGGACCAGAACCTGTCCTTGATGTCCAGATCCCGCATGATAATAACTCAGACGATCCACAACCACATGTGACCAGACCTCATCGCATGGTGAACAAACCCATATGGCACCAGGACTATGTGATGTACTGAGAACTGAACTCTGAACATTGAACTTGCCTATTCCAAATCAATCTCATATAATGTTGCATATTCCTTATATTGATTTAATTGGAGAACTCTAGAAATTTGCATTGATCATAATATTAAAATCTGAAAGCTAATTTGGAAAACAGACAGAAAAAACACTTTGTGGACTTGAACATCAAGATGGCATTGAACATTCAAATGGACACATATGTTTTTTTCAGCATCTTACCAAAGCACTCATTCTCAGTCCTGTTTATTTCACTTATATTGTATTAACAAGTTTTGTTTCTTTTAGAAAGAAGGGGAGATGATGTGTCGATTGAACTACATGTTAATAAGTATAGCACGAACTACATGCTGTGTGTATTCTATTAGCAAAATAAAGGGTCTAATATAGCGGTCCCCACAACACGAGTTTGACAGTTAACGAGAACTACGGTGAGTCTATTTATTTACTAGTGAAAGAACCCCTAGATATAACACTAAGTAACACTGATCGAATGTAATACTGATCCTACCCACTCCTTCACAAAGGAAAATTCTGACACCCTCGTTAGAATTCATAACTCCAATAATAGTTATTATTGAGCCACACAGTAAGTAGATGTGGCAGCTTATGGTGAAGCTAGGGTAAAGGAGGGATTATTGAGCCACACAATAGGTAGAGGTGGCAGCTTGTAGTAAAGCTGGCATAAACATAGGACAATACGCAAAGGGATACGACAACAAAAAAGGGGGGTTTTACACCTTACAAATTGAGAAGTTGGTGCGTGGGTGTAGATAGCTAAATTAAAATAGTCCTATAAGAGACAGTTGGAAAAACTGTAAAAGTATACAAGATAAAGCAACAGGTTAAAGCAAATAACTGAAAATAGAATAGGTTAGGACAAAGACCTGAAAAGTAACAGGTTGAAACAAATACCTGAAAGAGAACAGGTTAAAACAAATAGCTGAAAAAATAGGTTAAAGCAAATACCTGAAAAAGGAACAGGTTAAGACAACTACCTGAAAATAGAACAGGTTAGGACAAAAACCTGCAAAAAATAAAATGTTAAAACAAATGCCTGGAAATGAGTCAAAGTAGCTGGGTTATTTGATACCTGTGTTGATATTGAGGCCATAGGGTTGAAGTGTTTTCAATTAATGTATCCAGTGTGACTCCCTAAGTTTGCAATGTGTATCATTGCTAGTGCAGGCTTCAATTACAATGATTTTAACATCATTAATGCTATGATTAGGTTTGTTAAAATGGATAGCCACAGGGTAGAGTTTTTTAGTTTTCACAGAGGAAACATGGTTGGCAAAGCGGAGACACAATTTGGTCTTTGTCTCCCCTACATAATATTATTGAATACCACATCTTTTACATGAGATTACATATATAACATCGGGTATGTCACACTGGGATTTAGTTCTGATTGTGTGGGTGAGACCAGTACTGTGGCTTTTCACCTTCTGAGCAGGTTTGAGATACAAACAGGTTTTGCATCTCGAGCGGTTACACTTAGAGCACCCCTGTGGTGATTTATGATTAGTGACGTTAGGGTCACTGTTGGTGCTAGGGAGCCTAGCCCGAACCAATATATCACCGAGGTTACGGGGGCGACGGAAAGCAATCAAAGGGGGCTCAGGGATGGCTGATCGTAACCTGTCGGAGGAGTGTAAAATAGTCATGTTATCATTTACGATAGAAGAAAGTCTGGGTAATCTGGGGTGATAAGTCGTGACCAGGGGAACTCTATTAGGAAGGGTTTTCTTGTTACCCCGACGGTAGCCAAGAGGGTGCTACTGGGGGTACAGAGGGCCCTGTTGATGTCTAGTTGGACCCTGCGTTTGCTATGACCCCGAGATACAAGGTGTTGCCTCAGTTCAGACGACAGTTTCCTGTATAAGGTATCAGTGGAACAGACACGTCTTATACGGTAGGCGATGGCCTCTTTGCAGTGCTTGGGGTGGCAGCTGTCAGAAAGGAGGTATTGGTGAGTGTCAGCGGTGTTTACAATAGACATCAGTCGAGATGCCCTGGGGGATTTGTTGATGGTGACGTCTAGGAAGTTCACGCTATTGGGAGAGTAGTTAGCAGTGAACTTGATGGTGGCATGGAATGAATTAATGTAGTTGATGAATTCAGCTAGGCTATCTTGGCCACCACACCAAATGCAGAATATATCATCAATAAATCTCCACCATACTAGAGGACGGTGGGGGGCAGAAGATAGCAATCTGTCTTCAAGGTCAGACATAAACAGATTAGCGTATGATGGTGCGATCTTAGTGCCCATCGCTGTACCTTGAACCTGGAGAAAGTTTCTGTCTAGGAACGTGAAATTGTTTTTGGTCAGTATATGTCGGATAAGATCTGTGAGGTGTCTCACTGAAGGTTTGGTTTGGTTGTTGGATATATATATATATATATATATATATATATATATATATATATATATATATATATATATATATATATACTTCAACATTATGGCCTCAACATCAACACAGGTATTAAATAACCCAGCTACCTTTACCCATATCATTATACTACTCACCTATATCACTGCTGGATTTTATCAATTGCCTTGACATATATTTTTTACCTTTATGTTATCATATCTTGTATGATAAGTGTCTCTTATAGGACAATTTTAATTTAGCTATTTACACCCACACACCAACTCCTCAATTTGTATGGTGTAAACCCCCCTTTTGTTGTCGTATCCCTTTGTGTATTGTCCTATTTTTATGCCAGCTTCACTACAAGCTGGCACATCTACTAGTATTGTGCAGCTCAATAATCCCTCCTTTGTTCACTTCTGATACTCCTATTGGCTTTTCTAGACTGATGCTTATCTTTAATTGGCCACTATTTTCCCGCCTTTTTGGATCCCACCCCATGATCCTTTGCTTTCCCTTTTCCCTATAAATGGATGTGTTTTGTGTTTGTACTTTGTCAAAGCCTCTGATGAAGGTCCGGTTTGGATCGAAAGTTAAGGCCACCCTCCCGATTTAATTTATATATATATATATATATATATATATATATATATATATATATATATATATATATATATATATATATATATATATATATATATATATATATATATATATATATATATATAGATGATATAGATAGATAGATAGATAGATAGATAGATAGATAGATAGATAGATAGATAGATAGATAGATAGATAGATAGATAGATAGATAGATAGATGAAGATAGATAGATAGATAGATAGATAGATAGATAGATAGATAGATGAATAGATAGATAGATAGATAGATAGATAGATAGATAGATAGATAGATAGATAAATTAGATAGATAGATAGATAGAATAGATAGATAGATAGATAGATATATAGATAGATTAGATAGATAGATAGATTAGATAGATAGATAGATTAGATAGATAGATAGATTAGATAGATAGATAGATTAGATAGATAGATAGATTAGATAGATAGATAGATTAGATAGATAGATATAGATAGATAGATTAGATAGATAGATTAGATAGATAGATTAGATAGATAGATTAGATAGATAGATTAGATAGATAGATTAGATAGATAGATAGATAGATAGATAGATAGATAGATAGATAGCTAGCGTATGTATGTATGTATAGATAGATAGATAGATAGATAGATAGATAGATGATGAATAGATAGATAGATAGATGAATGAATAGATAGATAGATAGATAGATGAATAGATAGATAGATGAATGAATAGATAGATAGATGAATAGATAGATAGATAGATATGATAGATAGATAGATAGATGAGATAGATAGATAGATAGATAGATAGATAGATGAATGAATAGATAGATGATTAGATAGATTAGATAGATAGATAGATAGATAGATTAGATAGATAGATAGATAGATAGATAGATAGATAGATAGATAGATAGATAGATAGATAGATAGATAGATAGATAGATTAGATAGATAGATAGATTAGATAGATAGATAGATTAGATAGATAGATAGATAGATTAGATAGATAGATAGATAGATAGATAGATAGATAGATTAGATAGATAGATTAGATTAGATAGATAGATGAATGATAGATAGATAGATAGAATAGAATGTAGATAGATAGATAGATAGATAGATAGATAGATAGATAGATAGATAGATAGATAGATAGATAGATAGATAGATAGATAGATAGATAGATGAATAGATAGATAGAATGATAGATGAATAGATAGATAGATAGATAGATAGATAGATAGATGAATAGATAGATAGATGAATGAATAGATAGATAGATGAATAGATAGATAGATAGAATGAATAGATGAGATAGATAGATAGATAGATAGATAGATAGATAGATGAGATAGATAGATAGATAGATAGATAGATGATAGATGAATAGATAGATAGATAGATGAATAGATAGATAGATGAGATAGATAGATAGATAGATAGATAGATAGATAGATAGATAGATAGATAGATAGATAGATAGATAGATGAATAGATAGATAGATAGATAGATGAGATAGAATAGATAGATGAATAGATAGATAGATAGATGAATAGATAGATAGATAGATAGATAGATAGATAGATAGATAGATAGATAGATAGATAGATAGATAGATAGATAGATAGATAGATAGATAGATAGATAGATAGATAGATAGATAGATAGATAGATAGATAGATAGATAGATAGATAGATAGATAGATAGATAGATAGATATAGATAGATAGATAGATAGATAGATAGATAGATAGATAGATAGATAGATAGATAGATAGATAGATAGATAGATAGATAGATAGATAGATAGATAGATAGATAGATAGATAGATAGATAGATAGATATAGATATAGATATATAACCTTGAAGACAGATTGCTATCTTCTGCTCCCACCGTCCTCCAGTATGGTGGAGATTTATTGACGATATTTTCTCCATCTGGTGTGGTGGCCAAGATAGCCTAGATGAATTCATCAACTACATTAATACATTCCATCCCACCATCAAGTTCACTGATAAATACTCTCCCAATAGCGTGAACTTCCTAGACGTCACCACCAACAAAGAGGGCATTGCCTACAGTCAAGCCCTCCGTATAAGACGTATAATAATATGTTCCACTCATACATTATACAGGAGACGGTCGTCTGAACTGAGGCAACACCTTGTGTCTCGGAGTCATAGCAAACCCCCGTAGCTCCCTCTTGGCTTCCCCGGGTAACAAGAAAACCCCTCCCAACAGAATTCCCCTGGTCACTACCTATCACCCCAGATTAACCAGACTTTCATCTATCGTAAATAATAACATGATTATTGTACACTCCTCTAACAGGTTACGCTCAGCCATCCCTGACCCCCCTTTGATTGCTTTCTGTCGCCCCCGCAACCTCGGTGATGGCTAGGCTCCCTAGTACCAACAGTGACCTTAACATTACTAATCAAGAATCACCGCAAGGGTAATCTCATGTAAAAGATGTGGTATACAATATGCAGGAGAGACAAAGACCAAATTGTGTCTCCGCTTTGCCAACCACGTCTCCTCTGGGAAAACCAGAAAACCCTACCCTGGAGAAATCCACTTTACCAGCCCTAACCATAGCATTAAGGATGTTGAACTCATTGTAATTGAAGCCTGCACTCGCGATGACACACATCGCATAGGGAGTCACACTGGATCGCAAATTTAGGGAGTCACACTGGCTACATCAACTCCACACAATTCAACCCAAGGGTCTTAACATCAACACGGGTATCAAATAACCCATTTATTTTCACTTATATCATTTCTATTACTAGATTTCATCCACTGCCCTGATATAATGTAGTTTTTACCTTATCGTGTATGTCATTTCTTTACTGCCTGTTCTCTATTCCCACTTTTGAAGATTTTGCCTCTCGGGCGGGTACAATTCGTCACCATTTTCACGAAGTGCCAATTGGGAAGTCTGATTTTCTTCGATATTTACTCAATTTACTCAATTAAAATCTACAATCCCACAAATTTACAGGGTCTAAAAATCATTAGTTTTGTAATTACACTAACTGGCCAAGGGCAAGATTGGTGCTCAAGAGCAATTTGCGTTTTCACGAAGGGACAATTGGGCCACACAGCATCGAGCTTTAAGTAATATCTTTGTTTTAAACATACCATGTCACATTCAAGACGCAAGATACATGTAAAATGTGTGCCCTATGTGAAAGAACAGATTTCAAACATTCCAAATGTGTCAACTTTTTAAGAACGGGACGATTAATCACAACATAATGAATAATTTAAGACAATAATCCCTTCGAGAAAACTCTAAAATCAACACAACTTTCCCAATTGCAGCGTGCGCCACTACCGACATATAAAACGCAGAAACTACTTCGTCCCCAATTTTCCCACATAGCGTGCGTACAAATCCAGAATTATACGGATACCAGCTTCACACTGGTTCATGACATGTCGATAAATCCGTATAGTTTTGTACACGCGCTTTAAGGACAAAACTCACGCGCGAGGCGTTTTTCCGTTTTCACGAAGTGTTAATTGTGAACAAAATAAGCCATTTCTAGCGTTTTCACGAAGGGACAATTGTATTATTAAATCAATTACGCCGTAAATAATCGTCCTTTTGTTGAATAACTTGTACATTTGAGAAGTTTGAAATCTGTACTTTCAAACAGTGCACATGATTTGGCAATATTCTTCGTTAATGATGGTGAAACTACAATTTCAAAAAGTGAGCAACTTAAAACTCGATTATCTCGAAATGTGTATTTTGTACTGTATGTCTCAATTTGCACTTCGTGAAAACGGTAATGAATTAGAGCACCCCTGCGGTGATTCATGGCCAGTAACGTTTTCACTCTTGGTGCTGGAGAGTCTATTATATATTTCAAAATTGGGCGTCCCCCCTCCCCGTATTTTCATTATTCAGCTCTGTACCCATTTTCAGAAGTTTTTTAAAATGTCAAACAGCATTTTCTGCATGTTTTTCTTAACTTTCATTATATGATGGGCGGCACAAGACCAAACACGAGAACTCTGACATTAACATTGAAAGTTTAATTCAAATTGGAATGAAGTTAAGACATTTTCAGATATAGACCCATTTTGTATTATGCCTTTTTAATGGGCGCGACTACAATGTTTCAAACGTGGGGGTTCAATACCAACAAACGAGGAAATTGATTTTAACATTGAAAGTTTGTTTCTTATTGTGTCTAAAATGGGAAAAAAAAGATGAAAGTAAAACATTTTCAGGTTAAGACCCTTCTTTAAATTTGCCTATTTTGTGGGTGGGGCCAGATTTGCGGCACAGAAATAAAATGATGCAAAGTCATATCTCATGACGTCAGAATGGTCTTATATTCCCACTTTTCAAAAATGTAGCCCACCCCAAAAATAGGTGAGACACAAGATGGGTTCATAGCCTAAAATGTATATTTGGCCCCATTCTGAGCGAAATATCATGATTTTATCACAAAATGCACAACTTGTTTATTAATTGGGTACCAGTACTATACAATAGTACCATACAATTTCAGCATGAAGTAATGAACGAAGCCCCTTGTAACATATATTTTAAATAATGAATATAGTTACTTCTTGTAACTGAAGCTTAATATTTATCATTTGAGTTATATAAGTGCAGTCTCACTATCTGTAAAAAAAAATAATTGCATTCATAATTGATTTCATAATCTTTCACTGATTCATTACCCGACATAACTATTTTTACAGGCTCTTGTTTTGCTAAGGGATCCGAATATTCAGTTTAAAATAAGTACACGTCGTAAACACATTGCAATATGATATACTGTCGTTGAGATGTTTTATATCTCTAAAAGTCCAACGTAATTTTTGGTTACACCCAAATGTTATAGTCTATACTCACTTATATCAATACAGACAGACTGATCTGTCCTTTCCTCTGCTAGGCCTATCATGGCATGCCTTTGAGCCTTCACCGAGAAGTCCAGACGAAAAGGCATGGTCATTGGTTCAAGGATGAACTTATAGTAGTAGGGCTTGCCAGTGGGTTCTGTGACGAACAAACAAGCTACAAACATGAAAGAAAATCAAAAGTGAAACGAGTGTTGTTTATTTAATCCTGGCTGCCATTGTGGTACTTAAGCTACAGACACTAACCATAATTGTTTCCCTTCAGACAGGACTATTAATGGGTACCTGCAAGGGTAAAGAAAGTTATTAATAACCTTGTGCTTGATTAGCCCTGTAGTGCCAAGGATCTGAGAAAGGAAGGGTCTACATCTGAAAATGTTTAATCGTAAAGTTGGGTTTCTCCTTTTTAGTGTTATGCCGCCTGCTAGTTCAGTATGCCAAGTTTATTATTATTCTTATTATTTGTTTGTCAATGAAGTCCTTGGAGTTAATTGAGGGCGCTGTTTATTGGGCCTGTGAACTTCAATTCCTGTAGTTACATGTGTTTATGCCATGCCACAATTCTAATAGTCTCTGTTGAGAATTCGTTTTCGAAAGCCCAATGTCGTAAGTTTATTTCTTGATTGATAATAATGTTCACAGATAATGCCATCCAGTTAATTAAGTTTATATGCAGCACTTTGGTTAATTTAACTCGTCAAAATTGTTATGAATCATCAAAACATAAAATGATGTGATCACTTTATATAGACTTATAGTTACACAGACGGGCATATACACAGTACATTCATATTGTTACGATCCAAAAATCTTCAAACTATAGGTGAATGCAAATGTCTCAAAAAGCCTGAATTTTCTCAGATGCAACAAAGAAATCAAACAAGGTCACACTGATATAAAGAACAAAGAAACAAAGTGATTTAATAATGAAAATATCAACCGTTCCAAATATCGATGGGTTTAACAAGCGTACAATGATTAGGCTAAACAAGTGTACATTAAGAAAAGATCTTATACTAAATAAGAAGATCTTACGGGCGAAGACTGAGCGAGGACTCCAGCGAAAACGACAACACAACAACAGTTCTCTGACACGGTGTAAATAGAGCTGGACGTGGGGCGAATTCACCTCCAACAAACGGCCGGAAATAGACGAAACCACGGGGACACAAGTCGACTACCGTGACAAAAATATGGGAAAGAAGAAATCCCAAAAATACTGAACTGTATATTTAGTTCACAAAATGTCTCTTCCGGAATTAAATTCAGCTCTCAGACACTTCACTCGGTCAAGACGAACTTTGTCAAAACACTCCACAGACGAGTCGTAAGCGACATCACAGGTCCTAGTGGATGTACACTGAAGTATCGATATACTCTTATCAAGTCTTGATGGTTTGCTCAAGTCCTGATGCTTAAAATCCTCTACCAGCCCGTATTTATAGTTTTTTAATCCCTTCTAGAAAATACTAGAGATTTCTTCTTCACTTCACTTCTAGAAATTTTTGTTAAATTACATAATTTTCCAAAGGAAACTTCCAGAACGTTCTATTCATAACCCGTAAACATAATCCCGCCCCCTTTGGGGTCAACACGCGGTCACGCACAGATTGCGGTTTGTGTGTATGTAACAATATGTTAATGAAGACCCATAGTTTAATACGTAGTTTAATACATAGTTTAATACGATGTACGGTAAGATAATGACGTGACGTGACGTGTTCTTGATCGCTCTCCCCGAAAAATTCAAGATTTTCAAGTTTTTGCACTGCCAAAATCCCACCGACAAGTTATCAATCTGTGGATATTCATCCTAAGATCATGGCCGATCAAACCCAGCCCAAAAGGACAACTAGCTCTCGCAGGAAACATCAGAAAAACGAACCGTCTCGAGCTACTTCTGTCAGTGATTCAGAACAAGATGGCGTCAGTGCGTGTAGCTGTCGTAACGACTACAATACCATGAATGCTAAACTCGATCAAATTCTCACCTCGCTCATCAACGTCGAATCCAGACTGACTGGCCTAGAAGTGAAACTTCATGACATCAGTGATCAGGTCAGTAACAACAAGAAAGACATCACAGAGATCAAGGAAGCGGTTTCTTTCCTTGAAACCCAGTACCAGTCAGTCATGACGCAGATCGACAAGCGGGCCATATCAGACCGTGCAACCATCAAGCACCTTGAAGACGACCTGGACAATCTAGAAAACCGAAGCCGCCGCAACAATGTAGTAATCCATGGCATACCTGAATGATCTGAAGGGAGCAGATCATGTGAGGCCTTCCTAGCTGATTTCTTTGATGATCACATGAAATTGGAAGACGCCCGGGACATTGAAATCGAAAGAGCTCATCGTACCCCGGCAAATGCAAGGCCGTCCACCCCCGACTCCACGGGCTCTCGACCCCGGTCCCGCCCGATACACTGCAAATTACTTCGATATAGTGACCGCCAACTCATCCTGAAAAATGCATCAAAGCTGTTGAAGACCAACCCATACAAATCGGCCAAGATCTACATCAGCGATGATGTCTCCGTTCCTGTAAGAAACATCAGAAAACAGCTACGGGATCGCCATCTTCCATCAATCCGCAGTGATAAACGGGTGGAGTACGCGTTTGTTCCGTTGTCCATCCCACCAGTAATCAGGTACAAACTCAATTGCTTTCAGATCATTTCGTCTCGGGGAGGCGAATCTCTCGTAAAAAATCAAACCATTTATCAGTCAGTCATATCTCTTGTAACTCTTGTGATTACTAGATCAGACGAGTCTAGTGTGTCATATCATGAAGAATTTTGTTATTTTCTTGGATGCAATTACAATCACAGTGAAAAATTTGTATAAATGTGTTAAAATATTAAATTGTGGGTCTTTTATGATGTGCTTATGTGTAATATTACGTTCATCAACATTGCAGGTTCGTTTTCATTGCCTTAACGATCACCACCGTGTTTATGTTTTGACACCACAGTTCTGTTGTCATGTTTCCATGATAACCCCCAGTTATGTAACAAGTTATGTGGCTATATACAGGTGTATCCGCTATTGGCAATGGTTTGTGGCTTTGCTTTCAATTGGAAGTCTGGCATATTGTTGTATGTCTTTGTCAGCTGTTTCCATGGTTATAATCACCATAATGGCTATGTGCAAGGCTGCGGGGTCAATACATGTACGTGGTCCTATATTACTGCTAATACTTTGTTAGTTAACCAGAGCTGTCCAGTATGCAATCAGAGGTTGTCCGAAGACTGGCAGAACTGTTACACCCATGTTCTCCCTTTCAATCATCTTGATCAGGAGGATTTCCATCTAGCTCTATTTGAGTTTCAAACCAAAGCTAGATTTGACAATGATCGGCTTAAAAAGTTGAAATTCAACCCATTCATTTTCAATGACAGTTTCGTTGGCAACTCTGAATTGGATCCGGATAAAAACTACTATTCCAACGAACGTAGTGTAGATTCCGACTATCTACTTTCTGACCAGTTTGTTACCAAATATGTGAATACTAGATATATGCCCACAACACATTTTTCCTGTATTCATTATAACTCGAGAAGCCTGCCCAAAAATTTTGACCGCATAACGAATTTCATTAAGATGCTTGAATTTCAATTCAGCGTAATTGGAATCTCTGAAACATGGCTGAGTGATAACAGTCACACCTTAAGTATCCCAGACTACAGATGTATTCAGAGCAACAGACAAGGTAAAAAGGTTGGAGGTGGTGTTGCCATCTATGTCCATGACTCACTTGCCTTTAAAGAGCGCAATGACCTCAAATTAGAAAATTCTCTTTGCGACTCCCTCTTTATAGAGATAACCCAAATGGCAAGTAAGAGCATCATTGTTGGGATTGTGTATAAGCCCCCTGACACCAACGTAAACTCATTTGTGGATGCATTTGATATCTTGCTCACTGAAATAGGCAAAGAAAATAAATTGTCCTACATTTTGGGTGATTTTAATATCGACCTTCTCAAACATGAGCATCACAATCCCACTCAAAATTTTATTAATTCACTGTTTAGTAACTTTCACTTGCCCCTGATTAATAAGCCAACTCGCATAACCAACTCCTCCGCTACCCTCATTGATAATATCATCAGTAATAGTGACTTGCAGACGCAACAAGGAATACTATTCGATGATTCAACGGATCACTTACCAATTTTTCAGATCACATGTCTAAATAATGCATCTTGCAAAAAGGACAATCCTGAATACTTCTACAGGAACATCACACAACAAACGATTCTTAGCTTCCAACAAGACCTAGCTGATGTAAATTGGAGTGATGTGTATTCCACAGATGATCCTAACGAAGGATATGAGGCACTCACTTCTCATTTCTCCACCCTCTACAACAAACACTTCCCGCTCAAGAAATCTAAACCCAAGAAGAAATTGAAACTGTGGATGACAGACGGCATCTTACAGTCCATCAAATGTAAAAATAAGTTGTACAAAATGTTTCTTAATTGTCCAAACGTAGAGAATGAGAAGAGGTACAAATATTTCCGCAATAGACTAAATGTTGTGATAAAACAAGCCAAAATAAATTTCTTTCAATGCAAGTTTTCCAAAGCAAAGTCTAATATAAGAGAAACCTGGAATATTATTAACTCCATACTGAAACCTACCAGTCCTAACAAGAAACAAGACTGCACCTTTAATTGTAATGGTAATCAAACCAGTGGCCACAGTGAAATAGCCAATGCATTCAACAACTATTTCACTCAGATTGCACCCTCACTGGACGAGAAAATTCCCAAGCTCATACCAACTACCGACTATCTTAAGAGCCCAAATAGACAGTCACTGTTCTTAAAACCTACCAGTGAACTTGAGATCAACAAAATCGTTGGAACTTTTCTGAATAAAAAGGCTGCTGGTATTGATGATATTAATTCAGGAGTGGTCAAATCTGTCATTGGTGAGATTAGCAAGCCTATATGTCATGTATTCAATAACTCATTGTCTAGAGGTGTTTTCCCCAGTAAATTGAAAATAGCTAAAGTTACTCCAATTTATAAATGCGGTGATCGTTCTGAACTAAGTAACTATAGACCAATTTCAGTTCTCCCGTGTTTATCTAAAATTCTCGAAAAAATTGTTTATGACAGAACTGTGAATTTTTTTAATAAGTTCAATTTAATCTGTAACAGTCAATATGGTTTTCGAAGCAATCATTCAACCTCCACAGCACTAATTGATTTAACCAGCAAGATAGTCAGCGCTTTCGAGAACAACGCGTATGCTATGGGAGTATTCTTGGATTTATCGAAAGCATTCGATACCATTAACCATGACATTTTACTGCATAAGCTTGACTATTATGGGATCCGTGGCATAGCTCATGATTGGTTCGAAAGCTACATTAGAAACCGCTCCCAGTGTGTTAAATACAATCACTCTCTGTCTGGTTTCAATGAAATTACACACGGAGTCCCGCAAGGATCACTCTTAGGACCATTACTTTTTATTATTTACATCAATGATATTTCTGTTACATCTGACTTATTTTCATTCATCCTATATGCAGATGACACTAATATTTTACTTTCGGATAAACACCTTCCTACTCTATTTGAAAATGTCAATCAGCATTTGATGTATGTATGTGAATGGTTGAAAGCAAACCGACTTTCTCTCAATATCAAAAAATGCAACTATATGATTTTTAACAGTAAAAACAAACATTATAATAATACCACTCATGATGTTAAACTGTCAAATGAATCGATCCAAAGAGTTGATACTACAAAGTTTCTTGGTGTACTGATCGACAGTAATTTGACATTTAAATACCACATAGATCAGATTGCAAATAAAGTAGCAAAGTCTATTGGCATCATGAACAGATTAAAACACATATTTCCAACCGCAGTACTCCGTATACTCTATTGTTCGTTAATACTCCCATACTTGACGTATTGTAACATTGTGTGGGGAAACACATTTCGTACTTACACTAACAAACTGCTCACGCTCCAAAAGAAAGCCATTCGGTTAATTTCTAAAGCCCACTTCATTGCCCACACAGATCCCCTCTTCAAAGACTTGAAACTGCTCAACCTTGACAACATCAATAAATATCAACAAAACGTGTTCATGTATAAATACGCCAACAAACAACTACTTAGCAAATTCCAAGCATTATTCACATTTAATTATAATGTTCATAATTACAACACTAGAACATCGACAAACATACATCTTCCAATCCATAGAACTCGACTTTTTCAACATACCATTCGATACACTGGTGCCATAAATTGGAACACACTTATTAGACATTCCCCTTCTCTCGGTTTATTCAAGCGTAATATAAAACGGTATCTTTTAAATTGTTCCCTATAATTTATTGATGTTATATTGCTTAAACTAATATTACTTTTTATTATTTTGTCTCATGTATGGTATATATATGTACTTATACATTCTATCCCTAAACTTGGATAGGCTATCGTCTCCACCCTTTATGTGACATCTGTTTATATGCTTTCGCTAGGGTTAATCTATGTTTTGTCTGTCTGTCCCTATTTGTCCTATGTCTGTTTGTCTGTCTGTCTGTCGGTCTGTCGGGCTGTCTGTCTGCCTGTCTGCCTGTCTTGTCTAAGGCATCCCCAACACAAGCAATGCTTCTCGGGATATGCCTCCATTTCACTATTTTGTTGCTATGCTACTTTATGTAATTCCCCTACTCACTTTATTTATTTTGTAGTTTGTATTATTGTTTTACACTGCAATCTGTAAAGTGAAATGGAAATAAATGTGATTATGATGATGAAGGAGATGGTATATCTTGTACAGGTAAATTCAAATGATGTACTTCAGTCGTAGATATCGAACCAGTTTCACTTACTCTATGTTTTGTTAACAATTTGTTATTAGGTGTTCGAGCTACAGCGCGAGCACCTATTGTTTTTGTTCGGGTTTTTTTTTTTTTTTTTTCTCCTTCTTCTTCTTCTTCTTCTTCTTTTCCGGATCGATTGTCTACAAAAAAACACATACTTGCAAACTTCATATGAACTTGAAACTTGGCACATACTTAGAACATAACACGTAATAATAATAATAATAATAATGAAACTTATAAAGCGCCATCTATCTAGAAACCTAATCCGAGGCGCTGGTGATAATGAAAAAGACACAAAGATATGGAACATTAGATAAACAAAGATAAATATATGAAACAAAATGCACAAAATTAACATTCATTATAAGCTTGCACAAAAAGGTGAGTTTTCAAAAGTTTTTTGAAAGAATTAAAATTGTCACACAGTCTTAAACTTTGTGGAAGCATATTCCAAAGGGAAGGGGCTGCAACAGAAAAAGCCCTATCCCCAAAGGTTTTACAAGTTCCATGTGGTACAGTAAGGAAGTTTTGGTTTGCTGAGCGTAGTCCACTGCGATTAGAGTTGTGAATGATAAGAAGATCTTGAATATATGAAGGTGAGTTGCCATGTAGAGCTTTCCATGTAAGAAGACATATCTTGAAAACTATCCGTTGTTGAACTGGGAGCCAGTGTAATTGCTTCAGTGAGGATGTTACGTGATCTGACTTTTGAATCATAAATATAGTCCTTGCCGCAGCATTTTGGATTAGTAGATGAAACATAATTTGTCACGTCATTATTAGGTCATCAGATATCGAATTTCGATCAATCATTCTTTATTAGTTAAAACGTTTTGATTACGTTGCAAATGAAAGATCTACACGGCTTTTTCAACGCTAAAAAAGTGCGCCCTCTGTTGGTTAATGTAAATCAGCTCTGGTCGTGCTCATTATGTATGCACGTAAAAACCATATCTCAACAACCACAACAGGTAAATTGACAGTTTTTGCACCATTGTACAGATTGTTAATTGTCAAAAAATATTTACACAAAGGTGACCCCAATTTGACCTTACTTCCTGTCCAAACCGGAAGTCAAAGTTTAACGTTTAAAAAAATCATATCTCAACAACCACAAGAGGTAAATTCAGAGTTTTTGCACCATTGTACAGATTGTTAATTGTCAAAAATATTTTTAAAAACATGACCCCAATTTGACCTTTACTTCCTGTCCAAACCGGAAGTCAAAGTTTAATATTAAAAACTATCATATCTCAACAACCACAAGAGGTAAATTCACAATTGTTGTACCATTGTACAGATCGTGAATTGTCAAAAAATATTTACAAAAAGGTGACCCCAATTTGACCTTACTTCCTGTCCAAACCGGAAGTCAAATGTTAATATTTAAAAAAATCATATCTCAACAACCACAAGAGGTAAATTCACAATGTTTGTACCATTGTACAGATCGTTAATTGTCAAAAAATATTTACAAAAAGATGACCCCAATTTGACCTTACTTCCTGTCCAAACCGGAAGTCAAAGTTTAATATTTAAAAAAATAATATCTCAACAACCAAAACAGGTAAATTCACAATTTGTATACCATTGTACAGACCGTTAATTGTCAAAAGATATTTACAAAAAGATGACCCCAATTTGACCTTACTTCCTGTCCAAACCGGAAGTCAACGTTTAATATTTTAAAAAATCATATCTCAACAATCACAAGAGGTAAATTCACAAATTTTGTACCATTGTACAGATCGCTAATTGTCAAAATATATTTACAAAAAGATGACCCCAATTTGACCTTACTTCCTGTCCAAACCGGAAGTCAAAGTTTAATATTTCAAAAGATCATATCTCAGCAACCACAAGAGGTAAATTAAATTTTTTTGCACCATTGTACAGATCGTTAATTGTCACAAAATATTTAAACAAAGTTGACCCCAATTTGACCTTACATCCTCCCGAACACCTAGAGTTTGTGTCGAGACAAACTCTGAATCTCTAGTTCCATTTTGTTTTAGATATTGATGAATGTGCGACAGGTGTCGACAACTGTGATTCAGCTCATGGACTCTGCACTAACACTGACGGCAGCTTTACATGTACTTGCGACGGAGGATACGAAGGAGATGGTACAACTTGTACAGGTAAATTCAAAGTGTGGACTACAGTCGTAAGGTGTCGAACCAGTTTCCATAATCCATGTCTTATGTGCAATGTGTTAATCCATTTTGTTTTAGATATTGATGAATGTGCGACTGGTGACGACAACTGTGATTCAGCTCATGGACTCTGCGCTAACACTGACGGTAGCTTTACATGTACTTGCGACGGAGGATACGAAGGAGATGGTATATCTTGTACAGGTAAATTCAAATGATGTACTTCAGTCGTAGATATCGAACCAGTTTCACTTACTCTATGTTTTGTTAACAATTTGTTATTCCATTTTGTTTTAGATATTGATGAATGTGCGACAGGTGTCGACAGCTGTGATTCAGCTCATGGACTCTGCACTAACACTGACGGTAGCTTTACATGTACTTGCGACGGAGGATACGAAGGAGATGGTACAACTTGTACAGGTAAATTCAAAGTGTGGACTACAGTCGTAAGGTGTCGAACCAGTTTCCATAATCCATGTCTTATGTGCAATGTGTTAATCCATTTTGTTTTAGATATTGATGAATGTGCGACTGGTGACGACAACTGTGATTCAGCTCATGGTCTGTGCACTAACACTGACGGTAGCTTTACATGTACTTGCGACGGAGGATACGAAGGAGATGGTACATCTTGTACAGGTAAATTCAATGGATGTACTTCAGTCGTAAGTTTCCATAATCCATGTTTTATGTACAATTGTTTTAATCCTCATGTATGGTTGATGTTATGGCCTGGTGTGTTCGTACAAGGCGACGTATAAGTAGAACAGGTTAATACCATCCATGCAGTGTATGATGATGTCAGCATTTTGGTGATTCACCTTCACATGGCGAAAGAAGGAAGTGAAGAACAATACGAAGAGTGAATACAAGAAATGCAGCCTGGCATCAGATCTTTTGTTTAAATTGAGTTGGTCATTCCTCACAGATTAAGATTGTACATTTCATCCCTTCGTGGAAGCTTGTGATAATGTTGCCAAGCCATTTTTTATTGCTGCCCTCGGCGGTCTCCCCCAAAACGCCTGTCAATATAGGGCTTTTTGTGCTTGGTCTGGGAAGAAACAGTCTGGGGAGGATGCGGCTCAGAGAGGTATGCAGCTTTAGATTCGTCATCCACACATCTTCCACGGATTAAACAATCCATCAGACGCCGGTACAGAGGGCGGTCGTATGCAGCTACGTTTAGCTAGCTCAGCATGAACTGCCATGACATCATTGAAACAAGATGCTGGTGGTCGACAGTCCGACTATGAACTGCTTTATGATTGTGTTGTGGCGCATGTCGCGCCCCTACTACTTCAGCTTGCACTTGACCACATCGAGATGCGAGAAGGTTTTTGCGCTTGCAGACAATTTCAGCTAACTGTTCGTTGGACACGTGATCACTTCATTTCAGACCTAGAAGCGCGCGCCAGACAGAGCGTCTGAGTAGCATAACTTTAATAACATAATGTTGAGTGTCTAATGCTAATTAGTCTAGCAAACTCTGACAGTAGGTTGTCGACTTGAGTCATAACACCTTAACAATAAGCTGGTGAAAACAGGGCAAAAGCATCACTAAAGGTCAGCGTGAAACGTCATGCTTCTGCCTTGACGAATGCAATTGATTTGTATGCGGTAGTCGAACAGCACTGATTAAATTAACAGGTTATGTTCAATTTAAAGATATTAAATCCTGTCAATCCCTTCCGTTCCTGTAGGCTGTTGTCCTATTTTACAGTGGGCATTGAACGGAGAGCTTTCTTTCGCTGAGGGAGTTGAGATGGTTCTCGGAATGATATAACAGAAACGGAATGATGTAACAGAATGATATAACAGAAACATTACCCCTGTTCGATGACAGGGGTAATAATGTTCATGTGTCATGATCGTCAAACTTGGTAGATAACAGCGCAATATAAGTGTCCATTATTATTATTGTTATTATTTTATTTGCCAGCTTGTTGGTGTTTTGATACCTCTTTAAACACATTTGGGGAATGTATGCATATTCATGAGTATGTCTATTATGTCACAGTGGTATCAGATGCAATATCATTGCTGGTTTGTGCACAAACGTCGATTGACGTCGATTTCACAAGGCAGTTGTGTGTAGTCATGTTAACTGAGTGTTTGGCTACCGGTTAAAGGAACAATATTGTCAGGATTAAGGTAGCGGTCCGTATGTGTAGGTTTGATGAATACATCAAGGAAAGGCAACGAGTCAGATGTCTCAGTTTCCATGGTAAATTGAATGCTCGGGTGTTGTTGGTTAAGATGGCTGATAAAGTCACTCAGTTTGTCGGAACCATTCGGCCAAATGATGATAGTATCATGTATATTTCGAAGCCATAGTTTAGGCTGCTATCGTGTTGTCTCGAGAGCTCTCTGTTCAAAAATTTCCATGAAGATGTTAGCGAGGACTATGGATATTGGGGATCCTATTGGAGTCGAATGGCAACTTTTTCTCCATTAGAAGTATGTGGACTTCACACATATCGATAGTAGATAATGATTTTTTTTCTGGCGTTAAGCTGGTTTGATTCGGGAGTGTGTAGTCTTGTCGACTTACTAACGAGGATTGCCTCTTCGGTTGGTTCATTGGTGAATAATGACTTGACGTCAAATCACACAAGCATATCGGACGGTTGCACTTCATGGTGTCGACAAACCCTGCTGAATTGGGTACATGGCGAGGTGTATTTCCACGAGTTTAGTTAAGTGTTGAGGGAGGTTCTCCCTGAACGACTTTCTCACTTTGCGATAGTTGAGAAATTAGTTGCTGGATATTGGTTCTCCCTGAACAAAAATAAATATCACTGAGTGACAGCTGAGATACACAGACTCTCTATGCTCATGCGTCCATAGTCTTGGTTCAAGACTGTGTTTGTATGTTTTTAATACACGATCCGTCGCCGCACGTCGCACAACGGCGCTACACGAACCCCTATCACACACGTACACGTCCCACTATCACACAGTCTTTGGAATTTCGTAGAATCTCCCCCTCCCCTCCCCCCCAAAAAGTGGGGGATGTTATGCTAGCGCGACTGCCGTGTTCACTGATCGACAACTTCAGGGGAGATTCTACGAAATTCCCAAGCGATTCGTATAGAGCCATCGTGTGGCGTGCGTCAACGGATCGTATATCAAAACATACAAACAAATTCTTGAACCAAGACTAAAGGCCAGTTCATACTTCACGTGAAAGTGAATGCGAATGATTCATTTTCCTGTATGTTAAGGCCAGTTCATACTTCACGCGAAAGCGAATGCGAAGCCAATTTTATTTTACCAAATTCGTGGGGAATGATTCGCGCAAGTTGAAATGTGAAATGTGAAAACCTTTGCGAACCTTCGCCGCGAATATTTACCGTGAACCATTGTCGACGTCACGAATTTCACTTCGCTTTCGCGTAGAAAACGAGCATTGTACTTGTATGTACATACCCTATACACATGACCTACACCTACACCTTCTTGTTCACGGGCAATTGGGTCAAAAGTGACGAATACGAGGTTATATACACTATAACCTACACTAAATGTACGCTTCGCACCCAAACAACATACCTCTTTGACCTAGTTTAATTGGTGATTAACCACGGGGCTATATCTCACCATGGTATTGGATAAGTGAAAATATCCAAGAATTGCAATAACCTATGATTATTGAGGAAAACATTTTTTTAGAAAACTGATGTGGTTTTGGGCTATTGCTGCTTGCTTCATTTACATACGCGCTGGTTAGAGATTTCACCTAATCTGACAATTTAAGCATGGTTCGTCCGGGCTTGCGTTTTCCCTCGACTCTTCTGCATGATCCTTGTTTCCACATTGTTCCTTTCCCTTCATGTGACATTATGTCCTAAATACTAATGTATGTGCATGTGTTTTTTCACACTTTTGCTGGTCCTTTGAAGGACTCAACATTGTTTGTATTGTGTGAATTTACCGATTTAAAAGAAAATTAAAACAACTTAAAAGGCGGTTTATTTTGCCCATAAACAGTTCAAATTGGCCCTTCATTAATTCTCCCAATCTCAAATTATTTCAAAAAGTGTGCAGGCCAGTTGAGTCGCAAATTTAGTAGATAGGTTTGTATGCGTATCTCTTATCCTTATAAAACATGAATATGCATCGTTTGCCAATAATAAAATAATAATACTGAAAGTTCAGGAGAAACTGTCACCCAAAATGTACCCCGTTTAACGCTATTGCGTTTTTGAAGAAAAAATGCATACATTGAAGTGACACAATCGGCGATATCATTAAAGGAAATCATTATTTCGATTAAATTGATTATTATTGGGAATATGGGTATTATTAATGTTGTTGGGGTAGCAAATATTATTTTACAGTCATTTGTTTGTATTTACTGGAAAGGACAACCACTTTACTAACCTTTTTTTTAATTGAATTTTTGTTGATGTTTGTAGTGTGTACTTTCGTCACAGAACCCACTGGCAACCCCTACTACTATAAGTTCATCCTTGAACCACTGATCATGCCTTTCCGTCTGGACTTCTCGGTGAAGGCTCCAGCAAGTGCCATGATAGGCCTGGCAGAGGACAGGACAGACCAGTCTGTCTTTATCGAGATAAGTGAGTATTGACAATAACATTTTGGCGTTACTGAGAACTATATGTTGGCCTCCCAGAGAAACAACATAATTTTGAAGTCAAAACATTTTGCAAACTGTGTATGAGGTGTAATCGAATATTTGTTTACGTTTGGAATATTGTTAAATGTGGGATCAGGGTGTTTATTTTCGGCCGTTTCACAGTTAGTGAGGTTTGAATCTTTTGATCAATACATTACAAAAAATAGTAAAAACTGCATTTATATAATTTAAATGGCAATCAATCAATCAATCTTTTTTTATTTCACTTTATCACAACATTAAACATTCATTAATGTAACATTATTGTAGAGCAAAAGTGATGATAAAGTGTGTGGTGGCCCTCAAAAAGCAAGCTTGTCGAGTGAGAGCCCCACTTTAATTATGTGTAGTACAATGAGAAATAAACTTAGAAAAAATCTTCATGTAGAAAACCAAAATTGGCATTAACTACACAAAATTACAATGTACTATACACAATAAGAGAATTTTAAGAGAATTATCCAGCGAATTCCAAAACTTATGGCCTTCATAACTAACAAGCTTTTGAGCTTGTGCTGTACGAGTAAAAGGAAAATGAAAATCACAAGAATGTCTGGTGTGATGAGAATGGATTTGTTTGTTTGTAATAAACATGTCATGAAATGAAACTGGTAACTCATTATTTTGAAATTGATGCAGAAACGTACCAAGTTGGAGCAAGCAAATATCATCATGCTTTAGAGTTGGGAATGAGCACGATAATCAGCTTTATTAACAATTCTCAAGGCCCTTTTTTGAAGCATTAGAATTCTTTTCAGCAAATAAAGACTGGTTTTACCCCAAGCTAAGATACCATATGAAACATAACGTAATATTAAATCATTATAAATATTAAACAAAATATTTGAAGGGAAATAATATTTCAGTTTATTAATAATGCCTACATTTCTAGATAAAAGTTTACATATATGGTCGACATGTTGCCTCCAAGATAACTTGTTATCTATAAATAAACCAAGGAATTTAGTACACTTGGTTTGAGTAACAACATTATTATCAAGTAAAATGTTTTGAGGAAGTGACGATACATAATTACTAAACAACATAAAATTAGTTTTTTGTACATTAAGGGGTAATTTATTGGATTTGATCCAGTTAGAAACATATGTTAGCTCAGTATTAAGTAATTCAACAAGGACTTTGGGATTACTATGCGAACAGAAAAGATTGGAACCGTCTGCAAAGAGGATAAAAGAAAACACTTTGGAAGATTTTTCGAAATCATTGATATAAATGGAGAATAAAAGAGGACCCAGGAGGATCACTGAGGCACACCACAAAGTAAGTCTTTTAAAGATGACTTATCGTCACTAATACAGAAATTGGGAGGTTCTTACATAAACAACTCTTTCAAGAATATTAAAAAAAGAACTTAAAATAGAAATTGACCTATAGTTGTTCAATAAATAGATGTCACCACTTTTGAAGATTGGGGCAACTCTTGCAACCTTCATAGAATCAGGAACAATGCCTGTAGTTAAGGATAGATTAATAATAGCAGAAAGAGGTACGGAGATTGCAGAAATTACCTTTTTAATAACGATACTATTGATGAAATCATGACCAGCACTTTTCTTACTTGGTAAGTTAGTTACTATTTGAAAAAGTTCATGTTCAGTAACTGGAGCAAAGAAAATAGTATGAGGGTTGGGATTAATCAAATAATCATCATAATGGGAATCACCTTTAGGAATCTGGTTTGCCAAATTTGGTCCAATGTTGGTAAAGTACTTATTGAAATGCTCAGCAATTTGATTAGGATTAATGATGCTTTGATCATTAATTTTAATACCGTCAATTTTAGAAGAATTGTTTTTAAGATCACTATTAATGATCTTCCAAGTATTTTTGTCATTATGTTTTCCCTTTTCAAACCGCTGTGCATAATAATGTTGTTTAGAGGAGCGTAAGAGAGAGGTAAGAATATTCCTAAAGCAAGTGTATTTAAGGTGAGTGTATTTAAGACCGTAGACCAGTCAGAGGAATTCAGATCGGACTTAAACTTATTTAACTTCTCCCAGGACAATTTCCGGTAACCGCTGAAATGAGAGGACTGCAGATATTTAGTAAGTTGAAAAAAAAAGCAAAAACATGAAAATGATCAGAGATATCATTCATTAAAATGCCAGAATTAGGAAGAGGTAATATATTAGTAAAAATATTGTCAATGAGAGCAGCAGAGGTACTAGTAATTCTATAGGCTTGTTAATTAAGGGAACACATAAGTAAGCAAAAAGAATGTCCATGAATTCCCGAGAGTGGTTATGATCTGTATCAAGGAGATTGATATTGAAGTCTCCAGAAATAATGCATGATTTATTCTTAGATGTAATATGTTCTAACATGTCCTGAACATTACTGATTAAACAACGCACTTGGCGGTTTATAAATGACTCTAGCGATAATGTTTTTATTACCAGGGTTATCTAGTTTCAATAAAAATAGATTCGATGAAATCAGATGATTTACAAAGGTCATGACGTACATCATAAGTTAGGTCATTAGAAACATATAAACCAACACCACCCCCAACTTTGTTTGCTCTAGTTGATAACCTGGTAAAGAGTACAAGTTGAAAGGCATATCAACGTTTTTTCAAAGTTTCAGAAAGACCAATCATTGAAAATCTTTTAGTTGATTTAGAAGTTGAAGAGAACATTTTAGTTGCTCGAAATGCTTAGGAAGACGTCTGAGGTTCATATGAAAAAAAAAGAACAAGTTGAATTGTTAATTGGAAGAAATGAGTCAACAAATGTGTCTTCATTAAAATAATCACAAGAATTACTAATAACAGGATTATCAGGATCGGTTACAGTGGGGAGTTCTAGGAGTGGAAAGACACAGGATGGAATATCAGAATCACCAATCAAAAATCATATTGGACGTCCAATGAAAAAATGAGGATAAATTGTTAGATAAAGCAATTATGACAAATCCAAGACTCCTCATTGTGGAACAATGCTGGTAGTTAATGAGAAAAAGATTGGTACATTTAAGATAGAACCAATTGTAACAGGTATCGTTACTAATCCCACGTTGGTTAGCTCTAACACAGGTTTTACAAGAAATACAAAAGACAATACAAACAAAATAAGATAGATAGCAGATATTGGGTTAAACCAAAAGCGGATGACTATGTTATATCAATTTAATGAAATTATCATAAAGTGTCAAAATAGCGAACTGTTAAAAAGAATTGAATGGGCTGTTGAAAGAATATGCGCACTCGAATGGATAACAACACGAAATATTGATATTGCCACTCATGGGCTGCGTAAATCCAAAATGTACGTGGACATTCTTCACGGTGATCCGAAAATCAACTTATTTAACAGTAAGGGGAGCTGGACAAAGAACCATACAATACCCAATAACCTGGGGTTGAACTCTTCAGTCCCCAAACACAATTCACTATAATCTGCCTGAAGAGCAATTTCACAAGAAATAAGTGAAATTAAAATGTCATTGTTTAAGCTTCTGAAGATCTTCCTTGCATCTAACAATCACCCGCGTACCGTTTTTCTGACGAATCTCGATTCGGCCGTCTTGCGTCCACAGCTTGTCATTTGCCACTTTTGATGCTCTTGGGTGAGGCTCTCGTTGACATAGATATTGGAGCCTTTGAACTTGGCTATAAGTCGGCAGAAGTTAGCTCGAGAGTTGTAGTCTACAAATTTTTACAATTGGTCTTGCCCGTGGATTTTCTGATTTGTCGAGACGGGACCCAAAGTGATGGGATCGGTCGATTGTGCTTAGATGCTTCAATGATTTTGATCTCAGGTTGATGAGGCGATTCTGGAATTCTTTGAAGGTGTTACGTCTTGAATACTGTTCTTGTTCAGAACGCCGTTCACTAAGATGGCGGACATCTTTCTCAAGACTGGCAATATTCCTATCCCTGCTCTGCAGCTCCATCTCCAAAGCCTTATGAATGTCCTCTGAAATGGTATCAGCGATGGCATCTGAGAGAGCAGGAATGAGAATATCCAGAAGGGTCTTGGATCTCAAAGCTTCCGCGATAGCTGCTGTTAGTGCGGTGGGGTCTATTGAAGGAGTTCACTGTGGGGGATGTGGCCGATGCTTGCCTTTTTTGAGGATTTATGATGAAAGGAGGGCCTAGAAGTACCACCAAAATAAGGTCAATAAGCAACAAGGCGGAGAAGATACAGCAAATGATAAATTCTGGAGAGTACGGCCAAAGATAGCCTTATCAATATAAACTGTCGAGAGCTACTACAAGACACGTCCGTTCGCTTTCACATAATCAACACTTACCACGATAAATATTAATTTAAGTTTCAGTGAAAACAAAATAATAAGTAACATTTATATGTTATATGAAGCTTGACACATGCACTATAAGGCCTTGGTTCCTGTAATACGTGTTGCATCGGTCCTGAACCCATTCAGTTAATTATGCCCTTTTGAGTCTCATTATTTATTAAGTATTTACATTTCATTCGGTTACATATGTTAATAATATGTATTAATGTTTCATAAATCCAACTAAAACTACTATACAGCAGAGAACTTCACAAAGAGAAAAACAAGCTGGAAATAACCTTTTTTTTCATATTTTGACTAAGCGTTCAAATTTACAAATTATTTGTTTTACGCGCGAAGGAGTGGTTGTGAGCACTTTTGCCTGGGAACAAATACAAACAATTGACAATTGATACCATCATCCAAATAATAATAATATATTTGTTTCCATTGTAGTGATTGGTGGAGGTTATAAAGAAGCATACATCCGAGCCTGCATGCCACCTGTGTGCGGTAGCGGTGCAGAGCGTGCTGAATACCTTGTGTCAGATCCACCTCTGCTTGATAACAATGAGTACCGTCCCTTCTGGATTGAGTACAATGAGGGCGTCGTTATTGTTGTCTGGAAACAAAAACAAATATTTTACAATTGACACATCCTAAAAATATTATTTGTTTCCATTTTAGTGATTGGTGGAGGTTATAAAGAGGCATACACCCGAGACTGCATGCCACATTTGTGCATTGACCATGCAGGCGGCCAATTGCGTACTGAATACGATGTGAAAGATCCACCTCTGCTTGATAACAATGAGTACCGTCCCTTCTGGATCCAGTACAATGAGGGCGTCGTTACAGTCGGCAAAGGAGGAGAAGGGCAGAGTTTCCTGGAGTGGGACGCTGGTGCCTATCATGGACGAGTACCAACTGAATTACATGTTGGTATATCCACTTGGGAGAGTACGCGAGGGTCATGGGATTTCTGTCAGTAGATGAGAGTTGTTGATTCATATCAACATAATCCATCTGTAGTATCTGAAAGATCATCTTCATCCTAAAATGAAATCATACAAATAGTAGACTTTCTGGTATGATCATTAGGCCAAAAAAAAAGATGTTGAGTTGCCCTCCACCGACCGACCCAAAAGTGCTGAAATCTCGGGTCGGTTTTTTTTTTCCCGCCATTCATAGGCCTATTTATTAATGAAATTACCAATTTTCTTTGTATAAAACATAATACGTTTGATTTGTGAAATTTTCCACTTTTTTTTCCGGTAAATTTACCAGTACCCAAGACTCAATCTACATGTTTTCAAATCGAATGGCCCCGGCCCTCACATGGTGCACTGCCTTCGCACAACACTGTGTGCCAACGATTGCGACTCAAATCTGCACATTTTCCAATCGAATGGCCCCTCACATGTTTTCCACTGGCTTCGCGCACTGTTTTGTATGTCAACGATTGCGACTCAATCTACACGTTTTCAAATCAAATGGCCCTCGCACGTTCTGCACTGGCTCCCCGCACTGTACGTACGTGTGTCAACGATTGCGACTCGATCTACACGTTTTCAAATCGAATAGCCACTCACATGTTGCATGTTGAGCATTGCACGCAATATGGATGAATTTGCTGTGTCAATCACAGCGAAAAGTACAACACAAATGCTTGGGATACTTTTATTCTGAAGCAAAATTCCTTGCTGATAGGTATACAAATGAAAAACATGGTATGTGGTTTCAGTTCCAATGCATTTCAATCTTAAAATGACAGTCAAGGAGAAAAATAAATAAATAAAAAATCCCGACCGACCGACCCCTTCAAATATTTTCACTGGAGGGCAACTCAACAATTGTTTTGGCCTTATAATAATAATATACCATCAACCCAGACATAAATAAATGCGTAAAACTTGTAAATCATTTCGAGCGCACGAAATAATTAATTTCGAGTGCACGAAATAATTTCGAGCTCACGAAATGATTTCGAGCTCACGAAATACTTTATTTTGAGCGCACGAAATAAATGATTTCGAGCGCTCGAAATGATTTCGAGTGCACGAAATTATTTCGAGTGCACGAAATGATTTCGAGTGCACGAAATATTATCTTTCGAGTGCACGAAATGATTTTGAGCGCACGAAATAAAGAACTCAAATTATTTCTTCGCACGTAAATTTGTTTTCATCATATGTCCCCTTAGGGGCTCCGTACATAAACATTCATAGGTAAGTTTTATGATATATTTCTTGAAAACTAGAGGGTTGAGATTTTGTATATTCACTTTCAAGTCATTATACACTATTGAAAAACTGAAAAAGATAAGGAAATCACTATTAGGTAAAACTTGTAGCTTTGCATGGTGAGGATGATAAGTAAGACTAATTGCGGTGACACCATGAGGAATCTCAATTGAGTAGTAATTAGTTCTGAAAAGAACTGGGGGTACAACTCGACGTTTCGATCAGTATGCTCTGATCGTCCTCAGGAGAAATCACTATTGATCACACGGTACATAATTATAACTTACTTGGACAGAGTCGATGTCAACTAGTATCCCGATTGGAAGATAATATTATTCTGTCTGAAACCCTATTCTCTTAATGAGCATACCAGTGAGCCCCAATTGGGAATCATTTGGGTGATAAAGACACATTCTGCCCAACCTGGTGTTGATGACGGTAAGAAAACTTTAATTGAAATATTTCTGTCTGAGCTGCTATCATTGTAGTAAAACAATTTCAGAACTAAATTTTCGTTTTCAAACGTAAATTTCACATTATAATTAAAACGAAAAATAAGAATAAATTTTCACTATTTTCTCGTTTACGACACAATGAAAACAAATTTGCACAGGTTAACAAAGTTACGGATACATTAGACATTTTACCAAACAATTATTTATTTCAGTTCAATTGTACGATTTTTAAATTTTCATTCGATCTTCACATAATTAGTTAAAATGACTGTGTCGTGGTGTTGTTCAAAAATTTTGTAAACGTTTTGTAAACATTGTAAAGCTTTGTGCCAAAGTTTACAATTACTGTTATAAAAATACGGATATTTCATTTTAACCTGATATTGACTTTTAATTAGTTCAAATGATTGTTTCGGGATGAACATCTTGTAAAAATTGTAAAGCTTTGGGAAACTTGCATTAAATATATTTGTTAACAATTACCGTAACAAATATAGCTTGTTTATTTTAGTTCATACGGTTATTTCATTTGCATCCTATCTTCACTCTTAATTAGTTAAAATTATTGTGTTGTGGTGTTGTAGAACAGAAAACTATATAGCTTGCTTATTTCAGTTAATTCCTATTATAAGGTTCAAATATTACTTGAATTGATTGTGTTGTAGTGTTATACAAATTATAATGCACGTCTTGTTAACATTGTAAAGCTTTTTGCATGCCAACAGTGAAATAGTAATATAGATGTTTAGAACCGTTATATACATCATTACCGTTAAGGCCAAACGAAATCTAAAATAAGTGCAGTGACGCGCTTTTTTCTTTTTAAAATATTTGTTGGTGGTATTTTATTTCTTTAATATTTGTTTTACAAGTGATACACGGGAATTGGTGCCAGACCACATTTTCCATATACAAAGTATGGTGGCACGAATCGGACAAACATTCATACCCCTATGTGAAAAAAGTCGTTTAAAACACAACGCGGCAGAATGTCAATCGATCCAGCAATTTTAGCTGCAATTGGACATCGTTTCATATTTAACATTAAAAAAATAAAAATGCAAATGCCGACAATCGTGAAAAACAAAAACCGGAGACTGTTTTGTTTGGCCTGAAGGACTAACTTGGTTAAATTATAATTAACTTTTATCCCAGGAAATTGGTTCTTTTTTAGAGTGCGTGTTCTTAAATAATAAAGGAGCCACTGTGGTGCACCTATTAGCGGTATGCTACTGCCAAATGGACACCACAGTGATGGAACGAAAAGCTAAAGATAATTATAAAGAATACTTATACGTCCTTATTAGTGTCTCTTCTGCGTCGCTGCTGTGAGCAAACTGCGAGAGCGAAAATTGTACAACCAGCCTTTATACAGTGCGTATCAAAAAAAAGGTAATCCGAATTCAGGGGGTTAAATATGCCAAGGTTATTTAGTTTGACAATTTACATGTAGTGTACCAAAGAAGAGGAACTCCTCAGCTTTCCATTGATACCTTTATTGACCCATTGCTGTCACACATGACCGAGTACATTGTTATTGAAAATGACAAATTCAAATCGCATTTTTGCAAGTTTGGGTAATCAGTGCAAGGCAGGATAATTAGTGAAAGTCAGTATGATAAACCAGATTTTCTTTAGGAATGACTGGACATTATTCAAGAAGAATTTCTTCTAACATTGCCCTTTTATGCACCCACACCTTCAACATGTCCACCTACCCTTTCGACACAAAGCTGACAGCGACGGAGCATGTCCTGCACTGCTCGTCTCACCATAGCCGGATTATTGCGTAAAGCATCCACTTCATTTCGAATACGGCCCTGCAATTCATCAAGATCACGGGGAGGAGTTGTAAACACCTTGTTCTTCAAATGTCCCCAAAGGAAATAGTCACATGGTGTGAGGTCAGGTGATCTTGGTGGCCATTCCACCCTCCTGGTTGCCGGCGATGACTCGTTCGCCAAAGAGTTCCCTCAGACGATCTCGGACAGCGATAAGGCGATGTGCTGGGGCGCCATCTTGGGCCCACCAGAGTTGTCTGAAGACCCCACGAACCTGTCGCTCAAAGTGTTCCTGCAGCTGCGGTAAAACGTTATCATTGAGCATCTGCAGATACATGTTACCATTGACATTCCTTTGAAAGAAAAACGGTCCGATCAGCTGACCACTTCCACAAAGTCCTAACCAAACAGTCCACTTTTGTCGACTCATGTTAACCTCAAAATTGAATTCTGGGGGGTGTCTTGCTGGTGCATATCCAAGAACATTATGCGTATTGACCTTGCCGTTCATGGAGAAAGCAGCTTCGTCGCCGATTACGAGATTCCGCAGAAAATTGACATCTCTCTCGGTACGGGCTATCAACCATCTGGCAAACGCCAGCCTTCTAGCAAAATCTCCTGGCGTAAGTTGATGTCGGATGTGAATCCGATATGGATGCTGATGGAGGTCCAATCTCGTGATTCTGTTGAATGTCGCCGAAGGCAATCTCAGCCCATTTCGCCTTGCGCTGGTGTCCCTAGGATGCTCCAAAAGTTGCTGCCTTACTGCTGCAATGTTCCCTTCTGATCGCCCGGTGCGCCTCCTGCCAGAATTCCCCTTGTTGCGGTTGAGGCTAGTGCCATACTCTTGATATTTTCTAACATTCGCCCAGATGGTTTTGGCTGCTGGGGGCTCCCGTTCTGGGAAACGTTCCCTGAAAGCATCGCGAGTTTGCTGCAAACTGTGAGTTTGGTGAAATGTTGTAATCACGAAAACTCACTGTTCAGTCGTTAGTTGTACCATCTTTCCAACTACCTGTCCCTAAACCCAGGCCCTTCTTAAATACCCAACTTGAAGAAAAGGATGTCGTAACAGACGATTACCGCACCAGCTTAAAAATCTTACATAATCATCTAGGCAGTCAAGTGATGCGTCCATTTCAGACTGCCTTGAACTGATTACCCAAACTTGCAAAAATGCGATTTGAATTTGCCATTTTCAATAACAATGTACTCGGCCATGTGTGACAGTAATGGGTCAATAAAGGTATCAATGGAAAGCTGAGGAGTTCCTCTTCTTTGGTACACTACATGTAAATTGTCAAACTAAATAACCTTGGCATATTAACGCCCTGAATTCGGATTACCTTTTTTTTGATACGCACTGTATAGACTGGCCCATGGGTCATGCATGGTCGCACCTGGCGATGCTTAATGGAAGAAATACCTTTATTACCACACACAAAAGGAATTGAGGGCTACTACATCAGCCTCCCCCTAAATGCTGGAGGCCAACAAAATATAAATGTTTCCTTTTATTTTATTTTATTTTTTTTTTGGTTTACTTGGGACATAATTTTTACAAAATATACATAATTATTCCTAGTACTCTATACAATTATATCTCTTGTACATATCGTTTCGGCCAGTGGACTCTTCTGCCGGAACGAGTTGTGCGAACGCTTGTTCCGTCTTCTGTTAAACTTGGAAGCGGTGGTGGTTGTTTTACTATGGTAGTCGGCTGGGCTACTGTTCTGGAATCGATGAAATCTTCATCCAAGTATGCCACTTTCAACCTGTCTATGCTCACTGAGTCTTTCTTGCCGTTGACATCTAGAATAAAATACTTGTCTCTTCGTTCGATGATTTTGAAAGGGCCCTTGTACGGTGGCTCTAAAGGTCTCCGTACCTTATCTACTCTAACCCATACATGGCTGCAGTTTTTTAAATCTTTAGGTAACTTAGCTTTTGATACCGATGGTCTCGTTATAGCTGGCTGCAGCTTCATCATTTGTTGCTTTAATTTATCAACAAAGTCGCTAGGATCATCTACTCTTTGGTCTTTTGACGCAGCGATTAATTGGCCAGGCAAACAAAGAGTTGTACCAAATACCATTTCTGCAGAACTGCAGTGCAAATCAACTTTATGAGCAGTACGAATACCCAATAAGACTAACGGTATGCTGTCTACCCAGTGGTTTGGGTTATCTAAGGCTTTGATTGCTGCTTTTAGTTGTCGGTGAAACCTTTCTACCAATCCATTGGCTATGGGATGGTATGCGGTGGTTCGAATGCGTTTAATACCCAGCAACTGTGAAAGGCGATTAAATAACTTGGATTCGAATTGTGAGCCTCTATCAGTTGTGATAAAAGCTGGAACACCAAATGTCGCAACCCATCTACTTATGAAAGCTTTAGCAACCGTTTCAGTTTCAATATTAGGTATTGGTATCGCTTCAGGCCAACGGGTGAATCTATCAATGACAGTAAGAATATATTTGCAATCTTTTGATGGCGGCAATGGCCCAACTATATCTATGTGAATGTGGCTAAAACGTGAATCGGTTTAGCAAAAGTAGCTAAAGGAGTTTTAATATGATGATGTATTTTAGCTTTTTGACATGCTAAACATGCTCTAGTCCACACTTTCACATCGCGGTTGATGCGAGGCCATACAAATCTTTCCGTGATCAAACGTTGCGATGCACGAATTCCCGGATGTGACAAAGAATGTAATGCATTGAATACTGTTCTTCGAAATTTACTTGGCACATATGGTCTTGCTACATTAGTGGATACGTCACAAGTTATTGTATTGTCTGAAGTGTGCAAAGGTACCTCTCTGAACTTAAGGGAAGATGATTTTCGAAGTTCTTGTAACTCGTCATCGACTTTTTGTTCAGCAGCAATTTGGTCTAAATCAATAGCCTCAGAAGGTATGTATGTACTAAACGCATCAATAATGCCACGTGAAAGTGTGTCTGCGACTACATTTTCTTTACCCTTTATATATCGTAAGTCACTTGTGAATTGGGATATGTAGTCTAGATGTCGAATTTCACGTGGTGAGTACTTGTCAATACTGCGGTTAAATGCGTGAGTGAGTGGTTTGTGGTCGGTGTACACAAAATGATTGACCTTCTAGCATATATCGAAAATGTCGTACGCTCAAATATACTGCCAACAATTCTTTACCAAAAGCACTGTATCTTGTTTCTGCGGGTTGCAATTTTTGGGAAAAGAACCCGAGAGGTTGCCAAGTAGAGTCAACAAATTGTTGCAAAACTGCACCTACAGCTACATTAGATGCGTCCGTAGTAAGGCTTAATAGAGCATTTGGAAGTGGATGAGCTAATAATGTAGCTTGAGCTAATACTTGTTTACTTTCATTAAAAACTGCAAGTTCAGTCTCTGTAAGTTCGATTGGCTTGTTTTGCTTTTGCTTTGTTTGCTTTAGGATATCTGTGAGTGGCTGTATAATATGAGCGCATGACGGGACAAATCGGCGATAGAAATTCACCAATCCTAGGTATCGTCGCAATTGGCGAAGTGAGTTTGGGGCGGGAAAATTTACAATGGCTTTTATTTTCTCTGGAAAAGGTTTAATGCCATCGGCAGTGACAAAGTGACCTAGAAATTCGACATGATCAACCCCAAAAACACATTTGTTTACATTTATCACTACACCATATTCATCTAATCTCTCGAAAAGTTGTTTTAGGTGCGAATAATGTTCTTCAGTAGAATTACTGGCTACAAGTAAGTCATCAATGTATGCATATACAAATGGTAAATCACGTAACACTTGGTCAATAAACCGCTGAAACGTTTGTGCCGCATTTCGGAGACCGAAGGGCATTTTTATAAATTCAAACAGACCAAATGGCGTTGTTATAGCCGTTTTGTGAACGTGGCTAGGCTCAACAGGAATTTGATGATAGGCTCGCTAGATCAATCTTGGAAAATACAGTTTTCCCGTTTAAGGATGCAGTGAAGTCGTGAATGTGAGGAATTGGATAACGGTCAGGAATTGTTACCTTATTAAGTGCACGATAATCGCCACAGGGGCGCCAGTCTCCAGACTTTTTTGGGACCATGTGTAATGGCGCAGCCCAACTGCTTTGAGATGGCTGAATAATTCCTAATTGTAGCATATGATCAAATTCCTGTTTCGCAATTTTCAAACGCTCTGGTGCTAATCGTCGTGGTCGTGCATTGGTGGATGGACCATTTGTACAAATATGATGTGTTACGTCATGTTTGATGGCGACATTGTTGTACTGCGGTTTCAAAGTATTCGGATATTGACCAAGCAAGGCATGAAATTTGGATTCACTAGTATCGATACTAAAAGATGGACCTGGTGTTAGTGCAGAAGCATAAAAACCTTGAATGAACAGTGAGGTTGTAGAATCTACAAGTCTGCAATTTCTAATGTCAACTAGTAATGCAAAATGATCTAAAAAATCTGCACCGATAATTGGCTGATTGACGTCTGCTAGTGTAAAAATCCATCGAAATGTACGTCTTAGTCCCAAATTAAGTGTAAGTGATTTTTCCCTATAAGTCATAATCGGTGTTTTATTGGCAGCTTGTAAAGTGCACTGAAAAGGACCGTTTTTGTCTTTGGCCGAAACTGGAAAAACGCTAACATCTGCCCCTGTATCGATTACGAATTGTATGCCAGTTGACCTATCAGTAACACTAACACGACGGCTTGCTTGGTATATGCCGCGCAATTGCGCCGTTGTTAATTGCTGGCATTTTCGTTTCCCTGTTTGACTGTATAGGAACAAGGCAGGTTGCATTTTGTGCTTTATCGCCATAACGCCAATGATACCAGCACTCTCCACCTTGGTGAGGGGAAGGCAATGGCGAACGCGCGCGACGTGCACTTTGCCTGCTGTCACGATTACGGTTGTCGCGACTTCTGGATCTAGTTCTAGATCTGTCACGCAATTGACTAGACAGGGCTTCGACCTTTTTGGTCAACTCTTCCACCATTCTTCGCAAATCTGTTGTTTCAGAAGATACAGCTGTATCGACTGGTGTATAAGTTGATGCGGTTGCAATTTGTGCTACCGGTGGTGCAGGTGTAACTTCTAAAACCTTATCTGCCACAACTGCTAACTGGTCAATGTGAATATTATCGCTAGTAGGTGCTAGTATAATCTGCACATTGATGGGTAGTCTCTGCAAAAACAATTGCTTGAGAATACTTTCTTCTAGCGTATGATCACCCAATAATTGACGCATACGACGCAAAAGTTGCGAGGGTTTTCGATCCCCTAATTCTTCGGCTATGAGAAGTTGGTGCAAGCGCTTTTGCTCAGCTCAGAAGCAGATGTACGTTTCACTAATTCTTCTTTCAATATGTCATAGGGACTATCGCCAGGACATTCTAAAAGCAAGTCTCTCACTTCTAATGCAATTTCTGGCTGCAATGAGGAAACAACATATGCATATTTAGTTTGTTGCTGAGTGATATTGCGTGTTTGAAATTGTGCTTCGACCTGAGCAAACCAAACTCTCGGGTCGTTGGGCCAAAATGGCGGTAACTTTAAACTCACAGCAAAATGCATGCTACTAGCTTGCGAAGAATGAGGTTTCTCCTCACCAGTCGCCATTATAAGCTATTCTATAGAATTAATCAGTGAACGCTTAGCTATAGTACCAATGACAATAAGTTAACAGGAGTAGTATTAACAATGAGGTGCATTCAACTGTTGTTGTAAAGAAAGCATATCCAATTCAAAAGAACGGAGAAGTTCACTGTACCACTTCTTTTTCAGATCGGATTTGGCATGCAGACCATCGTACAAATGTGAAAAATCGTTACGTAATGTGGTGTAATGACCAGACCTGTTTTTACGTTTACTTGATTTTCTAATGGCAGTATGCCACGAAAGTGTGCGTGAACTAACACCTAATTGCAACTCACTGTTAAGTGCGCTTATACGTGCATTAGCCTGTTCCAACAAAAAATCAAGTTGCTTTTGATTGTATGTTAGATCTGCCTCAGACAAAATAGGTACAGATAAGCTCTTACTAGCCTGGAATTTTGCGAATGACGCTGGCGGTATAGTTACAAATGAAACATTGGCAGTTGCCCTACAACCGAGAACCTGCTGCTTAAAATTGGTATACTTTGCAAACAGTCCGTCTATACTGAGGTCTGATTTTTGTAAGACCTTGGCACGGGAATGTGTAGATTCGGTAAAAACCGCAAGATCATTAATACCAGCAGCTAACTTGACAATAATAAAATCAGAGTCACTGTAACTTCGTAATTTTGCCAAAGTTGGTAAAATAAGATCGTCAATTTTGGCTCCACGTATTATAACAAAATCCAAATTCAAATTACAAGACGGTGGACGTGGATATAAATGGTCAAACGAAAAAGCTCTAGAATCAGCAACAAATAATTGACGAACTTTAGAAGACATAAATAGTTACACAATCTATAGCTTTACGAATATAATAATTATGTACAATCACGTCGGGGTCACCAGTTTTTAGAGTGCGTGTTCTTAAATAATAAAGGAGCCACTGTGGTGCACCTATTAGCGGTATGCTACTGCCAAATGGACACCACAGTGATGGAACGAAAAGCTAAAGATAATTATAAAGAATACTTATACGTCCTTATTAGTGTCTCTTCTGCGTCGCTGCTGTGAGCAAACTGCGAGAGCGAAAATTGTACAACCAGCCTTTATATAGACTGGCCCATGGGTCATGCATGGTCGCACCTGGCGATGCTTAATGGAAGAAATACCTTTATTACCACACACAAAAGGAATTGAGGGCTACTACACTTTTTCATCCAACATGGGGATCATGTCAAGCCCCAATAAAGTGTTTCAACCCTACTTTTGCTGTTAAACCGAATGGATGTCAATGTCTCATAGGTTTGTGCAGAAAATCAATTTTGTATTTCCCGTAAACCTTTTGAAACGCTAGCAATGCGTACACGATACATAATGGAATGGAGAGTAAATGAGTAATAAGATCACCGACCATGTCCCAACAGGTGTGTTATGTAGTAATTACTATAGTTAACAGCTATAATTGCGAACCTTGCAGACATCTTGGTGCCTGGGTAAAGCTTAAAAAATACAAACACCTCGCCCTATGATGCCGACAAACATAAAATGTGCATAGAGTTAGCACAACCTATATGAATAGCGATGGAGATTATTAAAACAAATTCAAGGAAGGTGCCCTTCACTATTCACTTGCTCTCATTGTAAATATTGCGCCAACCCATTAGTTTGTGTAACCCGTTCGGTAGTAACATATTTTACAATGAATAATTATGTGTTTATTTTAGTATAAAGAGAGTGTAATAACCCTGATTACAAAATTACCGAATAATAACAACGAATTTGATGTGAAGATAGTGATGGTACTAAAAACATCATGAGGCATTGTTCCATCAGACATGCCGTCTCTTTAGAAAACAAAAATTCAGAAAAACCCCTGAATGTTGAAGTGGATCACGGATGTGATCAATTTTCCACATTAGAATAAGTCCCAACATTTTCACTATTTTTTCAAGTATGACACAGTGAAATGAGCTGAAATCGAATGTGATCCACTCCCATTTTCCGTAGAATGAGTGTCATCGAATCCGTATGCACTTTCACTATGTTGTCGAGACTGACACAATTAAATGAGCTGAAATTGAACATGATCCACTCTCATTCTCCGTAGAATAAGTGTCAGCAAATCTGAATACATTTCACTACTTTCTCATAAATGATAAAATTAAACTTTCACGGGTTGGTTTGTGTTTATAAACCTGATTCTTATGAAGTACGGATGCATTTACAGACATTTCACCAATGGTGTACAATTCTTTTAACTCTTTCTACCCGGAATTATTTCACGTGAATGGAAGGAATTGTTTAATAATTATGTTAAATCTTAAATGTTATAGTTATTACGAATAAAATAAATCTGCACCATAACTTTCGTCTGTCACATTGTTTCTAGAAGTTTGAAGTCATATCCCCATCATCCAGTCGATAGTATTTTAAGTATTATTAATGGCCTAAAATCTTCTACAGATGATTTTATTCGTAAATGAATAAAAATTGATTGACATAAAGGGCGCTTACCAGTTCTATATGTCAATCAATAATTCATGTATTCATGTATTTTGAATGGTATACAAATTTATGTAGACCAATCACCTTATGCGTTTTGTTCTGTTTTCTTATTGGTCGAAAATCAAGGTTAATAATGCATTTAATACACTCCCTCCCTCCCTCCCTCCCTCCCTCCCTCCCTCCCTCCCTCCCTCCCTCCCTCCCTCCCTCACTCACTCCCTCCCTCCCTCCCTCCCTCCCTCCCTCCCTCCCATCAAACCCCAGGGGACGAGGCCGAGGTCAGAAGGCGATGTAAGCGAATTTTCATCTGAGATTTTTATGGTTAGGTCTTTATTACTCTTTATTGCGATTACTATGAGTTTTTAACAGTCGCATCAATTAATATTAATGGTCTTAGAGACGATTTGAAAAGAAACATGCTCTTTGACTGTCTTAAAGATTGTAATTTCAATTTGGTATTTTTACAAGAAACTCATAGCGACCGCAATGATGAGGACATTTGGAGCAGACAGTGGGAAGGTCAAATACTTTTTAATCACGGGACTCGCCATTCAAAAGGGGTTGCAATCCTCACTTCAAAAAATTCTGGAATTATTATTTCTAATGTTAACAAAGATGACGATGGAAGGTGGATAAAAGGTGATATTAATTGGGACAATGAAGTGATTTCCGTAGCGTCTGTATATGCTCCAAATGATCTCCGTGGAAGGACCACTTTTTTTGATGGTCTGACAGATCGTATCATTGGGGACGAGAGTTGGATCACAGGGGGTGACTTTAATTGTAATTTAGATAAAATTCGTATTAATGATACCAGTCAAATTATTTTAAGAAATGTTGTTCAAGAAAAAGATCTCATTGATGTTTGGAGAATTCTTCTTCCTGATGATAATGGTTACACTCATTTTCACAAACCGACTAAAACACCGAATAGAATCGATTATTTTTTTGTGTCTTCCAACATGTTTAATAGAATAAATAATATTTCCTGTAGAGTAAGCGGCCTTTCAGACCATCAACTTCTCTGTAATAAAATTAACTGATAGTGAGGTTTCACATGGGCAAGGCAGATGGATCTGTAACAATAACTTTTTAGATGACGACGATCTTGTTTTTCGAGTAAAACATTTTGGAATTTTTGGAAAACCAAAACACAATCATGATAATTTAGTTGAGTGGTGGGAAATTGGGAAGTTCCGACTCAAAGAAATAATCCAAGAATATAGCAAAGAAAATCCAGGAATTCTAAAAGGACATTTCTCGTCTTCAGGAAAAATATAGGAAATTAATTAGTAATCCCACCGATGCCAATTATGATGAAATTAAGACCACTGAAGAAGCTATCAAAGCCTATGAATTTAAAGAATGGGAAAAATCTAAAATAAGAGCTAGAAACACAATTAAAACGGAAGGCGAAAAAGCTTCCAAATATTTTTAAATTTAGAAAAACAACAAATTCAAAAGAACAAAATGGAAAAATTATTGACTTCTGAGGGGAATTATGTTAGTCAGAGTCAAACCATGTTGACTGTTGTAAATGATTTTTATAGTAAATTGTACACTTCTGAGGATATCTGCCTTTCTAATATGAACGTTATTTTGAATTATATGATTCCTAACGTCGTTCCTGCGGATATTTTTCAAAGTTCCGAGAATGATTTCACGCTACTTGAATTAAAAAATGCCCTTTTCCAAATGAATAAAAATAAATCCCCCGGCATTGATGGCCTCACAGTGGAATTCTACCAAACATATTGGGATATTATCGGTATAGATTTCTTTGAAGTCGTTAATTACAGTTTTCAAAAAGGTTTTTTAGGTCATTCTATGAATATTGCCCTCATCCGACTCATTTACAAAAATGTCGGAAGTAAATTTGATTTGAAAAATTGGCATCCCATCAGTCTATTGTGTGTGGATTATAAAATTCTCGCTAAGACTCTTACTAATCGTCTGAAAAATATTATGCCTTTTATAATCGGAGAAGAACAATCGTGTGGTGTGAAATTTAGGAAAATTCAAGACAATCTTATGATTCTCAGGGATACAATAGATTATATAAATTGGGAAAATTTAGGTGCAGCTGCTGTTAGTATAGATTTAGAAAAGGCCTTTGATAGAATCAATTGGAATTACATGTTTGCAGTTATGGATAAACTAGGTGTTCCCCCGTTTTTGATTCGAGGAATCAAACTTCTATACAGCCAACCGAGCTGTCGTATAATAGTTAATAACTACATAGGGTCTCCCGTTGAAATAACTCGCGGTATCAGGCAGGGATGTCCATTGTCCCCACTCCTTTTTTCTCTCTGTGCTGAAGGACTAGCTAATCTTTTTAGAATTAACAATGAGCTTAACCCTTTCAATACCGAGCTATATTTGATCAGTCATGCCTTGGTTGCTACCGGTTTTTGCATAGCATGTTCAGTTCTTTACCAGAGACTTTTTAACAACTTTCAGTGTATAGCGCCCTCACTCAACAACATCATGAAAGGCCACTCTTGCAATGACAACAAATAACTCCACAAGTTATGACAAGAAAAATATTGACCAATAAAACAAATGCTTGTTTTGTTTATGGGTGGTTCATAAACCCCAACGTAATAGGTGATATATTTTAGGTTCAGGTGAAAGGAATGTTGCGGTAATTGCACAAAATTTATTTTACTGTAGCAGTAGTCAAGTTTAAATGAAGGTTGCTCACATACCCAACCCCACCCATTTCAAGATTGCTTAATATCACTATTTCTCCCCTCCCCCATTTCAATGTTGTGTTGCTGGTGTGCACTGTCACTTCAACATTGAAATGGGGAGGGGGGGAGACGGAAGACCACAATCAAAATGTTTATCACACACATGTGAAACTTCTCAAAGCATGGCAGAACACACATTGGCTTTTGACACTGTTTACAAATCATACGAGTTTGTTTCCGCTTGGCTTTAGTGATGCAAATGACACAGTTGCATTTTTTGCTGGGTGAGCAACATTGAAATGGGGGGGGGGGGGGACACCTAGAACACAATCCAAACTACATTGGGTAAATGTTTATCACACACTGTGAAACTTCTCAAATCATGGCAACACACACATTGGCTTTTGACACTGTTTACAAATCATACGAGTTTGTTTCCGCTTAGCTTTAGTGATGCAAATGACACAGTTGCATTTTTTGCTGGGTGAGCAACATTGAAATGGGGGGGGGGGAGGGACACCTAGAACACAATCCAAACTACATTGGGTAAATGTTTATCACACACTGTGAAACTTCTCAAAGCATGGCAGAACACACATTGGCTTTTGACACTGTTTACAAATCATACGAGTTTGTTTCCGCTTGGCTTTAGTGATGCAAA
>CM055819.1:41977056-41995287 GCA_029582265.1 Zoroaster sp. YZ-2022
AGATGTTGTATGGCGTTAAGAATCTCTGTGATTCGAGACGACTTGAGCTTGGTTCTCAAGCTCAGATGCTTGAATATTGTGCAGTAACGAGTGAAAAGCAAGGTAGTAGATTACTCGACGGAGAGAAGGAAGAATGTCATGAGGACAAGGTTTATATACGGAATGGAGTGAACGCAAACAAAAGATGTTACGTAATTGTCTCACTGAGCCGTGCATGTCGTTCCGATAACGAAAGAAATGTCACTTCTTAGGTGTATCAGTGGCAGTACTTGGGATGCCGACTGCAAAACCTTATTCCACCTTTACACAGCGCTTATAAAACCTATAATTGAATACGGATGAAGCATTTGAATCTGCGTCCACTTCATTAAAACTGAAACTCGACAGTGTGCAGTATCAAGCTTTAAAAATATGCACTGGAGCTATCCAAGGTTCGGCTCTTTACAAATTACAAATTGAATGTGGGGACCCCCCTCTTTCCCTACGTCGTAAATTTTTATGTAACTTATATGGAACAAAAATAAATGCTCACAAAAATCATCCTAACCATTACCTCAAACAAGACAACTGGCAAAAATTTTACTATGTTGATAAGTGGACCCTTACCCCCCATAATACCCCTTTTGAAGCTAAATTCTCCTTTAACTCCTAACGGTTTTCCCCTAATAAATCCTTTCCCTTTCTGGCATTATTACAATCCTATCATATCTTCAGAAATTTTATCACAAGTGGCCCACATATCTAATATCAACCATAAATGCTATATTAGTACTGAAATCATTAACACAATCTGGAAAAACTCGCTTCAAATATATACTGATGGTTCTTATAACCCTACCTCGAATACAGTCGGATGTGGAATTTATATCCCACAATTTAAATATGCTAAAAATACCAGACTTAATAACGAAATATCCATATTCTCTGCAGAACTCTTTGCCATACTACTCGCCCTAGAATGGATTGAAGACGTCAAACCTCTACACACATGTATCTTTAGTGACTGTCTTAGCGCCATTCAAGCCATTTCCAAACCAATCCCACAAAATAAAATTGTTTGCGATATACGTCATATTTTAATTAATATTCAACATCAAGGAAACACTGTTATTTTCGAATGGATTCCCGGCCACTGTGGAATTGCTGGAAATGAAAAAGTAGACCAAATTGCCAAATCGGCCACCCAGAAAAATTATACTGATTACCATATTATTCCACTATCAAATAACGAAATTAAACATATTCTTAAAAACCAACTCAAAGAAAATTGGACAAAAGACAATTCCCAAATCCCACCCTTATCTAAATTCTGATTATGACCTTTCTTTCATCTTTTCAACATGGGGAATGAAACGGCGAGAAGAAGTTATATTACACCGATTACGTCTAGGTACATGCAGAGGACTAAAAGACTTTCTCTATAAAATCGGCAAACACCCCGATGGATTATGTGAACTATGTAATACCCGCGAAAACATTGAACACTTTTTACTTAATTGCCCT
The DNA here is from genome assembly GCA_029582265.1 of Zoroaster sp. YZ-2022. Taxonomy (NCBI): domain Eukaryota; kingdom Metazoa; phylum Echinodermata; class Asteroidea; order Forcipulatida; family Zoroasteridae; genus Zoroaster; species Zoroaster sp. YZ-2022. Next base: position 41,978,560 of record CM055819.1, read on the forward strand.
AAATATAACACCCAAAGACACATTCTTCAAAAAAACCTCAAGCTATCAAATACACAAATGACATTAAAACATCTTCTGGGACAAAAACATAATTCTTACCAGGTTATAAAATAGCTATACAACTGTAATATTAATATATAACTGTATATTATTGTATATAACTTAATAGTAAACTCCTGATTTTGGTGGTGTTGCATATTTTATGGTGAAGGACGGAAGTTGGAAATTGGCCGGACATGTGTCACTGTAACATCACCTGGAGGATGCGGACCTGCAAACTCAGCCGGCGGGAGCCCGGGCTCTTAAATTGACGGTACACGGTCCGACCTCGCGGGAAAATAGTGACACCATATGTCTGGAGGATTACTGGCGCCCCCAACTTCACCATAGATATTTTCTTTCCTTTACAGCTAACATCTTTCCCAGTACAGCTAACCGCATTCAGTCTTTGGCACACAGGGCACATCAAATGCCAAGTGCCATTAAAACTTACAACAACAACAACAACAACATGAACAATGACACTACATCATGCCACGGATGACGCAACATCAGAGAGATCGGGCACTTGGAATGTTGCAAGTTGGCCAGAGCACAAGGCAAGTTGCCATACTGTTCAACGTCCACCAGTCCACTGTTGTTCGCTTACAACAAAGATTTGATGCTACGGGAACCTCTGATGACCGTCCAAGACCAGGCAGACGATGGGTAACCACCCCAGACCAAGACCGACATATGCGGCTCCATCACCTGCGCTACAGATTCCGGCCAGCTACAGAAACAGCTGCAGTCAGTATCGGTACTCACAACAGACCTGTGAATGCCAGAACTGTGCGAAACCGTCTCCGCCAGGAAGGCATTCGGCCGCGTCGGCCATTCACTGGTGCCATCATTACCGCCCGTCATCGTGCTGCACGTATGCAGTGGTGCAATCGGCATCTCCGGTGGACCCTCCAAAGATGGGGAAGAGTTGTTTTCTCGGATGAGAAAAAGTTCCAATGTTTCAGGGCCGATGGGAGAGAGCGAGTCTACAGGAGAGTGCATGAGAGATATGCTGCTGTTTGCGTGCGACAGACGAACAGATGGGGTGGTCCAAGCGTGATGGTCTGGGCAGGAATATCGGCAGACCAGCGGACTGTGCTGCACTTCATCGATGGGAATCGGAATGCTCTGCGATACCGCCACGAAATCCTGCAGCCCATTGTTATTCCATTACTGATGTCGTTGGGCCAGATGCGACATTCCAGCAGGATAATGCACGACCGCACGTGGCTCGTGGCTTGTCTGTGTCGCCAGTTCCTCGAGGACAATGAAATAAGGGTTCTTGGTTGGCCTGCATTAACCCTTTCGATCTCACGGGCTCTAAAAAGAGCCTTTGTTGTGATACGCTTCGATCCCGTGGGCTCTAAAAGGGGCCGGGAATCGGCATGCCCTTGACGACCACGGCTACTTCATTCACCACCTGAAAATGCTTGAGTGTTTTTTTGGTTTGGCGCCCTCTATTGACAGGAATGAAGTGTTTAAAAGTTCATAAAAGAAAAAAGCGCGTCACTTTTTGCGGTTTGCCTGCAAGTGTCCATTAGCTTTCCACAACGGTCAGTTTTTAGTTGCAATCATAATAATAATAATAATAATAAAGATTTTTAGCGCGCACAATAATAATAAAGATTTTTAGCGCGCACATATCCATCATGATGGAAACGGACATAAATGATGGCATTTTGGCTGAGATTTTGGCAGACAGTGGCTCAGAATCAGATGACGAAGTAACGGATGACGACAGCACATTACAACTTCCAGCGGAATTCGTTCAAGAGGTAGGCGTAAATCACAGTAAAAAAGTGAATAACATGAATAACTAACAGTTAACGTTACTCTTCCTGGCCCAATGCAAACTAATGTAATTCAACGATATTTCCTAGGCTATAGCGTAAATATTGGATGCATTTTTTTTTATATGCTCAACGTGGAACAACTGTTGGAGTTGAGGAATGTAAATTTAGAAAATGGATCCCTTAGGCTTGAATAGGATTGACCAAATCCCCACCCCCTGGACTGGGTCAAAAAAGTCGGGTGCAACAAAGTGCTCAAGTGAAAATGTACAATTTTTAGTAGTTTGTTGGGGTAATATTTGTATTCATTGAAACAGCAAGTTGATGTATAGATATAGCATAGAAATTTTAACATCCACCCATAGCCGGTCGTGCTATTTTGCGTCAACAAGCTGAAAATGCACTCTTAGTCTCAAGCTTCCAAAAGAATAGCCTCGTATTCGAAAGGCCCTTATAAGTCGTACTATGCAAGAAGTTGGGGGAATTCACATTCACAGTCCCACATTAAAACGAAAATTTATCGGCAACGAGTTTTGGAGAGTGGATGGAGGCCGCCATATTTCTTTTCTCAGCACAATATTCATTTTGCGCATGACTCCCAGTGGCCTGTGCACATGCAGCAAAGTAGCATTGAGATAATGTATTTACAAATGTAGGACCGAGATTAATCCTCCTTTGCCTTGTTTTTCTGTTGCAGCCTACCTACCAAGGTGACAGCCGGCCGAGATCAAGGAGGACTTGATAGAAGTCCTCGTCCCGAAGTTTCTCAACCTGTATAACCCTGCGCAGAATCTGTCTCCAGACGAGAGTATGTTGAAATTCAAGGGACGCTTAAGTTTTGTTCAGTACATGCCTAAAAAACCTATCAAACGGGGTATTAAAGCCTTCTCCCTGAACGATCGAGTCCAAAACGGGATACATGTGTGCTTGGAAACTGTACACAGGAGCTGACGACACACAAACAGTTTATGATGCAGACGTACATGTAGATTCCAAGTCACAGACTGCCATCCACCAAACCCAACAGTTGCAGGAAAAGTCGTCATTGATCTGGTCCATGGACTTGAGATTACTATACTAGCCCAGCTCTTTTAGCTAAACTTTCTAAACTAGGATTCGGATGTTGTGGAACTGTTCGTTACACTACACAGGAATACCCAGGCCGCAAACCCCAAAACCATAAAATGAAGAAAGGAGATGACCCTTTTTTTTGGTGAAAGGTGGGCAATTGTGTATCGTTTGGCAAGACAAAAAATCTGTAACACTTTTAACTAATGTAGGCAACACCCATTTGTCCAAAAAGCAAATTCGGTGTAATAAGAGCACAAGTGGATTTCGTGATGTTATGAAGCCCAATTGTATTGAAGATTACAACACAAACATGGGTGGAACTGATCTTGCCGACCAATCATACATACAGAAGCTTGAAATGGTGGAAAAGAGTTTTCTCCATATGCTGAATATCTGTATTGTCAATAGCAGAGTAATATTCACCAGCATAGCAGGGAACAAAAATGTCAGTATCCTTAATTTTCGTATAGGGATTGTACAGGGCTTGCTGTTGGGTTGGGAACGTAACGCAACACGTCAGTTGAGATACCATAATCCTATCGAGTTGACAGGGCAACAGCACTATCCTGGCAAAAACCCCAGTGGAAAGAAACGCGACTGCATTGTTTGCAGTAACCGCAAATTAGGCAGGCGAAAACAAACAAAGATGATCTGTAAACAATGTACACAACCTATGTGCATAGTTCCTTGCTTTGAGAAATACCACTTGATTGTAAATCTGTACTATTTGCCTCCAACCCCCCCCCCCCCCCAATTCAATGTTGGGAAAGGTCGGACGAGCCGCAGATTACAGTCCAAACCAACATTTAATTGGGGTGGGGGTGGGGGTGGGGTGTTAGCATGGATTATGATGTATGTACACTGAAAACCAAAAAAAAATCCCCCAAAATCTCATCCAAGTTATTGTTTTTGACATGGAAAAGAAATCTTATACATGTACCATATTTGCATGTATTTATTACAAATTCTCTGAAATATCACCCATTTGTATTTTCTTCAGTGTAAATACTGATCTAATTATTTCATTGTTTTGCTTTTACACTTAAAAAATATGCACAATATTTTCCTCCCTTTGTATACCCATTTTTACCATCAGTTTAACATACAAATATATCTGAGCCATTTGGTATGTACAGTACACATGTACAAAAAAGTGTCTATTACTGCAGAGTGAGGGCGCACTTCAATGAAATTGTGAAAAACCCACTGGTGCTGGAGTGACATTGGGCTCCTAATTACTGTGGTAAAGAAGGGTACTCTCTTACATAACTGGCTGGTAATGAAAGGGTTAATACATGTACCACGAACAAAATAACGCGGGTATGGATTCACTGTTTTCTTTCCTAAGGTATTCATCTGAACATGCGTATGACTCTGTAACCCCTTACACTGCACACTCGTATACAAACCCCCACACACATGCATTGTATTACATTGACCTCACGCTGTGTTGGCTACCGAGCGAGATTCAAACTAATTTGCCTTCTCTGTGGCATAAACAAACCTTGGGTGAATGTGTTAATTAAAGGGTGATTAACTTGCTTAACTTTTCTTTACAAACCCCACTCCTATGGGGTTGTCGCATACAATGTAATTATTATTTATTCGGCCATAATAGAGGACAATCTTTACGAAATGTGTTCTTATAATGGTCAAAGTTTTACCAGAAATAATAATCTTTAGTGTCCGGAAATTGAGCTACAGGTGGTAAAAAAATCACGTTTTTCTTTCTTCTAGGCCAATTTCTTAATTATTTTCTCCAAATTGCAGTCATTCATAAAAGTTAGTCCTCCGTCCATTTTCTTTTTGTTTACATTATTATATCAATCGCTAAAACAGAGACAATATTACGAAAACAACTGCGACATGTTCGGGTGCTTTTCAAAGTGAATTTCGCCGAGTGTAACGTTACTTTGTGGTATGATCTATACGGTATCATCAAGCTTGATTTTGATTATTAAAAATTCGTCAAGAAAATGAGTGGCTCACCTTGGTTTGAAAGTGCGATCATTATTGTGTGCCGAAATTATTCTAAATCTCACCACTACATATATAAATGAATGCTCATTTTGTTAATTTTCAAAAACTATTATTAAGTTAGTAACGTTTCTAGAGTTCATTTGAATACGGCCGTAGTGATCGTATGAAAGCGCACGTGTGAACGGAACACAGTACTATTGTGTATGGCTCATTGCTCCATGTTCCAACCCCCAAACTCGGGAGAAGAAAAAATAAACATTGCGAAGCTAAAAAAAAAAAGTTTTTCATTTCGGGAATTTCGCCCGTAATTAATTCATTTGCAGAAAAATATTGAATGCACATAGAATTTTAGGCATTGCGGATAAATCCTTGCAGATTGCTGGGAAATAAAGTTGCATGTACGGATGCACATAGGTAAAACATGCACGTGTTCACTGTTGCATCAACACCGTCGCGTCGTGAAGTCATCGTTGACCACGTAAGTCGCACGGACGTACCCCCGGCGTGGTCTGGACACACGGAAACAAACCCAGTTGGGACAGGTCCCTTGGTATTTTATGGTTGTAAATAAACATGTAAACGTTATTTCGGGAAATGTTTATTATTAAACCACAATAGTGAAAAAAATCTGTCGCAATTTGTATCGCAAAATCTGCGATATATTGTTTGAAATTCCATCGCAGATTGTCCAAATTACGTCGCATTTTGCGATACGATACAGGGGAAATCGTCACTGTCTATTCACCAGGCAGGTTCTATTGTTGTGAAGGTTGTAAATGATGTGAGCTGATGACTCTACCAGATTCTCATTATTTGATATAGCATGGCCATGATAGAGTTCCCCAAAACACACTTGTTCTTTCGAGGACAACAATTCATTTTACACATTGTTTAACATTTTAGTCATGATATTGAGACAGGAGTTTAAATCATGTCTGAAAATTTCAAGTCATACATGCATACAATAAATTGCTATGGAGAAAATTTAAAAAAAATAAGACTTGTACATACCATGCACTGTGTACTCCTTCGAATGGATCACAATCCTATTTTTGGTATTTTTCCCAATTTTTTATACTTGGTTTAAACTTTTAAAAATTACACATGATACTGAGACGGGTTTAAATTTTAACATCATATAGGCCTAGTACATGCACAAAATAAATTGTTATGAAGAAAATTGTTATGAAGACTTGCACTTCTACGAGTTTGAGTGAATCACGAGTATCGCCAGTGTGCCGACAATGCAAACTTTTTTGCCGGGGCTGGTGTAGTCAATCGTCTGGCACACCGGCACCTCACTCTTATGTCATCAGTGACCCTACAGATGGTCCCAACACCGCATCCATGCAGTAAGACCTACATGGCAGAGCCCTTTGCGTGTCCACATGGAATTTTATTAAATTATTTCAGAAGCAAAACCTGTCAGATTATAGTTATTCACGGCGGTAGAGGATTAAAAAGTAAAACTAATTCCACAATCCTTTTTTAAGCATACAAATTTTGGACCAGTAGAAAAAGTTATTTGCCGCTATGTGGACGTACAATCACGGTACAAGAAAAGTACCATAAAATGTAGGCTGGGACTAATTCAAGGTTCACTTTGGGCGAGCATTTAAATTTGCTGCCGTTGGTCAGTAACCATAGTTTCAAATGGCTCCATTGGAACAATTTGATCTTCAGGTCACAAATAATTAGGCATTAATTCAACAGAGATGAATCCGTTGAAAATAGTATACTGTTTATAATGAGCCTACGCCTCGTAGTTCGGTCTAGTGGTTCATTGTTAAACTTACACATCATTTTAAAATTCAAATTTAAAGTCAGAGATCTTATAACGGAATATTAGCTCTATTTAAGTAGTATTATTTTTCCATAGACGAAACAATTCTTTATTTCCGTAATTTATGTCAAAAGAGGGCAAGGGGGCTGCCATCCCCCATGAGCTACACTACCAGCTAGTAGGCCTAGGCTGATAAATTTGGCTAAAGACTTAACTGGTGAATTTAAATCAAGTTGGCAGTCAGAATTATGGGCTGTCGGAATAGTCAGCAATCCTATAAGCGATACATATTTGTTTCTTTTTCTAAATTACATGATTTGAATACTACATATCTGAATACAAAGTTATAGTTAATTTATGTATCTTAATAATTGTATCATTTGTCAATACGGTAAATATAGTAAGGGTTTTCAGTTATGGGCAAAACATATTTAAAAAATGAGAATCAGTGGTAAATGCGTAAAGTGAGATTTTCCGTGTCAATCATGGCCGATTTTACATTGAACAATTAATTTTAAGATAAGACAACATAATTATATATTATGAAGCATTACCTCCAAACCCATATCATGGCCTAGGTAGTAAATAAAATAAACAATGAGACAGTTTAAGCGAAGGAAGTTATATACATGACTTGAACATTCACTGATTCTATTATTTCTATGTTTGTTTAGACCATTGTGATTCGTTTACACTTTGCGTGACCTTTAGACTACCCAGGAGATTTCCCGCCAGGCAAAAGCATTTGCATGCATCAGACTCAGAGTTTGTACATTTTGTACTTCTCCACATCATAAATATCAAGAATTTATTTAATATTTAGATGTAATTTGAGATGCCATTTGAGATGTATATATATATTTTAAATAAACCATATTAAGAATGTGTTTGCAGATATCTCAAAATATCAGCATTTATGGTTTATTGTCACACCAGTGTACATCTGGTGGCATATTCTATTACAAACCAGACATATTCAAAGTTACATCCAGACATCATTAATCATACGTCCAGTTGAAGTTTGAAAGCTAGTATGCTTTTTGAAAGTCATCCGAGCGTAATGGCTCATTTCAATACGTTTCATAAGACTAAAAATACAAGAATTGATGTGCACTTTTTCTTTCACGCCAAAATAATTAAATGGGTGAGCCCAGGTTGTTTGTGTTAGTGACTTTCCAAACATCAATGTAGGCTATACATCAGTGTACATGTACATATACCGGTAGCTTCAGACTTCAATTTCGATCCGAAACCAGTGAAAAGATAAAGCGAACCACAATTTGCTTCCCGTTTAGATAACGCGCTGGGAAAATGGAAAATAAACAAAATATGACTCCCAAAGTGGATCTCAAAAGTGCTTATCGGTATGTTCCCTGTCATCTCGATGACTTATTTTTATGGCACTAAACTTCCATTTGGAGCTAAACGTGCGCCATGTATTTTTCATAGATTAACTCCGTCTGTCTCTCGTATGATGCAATATCGTGTGCAACATCGTGTGCAACATCGTGGTTGTAATGGAATCGTTGCTTCCCTGGATAATTTTTTCATCAAAATTGAAAATACACGAGATGCTTGTGAATTGCATTTTAATTACTTGTTTTACTTTAAGGTTAGTATTTAATATAAATTGGTCAAAGATGGATAGCCCTTCCCAAACAATCACTTGTCTTGGTATCTTAATTTATACCAATGTTATAAAATACCACAGGAAAAAACTTGATTGTTCATTGAACTACTTCAGGAGTGTTCACTGCCATCTAGTCTGCATATTTTATTAAAAACCAGACATATTCAAAGTTATTCATCCGTCCAGTTGCAGTTTGAAACCTAGCTATGCTTTTTGCAAATCATCTGAGCGCAACCATCGTTTGACTCATTTCAATACGTTTCATATGACTAAAAATACAAGAAAGGATCTGCACTTTTTTTCTTTTGTTGCCTTTATTACAGCCAAGTAAGAGCCAGTGATTTCGAAAACATAATTTGTATCTATGCATGATGAGACCCACGTAGGCCCAATGCACTATGTACTTGGGTTAACTCATATGGGGAACACAGTGTCAGATGTGTCTCTTTTTTTTATTGAAACTCATATTTGATTAAAACAAGTGACAGATCTTTCGAAGTTTGTTCCTAGGTTTTCAATCTAAATGTTTAAGAGAATGTGGAATCAGGAGATCACTGATGATCATGAGGCAGATGGACCAGAGCTGTTAGCTTGGAGTGAAGAAATAAGTTCTTATTCAGTGTACAAAAGTGTATTAGGAATTCAGTATTCATGTAGAAATATATTGGAATAAGGAACTGGGTTAATTCACCTCTTAATGAGTTGCCAGTTATATCTATGTACAGTACTTTGAAATCAGAATGGTGGTTTATAGCTGTACTCTACCACTTATTGCCCATTGTGTACTAATTGTAAACAACTAACCCAATAACAATGGCAGTCAGTGTACCTTCAGATATGGTGTCACTCTTAGTTGAACTTAAAAGAGATCTGTAAACAAAAGGCAGACTTGACCCTTCCTTAATCCCAACACAAAGCAAGATTATATTTCAGACATTTTCTAATCACAAGATTCTGACAATATGGGTAGAATGTCTTAAACCTAAGCTGGTTAGCGTTTTCATCAGTCATTTAAATGTCTTAAACGTAAGCATCTTAACGTTTCAGACATTTAAATGTCTTAAAAGTTATTCCTACTTAAGTTTAGGACATTAAATGTCTTAAACGTAAGCTGTATTACATTTCAGACATTTAAATGTCTTAAACCTAAGCCCCATTGTACTGTTTAAGACATTTTGTCCCTAACAATAGCGTTTAAGACATTTCCCTGTTCATAGTGTAATACTATTAACAATAGTAGGCAATTTGACTACAGTAGTGTCACTAGTTCCTAAGTAATACTGTGGTGGCTGCACTGGCACATACCGGCACTTTTCTCACTAAACTAAATCACCTTTATTGAGATAATGAAACAGTCATATCTTGGAGGAAGGAAGAGGTCACATGTATTCTATTCTATTCTAAAGCCTAACTTAAAGGCATTTTTCTTAAGTTGCATAATTTTTGTGAAGTTACATCAAACCATCATTCTGATAATAACATATGACTCTGAGGGATTTCTGTGTGTTTTGTTAGCATAATCCATTATTCTTCATCCCTCTTTGAAAACATAATATTGTTTTTACATGATACGTTTGTATTTCAGATCAACGTTTGATCATGCTTGCTATGACTTAGTCAACCATCCATATAGTTTATACTACTTGGGGGTAAGGATGACAAACATCATGTAAGTTTTTATGTAGTCAAACAATTATTTATAAATTTTTGATGAAGCCATTCTCCTCAGGATCTCCTTCTCACACCTACCATCTTCTGTAATTAGGTGGCCTAGGTAAACAATGCTTGACACCTGTTGCAATTTATTCCCATTTAGTCTTACATTGATGTTTGGCGCTACCTCTCGCTTTTGTTTTGGTCACATTTATCTTCATTCCCCATTTTTCACCTTCTTCGTTAACAGCATTTAATAAGACTTGTACATTATGTTCACTGTCAGAAATGAGAACCGTATCATCTGCGTAACGTAGATTATTAATATTTATCCCTCCAACTATGATTCCCTTCTTATCCTCAACAGCCTTGAAAATGCGCTCCACATACAAATTGAATAAGCTAGGTGATAGCACACAGCCCTGTCTGACTCCTCTCTTAATTTGAAACTCACTGGATAAACCATGCTCTGTTCTGACGCTTCCACTTTGTTGCCAATACAAACCAGCAATTATCTTTAAATCCCTGTTATCCACACCAACCTCCTTCAAAATGTGAATTAAATGATCATGTTTAACACAGTCAAATGCTTTACTGTAATCAATGAAACATGCAAACACCTCCCTATTAACCTTTAAAGCCCTGTTCGCAGATGATCCTCAGGTGAAATATTCCTTCTCTTGTTCCGGTGCCTTTCCTGAAACCACTCTGGAATCTACTTATTTCTGCTTCGACCCTGATAGAGATTCGTTGTTGTATGATTTTAAGAATCAGCTTTGTTAATTGGCTCATTAAGCTGATGGTCTGATAATCTGTACAATTTTCTGCTTTGATCTTTTTCGCTATAGGAATGAAGATGGATTCTCATTTCTACCGGAATGTAACCACTGAAGTATATTCTGTTGCAGAGGTTAGTCAAGTGTTTGATGTTTACGTCATCCAATGCTCTGAGTGCTTCTACTGGTATTTCATCAGGCCCAGCAGCTTTCCCATCTTTCATCCCTTTGATTGCTTTCTCAACCTCCTCTTGCATAATTTCCTCACCAACATCTGGCTCAATCTTTGAATCTCTCTCCTCTTTCATCTTTTATATAACTCTTCCACATATTTAGCCTATCTTTCAAGAATGTCCTCTTTATCGAATAGGACATTTCCATCTTTATCCCGTATGCAGCCATCCTCTTCTTTTGCTATTGCCCGTCATTTCTCTTACTTTCTTGTGCATCTTCTTCACTTCAAAATCTTTCTCCAACTGTTCTATTTCCTTGCATTGTTTTTTGAGCCATTCATCTTTAGCCTTTCTACATGCTCCTGTGATCTTTCTGTGAAGCCTTTTGTATTCAGACCTATCAGAATGCGCTGCCTTCTTTCTTTCCTCCATCATGTTCAGAATTTCGTCTGTCATCCAGACTGAAGATTTTGTTTTGATCGATTTCGGAAGGACTGACTTCAAAGATGTGTTAATGCAATCTTTTAATTCCTGCCACTTACTTTCCACCACAACCTCTTCATTCACTATAGACTGCGCAGGCTCATTTTCATTGAACACTTCAAATCCATTTGCTATCTCTATGTTGTACTCTATTTTTGTCCTTTCAGATTTTAACATTTCCAAATCAAACATATTCTTCCTTTGACTTTTCTTTTTGGCTGGTATTTTAGGATGTTAATAACCTGTCGTCATTTAAAGTGCATGCTAGGAATCTGGTGACAAACCCAGTAGCATGCAAATCATTTGACGTACACAGGCATAATGGTGCATCACATCTGTACAAGATGTGTTGTCATTCAATTGAGAATGCTTAAAATGTTTATTGTTTCTTTTTACATTGATTGATTCGCCATCATTTTATAGGTCTTATGAATTCTTTGGCATGTATCATCACCAACTATGCTGAGTTTGTATTAGCAGAACCATAATTATGAATAACAGTTTAGAAATTTCAATTTCTAGAAAAACTTAAAGGGGACCACACCAACATAATATTATATACATTGGTATCAGTATATATTGAACATACATGTATCTACATGTACATGTCATTGTATGCAGCTCATCATATCATAACTAGACACAAGTATTAAACCTTCACACTTTCAATATAAAGTCCCCCTTTTCAATCTGGATTGGAACCATGATTGAACCCTTGTCATACAAATGTGTCACACAAACAGCCATTTGTGTTACTGCTACGAGGTGTGTCAGAGTCCATATAACTTTGTGATCCAATGGCCAGCCAGTTGAAGTTGATACATTCTTCAAAGGAGTTTTTTTTTAATGCATGTTTCAAATGAATTTATATGGACCTATCCTATCTGTGGCAGTCTGTACCTTCATGGGAATTGTTTTTTCAGGACGTAAAGACACATCTAGGTCTTTCTAGGTATTTTTAACATATTAGAACAATAATTGTACTGAGGATTTTTTTGGACTGGACCCAAAAATCCTTATAAGTGTAGTTATTAAACAATATATGTTGGGTGATCTAGTAAAATGTATATTGCCGACTGTGAATCCTAGGAGTTGGGCCATGTAACATACCCCCAATCTTCGTTAGTCTCGATTGGTATACATTTTGCCAGATTAGTCAATTAAAGTTGCTATGTATGTATGCAAGCATTGGGATAGTTCAACCCAAGTGCTGACCATCAATCCCATAAACACAAGTTGGTGTAAAGATATTAGAGGGACAGTATCGTCACGATCAGAGCAGACTTTCTACAGGGCATGGAATCGGTGTCTTAGTTTAAGATAAACACACTTAAGTTAAAACTGAAAATTACTGGCTCATTTATGCAGCAGCAACGCGAATAGATATATGACCTTACTACGTGAGTATTATTTTCAGTCACTGAGTTAATCTAGAACTTGAACTCTGATTCCATGCCCTGTTGATCGTGACAATATTGCCACCTTTAAACAATAACTTTAAAATGACTATTTATGAACGTGTATTTTCAACAGTTAAAGAGAAATAAATATTCAATTTACAGTTATCCTTCAAATTACAATGTGTTGTCTCCTAGGCCATCCTGACAAGGTAAGCATGTGTTCCTTATAGAAAGATGCACTTATTTATGGCAATTTTCTATGGAAATGTAACGGTTTATAAGGTTATGATTCAGCTAAATGTTACATAAAAAACACGATTTCTTTTTATTTGATTGCTTGCCATAGATAAGGCTTCTTAATACATGGAAGACATGCTTATCTCATTAGAATCCAGGTCAACATTAATCTGAGCCATGAGTCCAGGTTAGATATGACCCAACCCTTTCCAGGTGAGAATGGCCCGGAAAGTTGGGTCAGATTATTTGACTACTTTTCCGGGTCAAATAATCTGACCCAACTTTTTGGGTCATTCTGAACCGGAAAGTGTCAGGGCATCTCCAACCCGGAGTATGGGTCAAATCAGACCCAGGAGTTTGAGAGTGTGTTGGCTTACGTGTTGGCTCGATGCTGGTTCAAAGTCAATGATACAAAAGGCTCAACATTGGTCCAATGTTGGACTATGTTGGCTCAGTGTTGGCTCGATGCTGCTTCAAAGTCAATGATACAAAGGCCCAATGTTGGTCCATTGTTGACCTATGTTGGCTCAATGTTGGCTCGATATTGGATCAAAGTTTATGATACAAAGGCTCCAACATTGGTCCAATGTTGGACCATGTTGGCTCGATGTTGGTTAAAAGTTAATGATATAAAGGCCCAACGTTAATTCAATGTTGGAATGAGTTGACTAATTGTTGGCTCAATATTGGCTTAAAGGTAACGATACAAAGGCCCAACATTGGTCCAACGTTGGCCCAATGTTCACGTTGGGCCAACGTTGGGCCAACTTTTACATTGGCCCAACGTAATGCCGATGAGCAAAATTACGTTGGGCCAACGTTGACAGCCAACGTTGGCCCAATGAAACCGTTCCGTTGGCCCTACGTTGGGCCAATGTTGTGATGTTATCTGGGTATACCTTATTGGAAGTTAATCCCACTAGACAGGTAACAGTCCTCACGGTGCTTGTTCGTTGCTCGAGCTTGATCGAATGTGTTATAGTTTTGTGAAAAGAATTAGTGAAATACTATCAAGACAAGGAAATATGTATTGTGTCCATACGTACATTTCAGCCTTAGTTTCATGCATTTTTCTTGCTTTTGGTTGGCTATACCGGTACTGTGTCCTAATTATTTGTGAAGGTTAATTATTGGTACTGATTCTTGATGGATTTGTTAGTTTGATGTCTCAAATGAATTCAACATTTAAGTCTATTTTAGGCGTTTCATAAAATTATAAATGTATCGCTCTTGTTTGTGCCGATTTGACGGTCCAACGTTGGACCAATGTTGGGCCTTTGTAACATTGACTTTGAGCCAGCATCGAGCCAACATTGAGCCAACACACTCTAAAAACTCCCGGTCAGATTTAACCCATACTCCAGGTTGATATGCCCCGACACTTTCCAGGTCAGAATGACCAAAAGTTGGGTCAGATTATTTGACCCGGAAAACAAGTCAATTAATCTGACCCAACTTTCCGGGTTATTCTCACTCGGAAAGGGTCGGGTCATAGGCCTATCCAACCCGGACTCACGGCTCAGATTAATGTTGACCCGGATTCCGAGTCTAATAAGATAAGCATGTCTTCCATGTGTTAAGAAGCCTTATCTATGGCAAGCAATCAAATAAAACAAATTTCTTGTTTTTTATGTAATATTTAGCTGAATCATAACCCTATAAACTGTTAAATTTCCATAGAAAATTGCCATAAATGAGTGCATCTTTCTATAAGGAACACATGCTTACCTTATTAGGATGGCCTTGGAGACAAACACATTGTAATTTGAAGGATAACTGTAAAATGAAAAGAAACAAACAATAATGAAAATGATCTTCTGATTGTTATATGTATTTATTTCTCTTTAACTGTTGGAAAATACATGTTCATAAAATAGTCATTTTAAAGTTATTGTTTAAATGTGGCAATATTGTCACGAACAACAGGGCATGGAATCAGAGTTCAAGTTCTAGATTAACTCAGTGACTGAAAATAATACTACGTGGTAAGGTCATATATATATATATATATATATATATATATATATATATATATATATATATATATATATATATATATATATATATATATATATATATATTAGTGTTAATGGCACCTTAGGGAGACATTTCGTGGAGTTAGAGAGCACATTAAGGAGACAATGTTGTGTCTCCTTAATGTTTTCTGCACCCACCGTAGTCGATTCTAAGTACAGAGGAATACATTACGCACTGCTATTGGTTGAGGGGGCCCGGTAAGGTTGTGGACATTTCCATACGACCGTGGTGGTTTTCATGTCTGAGTAAAGGGAGGGTCGATTTTGGGTGGTATACTACTCGCAGATAGAGAAGTAACTTACGGAGACATTCAGTTTTTTGCCCGATTATAAAAACCTGTATATATATACTTTCATTAGATTGTATCATATGTGATAATGAAGTAATTTGGAATCGAATTTCATTAATTTGGAAAAATATACGTGTATTTCTAAATATATACAACAGATTATTAAAAGCACCCCTATTTGTAGGATGCCTGAGATTAAGTCTGGCCCCGACCGCGCGTCTTCACGTTCGTACGTAGCACGACCCGGTACCAGACTATACGCAGCGCTGCATGCATATGGATATTCTGCTATTATGTACGCGTACTAGTACCGCTAGCAGGCACCACCGGACCGTGCGCGGATTGACTGAAAAAACTTTGAAAGTTAAGACACTTCAGTATTTTTAATTCGAAAAACTTTTCTTTGCTGCTCCAAATGACACTTAGGCCTACGACCTCTGAAAATCTTTTTAATTTTACTATACACGATTGTTATTTACAATAAAGAATCAAACAATATTTTAGAAGAGACAGCCCCTAAGGGACAGGTAACGAAAATTGGGAAGGTAAAAAAGGGGAAATGTATTTCGTTCCTTCGAATTAATATTTCGTTCCTCGAATAACATTTCGTGGAATGAAATAATTATTTCGAGGAACGAAATAAATTATTTCGTTCCTCGAAATCATTTCGTTCCTCGAAAATATTAATCGAAACAACATTTCGTTCCTCGAAACAATATTTCGTTCCTCGAAACAACATTTCGTGGGAATGAAATAAATTATTTCGAGGGAATGAAATAAATTATTTCGAGGGAATGAAATAATTTATTTCGTTCCCTCAAAATAATTTATTTCATTCCCACGAAATGTTATTTCGAGGGAATTAAATACATTTCCCATTTTTTTTACCTTCCCGATTTTTGTTTACCAGTCCCCTTAGGGGCTCCGTAGTTATATCATTAAAACAAATCATAAGAATCAAGATCACATTGTATACAAAGATTTATGACAGGGCGATTACAATTTATAAATTGATAAATCCAGAATTGTGCTAGACACAGAACATCGAAAAGTATGATCTCAATTAAGCTGATCTCAATACACTACTGATTTTGACTCTAGGAGTATCAAGGGGGAAATGGGAGGAGCAGAAGGAAAGAAACTCATAACAAGAAACCACATGTAGTGTACAAGTCTAATGGCTTTTTGCATGCCTTGCCCACGACATGGAGCACAGTACATGTGGGTACAATAATACTACATGTGGTGGTTAGCTTCCTATCTTTGTTCACTGAGGTGTAAGACCAGCTGGGCAATTAACAATGATGTTTGCACTCTATTAGATATGCAGCAAAAGTAGGGGATTAAGAAACTAAAGTGTCTTATAGTACAATCATGGAGGAAG
>CM055819.1:41995787-42010973 GCA_029582265.1 Zoroaster sp. YZ-2022
TGGGACGTTCCCACTGACTGTAGGGAATAAATGCTCTTGCCCCCCCGCCCTTTTTTCTTTTCCCCCCTTTCCCCAAATTTTCAATTTTTTAAATTCCTGATGTACCTGTGACAAACCACATTTAAAAAAGGTCCTTTGTGCTATAAAAGCATGAAAAGTCACGGTTGAGTGCGAGTTGAATGGGTTGAATGCGAGTTAAAAACGTGACATTTGTGGGGCCCCAGCAAAATATACGGTACTATAAGGTTCGTTCAAAATTTTGAACTCTTCATTTTTTGGTTTTCTTGAAAAAATGACACTTTTGGGTTCATACCATTCCACGAGCGTCATTTTCAGGAATAAAATTTGGGCCATTTTAATTTCCCTTTTTCCCACAAACCACAATAGAAGGGCCACCTCGCATGGTGAGTGATCGTGTTATTATCCCATTTAAACCCCGGAAAATCAAAATGAAGGAATTTAACTTGAGAGAGGAAAATTGTGTTTGTGTAAAATTTTTTCTTTGTTTTTTTATGCAAAAACACCTGCAAAATAGTTCATGTAAACCCCTGATTGCCTACAAAACATGCACTTATGGATCTTTGAATTTTTGTTTTCATCCAATCACAATAAAAGTCCCTTAATTTCCTTACAAATTAGGTTTGTCCCCAACTTTTTGCTTTCCCCCCTTGCCTCAGTTTTTGGGCTGGCGCCCCTGGTGATATAACCAAAATTCTGGAGAAATAAAATGGCATTTAAAAGGAAAGGGAAAATTGAAAAGTTAAAACTGCTTTATAAAACCCGCCCCTTTTCCCAACATTTTGGATACATTTTGAAAAGTAGCGTCACGAATCACCAGGGGCAATTGGGAAACGGGTGCTTGTTTTTATTTAATATTAAAAGTTCCCCCCTTTATAAGGTCATATTACCGTAGGGTGCATAAAGAGCCGTAATTTTCCCTTCACCGTGTTATCTTAAACTGGACACCGATTCCCATGCGCTGTTGAAAATCTACTTTATCGTGACAATGCTGCCCCATTAATAAAAATTAAATCATTATTATTTTAAAAGGGAAAAAATGTCATGAACTTAATAAATACAATATCGCGATACCTTTTTTCTTTACGATATCGAAAACCCTTTTTGTTATCAGGATATCGGAAAATCCCAATTAAAATTTTTCCCATTGTAATCAAGTCAAAATTCCGGAAACAAAATTTATAACGGTTTTTTCAGTTTTTGGAAGTGAAAAAAAACCGAACTACATCATAAGTCCCACACCTAGGGAAACAGTTTCGATTTGTTAGGGGGGTAATCCGTGGTTATCGGCGCAAAAGCAATCATGCTGTGAAAAATAATCCTTTCGTTTATGTTTCCCGATTTTGTGGATGATAAAACGATATCGGGAATTACATCACTTTTTCTGGCCAAAAATTGGTGAAACTGCCAAATTAGGAAGATTGACAGTCGATACGTTCTGCTACCCTTAAATAGCCATGCGGGAGATAAAAAGCATAATATAGCCAGGGGATATTCCCAGTCGCTGCAAGGCGTGGGAACTAAAGGGGTTTGAAAATACGGGGGCCCGGACACAAATGGACTCATCCGGCCCTAATTTCTGATGACTTTGCTGTTAGAGTACTTTGCCCAAACTAAAAATTGACCAACAAAATATAATGACCAACTCAATATAATGCCCAACTACAATATAATGACCAACTGCAATAAAATGAAACTGCAATATAATGAAACTACAATATAATGAAACTGCAATAAAATAAACTGCAATAAAATGACCCACAAAAATGACCCTAAATATAATGACCAACTAAAATATAATGACCAACTGCAATAAAATGCCCAAAAATATTGAAACAAAAAAAATAGTACCATTAACCCTCCTACTTTTGCATTTTGGGTGGGAAGGGGAGGTCAATTCCTGTGATTTTAAATGTACAAACGGGGGCTTTTTTGACTTTTTTTACTTTTTGACCACCTTCAACAACACAAGACAATGCTTTTTCATAAAAGGTTGTCATTTTAACCATACTACATGTGGGGTTTGACAGTGTTTGATTTTAAAAATGCATTGAAAAACCTTATTTAATTTTCCCCGACCCCACATGTTAGACTGTATTTTTGCATTTTACAGTGTCTGGGGAAAAATTTACAGGCGACTATGGGGGATTTGAACCCCAACCTCCGCATGGTAGATGTTCTAACCTTCGATCACCGACCTTATGTTTGGGTTTGGCTAGAATCCTATATAGCACAATTTTCACCCAAACCTATAGATATCCCGGATTATCAACTTTTTACCCTTAGTAGAAACTTTTTAGAAGGCATCATGTATCAGTTTGTTTTAAAAAGGCATAAAAATTTAGGGTTTTGGGAAAAATTACAAAAAAACACAGAAAAAAATTTTAAATTGAATTAAAAAAATACCCAATTTTTTTACTTGTTAAGAAAAAACAAAAACAAAAAATAGTTTTCAACTGTCCCCGTAAATAAATCTTATGGCGGGCCCCTTTTGCCTTTTACGATAACCCAAAGAAACCACCGTTTAAAAGGGGGCCTGGGAAATGGTTTTTTTTCTCTTTTTACCCCGGGTGCTTACACCTTTGGGTGCTAAAAGCACCCTTTTTTATCAAAAAAGCTGTACTTTTTAAAAGATGGTTTCCCGGAAAACCCCAATTAAAAGCTATGAACCTTGTTTATGTTGTGTTCGGGTAACAATTTTTTGGTCATTTTTTCTCTATATAATTTTTTGCAGACGAAAAATTTGGGGTTTCGATTTTAAAAATTTCCCCCTGATTTGAAAAAGCCAAAAAACCCCTGAAAATCCGATATAGGGACGTAAACCACAAAAGGGGATGACGTATACCCGACCCGGGGTAAAAAAAAAACCCCTTTTATTTCCCGTTATATAGGGGTTTTCATTTTTGAAGGGGCTAAGTTTTAAAAATTTTTTGACGTTGTTGTCTAACATTATAATCCGACTTTTTTGGGGGGATGCACTAGAAAAGTTTTGAATCAAAAATCTTTTTTTTTAATTTTCCGCGGATCCGGATATAAAAGGAATGGGTGAAGTTCGTAATAATCCCAAAAGGGTTTCCCCCATGAAAATTCCGGGATCCGCCCCGTTTGTTTTTATCCTTTACTCCCCATTTTTTTTTTTAAATCTTTCATTTTTATTTTGGGTTTTTTTTATTATATTTAAAGGGCCGGGGCTTTTTTATTCAAAGGGTTTTGGGTTATATTGGGTGTCGGGGACGGTCGCCCCAAAAACTAAATTTGGTGTTGCCACGGGGGGGTGTGGGTTCGAGCCCCGGTCGGACATTTGTTCCGGGAAAAATCTTAACCATTGCTTCGCCCTTTCGGATGGGACGGCCTGGCCCCGTGTGTTGTGTAATGCACGTAAAAAAATCGTTGGCCCCGGTTGGTGGATGGGCTATATAAGCCCAAATTTATTATTATTATTTATACATTTTTTATATTTTTATTTATTTATTGGCCAAAAAGGGCCCCAAAAAATTTATTTTATTCATTCTTTTATTTTTCAATTTTTATTACCCGAACAATTTTAAATTTAAGGGAAAAAACTAATTTTACAATAAGGGGAATTTCCCCTTTTTATTTAATTTTCTTTAAAGGAAAAGAAGCCCGCAAAAGGTTTGTTTTTTTAAAAACAAATTGGGAAAAATTTTAAAGGTTTCCCGTTCGGGTTTTGAACAATGGCCAAGTTCCAAACAAGTATGTACAGGTTTTGATTAAGTTGTTTTTTATAAAGCAACTTTTTAATTTTGATATTTTAATCAAAAAAAACTCAATTTTTTAAATAACATTTTGTCTTGTCATTTATTCAAAATACTGGTCTTTTAAAAATTTTAGTTCTTTGGGATCTTTCCCAAACCAAAATTTTAATGTTTTAAAAGGTATTGGGCAACATAAAACAAGTTTATTTACATTAAAAAATTAATCAACCTCCCCAAAAACACAAAATGAAATACAGAATTTATTCTTGATTGGTTTTGAACGCCAAAAAAATTTGTAACTCCTCCCGATCATTATAACTAGGGAAGAATTTTCCAATTTAAAAAAAAAAACAAAAAAATCCCTAATCCCGTGGGGGATAGAAAACCTTTTTACGTCCATCGGGTTTAACGTCCTGGTTTCCTTAACATGTGGGTGGCCCCCGGGTTTAAACGGCCAATAACCCCAACACCACCCACCACTTGCCATATGCAACATGGGGTTTTTCTGTAAACAAAACAAAAAAACAACAAAATTATAAAATAAAATTTGTGATTTGATGGTGGGGTATCGATATTGTTTACGTTAACACCATTGAAACTGAAATTTTAAAACTATAACCATCCAAAAGGCAATCAGATCAAAAAACAATTTCATAATATGTACAATAAAATAGATGCGTGGGTCACCCAAAGGGCATATTCAGTTGTGGGGGGTTATGAAGTAAACACCGGGGCTCATTTTTAATCAAAAAAATTTTGCTTAATGCAGATCATTAAAAAAGACATTCTCTAAAAAATTTGAAATTGATGGACATTGGCTTTGTACATTCAGTCCCCAAATCACTTACTGGTCAAGCGTTCCTTCCCCTTTTCTGGTGCTGTTGCAACCTCCCGGGGGGGAGGCAGATCCTCAAACCAATCATGGTGGGCACTGGTTTGGGGTCATCCCCCTTTATGTCCTGCCGCATCAGTTCTCTGTCTTTCAACTTCTTTGAAAAAAATTTCGACAAAGGCTGAAGAACACAATGTCCCCACGAAAACCTATTACAAAAAAAAAAGTTTGGAAAAATAATTTTTTAACTTTGTCATTGGGGTTGCACTACAAAATTGATCTTTAAACCCTCCCCATGCGCGGACAAGTACATCCGAAGGAATACATTTTCCATGGGCAGATCAAACATTTTTTTTGTGGGGGGCTACACCCTTGATTTGAAGGGAAAAACTAAAAGTAATTTTGCTTAAAAAGATGGGAAAAAAATCATATTTTTTTTGAGCAGTGATTACTTTCCCCTCATGTTCTAAAAATTTGGGTAATTTACAAAACATCCAGGCAAGAATTAAAAATTTTCCCCTGTCATGTATTGTCATTAAAATTTTAACTCATGCATTCTATACTATTATGTACCATGGGTCTCCATCATGTTTTTTATGTTTTGTCAAGTATAGCCTAAAATATTTTTTTTACCGGGAAAAGAAATTTATCAAACGAAGCATCATTCAGTATTTTTCATTAAACATTTTGTGGGGGACCAGTCTGTGTTTGCGTTATCATCAGGATTTGGTTCGTCGTCTTGGCCCCATCACCCTCCCGGGCGGTCCCTTGGCCGCAAGTGGGTCGAACCGGATGGTTCCCCCACGTACTTGACTTTTTCGTCATCAAGTTCCCTTTCTCTCGTCGGGGGCCCCCCACCCCGTGACTCTATCCCCAAAATGCCTATAGAAAATCCTCTTCCCCTCTATCTTGATCTTCCCCAAAATTCCCATGGACATTTTTTGCGGTTTTTTGGTCTGGTTGTCCCCTTTTTCCCTTTCTGAGGTAAAGAAACATAAGATCGACTGTTGTGCGTGGGGGCGCGGGTAACAAAGCGTCATGGGTGCTACGTCCCCCAAATATGAATTATTCATGAGTTGGGGCTTTTGGTGAAATTGGGGTTTTTTGGGGCGTGAACGCCATCAAATTGAGGTTTTTTTTCATGAAGGAACAACGGTTTTTTGAAAATAATAATATTTATAAACATTACATTCTCGAACGAAACAGCAAACGCCCTTTTATTTTGGTAGTCCCTCTTTAAGATTGTAATGGTATACCAAAAATCCTGAATAGGCCCAGTTTTTCTAATTATGATATGTTGTCATTGTCAGAAACGCGAAATGTAGGCCGATATAGAAACATTAAGATCTGAAATGAATCACTATATGAATGATCCATTTCCACATTATAAAGAAAGATGTTATGCATTTTCACTATTTTCTCCTTAAAAAGAAGTTGAAACTTTCACAGGTTGTCTTGGATACCTATCACTTGATTCTTATTAAGAATGGACGCATTTACAGACATTTTATCAAGGTGTGTACGGCCTGTTTTATCGGAGTATAGCTGCAGGAAGAATAACGTGTATTCAGAATGTTGGTCTGTTGATGATTTTAGTACCCAAACTATACAAATAGGTATACTTAAACCACGAGCCCCTTTTTATCATACACTGTTAGGCTAAAATGTTTGGGTTTTCTGATCATGGTCGGCTTCAAAATCGGTGCGGTGACGCGCTTCATTTTAATATTTTAAATTAATTTGTACTTTGCGGTGAAAATGATAGAAAAAGACCGTCTGCGGGTGACACCATGTAAAATCTCAACTGGGTAGTAATTATTTCTGAAAAGAACTGGTGAGAACCTGGGTCTATACGGTTCCCTGGAAAACATGGACTGAACAATTTTCCATAGGATTGAAGAACCTGATCTATACAAGATCCCTAGAACCTGGTCTGTACAGGTTCCCTTGAGAATCTTGTTTGTACAAGTTCCCTGAAAACCTGGACTGCACAATTTTCCTAAGAATGTGGTATGTGAAATTCTCTCTAAGAACTTGGTCTATAAATTTTCCCTGAGAACCTGGTCTTGCATAAGATCCCTGACTTAATACGCATGGTCTGCAGCACAAGTTTCCCTACGAACCTTGGGTCTCTGTACAAGTTCCTTTCACCGTCAGTTTGAAGGAACATTTTAACCGTAATTATTTCAAATCTTGTGCCTAGACAGATTTTTAGCTTAAATTTATTGGAGAGTGGAAATTTTGCCAATAAAATTCAGGCAACAAACTTGCCTTAATTAAATTAAGCTTGATTCAACAAAATATTTTTTATAATGGAATTGTATGAATGTGGACATTTGAGATTGATACATTTTCTGTTATTGATGACTATCACATTCGTAATTTTTTAGAAATATGTTTTGTCTCATGCTAGGAACTGTCCATTAAGATTCTGAATCTGTACTCAAGGCCACGTTTTCTCTTTCTGTCACCTGTATCAGAGTAGTATATCCATCCGCCATAATTCCTATCGTCAATCACACGCAAATGATTTTGTATTCGATAGGCAGAACCACGACGTTTGGGACATAGTCAATACATTATAAGCATGAAATTTCAGACCATTTCGAGCTCGATGGATCATAACACTCATTGAATGAACCAAACGTTCATACACAAAACTATAACAATGAAGAGTTCAAAGTGTTATACGGCAGCGCCCAGCCCCAGGCTTGCGAAGCAATCCCTCCCCTCCCCACTTGTTTTTTTTTGTTTTTTGTTTACCTCAAAACCCCTTTTTGAATGTTTTATGTCTAAACTGAGATTCCCTTTTTGAAGCAAAGACGAGGTCACTTCCACTCAGACCGCGATGATAGCATTTTCATTCTTTTTTCCTTCTGTGGAAACGATGTCTAATTGCAGCTGGATCAGTTGGAATTCTGCTGACGCATGTTTTGAACATTTATTTTCACTCACAGACTGTTATATACTACTCAAAACAATTGGCGAACACGGAATAATCTCAGTTAAAAGCCAGATCATTATTTCAGATAAACACAATGTTTCTAGAATTGATGAGAAACAACTGCACAATGAAACAGATGATAAAGGATGCATGTATTGATTACAATTTCATGACATGACTACTAGAAAGAGAGGGGTTGCAAATAAATCCCGGTTCGTGGAACATTCAAACCTATTTGATGTTAAAAATCCGGTGTTCCCCTAAATTGTTTTAAGGTAGTATATATGAACGATTTGCCCGATTTGTGAGGCCTGTCTTAGCCACCATACTTTGTGTATAGGAAATTGAATCTGGTTCCAGCTAACATTATACATCACATATTTAACTGGTTGGCCAAAAAAAAAAAAAAAAAAAAAAAAAAAAAAAACGTGTCACCACACCAATTTTGAAGCCGACCTATAACCAGAAACCGGAGACTTATTTGGCCTAAGATTTTCTGGGCTCAATTTGGGGAATAACTACCTCTTCTCGCTGCCTCGACTAGATCCTTGCTAGATTCAAACCGAGTTCTTACTGTATCCACTACAAGCATCAGTAACATACTTATAGCCTACTTGGGGCCCTTAAAAAATAGTGGTATACACGGAATTAAAAAACTTGAAATTATAGGTCCTATATAGCTTCCAAATATCATTCGGCATGACGGATTATTATAGTTCATGGAATGCAGTATAGAACCAAACGTATTATGTTGTGTTTTCCATACACAGAATCACCAACAAGTGAAGAGTTCAAGGTATTTATTCCATCACACCCAGATTTGCTGCATTTAAAACTCACTGACCCTTTCATGCTTTGATAGGCCAGAGGCCCTTTGGGTAAATCGTGATTCATCAGAATTTAACAACTTGACATTCTAATTAGTATTGTCAACAATCATACAAAATACAAACAAACAAACAAACTTTTTTTTCGGTGGAAACTCTTTTACTCTTGGATATATTGTTTAGCTTATTGAGAGGAAACAATAGCTTTGTCATTTTCTTCGTTGACATCGTTTTCTGCAAGTAGAGTGCCTAGTATTTTACAGGTCTTCCATTTGTCGTTTGAGTTTCTGCTTATTTTGTTATTCTTCGATGTTGCGCCATTCACATGAAGGTTGTGTTCTTCAGTTGTTCTGGAATAGTCTTCCGGATATGGTTTATCTTGCGATGTGCTGTTGTGACCCAAGCATTATAGAACATCTATAGTAACAATGACACGCGGCGCGTAAGGCTGTTGTATCTTTCTCACCTGCAAGCCCGACGTCATAAGCGTGTCTTAACTTTTAACTTAAAAAAAGTAAATGTAAGGTTTTGAGGAAAGAAAAAGGTTTATTCAACCTTTTAAGTCCCCAACCCACGAAACAGTCAGGGCGCGGAAGGATTGGCAAGAAATATGTTGAATTTATACCAGGGTTTTCTCCCAAATATATCGTCAAGTGATTGTTTAATTTTTACCGCAACATTTCGAGATAATGTTCCATCAGTTTCGATCCTATAGTAGACACATTTGCTGCCAAACAGATAGTTTTTCGTAGAACACTTTCAAACTCTCGCATTTTTCTCGAGAAATCTCAGTGATTCGAGAGTGCGTTTTCAGGCCCAACTGGTACAAATAAATGTTGGCGTCAACTTCATTAACTCAGACGTTGCTTTTGCATGAAAGCTGTATGAGAATAAATGCTCTCTTACTTGTCCTTTTTGACTGTTTACCCAACATTTGCCCTAATTTTAAGTTTTAAATTCCTGATGTACCTATGACAAACCACGATTTAACAAAAGGGATCCTTTGTGCTATCAAAGCACGAAGAATGGCTGTGCAGTTGAAAACGTGACTTTGTGGGAGTCCCAGCTTCTTCTATATGGGCGTGCCAGTTTCTAACGCTGAACTCTTCATTATTTATGATTTCTCTCATAGAAAAATGACATAATAAATCAGTTTGGTTCATACTGCATTCTACGAGCGTCATATGTATTGCCGAATGAAATTTGGAAGCTACAATTTTGAATTCCTTGTTCCTGACAAACCACAATAGAAGGAGATACCTCTGCCATGTGGTAGAGTGATCGTAGTTATTATCCCCATTTGAACCCCGGGAAAATCATAAGTGAAGAGAATTTGGCAATCTGTGAGTTTTAGAGGAAAAATTGTGTTTGTGTAAAGGTGTTCTTTTGATTTTTTATGACATAAACACATGCAAAATAGTTCATGTGAGCCCTGATGTACTTACAAAACAGGCACTTATGGATCTTTTGTCAAGTTTATGTTTTCACTGTAATCAACGTATAAGAGTACCTTGAAAATTTCCATTACAAATTGGTTTTGTACCTAACATTTATACTTTCCCCCACTTGCCTCAGCTTTTTGAAGCTGGTGCCACCACTGGTGATATAACCCAAAATTCTGGAGAAATCAAGATTGCAGTTTCAAAGGAAGAGTACATTGACAATGTTGGCAAAACTGCTTTATAGAACACAAACCTTTTTCCCAACACTTTGAGATACACACATTTGAAAAGTAGCATCACGAATCACCAGGGCATATGGAATCAGGTGTATTTTATATTAACTCGATGACTGGAAATTTTACCCCACATGATAAGGTCATTATTACCGTAGCTGCTGCATAAAATGAGCCAGTAATTTCCATTCTGCGTGTTCATCTTAAACTAGGACGCAGGTTCGCGCTGTTGAAAATCTACTTTGATGGTGACGATGCTGTCCCTTTAATACAAAATTAAATCATTATTATTTTCAAGGAAAAATGTCATAGAACTTAATATAATATCGAATATCGTGATACCTTTTTATTCGTTTACGATATCGAGAACCTTTTAAGTTATCAGGATATCGGCAAATCGCAATTAAAATAATATATCGCCATTGTGAATCAAGTCATAAATTCCATGGAAACAAAAATTTAATAGGACGGTCTTTTTCGGCTTTTGGAGGCGAGAAACAAAACCGAACTTCTTCCTTAGTACACACACGCCATGGAAACGAGGTTTTACGGTTGCAACATAGGGGTACATGCTGCGGCGAACATCCCAGCGCTTCAAAAGCAATCATGCATGACTGAAAAAAATAATCGCAATTTCGATTTATGTTTGCCGATATATCGTGGATGTAAAAATCGATATCACACAAGCTTAATATACATCGTTTCTTTCCTTGGCCAAATAATTGATGAAACTGCCAAATTAAGAATGATGTTGACAGTCGATACTATAGTTCTGCTAGCCATTAAATGCAGCCAGGAGATGGCAAAGACATAATATAGCCATCAGGTGGATCTTGCACCAGTCGCTGCAAGGCGTCCGAACTAACGGGGAATTTGTTAAATACCGTGCGGACTCGGACACGGAAATGGACTCATACCCGAGACCTAATTTCTGATGAGCTTTTGCTGTATAGACGTGATGCATAATGACGCTACAATATATTGATAACTGCAATAAACATAATACCATTAACCCTCCTGTATTGCTGCACTTTAGTGGGAAATAGCTATAGAGGTCAAGTGCTGTGTTTTGACTGTTGATTTAAATGTTTACCACGGGGCATTTTTGACTGGTTTACTGTCATTTTGTGCACTTTCAACCAATACAAGACGATGCTTTTTACCAGTCAAGAAACGGTTGACTCATTTTAACCATACTACATGTAAAGGTTTGACAGTGTTTGACTTTAAGTGCATTGGGCAAACCTTTGATTTAATTTTGCCCAACACCGACATGTGTATAGCACTGTATTCTCTGCACTTTACAGGTACTGTGGAAAAACTTCTGAGGCGACTCTGGCGGGATTTGAACCCACAACCTCCTGCTTACTAGTGCAGATGTTCTAACCTCTCGATCACCGACCTTGCCCGATGATTGGCTGGCTAGAGATCCTTATATAGCAGCAGTGTATCATACAACGACAAGAATTTTTGCCAACCTATAGATATACCTTGGCAAATTATATCAACATTTTGACCCTTGCACTTGTAGTAGTAGAAGGCATCATGTATCAGTATTGTATGTAGACAGGCATAAAGCCACAATTATGGTTAATTGGGAAAAGGTATAAACAAAAACACAGCAAAAATATTAATTGGATTATATAAAATATCCAATAAAGTTGTTCTTTGCTTATTACCGGTAAACAAAAACAATGATTGCTAGCAACGCCACTGTCAAAAAGAGCTGTGCGCGTGAATGAGCTTCCAAAGGGAAGCCAGTATAGACCATTGGTACAATGTCTATAAATACATCCATACTTTATAAGAACCAAAATATATGTACAGAAACCAACATGAGAAAGTTCCAGTTTAGTTTTGGGTGTCACTAACAGATGGTATCATTTTGGGTTGTAAAAGTCAATAAACCTGCGAAAAGTAACATGAACAATTATTGATTGCAATGGCAAGGCTAAAAAAGTCCTCAGTTTCTGGTATCTGCGCGCGTCGCCTCGGACACCTCACGTCGGCATTTTTAGTTTTTATTTATTTTATTTTGGTATAAAACAATGTCCAATTTCTAGCCAAAATTTCTGGATCAATTGGGATTCAGCTGCACTGTTTTAAATGACTTTTTCACAAGATTTGCCTGATTGGTGAGGACTCTCTTATCCACCATACTTTGTGTATGGGAAATTTGGTCTGGTTCCAATAACCATGTGTACATGTATCATGTATTTCACTGGTTGGTAAAAATAAAAGATTTAAAAAAAAAATTTAAAAAAAAAAAAAAAAATGTCTCCCATCGATTTTGGAAATAGACCTATGACCAGAAACAGAACTTTTTTGGCCTAAACCTCCACTTTGTAGATATACAGGTTGAATGCCATTAAATTTGCTCAAAATTTACTCAAAATCTGGCATTTACCATGCAGCAGAGAAAGCGTTCCTTCCAGCCAACTGTTCAGAGCTGGGCCACGTGATATGTTATGTTTATCTGCCGTGATATGTTATGTTTATCTGCCGGTATAACACTTTGAACTCTTCATTGTTATGGTTTTGTCTATGGGAAAAACAACATAATAGGTCAGTTTGGTTCACACTGCATTCCACAATGCCTAAATAAAATTTGGAAGCGACAGGGTCTATAATTTTAAGTTTTTGAATTCCTTATTTCTGACAAACCACAATTTTTTTAAAGAGGCCCCTGAAGGCCATACCAACATAAGAGCCACCTCTCTGCCATGGTACAGAGTGGGTCATAGTTAATATCCCCATCTCTGAGCCCAGAAAAAAATCATAGTGGAGGAAGTTGCAATCTGACAGATACGTGTTTGTGTAAAATTGTTCTTTGACGCAAACACCTGCAAAATAGTTCATAATGAATCCGCCTACATGCACTTATGGGTCTTTGTCAGTTTGTTTTTCACTGTAATTAACCAATATAAGAGTACCTTAATTTTACATTACAAATTAGGTTTGTCCCCCTAAAATGTATGCTTTTCCCACTTGCCGCAGCTTTTGAACAATATTAGTATAAGGTATTCTTCTTTGATTTTTGTTGACACGAACACCTGCAAAATAGTTCATGTGGAACCCAGATGTGGCTGCTAAACATGCACTTTACATGAGTGAACTACTGTGATCCAATAGGCCTTATAAGGGAGTGCTGTGTAACATGATTAGAAACTTATTAGGTAGAACATTATAGCTGCTACATTAAACATAAAAAAGATTGGAATTTGGAAGAAAAAAAATTGCTGTAGATACCAAAAAGGAAATCATTTATTCAGGTAGTATTCATTTGAAATGACAAAAGGGGTATGTTGCCAAATTTCTGGTGGCGTAAAGAATTTTAAAAAAAGAAAGAAAAGTAATTGTGAAAATTTCATTTGGTCCTCATTGCATCATTTTGAAAAAAATGTATACTTTATTATTCTAGACAGAAGTTAAAAGGAATTAACCCTCCTACCATTGATGCACTTTTGTGGGAAGTTGCTGTAGAGGTCAAAACCAGTCAACTGCCTGTTTTGACTGTTGACCCAAATGTGCACACGGGGTCATTTTTGACTGGTTTTTACCGTCATTTTCACCACCCTGTAACAATACTCTGGTCTTTTACCAGTCAAAAGCGGTTGACTCATTTTGACCTGTAAATGTACTTACTGCATGTAAGGTTTGACAGTGTTTGACTTTTTAAGTGCACTAGACATACCTTGGCAAGTATATCAACATTTTGACTGATTTTTGACACTTGTAGTAGGAGGAGGGTTAATACAGAAAGAAGAATAACGCTGGACACAGGAATTTCACAGAGATCTATCCCTTAGTCTTGGCCTTGGTTCCCCTTTATAACTGTTCCCAATGACACTGTAATATTCCTATGATATCTATCCCTTAGTCTTGGCCTTGGTTCCCCTTTATAAATGTTCCCAATGCCACTGTAATATTCCTAAGGAAATGCCCTTTTTCAGGAAAAGTGGCCTTGCCCCTACAAGAATCTAGGACTGCATTGTAATTATTTTTCCCCCTTAATTAACCAGTCTCCAAAATGCCACAAAAACTTGTGTCTGCTAAGTACACAATGCTTGTTCTATATTGTGCCTTAAAATGCATAACTGCACAAAGAGTGGTACATGGATACTTAAAGACCCTAGGACAAAAAAACAAAGTGTTCTGACCTTCCACACAAACCGAGTAAAGTGCCCAGGGTGCCACATATTATTTTGTGGATAACCCCTACGAAATGCAGTGTATTTTTGTTGTTAGTTGTGACATTTTGAAGTATGGGTCGACTTTGTTAAGAACCAACACTGATAGTGGGAGGAGGGACACTATCGTCACAATCAGAGCAGACTTTAAACAGGGCATGAGATCGCTTTGTCCTGGTTTAAGATATGAAACACATTGACAACTGAAAATTACTGGCTCATGTACGGCAACCGTGATAATAAACTCTTCTCATGTGGGGTATTATTTTCAGTCCACTGAGATCAACACTCAATTCCATATCCTCAGATCTTGGCTTGATATTGTTTAGTATTATCACATATGACAACTTTGTAAGTCACGGTGCAACAAAGGTTATATGTAAGTCCACGGTGCGGCAAAGATTCGCTGATTAACCATTACAAAAACAAACAAATATTCAGTATAGATCCATTTTCATAGATCTTTTAGCCATGAACATTTGCACCATAACAGAGCAGCTACTTCCCAATAGTGTCCATTCATGCTCAACAAAGGCATTATGCCCAATTGTAACAACAATACCGACTGGAAGGCACTTTTAGCGACAGGGATTTTCATTGTTATTAAAATTGAGAGGAATAAAAACTTATTGACATCGTATTAATATTATAAATATGACATCTGTGGTTACTGTATGCGTTCTATTCAAGTCCTAAAACATAGTTGATTCCTGTACAGCTAAAAAAGATGACTGGTTGCCAGGGCAACCAAGGTATGGATCCAGTCTAAAGTTGGACCAAACAATACATGAGGACGCTCCAGCGAGGAAAAATATTAAGGAAAATAAATCAGGCATTACTGAGAAAAAGAGGTATATGTTAGGGCCCCCCCCAAAAAAAAAAAAAAGTCTCTGGTTTCTGGTCGAAGGTTGACTTGAAATTTGGTGCGGTGACAGGTTTTTTTATTATTTTTTTTATAATCTTTTACCAACCAGTGAAATACAT
>CM055819.1:42011473-42123306 GCA_029582265.1 Zoroaster sp. YZ-2022
ACTGCAGACATAATGAGAAAGTTACAATCCAAAAACCAAACATTGCCAAAAGAGGTTGAAATTATGAAAGCAAAGAAGCCGCAGAAAAACTGAGTTTTACCTCAACATTTTTAAAAGCTTTTTTTACAATGGGATGAGTTTACATGATTATCCCCCGGCTGTAAAAGTTACTCAACCTAATTGTGTTATTTTGGGGCATTTTTTTGGAAGAATTTTTTTGCATCGGGGATGTTAGGGAAAAAGTGAATAAAATTTCTCAAGTAAACGATGGGATCCTGACAATTGTCTTCAAGATGTAAAGAAAACCCAAAACACAAAAAGGGCCCCATCAAAATAACCTTCAAATTTTTTTTAAATTTTTTTTCCAGACAAAAACGGTGCATTATTTATATGGTGCCCTAACTATTATCATGAATACAAGACTGTTGATGACCCATCAACAAATTTGTGAAAACAATTTTTTTTAAAATGCATTTATTAAAAAGACAGTGTTTGTGTATTTTATTGGTCATAATTGATAAAAATGGTAAAATAAAATTTTTCGTTTGGAATAATCGATCATGCCCCCATTCTTTATATATATTCCTTTTTGTACCAAAATGGATTTTATTTTAAAAAATTAAAACTTTTATTACCCCCAAATAACTCCCCGTTTTCCCAAACGTAAAAACGGTTTTGGGTAAAAAAGGTCAGTAAAGGAAAATGAGATTAAAAACACACATTTTTTTTTTATCGATTTGTATTTTTAGCAAAAATTATTTTTTTAAACAAAAATTCCCTAACAAACTTTTAAATTGCCATTTGCATATTTCACCCGTTTTTATTTTTTAAACATCAAAAAACAACAATTTCAGTCTACAATGTAGCTTTTCCCCAACGCCATAAATAAATTCACCCGCTAGGGGCATTTTTTATGTTTTTTCCCATAGCCTCCCCAAACTCCCAACTTAAAAATATGGTTTTCCCATTCCTGCGACATAAAACCCGGACCCGCATATTTTTCAGACGGGGGTGTTGTGCTGGGGGGCCCAGATTGGAAACGGTAAAAGCAGGGTATTTACTGGGTTGGGAAGGGGAGCAAAATTTTTCCATCAAAAAACAAGCTATTTTTCCCAAAATTTTGGGGAAATTTAGGAAAAAAAAGGGATTAGGCCCAGGGTCGAGGAAGGGGTAGGCCTAGCATTAATGTTAGTGAGGAAGATATAGGCCTACCCCAGTTATTCCACTCCAGTGTTGATAAAACCCCTGTAAATTCAAATTGTGGTTTTGATGCCCCTTGGTTTGCAGAAAAAAATATATTTCTTCTTGAAATCATCCAGTTCTGATCTATGATCCTTCCTTTAAGTTCTTGTCCCGCAGTGTGATGATAAATTTTTGGCCCAAGTTGGGGACTGACATTGTGAGGCCAAAATGAAAACTTTTGTTTGTGAATCGGCCAAATTGATGATTTTGAATAAAATTAATCGCCCAGCCAGTGTAAACGTAGGCTGCAAGGAACCCCGATCCCAGAGTAACGTCAAAGGGGAAAAAGGAGGCTGGCGAAATAAAACCAATGGATGCACTTTCGGGGGCCCTTTTTGACAGTAAAACGATGCCCAATTATTCACGGCAAAAAAGTTTGTCACCATTGTAGCATTTATTTGTTCCGAAAATTTTTGCAGATTATGACAAATTTTTACACATGTTTCGGAATGGACAAAATTTAATGAAAACACTTCATGACGTATGTTGATGCAGCCACAGTTCAGGATATGATTGAAAGGTGAATCGCAAAGGCGAAATAAGGAAAAAGATGATGGCGTACGGGCCCTGCGAACAACACGGGGGTTTGGCAAGGGGATTTCACAGCAAAATGCAAATACACCTTTTGGGGTTATCCCCAACCTCCTCTATGTGTCTTTCCCGAAGGGAAGGCAAGCAGCTAGAGGTCGGTCCCCTTTTCAAGGGCAAAAAGTGCCGGGGTTATGGGCGGGGTAAATTTTTCAAGCAAAGGGGGGGGAAGGGGGATACCCATCCTTTGGGAAGGCCGACCATCATCAAAAAAAGTGTGAGCGGGTACTATCCTGATGGAAACAAACACTCATAATAAATCCCTCGGTCTTTTTTTGGGGGGCCCCAACCAACTAAATCACTGACCAAGAAGAAAAATTCACAAAATATATCAAAAACCCAAAAAAGGAACACCCAACCCGCAGTCAAGTGAAGTGTGCTAAAAAAGGACAACACAGGAAAAATTGTTTGCCTCTGAAAAACCACCCCCAAGCTGTCAATCACTATTGGCGGTTGCAAAGGGGGAAAGACCCCCAAAATATGCAAAACGGTTGATGGCCCGAAAGTCCCAAATCCAAACATTCACACTTGGCAGGAGGCGGGGAAATGGGAGTGTAATTTCACCCCAATCTAACTCACCAGGGGGGACTAAAAATAAGGACAATACGGGGGCAAACCATATAAAAAACATCATACATGACCTCCCCTTCACCTACGGCATTAACGAAACCACAAACGCAAAGATGCAGCCAAGGTTTCCACCGAACGGGGAAGGGGCCCTTTCAAATCCCCCAAGCATCCAAATGTGCTTATCCACTGAGAAAAACATCTCCCTCAATCGCCCACTACATTGTTTCCACGAATTTTGGGTTAACGCGCTGACAAAAACATCAGACCCCGGTAGTGAATAACGGGAAGCATGTATAAAAGGTTAATTACCGTTTTGGGGGGTTGTGGAAGATCCAAACTAACATGGCCCTGAAAAAATCCCCTCAAAGACAGAG
Source organism: Zoroaster sp. YZ-2022 (assembly GCA_029582265.1). Lineage (NCBI taxonomy): Eukaryota > Metazoa > Echinodermata > Asteroidea > Forcipulatida > Zoroasteridae > Zoroaster > Zoroaster sp. YZ-2022. The sequence goes on from CM055819.1 coordinate 42,014,248, forward strand.
GATGCCAAAGAGTTCATAAGGGTTCGATTGTTTGCTTACGATGTTCTATGATTAATTTATTTCGACAAATGGTATCTTCTCTTGCTTTGACTCCCCTTTTAATTTGTTTTGCTTGAAGGTCTCACTTGTTTATTTATTGTCTTCCAAGTTTAATAATCATAAACATTTTTCCTGATACCTACATGTTTTATAAGAAATCCATCTTTAAAGTTTTTTTGGGTTGACGGGAATAAATTAGCATAATCATTTCATTTTAAAAAATTTTGTTATTAAATTTTTAAATAGTATTAAATTGTGGATATTTATGATATAATTAGTTTTAAATGAATTTTGATTAAAAATAGTTAAACCTTTTAATGTTTTTATGTTATTTTTAGTTTTATTGAATTTGTTTAAAAAATATAGTTCACCTTTATTATTTTTTTTTTATGTTATACTTAATTAGTTTTAGAATTCTATTAAAATATAGTTGACCTTGTTACTGTTTATTGAACAAAAAATTTCCAGTTTCTTTTTATTACCAGAAAAGTAACAAGTGTTGGGCTCATTTTTGTCTGAAACAATTTTCCCATAGCAAATTTCTCAAATAAAAAAAAATTAGTTTTTATCAAGGACGACCAGATACTAATAATTTCAAAATTGAAAAATTTATAGAAAATTGACATCTTCAGCCCCCCTTCCAAATGATTTGTTGTGTTCTTATCTTATTTTGTTTTAACCCACGCCTTCCCTTTTGTTTTTCCAGGTTGCCCGTGTTCAAAACCAAAGCGCAAGGGGGAAAGGATCGTCTTGATCATGATTATGGGTACGAAAATGAACATAGTGAAGATGATTTGAGTAGAGTTATATTGCACAATGAACCCATTCCCAAAACGATCCTTTGTCATCAAAAAATGACTTTAAACAAAAATCCAAGTGAATATTGACAACCAAGATTCTGTCCAAATTGCCTGCGCCAACATACATTCACAAAGTTGGTCCTTTTATTTTGTTAATTAATTTCCCCCCTGATTTCATTAAAATCTAAATCTAAAAAATTTAAAACAAACAGGGATGTGTCTGAAGAATATTTGATTTATTCACCCAAAAGGATCTTTAAAATGTAGATCCAAAACTGCAAATGCAATTTGATCTCATTTTCATAATTTCTCATTATGTATATTTTAATTAAAATCTATTATTACCCATCACAAAAAAATCAATTTATTTTACAATCAAATTACTTTGAGCAGAATAATGATTGTACCCCAACCTACCCCCCTATTTTGTAATGTGTGGTCCAAAAAGGATTTGCTGTAAATTTTACCCAGTGTTTGCATCCTTTAATAAACAGTCGGTGCACCCCCCAAAAATGAGGAATTCTAACGAGCTATTTATCTAAAATTATATGCCCTCAAACGAAAACAAAAATTTGAGGGCCCCTTCATTTTATGGATTGAAAATACCATCATAACCTGGGGTCCTTGGCTTTTAACGGTATTTTGACATGTAGGCCCCGAAAAAGGGGCCAATTTTATTTCGCGAAAGGGCCTTTTTCCAAAAAGGCTGTTTTAGTGTGGGGGATACTGAGAGGGTGGTTTCTTGGGGTGAGAAAAATCCCCGAAACCGGGCTTTTGAAATAAAAGGAAGAATATAAAAGGGTTTTATTCGACCCAAAATTTTTTTTTTTGGTTTTAAAAATTGGGGGCTTCTAAGTATTTTTTAAAGATTTTTGAATATTTTGTATTTAGCACTGTTTACTATGGAGTTTATTTAGTGGGGCACCCCCACTGGTTGAAATTAAACGGGGGGTTTTTTTTAATTTTTTGTGGAAAAATTGGTGGGGAAAATAATTTTTGATAATTTTTATTAGTTTGACATTTTCCCCTTAAAAAAAAAAACAAAAAAGCCATGGGGCCCAAACCCTTTAAAAGGCCTTTTAATTGTTTTTTTTAGGTACAAGGATTTGCAAAATAAAAATCCCTTGCAGATTTTAAAAAGGGAAATAACGATTTATCGAGCAAGATAGGATTTGGGGGGGGTTTATAAAAAATTGGTAGTCACCAGGTTTTTTATAATTTATTTTTTTTTATTTTTTTTTTTAAAATTTTTATGGGGATTATTTTTTTCAAGTCAATTATTGAAAATAGAGAATTGTTTTAATGAAGGTTTTGTTAACTAAATTTGTTTCATTTTTTTATGCTACATGTATCTAAAATTTTATTTCCCCCAAGATGTACCTTAAATTAAAAAAACATTGTGAATTTTTTTTTCATTTGAATCTCACAAACACCCATTATGTGTTTGAGGTCAAAAACTGGAAACTCAAGGGAAAACTGTTGTTCCATTCGTCAAAATTTTAAATTATAGATCCCTTTAAAACAAAAACCTGTAAATATTTAATTCAATTTCAAGTCACCCAGGTCATGAAAAATTTTGAAAAGGATCTTTTAAAAAATGCAATCTTTAATTTTTTTTTAAAAGGGATTTTAAAATATTTAAAGGTATATTTGATTCAAAACATGACAAAGTTAGTTTTTGTTAATCTTTAATTAATTTGATTTAATTACAAACATTTACCGGGCCATTTCCCCATGGAAACTTTAAAATATTCTGATGAAATTTTTATGTCTCATGCAACAGCGTTTTTTTTCTTTTTTACATGTCAGTAAAAAATTTGCCTTGACCAATGCTGTTTGCATAAATGAACAATCACTGATTGGGAAACCCGCTGAGATCCCTGTCATCCCGTGACAGCCGGTGGACCAATCAACTTCGAACCGGTTGGAGCGAGTCACAGATCGCCAATCAAAACACAAGCAGAGGCTCTACCAAAACAGTGCTGTTTTTCCCACAAAACAGATATTTTTTTTACACCTGCCTCCAAACCCCCCATTGCATTCTGACTAGACACCGTGGTTTGTTATAGCCTTCTGATGGAACAATGACTTCACAATTTTAGAGTTTTTAAGATGAAGGGCCCCTTCCCCCGTGACCAGGCCCCACTCGGAAGGTCAACCGTCATAATCACTGGCGCATCCTTTAGGGAGGACATTGGTAGATCCCAGGAGAATGAGGACAAATGCCTCCCCCGCTCCACCCGTCCCTTGTAAATTGATAAATTTTTTTTAAGGCCCATTCTGGGAAAACCAATCGGGTACTTGCCAAAAAAAGCATCCATTTAAAGTCAAATTTACATTCTCATGGCTCCCTGCTAACCAAAAAAGCATCCATTAGCCCCAACCCCCGCATTATGTCCAAAATCCTCCAAAAAACCACTTTTTTAAAAAAAATTCAGCACTGTTGAAACGGTCTTTTACCCTTCAAATGGGACAAAAAATTTCTACCTGGCGAAGTACAGGCCATATGCTGAATATGAAGATTAACGAAAATGCATGGGCATTTTGAAGATATGCATGTTTAAAGTATGATGGCTTTTGAAGGTTCAAAAGGGTTCAGCCGAATGCCAGGGGGTTAGGATTCGGAAGGGTTCCCCGGAATGCCTAAATTTGGATTCAGGAAGGCCCCCCCAGAATGCCTGGGGGTTTGGGTTGGAAGGTTCCAGCCAGATCCCTGGGGGTTAGGGGTTTAGGGGTTCCAGCCCGAATGCCTAGGGGTTGGGTTCAGGGGTTTTTAGCCAGAATGCCCGGGGTTAGGGGAAGGTTCCAGCCGAATGCCTAGGGGGGTTGGGGGTTTAGGAAAGGGTTTAGCCAGAAATGGGGGGCAACAAAATGTTCTAGTTTCTGGGCTCACGCCCCTTTAGACCCGACATCAGATTTTAGTTATCTTTTTTTTCTATGAAACGATGCCCCCCCAAAAATTTCTGGATCTATTGGAATATTTTAAACATGCCCCTTTGTGGGCCTCCCCAGAAACCGGACACACTTTTTGTTTTGCCTTAACCCTAACCCTCCAGGGTATTTTGGCTAGAAACCTGCACCAGGCGCATCAGATTGTCGTTTGTCAAAGTGACTTGGCTGCCCAGTGCAGCAAAGATCCATCTGGTCACAAATCTCAAAGGCGAACTGCCTCAGGGTCGTGCGCCAGTGCCAGCGCAGCAGGATACAACTCTGGCATTGTTCAATGGACAGTTTAGCTCTCCAATAGAAATGAACTTGACATATGCACTGGGTGTTGACAGCTGAATGCATCAAAGTGCTGAACTTTTCACCTGATGCACTGTGCTGCGTCTAGCAGGAGTTAGGGTTAAAAGTAATTTTAGCATTTTACCAATTGGCTTTCTGCTAACTTCCATGTAAAATAGCCTCCCACTGCTAATTAAAATAGCATCATTTAAAGTCATTTTTGGCATTCTCAGTTGGCCACTTCTAGCCAAAAATAGCCTGTGATCTTTGGATGAGTACTTGTATGCATTCTTTCCAATTATTTGGCTACTGCTAATCTGGTATCCTTAACCCATGCTTCTTCCAAATCCCCTCTTTGCTAAAGTGAAGGATTTTGGAAGATGAGGTTAACCGACATACCCACATCCATGTTTGTTGTAGTGACTGCAAGGTCAGTGCTTGTGGTCAGTGGACTCTTGGCCACTCCATGCATGCAGAGAGGGGTCCCTGGCCATGTACATGTATCACAGATGCAAAGCACATACATACATGTCATGTTAACCCCTTTACTGCTGAAGGATTTTGGAGGATTCAGGTTTTGTGTTCAACAAATGGGCCTAGGGAGTTAGCCCCTGGTTAAAGAATCGTTTTCATTCCAGTTGGCTACTGCTAGCCAAAATTGCATACCAATGATCTTTGGATGAATACTATAATGCATTCTCAATGGGTAACAATTTGCACTTTACTACAAAATTGGTGGAAAACCACGCTCGTGTTGCACTTACTATCTACTTTGCATATGGTGTGCCAGAGGATTTATAGACCACATAAGCTGTAGGCGAGACATTGCGTGCATTGTTTGATCCAATAACCCATTCAATTCCCAATATTTAATCCATCTGAATAGATTTCTTTTGATTCTCACTTCCCAAAGCTGACAAGACTATTCAATTTTTGTTTCCATGGAATATCAAACCCACTCACGATCCTTTTTCGTTCGATATATTTTTTAAATCTCTCGGTTTACCGATGTCTCAGTAACTTGAAAAGGTTCTCGATATCATGTCGACTAAAAATAGTATCTCGATAATCAATATTATCATGTTATCACCCAAGCTTACTTCTAGCCAGTATACATTTTAGCCTACTAATGATTTTTTTGTGATTCTTTTATGCATTATTAATCATGTAATGATTAAATTCAGTTACTTCTCCACGAATAATCAATTCACGAATAATCAGTTACTTCTAGCCAAAAGTAGCATCCATTGAAAGTCATTTTGGCATTCTCAATTAGCCACTTCTAGCCAAAAATAGCATACCAATGATCTTTGGATAAAGTACGCGCATTCTCAATTGGCTACTGCTAGCAAAATAGCATCCATTGAGAGTCATTTGGGGAGGCATTCTCAATTGGTACTTCTAGCCAAAATAGTCTACCAATAGGTACTATTATGCATTCTTAATTGGTTACTTCTAGCAAAATAGCATACAATTTAGTACTTTGTATTGTAGTGGTTGCTACTAACCAAAATAGAATATCTTTGACTTTCTTGACTGCTATCAGGTTTTGTTTAGTAGGCCAATTGTTGTATTTATTATTATTTTTCGCATGATGAACGCACTGCTTAGTTATAATGGTTCAACATGCCATGATGACAAACTTACATATATGTATTACATATAACACTGACCGTGCTTCAATACTAAGAACACACAGGGAACTTTAAAACAACACAAAACCCTCTTTGAAATATTTGCCAATTATTGATTGTAATTATGACTTCGTAAAATAAATAAATAAAATCGTATTCAGGTAAACAAATAAATAACAATGGAATAAATAATAGTTGTTTTGGGTGCCCTCCCGGTTATCACGGTGAAAAACATCAGTAACATGTTATGTGAGCCTACATGTAAGGACTTTTAAATTGGTTTTCTGTTCTTCAAGCAATAATTTGAAAACCACATTTTTTTCGACAGTAAACCAGTTAGCTAAAGTTGAAAAACACTTCAAACCTAATAGAAGTACAATAAGCTGGCTTGTAACTTTCAAACTTGAATTTCAATATTTACTTTAAAAATCTAATACATTGTGAGCCTACATGTTGAAATCCTTCCCCACATAAATCCTTCCTTATACCTTCCTCCAATCCTCCCAAATCCTCTTTTGCTAAAGTGAAGGATTTTGAAGATTGGAGTTACATACTACATGCTCTTTGTTAATATGAAGGATTTTGGAGGATTGAGAGTTAGTAGGTATACTGCCCTTTCCATGTACACGGCATCCATATTTGTTGCTTAGTGATTACCCAAGGTCAGTGCTTGGGTCAGTGGACGGTTGTGCTCCATGCATACAGGGAAGGTCCTAGCCATGTACATACAGAAGATATATTGAATTTCCCAAAAAAGAGTAGCATCTATTGAAAAAAGGGAAAAAATGCGTATCCGGATTTTGGGCAATGTCAGCTTTTCGGTGTGAACCCTTGTGGTGATGGGACTAGGGGCAAGAGTAAATTGGAGGAAAATACTCAATGAAAAAATTATGAAATTATAACAATGCTAGACCCATGGAGGGAAGGAAAACAGACGTATCTTGTCTTAAAGCTCACAATAATGATCTTCCGGTTAGTAATCCATGCATCAGTCACGTTAGAAATTTACAGTTATAATATTTAACTGCTTCTCTTTCTTGGGGTCTCGAAGGCAAATAACACATTGATAGCGCCAATGGCCTAGCCCTAGCTCACCTGGGCCCCAATTTCATGGCGCTGCTTACACAGATTCTGCGCTTACGGCGCCATAAAAAGCGATGTGATTCTGTGCGCCGTAGCATGAGAATTCATGATAACCAGTGCCTGCATGACCTTGCTACTGAAGTCAGACTTGCAAAAGAAGCTTCGAAATTAAAGGTAATCGCTGCGTTACACGAGAGCGCTGATTATCGCAGCGCATATACTGCGTGTACGCAGCCTTACCTCACCGACAACCCATTTCCCCACGTTATGCTCGTATTCCCATTATGTAATAGAGATCAATGGGTGCGATCTTGCAAATAATGTACAGATGTATAGGCGGGGTACATGTAGGTAGGCAGTCGAATCCATCCAAGCGCTCGGCGCTGGTGGTAGCAATCTACATAATCGTGTGTGATTAACGCTAATCCCTTCTCGTCGCTTTTACCACCACTGCGGTTTATATTTAAAGGTTGTTTTGTTTGCCATTTTTAAAATCATTTTCATTATCTGCCTTTCCACTTAATAGTTCATTCATTGTTTGCTTATTATTGTAACTATAACACAATTATACTGGGGCGGCTTGGTAAGCGTGTTCAATGAAGTGTGCTCGTGGGAGTCGTATTCCACGGCTCAAAATCATTGCATTACGTCGTGTATGTTGGCATCTCTGTACATGTATCACAGATGATAAACACATGTGTGCACGCCACATGTCATGTGCTTCTTTACGACTAGAGGATTTTGGATGAGTTGGGTTATGTGTAAGCAAATGGGCCTAAAGGGGTTAGGAAGGATTCAGGTTATGTGTTAAGCAAATGGGCCCTAGGAATTAGGAAGGATTCAGGTTATGTGTAGCAAATGGGCCTAGGGAGTTAGGGTTGGCCTCTACAGAACAGTGATAGTCATTAACAAACTACATATTACTGATCCAATTTTATCTAAAACTTTCTTGGTGTCATACAAATAATTCCACAAATAATTCAATATTGTGCAATGCCAGTACAAATCATAAAATACAAATTTATCATTTTGTAAAAAAAAAACCCAAGAATGCTTTGTCATATTTTCTCATGACCTAGGTGACGTGGTGAATGTACATTTCACAGGTTAATGGTTAAATGTTTGTCATTTTGATTCAAAAAAGTGAACACACTCATAGTAACAGAGGTTTGCAAACAAGGTATTCTCAGATTTACGATCAAACAACAAGACTTCTAAAACAAATCAATGATTGGGGTGGGATTAAGTACGCTTGTCTCGAGTTCCCTGGGGAAGAGAAGGACAAAAGAAATGCCAAAGCGGTTCAAAAAGTCTAGCTAGTGACTTTCTCTAGGATCTCTGAAACAAGAAATAATCCAATGAGGTTAAAGATGGAATGTGGGATTAGAAACAAAGGCTGTCCAGTGTTCACAGATACACTGGACAATTAGACAATTCCCTGTAACTCGCGCTCGCAAAATGCGATGTAATTTGGGCAATCTAGCGATGAGATTTCAAACAATGCGCGGTTGCGACTCTAAATTTCGACCGGGTTATAAACTTTTTGAAATCATATTCCCTAGGCGCGCGAAATAACGTTTACATGTATATTTCCGACCAAAAATATCGACTATCCGTCCCGACTGGGTTTGTTTTCATCCAGACCCGCCCGGCGGTGATCCGAAGCGACGTCGTGTTCTACGATGACTTCTACGCCGACTTCGGCGGTGTTGATACTATGATAAACACAACTTTATTTTCCCAGCAATCCGTAAAGGTTTTCCGCATTGCCTCAATTTCTATCATGCATGCATTGTTTCTGCTGATGAATTAACTACAGGCGAAATTTCCCGAAGGCTGAACTGCGCAACAACAGCCCAGTTTTTTATGTAACCGCTTGCGTGCCTTTTTTCTTCTCCCTGGTTTGGGGGGGTTTGGGAACATTGAGCGAATTAAAGTACCCTAACCACAAAAGTACTTGCTCAGTTCACATGGTGTCTTTTCATACGATCCTATGGCGATGCTCAACAAACTCTAAAGCGTTACTAACTTCGTTTATAATAAAGTTTTTGAGAATTAACAAATGAGCATCGTTATATAATAGTGGTGAGATTTAGAATCATTTCGGCACGTATGATCCGCTTTCAGCCACTCATTTTCCTGGCCAATTTTTTTAATAATCAAAATCAAAGCAGTCATACCACAAAATGGCATGCAGCCCACCTCGGCGAAATTCACTTTGCAAAGTACCCAAACATGTCATGATGGTGTTTGTACTTCGTGATATTGCCTCTTGTTTAGCGGTGATAATGATAACAAACAAAAAGAAAATGGGCCAGGACTAACTTTCATGAATGATTACGAATTTGGCTTGAAATAGCAGTTACACGTGAGTTTTTTACCAGCTGTAGCTCAATTTCCGGACACTAAAAAGTGTATTATTTCTGGTAAAATTTGGACATTCATAACATAGACAAACGACGAGTAAAAGCCTTAAAAACAACACCTTTATCTCCTTTACTACATACTGTATTTCATGTTTTTTTTTTTTTTTTTTTTAATTTGCTACAAAATTCACAGATTGCTATACAAAAAAAATTATTTTGCTATACAAATTCAGTTTTTACATCGCGGTTTATATACAAAATTTTGGAACGAAATGTTCCCTGATGGAGGAAAAATAAAAATGCCAAGAATTGGAGTGGGATGAGAAACCCAAACAAGGGGATCAAAAGTCTGGTGACTTCCTGTGGGACAATGAGACAGCCACATTGAGGGGTGAACTAAGGATATAGGGGATTAAGAAGTCAAAATTGTCTAGTATTTCTAAGGGAAATAAAAATGACCAAGGTTGGTCTAGGATATTACAAACAACAAGACATAAACCAATATGATTGAAAGAGGATATTGTGAGATTAAAACTAACATTTGCCCAGAGAGGTTCAAAAAAGTCTAGCCCAGTGACTTCCTCTAGGATATATAAACAGATATAATCCAATGAGGTTGAAAGAGGATATTGTGGGATTAAACTGCATTTGCCCAAGAGGTTCAAAAGTCTAGCCAGTGACTTCCTCTGGATATCACTAGTAAGATATAATCCAATGAGGTTGAAAGAGGATATTGTGGGACTAAAAACCTTGTTGCCCAGAGGGTTCAAAAATACAGCCCAGTGACTTCCCTCTAGGACGCCGCAAACAAGATATAATCAATGAGGTTGAAAAGAGGATATTGTGGGATTAGAAACTAACATTTGCCCAGAGAAGGTTTAAAAATCTAATGAGTGACTTCCCTCTAGGATGTCCACAAACAAGATATAATCAATATGAGGTTGAAGAGGATATTGTGGGACTAGAAACTAACATTTTACCCAGAGAGGTTCAAAAAAGTCTAGCCCAGTAACTTCCTCAGGATATCATAAACAAGATATAATCAATGAGGTTGAAAGAGGATATTGTGGGATTAGGAAACTAACATTTGCCCTGGAGGTTAAAAAGTCTAGCCCAGTGACTTCCCTCTAGGATATCACAAACAAGATATAATCCAATGAGGTTGAAAAGAGGGATATTATTGTGGGACGAGAAACTAACGTTTGTCCAGTGTTCCTGTTACATGTATATACAGGGGGAGGAATTGGGATGCCCAAGTTGGAGGCGGGTGAGAAAACCCAAAGAAGGATTCAAAAGTGCATGGTGACTTCCTCTAGCCTCTGACAACAAGACATAATCTAGTGAGGATGAATAAAGATACTGTGGGAGGAAAGGAGGAAGAGTAGGGAAAAAATAGAAATGCCAAGTTGGAACAAGGTGAAAAAACCCAGAAGGTTGAAAAATTGTAGTCGGTGACTTCCTCTAGGATATCACAAACAAGATATAATCAACTTGAGGGTGAAGAAGAATTGGAGAATTAGAAACGAAATTTTTCCAGTGTTCCGAAAAATAAGCAGTACCCAGGGCTGGATTGGGGTGTGAGAAAATCCCAGAGTGATTAAAAAATTACCTTCACCTCTCTAGGATCTTACAAACAAGACATAATCCAAGGGATGAAGATGAATATTGTAGGATTAGAAACTATGTTTAATCCAGTGTTCCCTGAAAAAAGTACAAAAGAAATGCCCAAAGATTGGATGCTGGTTAGGTGGCTAACAAAAAAATACTTTTTCCATCAAAAGGCAATAAAAATCACAGAATTTTCCTTTAAAAGATGATAGAGGATACAGTTACACAAGGAGGAGCAAAGTGTAGTCAAGTGAGATTAGGCTTAATTTTTTTTTAAATACTAGATTTTGAGCAACAGTTAGATAACAGCCATATCTAGTCAGATGTTGGTGATTTTGTTGTCTACTAAAATACATGCTTGACAATTGTGCACAAGTGGCGGTTGGGTTTGACATTCTTTACCTCCTTCAAAGCTATGAAAGAATCAGGTTTATGCGTAAAAGGATGTACACTAGCTGTACCCCAATTTAATTACAGCACACAAGAAAAATTTGGAAAAATAATGAAATGATTGAAACGGCTTGAGACGGATGTGTGCAGCTACAAATCACTTTTATTATTATTATTATTATTTATTTATTATCTTGAATGTAAGTTAAGGTCCATCAAGGTTGATGACTGTCTTCTTGTACCTAGTCTTCAAATGAACAAGAATGTCTATCATATGAAATGTTGTGAAAGGATATCTTACCAGTTTCCACTGTTCTCTGTAGTCAATTATAGAGCATGCCACCAAGGCAAAGGGAGTTATCAAGTACATATAGGGTAAGATAATCTGCAATTCTGCAAAAAGTGATGGAGCAGAATGAATGTGTTAATATTGTATTCAGTAATGCTGCCAGGCAGTATAAAGTCTAGCTCTATATTACATCTTCCGCCATTATACACTTTCGTCAGAGTTCTGCGATGAAACCTCATTTCCCCATACATGCATTTCCATCTGTAGCATATGTGCGAATATGAGGAAAAAGATGTCGTATCCGACTGCCACTTTTTAAAGGGGTTTTAAAATAAAATAAAATTGCAACCACTAACCAGTTAAAAATGATTCCATCAATTTTAGAGGGGTACAAGCGAAACTATCTTTAAAATCCCACTTTTATGATGGTTTCGTGTGATCCCTCGGCAGCGAAAAATCCTCCCCTTCAGAAAATAGAAGGATCCTATTATGTATTTGCCACTGCATGTTCAGTGACCATATTAGTCACTTATGGGTGATTGACAAGATCAGACTGACATAAGGTTTTATCATAGCGGCTGCAAGCTAGAATCATGGGATGTCTGTGTAGAGCAACAGAGCGCCCACTCATTTATAAACAAACAAAATATCGTTGATGTCACTTAAAATCGCTCCAAACAGATGCCCAAATTGTGTCGAAATATGCTTTGCGTGATTTAACTGGCGCTATTTGCAATAATCATTATGACGGTATTTAGGGGAAGTCATTTTATACTAAAATGCCTGATTTTCATGAAATAAATATCAGGGTTCTCCCCCAATGCAAGCTAGCGTGCGCCATTACGATCCATAAAGGGGTTTTCAGCTGATCGCTGCGAAAGGCAAAAATTGCCGATCGCCCTTTTTTCTTGATACAGATTTTTATTTATTTTAAAAAAATACATGCACCTTTATTGTTGGTAAGCAGCGATCATATCATTGTCATGTGACAGTTTTAGTAGGTCCCAGGAAACATAAGTTATATATAGTCCAACTTTCGTTTGCAGGCCTACACTGAAACACACTCTGTATACATGTCAACATGTGTATCATTACATCACAAGCGTATCACTAGATTCCATCACGAAAACTCGTAATGAGACATGCAGGTTATACTACTCGTAATGTCGCGCCAATATTTATACCATGGAGGTTCCTTCACTCCATGTTTAATTCGTGAATTCATAACCGGGCAATTCCCTTTCCCAGACTCATTAGAAAGGTGCTTCTTTTCCGAGCGGGCACCAGTGAAACCACAGTGTTCCCGGTGAAACATCGACCCCCAAAATATGGACCGCTATGCAACATAATTAATGACATATTTATAACACTTGATCAAACAAAGCCAATGGTAAAATTATAAAATTAGGTACTATGCAAATTTATCCCAGATTGCGGCGTCACGAATGGTACGTGATACTGCTCCCGAATCTTCATACCCGTGCACACTGCATCTTTCCATTGCACACAGTCACAACAGACTACTGCAGACTGCATAGTGAGACGGATAGTACACATGTATGTCGCAATTATACATGTCGCTATTACATTGACATGCAGGGTGAATTCACCTAAAACTTCAGTCAACAATTCTTGTTTATGGGATTGGAAGTATACGGGTGCATACTTTCAATTTCAAGTTTTACATAAATATCTGATGAAATATGGCTGATGTATAAGTATTCCGCAATTTAACAAAGCTGCGCAAATGGTACGACTGTACGTGAATGAAACGTGACTGCTTGCAGAGTGTGCACTATGCTGTGATGATGGCGGTGTCTGGTGGTGGATCGTGACAACCTTGTTTAAGCTCGATTACGCGCGCCATATGCTAAATGCCTGTAATCTTCTTTTAAAAAATGGCGAAAATCAGTGTTTTTATCTAGTTTTCGGTACGAGCAACTTTTACAATAGTTTAAAAATGAATCACGAATTATTAAATGGATACTACATCGCGCCTCAAATCTTACCAACCTCTTCCTTTATGTTATTGTTTAATTTTTTTGCATCTTCAGATAACTTTGCATTAAGGTTCTAAATAAAATTGATACCCTTCAGTTGCTGACATCTCAGTTTAAAGATTTGTGCAGAAAATGTAAATAGTGGTCACTGACTAGTAGAGGCTTTCTGGTAAATTAAGTGTGGAAAAATATATGACTGAAAATAATTTCTAAAACCTGCGTCTATAAATCATAGCTGCCAACATTTCAAAATTCCCAAATTAGTAAAGCGACTTTTCTCACTTGATTGCACATTTTGGTGGCGGGGAATACATGATGGGCTCATACGGATCTTCGCTGGTTCATGTTCAATACCCATTACTACATCAGAGCATACTGCAGAACAAGGCGACGGTTGTAACCTCCAGTTCTAATTACCGCTCATTTGAGAACTGCATGACCATGTCACTGCAATTTAAACTCATTTAAATTGAATAACTTGTAGATGACTACCAGTAGGCATGTGGGTGTACCTGTGTACTTTTTGTTTGACTCTCCATTGGTGACTTCCTGGTTATTTGGACAGTATTCTCCTTGATGACACTTTCATTCGCCAGCACAGGGGCAACACGTAACCCTCTACAGGATCCGCTCCAAGGTAAGGCACTCCCACGTGGGGAACGTGCTCTTGAATTAACCCTCAACTGTTGCTGTGTTCAGCACAAACTGAACTCCTTGCGCAAAAAGCTTAAATTATCAGGACCACTTGCGCCAAGTCGGTTGCTGACATGCGTTATAATTGCATGAGCACTTTCGGCAAATTGCTGCCTTGCGCAAACATTCTTTCAACTATCAAATAATAAAATAACCATGAAAGTCAAAAGGTCCATATCGAAATTGGGCACAGAACCGAACGAAGCCGGTCCCCTAAAGGTGGCACTTTTTTATGTCCAGCAAATCCCCCAATTAAATCTCTGATATTCTTTTTAAGTTACGGGTGGTAACTATTCTAATCTTTATATTATAGGATACACCAGTTTACGTGTTTGTACTGAAATTATTGGCCCTTATTTTTGTAGCGCAAATTGAGGCGCGCGCAATCTTAAGTTTCTTGTAGCGCCATACACTCAACATCAACAAATCCTAAGTGAATCTCCGATATTCTTTTTTTTTAAGTTAAAGATTATGGTCTTCTTCTAATCTTTATAGATACACCCAATTTGGTTTTTGTGAAATTATTTTGCTTATTTTTGGTACTTTTTAGTCTGAAGTAAATTAATCAAATAACATTTTAGGCCTACTCCTAATGTTTAAACAGTTCACTGGCTTAGTGCAAAAGAACATCAAACAGTCCCAGACTACGGAAGTGCATCATCTACGTCCCTTTCGTTACCATTGTTTGAATGACTTGGATTGCCCTGCATTTTCCCCCTTCAAATGACCAGCCTAATAATTATCTCCTTATCCTCCTTATTGCAGAACTAGTTGAAAACCCCCAATTGGATATTTGGCGTTGCAAAATTGGAAAAAGATCTCAACGATCCACGCCATCGGCTGACAAGTTCCACCATGACAGATGGTGCATGATGATTGATGCATGCACATGTCACGTAACATGTATGGCCGTGGGGTGCAGTTCATGTCAAGTCAGAAGGAATCTAAAAGTGCGATGCGCATAAATTTAATTGCGTGCGCTAAGTTGAAGCCTTAAATTGGTAGCGCAATCTTAAGTTTGCGGCGATGCAATCTTAAAGTTTAACTCAGCAATCTTTAGATTTCGTGGGCATCACTAACGCTGAACAGTTGCACTTTTGGTGAGGAGGTGCTGTTGAGGTCAAAACGAGTCAACTGCACTGTTTTGACTGTTGACCTAAATGTAGTGATATTGTAGTCTTTCGACTATTGACTTGCGACTTAGGTAAGAGCTTGAACTGATCTTGTGAAATTGGCGGGTGTAAGCTTTGTTATCCGTTGATTACTCACAATCACAAAAAAAAACTAGTACAAATAAAAATACATACAAATAACATTCCATATTTGGTTCATGTGTGTTCAGTCATCATCTTCAAAAGATATACTGAAAATTTTAAATTTTAAATTTAAATCATAGTATAAAAATACACAAGTACCGTGTGTGTACATACTCCCACTGGGGATGACAATCCAAAAAATCAACCACAACTAGCAGGCCTACTGTGTGTTTGAAATCAATATCTTGTTCCCAAAGCCATTTGCTTTTGGTTTGAAGAAAATCAGCAGGTATTCCAGGTTAGGGGTCATGAAAGTGTGGCCTTGGTTAAAGCTAATGTTACGTTACGTACAACCTCCAAAGTGTCCTGTGGTCCCCTTTTGGGAGTTCAGTAACATTATAAAACTGTCCATTTTCAGAAGTGAATCTTGAAAAGTATTTGGCAATTTTTTCATTTTTGGAATATCTGTAAAAACCAAACCTACTCTTTCTTAATCAATCTGAAAACTGATTTGCCACACATTGATGCCAAATTAGTGGAGATTTTAAAATATGCCTTCAAACTTAACGAACTTGTTGTGGTTGTGACCGATCTTATTTACGCTAAATAAAAAGCCTGGTTAGTCTGATCCCAGCTCAGTTTAATGTATGCGTAAAGTGAGATGGTCCCAGACTTGATGACTCATGCATCATTACGGCTAACCCGGCTGACCGCCCGTAAAAACAAAACCTACCGCCAGTCTGATCCGGCTCCGTTTACTGTGCGTACAAGTGGGTGAATCCCAGACTGATAACTCACCATGGATGAAAACACAAGCAGCTCACCAACTTTTGTAGAACAAGTCAAATGAATATAGCATAACTGTAATGGGACTTCGTTAGCCAAAGTACAACCCCATACTATCGGAAAGAGCACCGAAACGGGCATTCCATTGAGGTACAGGTGAAGGCTGTACCAGTGTTGAATCAAAATTATTCAATTCTCAAAATCTTTCTTTTGTTTTACGGGCCATTAATTTAAATTTTTAAGTGCATTTTAGAAACATATTTTCTGGCTACAGATCTAATTTTAAGCTTTATTTTTGATACCAAGATCTTCAGGATTGATAGTTAGAGCATAAAAGTCGCCCATCTATAAAAATGGGTCTTACCTCAAATTTTTGACCATTTTTATTTGGCCAAATTTAACAATTGATTTTTCCGCTTTGGGCCATTTGAGCCGTTTTTCATCTTCAACTCGGCGGTAGAGTCGTTCGGAAAGAATGCCGTGATCCAATATCCACTTTTGAGGCTTTTGGCAACCACTAACCAGTTAAAAAATCATTCTATAAATTTTGGTGGTACGGCAAAACGCTATCTTAAAAATCCACTTTTATGATGGTTTTCTGGACTGATTCCATTCTAAAAAATCCTCCCCTTCAGAAAATAGAAGGATCCTCATATAGTTGCCTTTTCACATGTGCAATGGCTATCCCAGTCACTAATTGTGGAGTTCAAGATCAGACTGACATGACTGAGGAAGTGTGCTTATACCAAAAATGCCTGATTTTTCATGAAATAAATATCCTGGAATAATTTGAGTATGTCCATCATCATCCACCATATGTTCTCCACCTTACCAGGTAGGTAAGATTACATTATTGGTTATCCTCAGTTTACCCTAAATGAGCGCACCTAAGGATATATAATCAACTGAATGATAACCACAAATGAAATTAGCAGTTTGGGTGACAGTTTGTTTCCAGTGAAGAGATTCTCTTGTAAAATGCTGAATTTCAATGCATGATACATGATCTCTGGCGTGGGCGTCTTGAGTGCCGTTTTTGGAGCGCACAGAATTGTGGTCATCAGAAAATTGATGTTAGGTATAATGACTCTTTTAAACTGTTGTAAAGTTGATGGGGGCTAGAAAATGTACTGCAGAAGAAAACGATTGAAATCATATTCATCTTATTTCAGATGGTTGTAAATTGTTTTCAAACTTGAAAATAAAAATATTGTTTTCGATTTTTAAAATAAAATGGTATAATTGAGAGAAGCTCTCAAAACTTTTTAATCAATATTCTTGAAGACAAATAAGGAAATGGAAGGTGGTTAAATTTCTTGCAAAAAGAACTTTAAAACTTTGATATGTAAAATTGCTGTTAACATTTTGTCAAATAAAAGATTTCTTCATAACTCTAATGTAATATTTCATTTTCTCAATAATTTTCCACCATCAGAAATAAACACCTGTGATTTAAAGTAGTCTTGTTCGCTTCTTCTATAAGGAATCTGTCCAATTTGAGGATCAGTATTTCTTTAAAAATCATTACCATTGCAAAGCAGTGTCGCATATATTTTGGTTTCACAGACAACAGCTTGTTGACGATAGAACAATAAAAATCACAGATGTTCAGTGAAAAAAATTGAGGTCATATAAATCTCTTACTATTTGTATCTAGTAAAATCGGTGGTTTAAACAACTTTTCCATTTCTAAGCAAGCTAACTTTCCAGTAAAATCCTTACAATTTCACTATAATTTTTATTTCTGGAACATGCGACTCTAGATAAGGCAGGTTCTTCAAAATAAGGTCCAATATATAGTAATGGGAAACACTGCTCAGATTTTTAAGCTAACACTATTTTAAAACCAATTATGTCAGATAACAAGTTTAACAGACACACGCAGTTAATCATTATGTACAACATTGGTATTTCAATCCCTCGCTGTCCCAAGTTGAAAAAAATCTGAGCGTCTAAATTATTTTTGGCGGAAATTCACTACCTGAAATGTTTTCTTTTATTAGATTTTAAATAAAACCTCATGGATTGCTGAGGTTTGATTTTTTTTCAGAATAGAAAAGGTTGTAGATGATCTATTTCTGTGTATTCATGACATGGAATGAGTTAAATGAAGTTCAAGAATCCACACACAGTTGCCGTTATTTTTAAAAGTTCTGTTTATCTTGGATTCGTCAAGATGTCAACATAATAAGAAGAAAATGTGAAAATTGACAAAAAAATAAAAATTCCCGCAGACAGCTGATTTGCTGTTTGATATTTAAAACTATTCAGATTTATTCAAAATATCAACAAAATTATTTACTACTAAGCAATTCAAGCTAAAGAAACTGAACTTTTTTAGCGCAAAAACGTCAAATCCGTCCAGCGATCGTAGCGTTCGATCGAACGTTAATCCTGGTTTCTAAGTGTTAAACTTGAGCCCATTCATGACGCACACATCTTTCTTTTATGCATTACTAGCAACTCCACCTTGATGAAATAGCAGACTCTTTCTTTCCCTAGATGCAGATGAGTCAACTTCAATAAATATCTGTCAAAAAAACTGACGTTAGAGCAAAGATGGCGTAAGAGGGCGATTCACACCACCAGATTAAATTCAGAATGCCACCGAAGCATAACCGGACTTCTCTGTTCCTTAGCACGCCAGGCGTTGACAGCTTCATGAAGTAGCCGGCCATTACGTGGAATATTCGTGCACAAGCGCCGCGACACAATGATGTTCGCGAGCGTGGTTTTTGACATTTGTTTTCCGCGTCAACATTTGACGTTCGTAACTAAAAAAAAGTATCGAACGTGGGATTATCGAGCGACGTCTTGTGCCAGTTATAAATTAAGTTGGTTTAAATTAAACCAGTGAAAATGACAGATTACAAATGTGAGAAGTATGCTCATGGACCCAAACAATTGTGCAGTTCATCGATAGAAAGAAAGCGTAAATTTCACAATGCTATTATTAAATAAAATCTATTTCTGCCTTTGATGGCTGAGAGTTGCAATGGATACATTTAAATTGATAGCGATGAGTGGATTTATTACTTTTGGTAGTATTAAATACCATTAATGCTATTATTACCAGTCAGCATAAAAGGATCAGGCGTTACTTTTTTATTTGTAGGCCTAGTAAAGGTATGTCTATGGTGTTTACCCTCCCCGTCGACCAAATTAAATGTCGGTATATAAGACCACTTGCAAATGGCATGTATCTATCATATTTAGTCATTTTAGAGTCCAATCGGTACATTAAATTACCAAATTGTCTTGCAACAAGGGGTGGTGTCACTATATATTCCAGGAAAGATGTAACAATGATGACTGAAGTTTTAAATATTTGTTGGTCAAACAAATTTCTTCATGCTCGGAAGATACCGTCTTCCGTTGCATCAGGTAGCCTACCACAATGAGTGTCAATAGATACGAGGTAGAGTACGAAAAGTGTCCGGTAAAATTCATGACGTCATTTACTTCCATCAATGCGTGCTGTATCAATGGTACCAGCTGGAATACCACACTAAAGCCATGAAAACTAACGATCTACAGGGTGCCAGTCTACAGGAAACATGATGGCGGTGTGGACAATAATGGCAATCGCAGGTGGTTTTGCAAGGCGATCAGACGTTTTGAAGCTGCCAATAAATGATTTTATGAAAATGATTTGTTTTAACAAATCTGAAACTTGAAAAGATCTGGAACAAAACATTGAAGCCCTGTTTTGCAACGCGCCAAGAAAGTAAACATTGATACTGGAACGGCTTACATTGTTTTCAAAAATCTCGAACGTCATTAACCGAGCGTCATTCAATGTCTGTCAAAATTTTCGAGCGTCCTTCATCAAATCATCAATTATGACGTTCGACAACAACGCATTCAAGACATATACTCTTTTTATTATAACCTACAACAAAGTGATTGTTTTTGATTGAAGTAAAGGTACAAAGGATTTATTCTTATGCATGGCAAAATTGCATTTGTGTTCTGCAGTAATAAATAAATGCAAGTCAATATTTATCTTGATTTTCAAATCAAAATTATGCGCTTCTTTATCATATGAATTTTATTATTGTATGTTATCCTTAACTGATATTTGTAACCTTTATTTGAAAGTACACTCATAGGCATAGCAGAAAAACATATTTTATTAGTTTCTTAACGACTGCACCAATTTGACATAAAACTTATAAGTGCTTGACTTTGATAGATAAATACCAGATGCTAAAGCGGTCATATCAAGCCAAAATTCAACTAAATTATCCCCACAAATGCATTTTTAGAAACTTTAAAGGTGCATTTCAAAATGTAAAATATTATTTGGAATAAACCACTGATTTTGAAGAAGAATTTCAAATGAGGGTAGTAAATTGTTCCACCTTTTGAAGGAAAGCCTGCTATGGTTTGTACAGCCAATGTCGCCACATAGTTTTGCTAGGTTTTCCGAGAAATGCTAAAATAAGAGTAGGTCGTCATTTTCTGATCGCGTGATTACGTACATGGATCATATCTCATGCCAATAGTGGTGACCAGATACGACATTCATTCGTTTCAAAACCTTTTTAAAGTGTGAAACAGTGAGGAAATGAATTGCTTGAATCTACTGTGTTATATGAGTTGTAGTAGGCAGGCCATTATGCCGCACTTTGAGTGCTTCTGACACAGCGGACATATGGGCAATCTTGCGTAAATTCCCATTCATAAAACTTGATCGTGTGGTGAAGGTGCACAGGGGTGAACATGAGTGCGCTTTCATGATTCGTCCTGCTGATCTTATACGTCATAATTCTATATACTGTCTGCATAAATAGACATAAACAGTCTCAAATAGCGGTGAATCGGAAATCGTGGTTTCTAAACCTCAAACGATCTCAAAAACTTTGAGTTTGATTTTCGGTCCCCAAAAGATAAACCCTCAACTATGGTTAATTAAAATCAAGGTTGATTCCTTATATTTGTGAAATAAAAAAGATTTGAAGTTTAAGTGCTCAGGCCAAAGATTAGCCAGATTTTGTACACTTGGTTTTGGTTGCATGCGTTTCATGACACATAAGATGCGTGGCGACTCCCGGTCCAAGTCAGACAACGGTGGATCTTCCAAACAAAATTGATGTGCCATTAGCCCCATAGCTACAATACACGGACGATAAATGAAAAAAGGCCAATGTGTTTAATCTTAAAAAAAATCATAACTCCGTAACGGTTTATCCGATTTTTGAGAAACAAAATTTATTTCATATGGAAACACAAAAGAATGCACATGCGAAAACAAAAACGATTGAAGCATGTTTAGATTTTAGGCTGGCTAAGCCTAGTTAACCCAGCTTTGTTTTCTGTGTAAATAAATTTTGAAGTTAGAAACAGCACTTTTGATGTGAGGGCGCTGTTGCTTTCGTCCTCCCTACTCCCACTACTATCTACAGCAGTCTAAATGTGTGTGCAAATCCTTGTCAGTCAGACACATGTACATGTACATAATGTACATCCACACCAATGCCAGTGTTATGTTAGGCCTACATGTACATACATACGAAAACCATGCTTTTCCAACATGGTTTAGAAACATATAAAAATACCAAAATATGACCCAACTTTTAAATAACTCACCAACCAAGCCGATCCTCAACTTTCTCTACATAATTGCTTGATGACCGTAGCAATGTCCCGACCCTGCTCACCCATATAAAGGTGAAAATCTACTCCATCTAATAACAGTGATTCAGCAAAATCAGTGCAGCTTATCAAAAGGTCGAAAGAAGTTCGAGGCATTTAGCCAAACATATTATTAGTAGCACCAGAGTTGTAAACATGTTTTATAAACTAAGTGGCTCTACAAAGTATCACTAATAAACTAAAACATATTGACAATGAATGTAATTGGATGCAATAAGTAGTTTCATTTTATGGAAAAGATTACACAAGTAAATAAATGTTGTCATGAACTATTTTGCGCTCTGGCACAGCAAAGAGAGTATACGTCACGTGCGCAGCCATTAAAGGTGAAGTGCGCCGCCTGTTGATCACACTCAAAACGATAATTTATGCTGCGGCTTATGTACATGTGCGTACATTACGCTTATGGTCTCAAAACCTTTTCACCACATAAATGTGCACGGGGCATTTTGACTGGTTTGTACTGTCATTTTGGCCACCCTGAACAGCCACCAGACAATACTTTTACCCACTCAAAAACAGTCGACTCATTTTGACCTGTAAATGTCCGCATTACATGTAAGGTTTGACAGTGTTTGACTTTGAGTGCTAAGATGTACATGAGATGTTCAGCATTTTGACGATTTTGCCCTGTAGTAGTAAGGGTTAACCAAAGTATTCGTCAGGCATTTTTTGTAAATGTTTTGTAAAACATCAAAACAAAAACACAGTTTTCTGGTCGAGCATTGACGACGTCAGAAACAAGTTTCTGAATCGTTGTTGGTCCCGAAGCGAAACAGGTGCCGCTCGTACGCACGCCAACTCGTGCACGGACCAGCTCGTGCGCATATGGTCAACTCTGACGTACTATCACGCACCAACTCGTACACGCACCAACCCGTACCACACCAACTCGTACGCAAACCCAAGCTCGTACGCAGTAGGATATTTTGATGCGGGCGAGTCGGGTAAAATGAGCCTACGAAGTATTTTGGGGTAATTCACGGCGGCAAGGGATACGCGGTAGCATTATGTGGCACGCACCAGAAGTGTCAGAAGTGGCGGAAGTGTCGGAACCTTGGGTTAGCAGTGCCCTGCACACAACGAACTCGGCCGTCAGTCTTGCATACACAGGATGATGTCTCTACCGTTCCTGCCACACGAACATGTGCCTGCCGCATTCGCAAGCTGAGGTCGTCTTAATAATCTGACCCACTCGTCGTGTCACAGTTGTTCCGAGTACGTGGAGGACACATGGCTAACAGTAGCACCAGTATGGCGCAGCAAACTGGTCAATCTTTCAACCACAGTATCACGTACCAACAATGACGTGGAGGGTGGCACCGGAGGCTCTTGAAGGCAGGCAGAGCAGGGCTTCCGTTGTACAGGCTAATTACTCTCACATACAGCGAGGCAAAGTGCAGAAACCAGAGGCGAAGCACAAGACAAGTACAAGGCAGAGTTTTCAAGCTGTGGGGTGATGCAAGCGGGGTCCTCAAGACTTTACAGGCTGTTGGCAGCCTGCAGTCATCTTCATGGTCTTGGATGTAGACACCACTGAGTGAGCAGCTGAGAACAAACCCGGGCCTTCCTTTCCCAAGGCCACACGACTCAAAGAGATTATTATGTCACGTCGAACAAAAAACGTCGTTCATATATATTTATTTATATCTTTAACAAAAAATGTCCTTCGAAACACAGCAATTCATACGTGAAACAAATAAACAGCCAGAAACAATTAAATTGATTTTTTTTTTTACTTTTTTAAATTCCATGCTTCAAAGCAAATTATTAATTCAAGCTTTACGGAAGCAGCAAAAACCGTAATACTGTTAAACTGATTATTACTTCCAGCTTTTAAACTAGTTACACTTCAATAACTGTGATCTCACTTGGATTAACACCTCTGCCATACCACATAAAGCAAAACTATATAGGATAATTTCAATAACGGCATTACTTCGTGATCACCCGTTGGTAAATCACGCGTACGAGTTGGTGTGCATGCGAGTTGGTGTGCGTACGAGTTGGTGCGCGTACGAGTTGGTGCGTGTACGAGTTGGTGTGTACAGTTGGTACGGTAAGTTAGCCTGTATCCTTCAATGTCTTCCATTTGTCGTTCTCAATTTCTTCCATTTAATTAATGGGGATTCTATCTAACTTGATGCAGGGTCCCATTAATCAGTAATTCAAGGATCACACACACTAGCGTGACGGATTAGCCATGACCGATCAATCAAGGACTTGTAGCATGTCTATAGTTGACGATAGACCTTAGCATAACATGTACGCTTGCACTCGTACATGTACTGGCGGCAACCGCATACACACAGTAACTTGCGCGCCTCTGCTATTTCACCGAAGTCGCTCGACCTGCCGCTGGGCGCGCGTCTTTTATAGATTTCTGCAGCTCGCAATTTACAATGTGCGCATGGGCTTGCAGTAAAAGTGATTGGTCAAACTAGTAAACAATGCGCGTGCGACCAAAGTAATTGGTTAAGCTGATAAACAAGATGTGCGTGCGACCAAAAGGCGTTGGCGCTTCACTACTTGATCCATGCATATTCAATCCACTGTCTAAAATTAACATTAATTAACTCATTGATAAAGTTTCGTGAAGTTTCTACTGCAAGGTCAAATGCATGTCTTCATGTACAAAATGATAATACATTCTCACACTGCCGGATATTACGAACTTGCCGTGTTCACACGCATTATTGTGAACACTACTGTCGACTCACTACACAAATGCGCACATTGGCAAAACTTAACGTTGCATAAATCATTAATATTGACTTGCATTTTCTCATTAACATTAATCTGGAAGTGTTCTTTTGAAATTATAGCTCCTCGATCTGTTTGTTAACCTTTATCTAAATAAACGAGGAATACAATTAAATGCTTACTGACAACACAGGTAAGTGTAATTCTAAGAGTATTCTTAATAAAAGATTATTACATCAAATAATGCTGTTCCCAAAGAACTTTACATGTTTAAGTACTGGTGTAAGGCTACTGGGGGCCATCAACACAGTATAGCTTAAGTTTAACTCACATTACAGATTTGCTTCTGGAGAAAAGTGATTTTCTTCCTAACTTTTCCTGATTTGTAAGGTTTGAAAGTGTTCGACAAGTGCACTAGATATGCCTTGGAGTATATAAATTATATGGATTGATTTTGCCTGCCATTCTGGAAGGGTTTTAACAAAGAAAAATAGCTAGGCGCATTTATAACACAAACTAGCTTTCAGTTTCCAAATTAATCAATTACTGCAACCCTCGGTCTTTTTTCTCCCCCTACTGGATCATCTATGCGTTAGGTGTTTGTATATTCACTGTCATCAAGTATACTTTTGTTCTTAAATCTAGACTGCTCACTTCATGATAAGGTCAAGAAGGCCATAGTTTTTATTTCGTGCTTCTCTTCTACAGCCTTTACTACGGCGTGCTTGGACGAGATTCCTTCAAGAAATATGTTCAGAGCAAATGGCTACTCGTATTGGAGTAAGGAACATAAATTTGTTGTATTTTTCCTCTAAAAGAAGCCATCTTCAAAATTTAAAAAGGGGTTTAACAGGCCTGTGATTTCAGGATTTTTCCTGATTGCAGGGATTTTTTACAAGTCTCACTTTTGCCTCAAAATGTTCTTGAAAGAAAAAAAGTGGTCTGTATTGTGTCGAAACCTCTATTTTTCTTGTTTGTGGGGATGTGGAGGTCTGTAAATCATACAAAATTAAGCTTATCCAGGAGGACAAGGTTTGTCCTCTGGAATAAAGGGAGACCAGGCCCACTTACCTATTTTCAGGATTTTTTATCTTGATCAATCACACCTCTGGGTTTAATGCCATTGGTAATTACCAAATAAGTTTTTATTTCAAACTGATCATTTATGTACACTTTTGGTGATTTCCTGATAACTTGTAACATAATACTTCTGTGAAGTTGAGTGATATAGGCGGCTTGAGAAAATTATATTGTCATTTAAAAAATTGATTAAAAAAAAAAAAAACATGGCTGTGATCCACTTTTTCTCCTTGAGAATGCATACAGAAGTATTTGAATACATTTTCCTGTTTAACAATAAAAATAAACTGAATTTTTCACCCGGGTTTGGTTTCATACATGCAACCCTTCGTTCTAGTAAAAGTATAATCGAAATCGATTACCTACGCAGGAGTGCCAACCTGCTATAATCCATACCATGGCATTGTATTCCAAATGTACGCATGCACTGTAAGCTTGGTTACAGGTTTATCGCCCTGCTCGTGACTACCGTGGAGCATCTTGGGACAGATGTTTCCGTGAAGCTAGTTCCTCGAGAACTCCGCAATCTTAAACTAGACGCAGGCGAACCATCATCTGTGGGGATAATGCGCTTTTAAAACGCGCTCAAAGGTGCGTGCGAAATACAGTTCTCACACGCCAGGTAAGTCTCCCAGACTGACTGCTTCTTTTGAGACCTTGCGCGTCAGTATGTGCAGAACAAAACGTCACAAAATCCATTGTTCTAATTGGGTGCTATACCGTGGGATAGGTTATGTACACAGGTAAGCACACTTCATGCGGGCGAACAGTATAATGGATGCATTTTGAACGTTTAGCGTGTACAAAACTGAATATTAACAGCGATATTTCCGTCAGTGTTCACAGTACTACACAAAAAACAGGAGTTTGGCGGCAGAGCCTTGAGTGATAACTATGCGCTGTGTGTGGTCCAGACGATATACATTCCCGATGAAGACGAGGGGTATCTGAAAGGTGTATGAACTCTTTAATCAGGTGTTCTGCATGTCTGGTTGGCGATGAATAGCATGCGCGCACTCATGTAAGCGGCGGCCGCCACACACAGTAACGCGGCACCTCCGCTGCTTCACCGGGTCAACTCGACCTGCCGCTGCGCTGCGCGTCTTTTATAGATTTCTGCAGCTCGCAGTTTACAGTATGCGCATCGACACGACCAAAAGTGATTGGTCAAACTAGTAAACGTACGCATTAAACCAAAAGCGATGGTTAAGCTAGTAAACAAGATGTGCGTACGACCAAAAGTGATTTAACCACTACTTGATCATACATATTCGTCACTGTCTAAAATTAATTAATTAACTCATTGATAAAGTTTGCGTGAAGTTTCTCTGCAGGTCAAATGCATGTCTTCATGTACAAAATGTAATACATTCTCACACTGTGAGATATACGAACACCGTGTTCACAATGAACCTGCTGTCGATATCACTACAAGTACTACATTGGCATTGTAAATCATTTCAATGTTGACTTGCATTCTCATTAACATTAATCTGGAAGTGTTCTTTAGAAATTATATAGCTCCTCGATCCTGTTTGTTAACCTTTATCTAAATAAACAAGGAATAAGTTAAATGCTTGCTGACAACACAGGTAAGTGTAATTCTAGAGTATTCTTAATAAAAGGTTATTACATCAAATAATGCTATTCCAAAGACTTTACATGTTTAAGTACTGGTGTAAGGCTACTGAGGCTATCAACACAGTATAGCTTAAGTTTAACTCTTGTTCTGTAAGATTTGCTTCTGGAGAAAAGTGATTTTCGCCACTACTTACTACACGTAAGGTTTGACAGTGTTCGACTTTCAAGTGCACTAGATATACCTTGGCAAGTATATAAATTATATGGATTGATTTTGACCCTTGCAGTCACAGAAGGGTTTACAACAAAGAAAATAAGCTAGGCGCATTTATAACACAAACTAGCTTTCAGTTTCCAAATTAATCAGTGCAACCCTCGATCTTTTTCATTCCCCCCCTACAAGATCAGCTATGCGTTAGGTGTTTGTGGCTACACTGTCATCATGTGTACATTTCTTAATCTGAACCTGCTCTTCATGATAAGGTCAGAGAAGGCCATTGTTTTTTGCCTAGTGCTTCTCTTCTACGGCCTTTACTAAGGACGAGATTTCGCTGAAATATGTTCAGAGCAAATGGCTACTCGTATTGGAGTAAGGAACATAAATTTGTTGTGTTGACCCCTCTCTAAAGAAACCATCTTCAAAATTTAAAAGGAGGTTAACAGGCCTGTGATTTCTCAGGATTTTTCCTGATTGCAGGATTTTTTTACAAGTCTCCCTTTGCCTCAAAATGTTCTTGAAAGAAAAAAGTAGTCTGTATTGTGTCCAAACCTCTATTTTCTTGTTTGTGGGGATGTGGAGAGTCTGTAAATCCTTCAAAATTAAACATCCAGGAGGTTCAGGGGGGTTTTGTCCTCTAGACCAAAGGGAGACCCAGGCCCGCTACCTATTTTTCAGGATTTTTTATCTTAGTCAAATCACACCTCTGGGTTTAATGCCATTGGTAATTACCAAGTAAGTTTTATTTCAAACTGATCATTTATGTACACTTTTGGTGATTTCCTGATAACTTTGTATAATACTTCTGTGAAGTTGGTGATGATACCAAACAGCTTGAGAAATTATATTGTCATTTAAAAAGATTTTGAATTAAAAAAAAAAAAACATGGCTGTGATCCACTTTTTCTCATGAGAATGCATACAGAAGTATTTGAATGCATTTTCCTGTTTAACAATAAAATAAGCTGAATTTTTCACCGGTTGGTTTTCATACATATACCTTCGTTCTTATAAAAGTATAATCAGAAGTCGATTACCTACATGAAGAGTGCCAACCTGCTATAATCCATACCATGGCATTGTATTCCAAATGTACGCATGCACAACAAGCTTGGTTACGGGATTTGCTCCGCCTGCTCAGCCTACCGTGGGGCATCATGGGACAGGTGTTTCCACGTGAAACTAGTTCCTCACTCCACGCAATCTTAAACTAGACGCAGGCGAACCATCATCTGTGGGGATAATGCGCTTTTAAAACGCGCTAAGGTGCGCGTACGAGATACAGTTCTTTCACAGGCCGGGTAAGTCTCCCAGACTGCACTGCTTCTTTTTGCGACCTTGCGCGTCAGTATGTGGAACAAAACGTCACAAATCCATTGTTCCTTGGAGTACTATACCGTGGACGAGGTTATGTACACAAGTGACACACTTCATGTAGGTAATAGACTTCTGGTACTATGCTGTAGACTAGGTTAGTACACGAGTGGCACACTTCATGTATATATAGGTAATAGACTTCTGGTACTATGCCGTGGACTAGGTTATGTACACGAGTGGCACACTTCATGTAGGTAATAGACTTCTGGTATAATGGATGCATTTACAGACATTTTAGTAATGGTGTACAAAAACTGAATATTAACAATGATATTTCCGTCATTGGTGTTCACAGTACTACACAAAAACAGGGTTACCCGGCAGAGCCTTAGATGATAACATATGCGCTGTGTGTGGTCAGACGATGTACATTCCCGATGAAGACGAGGAGGTATCTGAAAGGGTGTATGAACTCACATGTAGACACAGGTAGTGATCATATTATATCCCTTCATTAACCTCCACTATCAACTCTCTCCTTCGCACCCCCACTCCTCACAGTAGTGGCATAGGTTATTGGAGAGGGGTGGGGGGAGCACGTGCCAACAATAAAAAGCCTTTCTATTGTTGACATTTGCTCACCCCCTGTAGGCTTTTCTTCCAGATGCCTCACCACAATATTAAAATTTCTAGGCAAAATATAAGGGCTTCTGTAGACATGAGAAAAGTGTTTTATCTTTAAAATGATGGGGGGAAAAAAATCAAACAAGTGAAAGTATGTAAGACTAATTGCGGTGACACCATGGGAAATTCTCAATTGAGTAGTAATTAGTTTTGAAAAGAACTGGAGGTTACAACTCGACGTTTCGATCAGTATGCTCTGATCGTCCTCAGGAGAAGTGAAAGTATGGTTCATCGGTCAACATCAGCTATTCTATCCCAATTGGGAAAAACTTTTATCCTGATTGACACCCAGACCAGGCCTGGAATTACACAGAGGCCATTGAGGCCACTGCCTCCATTGCCCTGGTCTTGGCCTTGGTGCCCCTTACAAATGTTCCCATAGACATTCTGATCTTATGGAAGAGCCCTTTATGGAAGAACCCTTTATGGAAGGGCATTTTGGCCCTACAAGAATGAAATTCCAGGCCTGCTATACACACAATGAGGATACCAGTATGCCCCAATCGAGAAACTCTTAGGTGACAGACACCTTCTACTCTACGCTGGCTCATGGAGTCGACATCAATTATTCTATCCCGATTGGGAGATACTTCTGATTGAAACCCTATACTCCCAATGAGGAATACCAATAGGCCCCAATCGAAAGTATGCCGTAGAGTCTTCTTAAAGTTTGCTGTTGTTTTATATTTCTACAGATTTCATGAATTCTGCATAAGAGGTTGGTGCATTGTTGGGAAGAGACAGACGTGCCCATACTGTAAGGAGAAAGTAGATCTTAAGAGAATGTTCAAAAACCCATATCCTTTGATTAAAATAAGTATGTGCTGTCCACACCCTATAGACATAAAAGCATTTCTGCTCAATGCATGGGCTGTAGAGGGCGCATGGTTTGTAGATGATTGCTTCATCATGTTTAGCAGTTGATGTGCGTGCATTGAAACCCTTCTATGACTGCAAGGGTCAAAATCAGTCAAAATTTCTATGTACATGCCAATGTATATCTATTGCATATCAAAAGTCGACCACTGTCAAACCCAATGTGTAGTAAGTACATTTACAGGTCAAAATGAGTCGACCGTTTTTGACTGGTAAAAGCAGTGTCTGGTATTGTTGAGGGTGGTCAAAATGACAGTAAAAACCAGTCAAAAATGCCCCTGTGTGCACATTTGGGTCGACAGTCAAAACGGGCAGTTGACTGATTTTGACCCGTATATAGCTACTTGCCACAAGAGTTCAGGTACAGTAGGAGGGTTTCTCTAGAGATCATTGGCTGTGTTAGTATTAAACTTTTACCTGAAGCCAATTTCTTAGAGCTGCTTAGCAGATAAAATTGCTTACCAGAAAAATTTGCTTAGTGGATTTCTTTGGTTACCAGCTCTCTGAAATTTGCCCCAGAATGCAACAATGGTTGAAAATGTACGATTAATTTCATTGTCGGTGTCACAGTAATTCACTTTGCCTTATCATTTGAAATATGATCAGGCCCCAATTTCATAGCGCTGCTTACCGGTAAGCAAATATTCGTGCTAACTATAGCAGAAAATTTCACTTAAGCATAAGCGTATTTCACAGGTTAGCAAGAAAATTCAGAGTGGCGTGGGTATGTTACAAATTATGTCGCATTTTGGCTTTGGATGTTTTCCTCGGTCGTTGTTTCATTTGTTTTTGTATGAAATGGTCTAAACCCAACTTAAATAAGGCCAAAAAACGTCTCCGGTTTCTGGTTGCCTCAGACCCGCACGTCAGCATTTTTAGTTTTATTTTAGTTTTTTTGCTGAATCGATTGGAATTCTGTTGCGCTGTGTTTTAAACGACCTTTTCACATAGGGGCATGAACGTATGCCCAATTTGTGAGGTCTCTCTTGATTGCAATGGTAAGGCTAAAAAAGTCCTCGGTTTCTGGTATCCGTGCGCGTCGCCTCAGACACCCCACGTCGGCATTTTTATTTTTTATTTATTTTATTTTGGTATAAAACAATGTCTAATTTCTAGCCAAAATTTCTGGATCGATTGGAATTCAGCCGCACTGTTTTAAATGACTTTTTTTCACAAGATTTGCCTGATTGGTGAGGACTTCTCTTAGCCACCATACTTTGTGTATGGGAAATTTGGTCTGGTTCCAATAACCACATATGCATGTATCACGTATTTCACTGGTTGGTAAAACAAGATTACCAAAAACAAAAAATAATAAACAAACGTGTAACCGCACCAAATTTCAAGCCAACCTTTGACCAGAAACCAGAGACTTTTGGGGGGGCCTAATGATATACCTTTTTTCTCAGTAATGCTGATTTTTTTTCCTTAATATTTTTCCTCAGCTGGGAGCGTCCTCATGTATTGTTTGGTCAACTTTTAGACTGGATCCGCTACCTTGTTGCCTGGCAACCAGTCATCTTTTTAGTTGTACAGGGAATCAACTATGTTTTAGGACTTGAATAAAAACACATAGTAACTACAGTGTCATATTTATCATATTAATACGTTGTGCCAGTGAATGTTTTTATTCCTCTCAATTTACCAATGAAAATCCCTGTCGTTAAAAGTGCCTTCAAAATGGTATTTCTTGTTGTTGGGCACTTAATGCCTTTGCTGGGCATGAATGGACATTATTGGGAAGTAGCTGTTTCATATGGTGCAATGTTCATGGCTAAAAAGATCTATGAAAATGGATCTCTCCTGAAAATTTGTTTGTTTTTGTGATGGTTAATCAGCGAATCTTTGTCAAAATCGTGACTTACAAAGGTCACATAATTGTTTTAAAGAGACAATATCGTCAAGCATTACAATAAGTAAACGGACATCTCTCAGTCATACAAACACCAGCGTTGAAATACACACTGCATTACGCACACAGACAAGTATAGACCAAATGCATATACCCTCTATTTTATGAAACCCATGCTCCCAAAAGAAACAGATACTGGACATATTAACTGTACCCCATGCAAATTTAGTTTGTCTACTTGCTGTAGAAACCCAATATTTCTGCCTTTGGAAAATTTGTACATATGTACCCATCGAATTCAAAACGACAACTTTTGCACTTGTACTTCAGCACTGTATGACCTCGTCACACACGTACACGAACATTAACAATACACGTGTTCGCGGTGGTAAGACGCTCCCTACGTGGCCTCCAGTGGGCGGTCTATTTGCTGTTCACTCATGTAGTTCATTCATAAAGTAACTGCACAGTTAGTTGCTGTCGACTCTAATGAATATTAAAACAAAGTTTGAATGAAATTTACAAAATTTTACTGTATGTACCTATGTAATATTCGCAGACCACCAAAGTTGATCGCTGCATTCTAATGACACAGTTGTGCGCCGCGTGCAATCTTCACGGTACTGCATGCTGATTGGCTAATCGACGCGAGGAGGTCACCGGTTCACCGCGTGATCATTAAATGAATATTCATTACTTCCCAAACCACTGCGCGCTGTAATTAGCTTATGTAAATGAGTGATAATGTCATATAGCTCATTAAAGTTTGTCACTGAGCCCGTGCTTACTTATTGTAATGGATCAACAGGACATGGAATTGGAGTGCTAGTCTCACTCTCAGTGACTGAAAATAATACCCCACATGATAAGGTCGTATTATCGTTGCTGCTGCATATATGAGCCAGTAATTTTCAGCCAATGTGTTCATATCTTAAACTAGGACACCGATTCCATGCCCTGTTTAAAGTCTGCTCTGATTGTGACGATACTGTCCCTCCCTCCTACTATCAGTGTTGTTCTTAACAAAGTCGACCCATACTTCAAAATGTCACAACCAACAAAATACACTGTACATTTCGCAGGGGTTATCCACAGCATACCATGTGGCACCCTGGGGCACACTCGGTTTGTGTGAAGGTCAGAACACTTTGTTTTTGTCCCAGGGGCATTTTGGGGTATCCATGTACCACTCTTGTGTACAGTATGCAATATTTTAAGGCATGCATAGAAAAAGCATTGTGTACTTAGCAGACAGGTTTTTGTGGCATTTTGGAGACTGCATGTATTTAAGGGGAAAACATTAATTACAATGCAGTCCTGGAATTTCATTCTTGTAAGGGCAAGGCCACTTTTCCTGAAAAAGGGCATTTCCTTAGGAATATTACAGTGTCATTGGGAACAGTTATAAAGGAACCAAGGCCAAGACAAAGGGATAGATATCATAGGAATATTACAGTGCCATTGGGAACCGTTATAAAGGGGAACTAGGAATATTACAGTGTCATTGGGAACAGTTATAAAGGGGAACCAAGGCCAAGACTAAGGGATAGATCTCTGTGAAATTCCAGTCCAGCGTTATTCTTCTTTCTGTATTAACCCTCCTCCTACTACAAGTGTCAAAATCAGTCAAAATGTTGATATACTTGCCAAGGTATGTCTAGTGCACTTAAAAAGTCAAACACTGTCAAACCTTACATGCAGTAAGTACATTTACAGGTCAAAATGAGTCGACCGCTTTTGACTGGTAAAAGACCAGTGTATTGTTCAGGGTGGTCAAAATGACGGTAAAAACCAGTCAAAAATGCCCCCGTGTGCACATTTGGGTCAACAGTCAAAACAGGCAGTTGACTGGTTTTGACCTCTACAGCAACTTCCCACTACAGTGCATCAATGGTAGGAGGGTTAATTCATTTTAACTTCTGTCTAGAATAATTAAGTATAAATTTTTGACCAAATGAAATTTTCACAATTACTTTTTTTTTCTTTTGAATTGTTTACGCCACCAAAAATTTGGCAACATACCCCTTTTGTCATTTCAAAAGAATACTACCTGAATAAATGATTTCCTTTAGGTATCTACAGCAATTTTTTTCTTCCAAATTCCTTTTTTTTTTAAAATATGCTTAATGTAGCAGCTATAATGTTCTACCTAATAAGTTTCTAATCATGTTACACAGCACTCCCTTATAAGCCTATTGATCATGTAGTCTACCTGCTACAAGGCACATCTGGGTTCACATGAACTATTTTGCAGGTGTTCGTGTCAAATAAAAATCAAAAGAACAATTTTACACCAACACGGCGCCAGCTCCAAAAAAGCGGCGCCAGCTCCAAAAAGTTGAGGCAAGTGGGGGAAAGCATACATTTTAAGGGGACAAACCTAATTTGTAATGAAAATTAAGGTACTCTTATATTGCTGATTGACAGTGAAAAACATGAACTATTTTGCAGGTGTTCATGTCAAAGAACAATTTTACACAAACATGTATCTGTCAGATTGCCAAATTCCCTTCACTTATGATTTTCTGGGCTCAAATGGGGATAATAACTACGACCACTCTACCATGGCAGAGGTGGCCTTCTACAGGCGGCATGAAGGGGCCCTTTAAAAAAATATTTAGGCATTGTGGAATGCAGTGTGAACCAAACTGACCTACTATGTTGTTATTCCCATAGACAAAACCATAACAATGAAGAGTTCAAAGTGTTATACCGGCAGATAAACATATCACATGGCCCAGTTCTGAACAGTTGGCTGGAAGGAACGCTTTCTCTGCTGCATGGTAAATGCCAGATTTTGAGTAAATTCTGAGCAAATTTAATGGAATTCAACCTGTATATCTACAAAGTGGAGGTTTAGGCCAACAAAGTCTCCGGTTTCTGGTCATAGGTCGGCTTCAAAATCGGTGGGAGACACTTTTTCTTTTCTTTTTTTGTTTGTAATCTTTTATTTTTGCCAACCAGTGAAATACATGATACATGTACACATGGTTATTGGAACCAGACCAAATTTCCCATACACAAAGTATGGTGGATAAGAGAGTCCTCACCAATCAGGCAAATCTTGTGAAAAAGTCATTTAAAACAGATCCAGAAATTTTTGCTAGAAATTGGACATTGTTTTATACCAAAATAAAATAAATAAAAACTAAAAATGCCGACGTGGGGTGTCTGAGGCGACGCACGCGGATACCAGAAACTCAGGACTTTTTTAGCCTTGCCATTGCAATAATTGTTCATGTTACTTTTCGCAGGTTTATTGACTTTTACAACCCAAAATGATACCATCTGTTAGTGACACCCAAAACTAAACTGGAACTTTCTCATGTTGGTTTCTGTACATATATTTTGGTTCTTATAAAGTATGGATGTATTTATAGACATTGTACCATTGTACCCTTTGGAAGCTCATTTACGCACACAGTTTCTTTTGACAGTGTACAGTTGAATAACTATTTATGTTTTTGTTTTTACTGGTAACAAGCAAAGAATAAATTTATTGGATATTTTATATAATTCCAATTAATATTTTTTGCTGTGTTTTTGTTTGTAATTTTTCCCAATTTACCATAATTGTATTATGCCTGTTCTTCAATACAATACTGATACATGATGCCTTCTACTACTACAAGTGCAAGGGTCAAAATGTTGATATACTTGCCAAGGTATATCTATAGGTTTATGAAAATTCTTGCGTCGGGTGATAATATCGCTGCTATATAGGATTCTAGCCAGCCAATCATAGGGCAAGGTCAGTGGTCGAGAGGTTAGAACATCTGCACTAGTAAGCAGGAGGTTGTGGGTTCAAATCCCGCCAGAGTCGCCTGTGAAGTTTTTCCACAGACACTCGTAAAGTGCAGAGAATACAGTGCTATACACATGTCGGTGTCGGGCAAAATTAAATCAAAGGTTTATCTAATGCACTTAAAAGTCAAACACTGTCAAACCTTACATGTAGTATGGTTAAAATGAGTCAACCGTTCTTGACTGGTAAAAGCATTGTCTTGTATTGTTGAAGGTGGTCAAAATGACAGTAAAAACCAGTCAAAAATGCCCCAGTGTGTGCACATTTGGGTCAACAGTCAAAACAGGCAATTGACCTCTATAGCTACTTCCCACTAAAGTGCAGTAATAGTAGGAGGGTTAAATTAACGGTACTATGTTTATTGCAGTTGGTCATTATATTGTAGTTGGTCATTATATTGTAGTTGGTCATTATATTGTAGTTGGTCATTACATTGCAGTTGGTCATTATATTGCAGTTGGTCATTATATTGTAGTTGGTCATTATATTGCAGTTGGTCATTATATTGCAGTTGGTCATTATATTGTAGTTGGTCATTATGTACTCAATGTCTATACAGCAAAGTCTATCAGAAATTAGGTCTCGGTGGAGTCCATTTGTGTCCGAGTCCGCAGGTATTTAAAAAATTCCCGTTTAGTTCCAAAGCTTGTGCGATATCGATTTTTTTCATCCACGATATATCGGCAAACATAAATCAAAATTGCGATTATTTTTTCAGTCATGATTGCTTTAGCGCCGATAACCACGGGTATGTACCCCTCTATAAGCATCATAATAAATCGTAAACTCGTTTCCATAGCGTGTGTGTACTTATGATGTAGTTCGGTTTTGTTTCTCACTTCCAAAAGCTGAAAAGACCGTCCTATAAATTTTGTTTCCATGGAATTTATGACTTGATTCACAATGGCGACATATTATTTTAATTGCGATTTGCCGATATCCTGATAACTTAAAAGATTCTCGATATCGTAAACGAATAAAAAGGCCGTATCGCGATATTCGATATTATATTAAGTTCTATGACATTTTTCCTTGAAAATAATAATGATTTAATTTTGTATTAAAGGGGCAGTATCGTCACTATCAAAGTAGATTTTCAACAGGGCATGGAATCGGTGTCCTAGTTTAAGATGAACACGGTGAATGAAAATTACTGGCACATTTATGCAGCAGCAATGGTAATATGACCTTATCATGTGGGGTAAAAATTTCAGTCACTGAGTTAATATAAAACTAGCACTCTGATTCCATATGCCCTGGTGATTCGTGACGCTACTTTTCAAATGTATCTCAAAGTGTTGGGAAAAGGTTTGTGTTATATAAAGAAGTTTTGCCAACATTATCAATGTACCTTCCCTTTGAAACTGCAATTCTGATTTCTCCAGAAAAAGCGGCGCCAGCTCCAAAAAGCTGAGGCAAGTGGGGGAAAGCATACATTTTAAGGGGACAAACCTAATTTGTAATGGAATCTAAGGTACTCTTATATTGCTGATTGGCAGTGAAAAACAAACTTACAAAGACCCATAAGTGCATGTAGGCATATGACATAAAACACAATAAAGGGGGGCACTTTCCTACCGTCACGTTAGCAGTTTTTCTAATGGTTGTAATTTTTATTTTAATATCTGAAACCATCCAAAAAGACTTTCAACATTTGAATAGACATGCATGCTTATCCTAAAGATAATTTGAGTTGATTATTACTATTATTTTTTTAATTACCCTAAAATTTCCATCAACAAATGGACGGAAAAGTGAGGTAACTTTTTCCGTCCAATTTTTATAGAAATTTGAGGGTAAAAAAATAAAGAAAAAAAGAAAAAAAGAAAATAAATCAACTCAAATTAGTTCTAGTATAAGCCTGCATGTCCATTCACATGTTGAAACACTTTTTGGTCGGTTTCAGGTACTTAAAAATAAATAACAACCATTGGAAAAACTGCTAATGTTTGACGGATGCAAATGCTTTATTGTGTTTTATGTCATATCTGGATTCACATGAACTATTTTACACAAACACGTATCTGTCAGTTGCCAAATTTCCTTCACTTATGATTTTTCTGGGCTCAGATTGGGATAAGTTAACTACGACCACTCTACCATGGCAGAGGTGACCCTTTTATTGTGGTTTGTTAAGGAATTCAATTAGGCCTAATTAGGCCTATAGATCATGTAGCTTCCAAATTTCATTCGGACATGACACTCGTGGAATACAGTATGAACCAAACTGACTTAAAACCCTGCGCCGGGACGTCGCTCTAAACCATTTAGTGTGTTTGTAAACAATTGTTGTTTACTACGTCATGGAAAACTCAAATTCAGCCACTTTGCATAAGTTCTCTATTGATACAGTGCCTGATAACATGGTAAAAAAAATTCAACCTGGGGTGAACCATTGACCCGGTATGCAGCTTTCAATTTCAAAGTAAGCCCCCCCCCCCCCCCTTGCCAGCCGACAACCCATTGAAACTGTACAGCTGTAATCCCAATGTAATCACTCATGCATCCTGTCACTTGCTGTCTTTGCTCAGACATTTGCTGTCTTTGCTCAGACATTCCGGCAACCTGAGATGTTTATTTTGTGGTCTGGTTGTGGGTATTAGAATGGCCAGACAAATAGAATCTCTTGGTTTCTCTGTGGAATGTCAGCAGTGCAAAAAAATGTGCAAAAAAATGGTTTTGGGTAACAAATTTGTTTTGAAGGGATTGTGGGCTGGCACCTATATAATACTTTATATTTGGCTTGAAATTGTTTTCTTGGGTCGAGAGGGACTCTATTAGTCTGGTTACACCATTTGAGAAGGGATTGTGTGCGCCTATATGAAAGTTTTACAAGGTATTCATACGTACTAAATGATTTAGTGCCTTCATGTGTATGTGTTTTTATATTGCGACCATGCAGTGCAGTGATAATAATTAAGTTATTGTGTCATTTTTCTATCGAGAAAACCATAACAATGAAGAGTTCAAAGTGTTATACCGGCACGCCTAGCTAGCTGGGACTCCCTACAAAAAGTCCAGTTTTCAACTCGCATTCAACTCGCACAATGACTTTTCATGTTTTGATAGCACAAAGGACCTTCGGTTAAATCGTGGTTTGTAAACAGTCAAAAAGGACGGGGCCACAAGAGAGCATTTATTCCAGTGTTGGAGCAAAGGCTTTGATCCTCAAGGCCAAGGCTTTGACCCTTAAGGCCAAGGCTTAACCCTCAAGGCCAAGGCCAAGGCCCTCTAGTATAAAATTACTACTAATATAAAACATGTCACATCATAACGAATCGTTCATAGTAAGAATAAAAACTTATCTTTATTTGCAATCAAAGTATTCACGTACAAATATATGACTGAGTAGAAGTTCAGGTCTTCGTGGATACCATTTAAATAACAAAAAGAATGGTTTGCTTCCATACATACTGATGCACATTAATCTAAACCGAGTATAACAAAAGGGGATCTAAGAACGGCTGTTTTTAACTGATGTTACCTCGTTATTATGTAACATGGAAGTAGTTTTATTTTCTGGGCCATCATGGTTAGAAATATTAGCATTACCTAAAACAGACCAGACTATATCACCCAGAATTTGTCAAAATCTTGGACCAAAATCCATTGAATGGCTTGGAGATTACTTCAGCACCTGTATCAAAGTTCAGAAAATCCCAAAAATATGGAGACATGCTAAAGTAATGGAATTCTCAAACCGGACAAGGCCGCCGAAGACCCGGGCAGCTACCGTCCAATAAGCCTATACTGTGCATAATCTACAAATTTGAGGGTAAAAAAATAAATAAAACTAGATATAAGTTTTTGTCACAACAAAAACAAGGTGTTCGGTTGAAGTTAAAATGGTTACATGTACGTCATCAATTCGAAGTGTTGGAGAAGTCAAATGTTAACGTCTGTTGAAGTTCTCGCGAGAAGTTTATTTGAATACAATACAATACTGAATTTAGAAATTATTTTAATATTAAACTTTGACTTCCGGTTTGGACAGGAAGTAAGGTCAAATTGGGGTCACCTTTGTGTAAATACTTTTGACAATTAACAATCTGTACAATATGGTACAAAAATGTCAATTTACCTCCTGTGGTTGTTGAGATATGATTTTTTTAAATATTAAACTTTCACTTCCGGTTTGGACAGGAAGTAAGGTCAAATTGGGGTATAAATATTTTTTGACAATTAACGATCTGTATAATGGTACAAAATTTGTGAATTTACCTCTTGTGGTTGTTGAGATATGATTTTGAAAATATTAAACTTTGACTTCCGGTTTGGACAGGAAGTAAGGTCAAATGGGGTCACCTTTGTGTAAATATTTTCGACAATTAACAATCTGTATAATGGTACAAAAATTGTGAAATTACCTCTTGTGGTTGTTGAGATATGATTTTGTTTAATATTAAACTTTGACTTCCGGTTTGGACAGGAAGTAAGGTCAAATTAGGGTCACCTTTGTGTAAATACTTTGACAATTAACAATCTGTACAATGGTACAAAATTTGTGAATTTACCTCTTGTGGTTGTTGAGATATGATTTTTTGAAAATATTAAAATTTGACTTCCGGTTTGGACAGGAAGTAAGGTCAAATTGGGGTCACCTTTGTGTAAATATTTTTCGATAATTAACAATCTGTATAATGGTACAAAAATTGTGAATTTACCTCTTGTGGTTGTTGAGATATGATTTTTTTTAAATATTAAATTTTGACTTCCGGTTTGGACAGGAAGTAAGGTCAAATTGGGGTCACCTTTTTCTAAATATTTTTTGACAGTTAACGATCTGTACAATGGTACAACAATTGTGAATTTACCTCTTGTGGTTGTTGAGATATGATTTTTTTAAATGTTAAACTTTGACTTCCGGTTTGGACAGGAAGTAAGGTCAAATTGGGGTCACCTTTGTGTAAATATTTTTCGACAATTAACGATCTGTATAATGGTACAAAAATTGTGAATTTACCTCTTGTGGTTGTTGAGATATGAGTTTTTTTAAATATTAAACTTTGACTTCCGGTTTGGACAGGAAGTAAGGTCAAATTGGGGTCACCTTTTTGTAAATATTTTTTGACAATTAACGATCTGTACAATGGTACAAAAATTGTGAATTTACCTCTTGTGGTTGTTGAGATATGATTTTTTTTTAATGTTAAACTTTGACTTCCGGTTTGGACAGGAAGCAAGGTCAAATTGGGATCATGTTTTTGTAAATATTTTTCGACAATTAACAATCTATACAATAGTGCAAAAAATTTCCATTTACCTGTTGTGGTTGTTGAGATATGATTTTTTTAAATATTAAACTTTGACTTCCGGTTTGGACAGGAAGTAAGGTCAAATCGGGGTCACTCACAACTGGAGTCTCATCTACTTGTTAAGTTCTAAGTACATGCCAAGTTTCAAGTTCATGTGAAGTTTGCAAGTATATTTTTGCTTGCGGACAAGATGGGGGAGAAGAAGAAGAAGAAGAAGAAGAAGTAAAAAAAAAAAAAAAAAAAAAAAACCGAACAAAAACAATAGGTGTTTCGGGTACATACCCGAACACCTAAAAAGAAAATAAATCAACTCAAATTAGTTCTAGTAAGCCTGCATGTCCATTCACATGTTGAAACACTTTTTGGTCGGTTTCAGGTACTTAAAAATAAATAACACCATTGGAAAAACTGCTAATGTGACGGATGCAAAGTGGCCCCCTTTATTGTGTTTTATGTCATATCTGGATTCACATGAACTATTTTGCAGCTGTTCATGTCAAAGAACAATTTTACACAAACACGTATCTGTCAGATTGCCAAATTTCCTTCACTTATGATTTTTCTGGGCTCAGATTGGGATAAGTTAACTACGACCACTCTACCATGGCAGAGCCCGCAGAGGTGACCCTTTTATTGTGGTTTGTCAGGAATAAGGAATTCAGTTAGGCCTAATTAGGCCTATAGATCATGTAGCTTCCAAATTTCATTCGGACATGACACTCGTGGAATACAGTATGAACCAAACTGACTTAAAACCCTGCGCCGGGACGTCGCTCTAAACCATTTTGTGTGTTTGTAAACAATTGTTGTTTACTACGTCATGGAAAACTCAAATTCAGCCACTTTGCATAAGTTCTCTATTGATACAGTGCCTGATAACATGGTAAAAAAATTTCAACCTGGGGTGAACCATTGACCCGGTATGCAGCTTTCAAAGTAAGCCCCCCCCCCCCTGCCAGCCGACAACCCATTGAAACTGTACAGCTGTAATCCCAATAATAATAATAATAATAATATTTATTAGAACATACACTTTTAAATCAGTGGCACTCGTCAATCGACGGTGCGTTCTACATTAACGTAATATTCAGTACATGTGTTACAGGTAATTAAAACATAGATAATACAATATAGATGGGCGTAAAAACAAAAAGACTTAAGGTTATTATAAGTTAAAAATTAGAAATAAACGAAATATTCAAATACGAGCAGATGTACGTACATGTTTTTCTAAGTTTGGCCAGTCGAAAATCTGTATGAGCATTAATACATATATACACAGTTGTAACAATAATGAAC
The DNA here is from genome assembly GCA_029582265.1 of Zoroaster sp. YZ-2022. Taxonomy (NCBI): domain Eukaryota; kingdom Metazoa; phylum Echinodermata; class Asteroidea; order Forcipulatida; family Zoroasteridae; genus Zoroaster; species Zoroaster sp. YZ-2022. The sequence goes on from CM055819.1 coordinate 42,056,744, forward strand.
AATCATAATAATAGTGATCATAAACAATTAAAACAACTGTGCACAATAATGGTCAATAATAAAAATAGTTCTCATAAACAATATAAAAACAATACTGTATGAACAATAATGGACAATTATAATAATAGTAATCATAAACAATATAAAAACAATACTGTATAGCACGTACAAGCAAACCAAAGAAAGTAATTCCCCTTTCATTTCAGAAAATCTGCTTGGGGGTTCCAAGCAGAACAACAGTTGTGCTGAAAACATGCACAATAAAGACTAATAAAAATAATTGTACATGTAGGCCTAATCATAGAGGATAAAAACGATACTGTATGCACAATAATGGACAGTAATGGACAATAATAATAATAATAATTATAATCATAATAAATCATAAACAATATAAAAACGATACTGTATAAACATACAACAATCAAACCAAGGAAAGTAATTCCATTTTCATTTAAGAAAATCTGCTCGGAGGTTCCAAGCCTTTTTTAGGAACGATTTACAAAATGAATCAAAAATACAAAGGATATAGTTAATGTCAGTAGGCCTACAAGTATCACTATAATTCTCAGGTATGATCTCTTTTGATATTCCTAACATTAAACATAACTTAACATTAAGATTACTAGATATAAATAAATGCCAAATCTGGTTTAGATTATTTGTAACAAGTTCATATTCTAATTTGTGATACTCGGTGACTCTAATATCCCGAAGTGTTCTACAAATGAACAAGAAATGTCGTAAATCCTCTGTACCTTCCTTACAGAGGGGACAAACACTATCTTTATCAGGATTCCAGGAATATGTGCGACCATTTATTGGGAGAGTGTTTGAACGTGCTTTAAACTTTAATGAAGCCGCATGGAAGTCAAGATTGCACAAAAGATATTGTTCCAACTCTGGTTTACTTTTAAGAGCACGTAATCAGACAAAGAGGATTTCGACAAGACACTGTTAAGCCATTTATTTTGATAATTACTTGTACTAATATTGATACAATTGCGAATCCATGGATGGTTGTATAATGTATTTTCAAAAATGAAATCCATACCACAATCAACAAAGACTTTACGCATATAAGATATCCATCGAAGTTTTTTGTTATCAGTGATTTCATGGATCATAGTTGTAGCGTTATATAATAATTTAGGCCACCTATGTGATGACATGCATCTCAGTCTGTTGAAGTACTTAATACGCAGTTTGTCTTGTACAACATTGATTGGTTCCAGCCAAGCTCACCTAACAAACAATCAATCGGTGTATTTCTAGATGCTTACATTCCGGCAACCTGAGATGTTTATTTGTGGTCTGGTTGTGGGTATTAGAATGGCCAGACTTCTCTGTGGAATGTCAGCAGTGCAAAAAATGTGCAAACAAATGGTTTTGGGTAACAAATTTGTTTTGAAGGGATTGTGGGCTGGCACCTATATAATACTTTATATTTGGCTTGAAATTGTTTTCTTGGGTCGAGAGGGACTCTATTAGTCTGGTTACACCATTTGAGAAGGGATTGTGTGCCCCTATAATAATAATAATAATAATAATGTGTGGATTTATATAGCGCACGTATCCACCAACTAAGTGGTGCTCAAGGCGCATTATATTATTATCCCTGCTCATAAGGCTCATAAGGCTCATAAATCATTCCTGAAACCATCTCAGCTCCCTGGGGAGTATACAGCTCAATTGCTGCCATTTCTAGCGCATATAGAGCAAACCAACTCTGCCTTCACAGGTACCCATTTAACCCCTGGGTGGAGAGAAGCAATTATGATTAAGTGTCTTGCTCAAGGACATAAGTGTCACGGCCGTGATTCGAACCCACATTAGGCAAAAAAAAAAAAAAATTGTTGAGTTGCCCTCCAGTGAAAATATTTGAAGGGGTCGGTCGGTCGGGATTTTTTTTTTTTTTTTTTTTTTTTCCTCCTTGACTGTCATTTTAAGATTAAAATGCATTGGAACTGAAACCACATACCATGTTTTTCATTTGTATACCTATCAGCAAGGAATTTTGCTTCAGAATAAAAGTATCCCAAGCATTTTTGTTGTACTTTTCGCCGTGATTGACACAGCAAATTCATCCATATTGCGTGCAATGCTCAACATGCAACATGTGAGTGGCCATTCGATTTGAAAACGTGTAGATCGAGTCGCAATCGTTGACACACGTACAGTGCGGCCGGCGTGCCAGTGCACAACTTGTGAGGGTCATTTGATTTGAAAACGTGTAGATTGAGTCGCAATCATTGACATACAAAACAGTGCGCGAAGCCAGTGGGAAAACATGTAGATTTGAGTTGCAATCGTTGGCACACAGTGTGTGCGAAGGCAGTGCACCATGTGTGAGGGCCGGGGCCATTCGATTTGAAAACATGTAGATTGAGTCTTGGGTACCGGTAAATTTACCGGTAAAAAAAAGTGGAAAATTTCACAAATCAAACGTATTATGTTTTATACAAAGAAAATTGGTAAGTTTCATTAATAAATAGGCCTATGAATGACGGGAATTATTATTTTTTTTTAAAACCCGACCCGAGATTTCAGCACTTTTGGGTCGGTCGGTGGAGGGCAACTCAACATCTTTTCTTTTTTTGGCCTTATGTTGCTAACACCAGAACTTGAATCCGGTAAGCTAGACCGCTCGGCCACGACACCTATATGACAGTTTTACAAGGTATTCATACGTACTAAATGATTTAGTGCCTTCATGTGTATGTGTTTTATATTGCGACCATGCAGTGCAGTGATAATAATTAAGTTATTGTGTCATTTTTCTATCGAGAAAACCATAACAATGAAGAGTTCAAAGTGTTATACCGGCACGCCTAGCTAGCTGGGACTCCCTACAAAAAGTCCAGTTTTCAACTCGCATTCAACTCGCACAATGACTTTTCATGTTTTGATAGCACAAATGACCTTCAGTTCAGTTAAATCGTGGTTTGTAAACGATAAAAGGACGGGGCCACAAGAGCATTTATTCAGTGTTGGAGCAAAGGCTTTGATCCTCAAGGCCAAGGCTTTGACCCATAAGGCCAAGGCTTAACCCTCAAGGCCAAGGCCAAGGCCCTCTAGTATAAAATTACTACTAATATAAAACATGTCACATCATAACGAATCGTTCATAGTAAGAATAAAAACTTATCTTTATTTGCAATCAAAGTATTCACGTACAAATATATGACTGAGTAGAAGTTCAGGTCTTCGTGGATACCATTTAAATAACAAAAAGAATGGTTTGCTTCCATACTGATGCACATTAATCTAAACCGAGTATAACAAAGGGGGGATCTAAGAACGGCTTTTTTTAACTGATGTTACCTCGTTATTATGTAACATGGAAGTAGTTTTATTTTCTGGGCCATCATGGTTAGAAATATTAGCATTACCTAAAACAGACCAGACTATCACCCAGAATTTGTCAAAAATCTTGGACCAAAATCCATTGAATGGCTTCGAGATTACTTCAGCACCTGTATCAAAGTTCAGAAAATCCCAAAAATATGGAGACATGCTAAAGTAATGGGAATTCTCAAACCGGACAAGGCCGCCGAAGACCCGGGCAGCTACCGTCCAATAAGCCTATTGTGCATAATCTACAAAGTGATGGAGAGACTAATATACAATCGTATCCAACCCATTGTGGATCCTCAACGCTGTACAACAGACCAAGTAACACTCCTCACAGAAGACATAGAGGACAACTTCCAAAAAGGTCTCAAGAACGGTGCTGTATTGGTCGATCTATCAGCAGCATATGACACGGTATGGCATAAGGTCTTGCCCTAAAACTACACAAAATCATACCTGATAAAACCTTAGTAAACTTTCTTATGACAATGATCACCTGCAGAAGCTTTACAATGACGGTTGGCGAAGAAACCAGTAAAAAATGCTTCCTGAAAAACGGGATCCCGCAGGGCTCAATGCTTGCACCGATTTAATTCAACATTACACTGCTGACCTACCAACCACTGTCTCAAAGAAATACATCTACGCAGATGACAAAGCACTCCTAACCTCTGCCAAAAACTTTAACAAGCTTGAAACAACACTTGGCACCGACATGGAATCCTTAAGCCGTTACTTCAAAAACTGGAGACTCCGACTTAACATCACCAAAACTGTTTAGCAACTAGACTGGCTAACTACAAAATCAAAGTCGTTTGCAATGGCACAACCATCCCGTATGATGATTTCCCCAAGTATCTTGTGTTACTTTGGACAGATCTCTAACAAACACAAGCCATCTCACACAGCTCGCACAGAAAGCCAACGCTCACGCAACTGTCTCATTAGACAACTAGCAGGCCTTTCCTGGGGCGCAGACTACAACGTTCTTCGAATCTCAGCAATAGCTTTAGTATACTCTGTTGCAGGGTACTGTGCACCGGTATGGGCAAGGAGCAGTACCCACACCAGCAAGATTGACGTAGCCCTTAACAACACCATGCGCATCATCTCAGGATGTATCAGATCAACTCCCACTCAATACCTTCCAGTAATCAGTGGAATTGCTCCTTATGAAGTGAGACGACAGCTGCAATACCTTGCTCTTGCGCGACGTGCCGCTGGGTGTGACTCCCATCTGCTTCATCAACTGTTGACAAACACCAATCAAAAACCCCCACCACAACTGCGACTGCCATCAAGAAATCGTTTCCATCGACAATCCCACAAACTGCTAGAAATTAGCACTGGATCGCACCCAAAGACTTGTGCACTAAACACGTGGCGGAATATGTGGCAAGAATCAGAATCCAGGACGTGGATGTTTAACTACATTTCGCCACTGCTGGGTCCAAACCTAACAGACTAAGAACTGGCCATGGCCGATTTGGACATAACATGCTCAGCATGGGACTAAGTGACAACGCTAAATGTACCTGTGGTCATGATCTGATGACCAGACTGTACATCACATCGTTCATGACTGTATTATTTACAGATGTGATGGAAATTTAACTGAACTCGACCATTCTGCATTAAACTGGATCCATAAGCTGACCTTGTCATGTTAACTTTGTATGAACCATACGATAAATAAATAAATAAAGCAGTCCACAGCACAAATCAGATGATGTTCTATCTACCCCATATAACTGTATGCAAGTTAAGTATAATTATATCTCCTGGCCCCTACAAGTACAAGTATACAGAAAATTATTATAGCTTTGTTTTGGGGGAAGCAGCAAAATGTACTATCATGGTAACAAAATGTGATGCTGTAAAAGTGAAAGTGTGTCAACACACAACTCTAGGGTGTTTTCCCTCCTCCATGGTAAAACATGATTAAATTAGATACTTCAGACTTTGCAGACAGCTGACTCCAAGTTGTATGTTTGTAGAAAAGCAAAATTCAAACAAATTTACCTGAAAAATTCAAAATCGATGGGCCTTGAAGAGCAAGGCCCTAAAGTTCTGAGCTTTGACCCTCAAGGCCAAGGCTTTTGCCATCAAGCCTTAAGGCTAAGGCCAAGCCCTAAAATCAAGCCTTAAGGCAGCCTTAAGGCCAAGGCTCAGCATCAAGGCACTACATCACTGATTTGTTCCCATACAGTCAGTGCGCAACGTCCGAGTTAATGAAGCTGACACGCAACATTTATTTGCAAAATTGGGCCTGAAAACGCGCTCTCGAACCATTTGAGATTTCTCTAGAAAATGCGAGTGTTTGAAAGTGCTCCCACGAAAACTATCTGTTTGGTAGCAAATGTGTCCACTATATAGGATCGAAACTGATGGAACATTATCTTGAAATGTTGTTTTCAGTAAATTAAAAATAAAATAATCGCTTTGACGATATATTTGGGAGAAAACTCTTTTGGTATAAATTCAACATATTTTTGCAGATCCCTTCGTGTTATCCGCGTCCCTGACTGTTTCCTGTGGGTTGGGGACTTAAAAAGTTAAATATAGTATCTTGAAGTATCACGCTATCGTAATGTAAAAACAATTTAAAAAAAAACAGTGGAGCCAGAAGATCAAGAAAAGGCGATTATCTTGGCTACAAGAATACCTCAGATATGTAAAAAAGCCAAAAGGAAAACCAAAAACAACCTGGGTATCTCTAATACTAAAAGAACTCCGAGACCTGAATGGAACCTTAGCATCGGCTCAAGAAAAGGCGATAAACCGTGACCATTGGAACACAATTATTTAGGGCGCCATGTCGAAAGACGAACAGTGTAGATGATGATATCTATCTGTTTATTGCACGCGCAAGATTCAAAGGAAGCGTATAATACGCATGGCTAAGCACGTACATGGCGCACGTCGGAACATTACTGTTTTGAGTGTTCTAGCCTGTGATTGGTCAGTTTTTTGGCACTGTGCGACGCTTTTTGAAGTTTCAACGAATTACGTGTGCTCTTATATAAAATGTATTTATCTATGATCTGATTATTTTTCTCAACATCAAATAAATTGAAGATTGCCAAAGCGAAATGTTAGCCGCGAAATGTTAGACTGTTTCATGTCACTTGGAAAAAGGTGAATAGGTTTTTTGAAAGACGAATAACCTGTCTATCTGTACATATGTTCAAATCTACTGCAGTAATTCAATAACATGTTAAAAGGTGACTTTTTAGAAACCGAAATTTCCGTAAATAAACGTTAATGTTTTTATCATAAAATCTCTCGAAATAAAATGGTATACATTTTTCAATAATTGGGATCGAACAATAAACTCGTTGGATTTAATAATATCAACTCAAATATTGTTTTAAGAGAAAGGTTCAGATGTGACATGATTTTTTAAATTCAACTCACAGCTTATTATAATTATATGCAAAAATTAATATTGTGCGCGCCTGCCGTGCATAATTATTTGCAATAAACCTTTCCCATGAAATATGCTAATTAAACATCGCGCGTGTGCATTGACACTATGCAAAACCAGGGAACATTGCGCCTTTTTTGTATGGGGATGATGGTGGCTTGACGCATGCACACGCGCTTGTGCGTTTTTATACTGCACAACTCTATGGCGTTTGCCAACCAGTGGTGTCTGTACGGCGCGGCGCGTTCAATAAATGCTAAGGTGCGCGCGTGAGATACGATTCTCTCACGCAGTAAGTCTCCCGGACTGCACTGCTTATTTTGAGATCTTGCCAGTCAGTTTGTGAAACAAAACGTCACGAATGGGCAAAATCCATTGTTCTTGGAGTACTACGCAGTGTGGTGCAGTTCATGTAGTTTATAGACTTCTGATAGTACACTTGTTCCTTAAAATTTTTCACTTATTGTAAAAGAGAAGGGGATTGCCCTTGTGTTTTTAGCCTTTAGTCAAGGCGTACGCCGCAACTAGGAGTGCTACTCGGGTGTGTGGTCTTTTTCGTGCGTTGTGTTCCGGATTGACGACTTGCCGCCTGTATGGTGTATGGTGTTTCGGAATGGCAGCAAATTTCTTAGAGGAAGCGTTAATGTGATACATAAATATATATTTTTGTTTAAAAGATGTTTACTATGAACAAATACATATTTAAACTTGAAAACTTGACAAAAGTAGCCTGCTGAAGAAATGGTACAGTCCTATGCCGATGTGCATGATCGATGTGCATGATCGATGTGCATGTGGGATGAGAAAGATAGCCGATGTAAAATATTAACGTTTGTCAAGTTAAATATGCATTTTTCATGGTAAAAAGTCTTTTATAAATTAAATATAAATACTTACCTGTATATATCACATTAATGCTTCCTCTAGTCATTTAGCCATATTTCACATGTTGTTTTCAGCTGCCTCGTAGAAAACCCTGCAGTTGTAAACCTTTGAAGCTTCTTGACGCCAATTTGCTCTGAAACCTGTACAAATAGCCGGACGATTTTCTGAAACATTTCAATCCTAAAATTGCATCCTAGCTCTGAGGTTTCCAAAACTGGTTTTGGATTGCTAGTCATTTAGCATCATTAAACACCGAGTACATGAGGGTTCCAAACTATAATGAAATGGAACTTGAGTGGGAAGCTATGAGTTATGAATTTGAGTGGGAAGTCTAAAATACTTCAGTACTACAAAAATTACAATGAAATAATCAAGGAGAGAAAACAAAGCACAGTGAGGGAATGAGGGTCGTTCTCCCTCCTCCCTCCTCTCTCTCCTTTTATTTTATTTTTGTAATATTTTTTTAACGATTTTAGGGGCTACAGCCCCCTGGATCCGCCAATGACTATCTTATGCACGTGAATTCGAAGTTTAACACTGTATTTAGAACTCAGTGTATGTTCGGGCACATGTGTTGTTTTTGTGAAATTAAACAGTTTTACAGTTTCTCACGAGATAAAGTGTCAACAGTTCGTGTGAATGACGTGCTTTTTCTGGTTTCATACACTTAATGCTGCTATGCCTGAAATAGGAGGTACTGAATGTGATTTTCCCGTGCACAAACTGTGTTGTTAAAATAACACCAGTGTTGTCAAATGCATTTTCCACAGTGTTAATATTTGGCAATTTGCCCAATATGAGCCTGACTGGTGTCATTTTAACACCACAGGTTTTTAGTTTTGTTTTGTTTTTGTTTGTTGGGGTGTTTGTTTGTTTGTTTTTGTTTACTGTTGACAACATTTACCCAGAATGTCAAGTTGTTAAATTCCTGATGAATCACGATTTTACCCAAAGAGCTTCTCATCTGGGCTATCAAAGTATGAAAAGTTGCGAGTTTCAAATGCAGCAAATCCTGGGTGTGCCGGAATAACACTTTGAACTCTTCATTGTTATGATTCTGTGTATGGAAAAACAACATCATAAGTTTGGTTCATACGGCATTCCATGAGCTATAATCATCCGTCATGCCCGAATGACATTTGGAAGCTACAGGACCTATAATTTCAAGTTTTTTAATTCCGTGTATACTGACAAACCTGTTTTTTTAAGGGCCCCAAGTAGGCTATGTTACTGATGCTTGGTAGTGGATACAGCAAGAACACGGTTTGAATCTAGCAAGGATCTAGGTCGGGAGGTGGTAGTTAATAGTCCCAATTGAGCCCTGAAAATCTTAGGCCAAATAAGTCTCCGGTGTCTGGTTATAGGTCGGCTTCAAAATTGGTGTGGCGACACGTTTTTGTTTTTGTTCTTTTGGCCAACCAGTGAAATATGTGATGTACGCGGTTATTGGAACCAGACCAAATTTCCCATACACAACGTATGGTGGCTAAGACAGGCCTCACAAATCAGGCAAACGTTCATATATACCCTTGTGAGTAAAAATAAATCGTTCAAAACACAGCACGGCAGAATTCCAATTGATCCAGCTGCAATTAGACATCGTTTCATAGAAAGAAAAAAAATGAAAATGCCGACGCGCGGGTCTGAGTGAAGCGACTCGTCTTTGTTTCAAAAGGGAATCTCAGTTTGTGACATGAAAACATTCAAAGGTTTTGAGGTAAAAAAGTGGGGGGATTTTTCGCAAGCCTGGGGCCAGGCGTGCCGGTATAACACTGAACTCTTCATTGTTATAGTTTTGTGTATGAACGTTTGGTTCATTCAACGAGTATTGTAATCCATCGAGCTCGAATGTAGCTATAGCTACTTGCTTACAATGTATTGACTATGTCAAACGTCGTGGCTCTGCCTTGTCGAATACACAATTATTTGCGTGTGACGATAGGAATTGGTCAATTTTAAATCACAGCCAATTAGTCACACGCATACACGATGGTGAACAGATATATCATTTTGATACAGGTGACAGAAAAGAGAAAACATGGCCTTGAGTACAGTTCCTGTGCGCGAGACAAAACATTATTTTTTAAATTACGAATGTGATAGTCATCAATAAATAGAAAACGTATTTATCTAAAATGTCCATATTCTATACACTCATTATAAAAATATTTGGTTGAATCAGCTTAATTTAATTTAGGCAAGTTTGTTGCCTGAATTTTATTAAGTAAATTCCACTTGCAATAAATTTAAGCTGTAAATTCGTCTAGTACAAGATTTGAAACACTAATAGCTAATATGTTTCTTCAAACTGATTTGTGAAAGGGAACTTGTACAGACCCGAGGTTCGCAGGGAAACTTGTACCATGGAGGAAGGAAAAGTTGTACAGACCATGTAGTTGTCAGGGGAACTTATAGTGCAGACCAGGTTCTTAGGAAAATTCTGTAGACCAAGTTCTTAGAGAATTTCACATAGGCCTACCACATTCTTAGGAAAATTGTGCAGTCCAGGTTCTCAGGGAACTTGTACAAACAAGATTCTCAAGAAACTGTACAGACCATGTTCTTTTGGGAACTTGTACAGACCAGGTTCTCAGGGATCTTGTATAGATCAGGTTCTTCAACTTATGGAAAAATTGTACAGTCGATGTTTTTCCGGGAAACGTGTATAGACCAGGTTCTCACCAGTTCTTTTCAGAAATAATTACTACCCAGTTGAGATTTTCACATGGTGTCACCGCAGACAGTCTTTATCTATCCTTTTCACCGTGCAAAGCTACAAGCATTACTTTAAAAAAATATTACAAAAAAGCGCGTCACCGCACCGATTTTGAAGCCAACCTATGACCAGAAACCGGATACTTTTTTGGCCTAACAGTGTATAATAAAAGGTGCTCGTGGTTTAAGTATACCTATTTGTGTAGCTGGATACTAAAATCTCATCAACAGAGCCAACATTCTGAATACACGTTATTCTTCTGGCACAGAGCTATACTCGGCCTACATTTCTGCTTTTTGGAAAATGTGTACATAATTATGTACCCATCGAATTCAAAACGACAACTTTTGCACTTCAGCACTGACCTCGTCACACGACCATTAACAATACACGTGTTCGCGGTGGTAAGACGCTCCCTACGTGGCCTCCAGTGGGCGGTCTGTTGCTGTTCACTCATGTAGTTCATTCATAAAGTAACTGCACAGTTAGTTGCTGTCGACCATAATGAATATTCAAACAACGTTTGAATGAAATTTACAAAATTTTACCGTATGTACCTATGTAATATTCATAGACCACCGAAGTTGATCGACTGCATTCTAATGACACAGTTGTGCGCCGCGTGCAATCTTCACGGTACTGCATGCTGATTGGCTAATCGACGCGATGAGGTCACCGGTTCACTGGGTGATCATTAAATGAATATTCTATTAGCTTATGTAAATGAGTGATGATGTCATATAGCTCATTAAAGTTTGTCACTGAGCCTGTGCTTACTTTATTGTAATGTGAAGCAAAGTCGTCAGTCCAGTAGTGTGGAGTATTATACAACGAAACTTATTATTTCACTGAGGGGGTGACAAATCACAGACTGGGTACGAAGATACTGATGTATAAAAGAAGACAGAGCCTCACTCTGTAGCCCCAGTACTAGATGAAGGTGGGCAAGTCATCAGATGTTCACGTCTTGTCTGTGATATTTTGAACCTGTTTTAGCAAAGGCAATCGCTCATCAGCGAGGAATCATCCAAGATATGCGTCATCGTTGGAAATCTTCAATCATGCTCATTCAGATTCTGTTATTGCTTTCTGCAGCTTTCATCCACAGAACTGGCCAGTAATGGTGAAAGGTATGTCCCTAGGGTGAACGTGTTACGCGAACATTTTCTGACCAATTTCGAAATAAACTTTTATATATATCGAATTATTGACACACTCAAACTCAAAAGATCAAGCTGCTAACATCTTTTGAATTTAAATTGCACATATTTATTACTCGATGTTTCACTCTCTTAAGGTTTTAGACCGGAACATCACTTTAGCCGATTGAAACTGAAGGGATAAACTAACGTGAAAGCTTGATCCCTATTACCAATCGGCTAGAGGGAATTTCAGTCTCAAACCTCAGAGAGAATGAAATCAATCACATTGTGTGTAAAAGATAAAACATTAACATGGTATGTATATGCATTGATATAAGCCTAATAGTTTTAGAACAAAATGTAAAATCCTGGATCCTGTTAAGTCCAGTTGCAAAGGTATTGTTGTAAGATCAGCAAGTCTCTTAAAACATTCGACTCTTGACTGAAGCTTTTTTATGAATTAATTCCAATAAATGATAACTGAAGTCACCAATTGAACGCCGTGTAATATGAAAGCGCACTTGATTTAGCGCCAAACACAGAGCGCAATTTTGAGTTTTCAGCGACAATCGAACTGATGCCCACTGCATTGTATACATTTTATTACCGAAGTATCTTGCATGCAGGCATCATCATTTTCAAAAGCTTTCTAATTTTGTACAATTTCTTGTACTTTCTCCGGTTATTTCATGAGTGCTTGATAGGACCTTTTCTCTCTCAAACTTTGGTAACTTTTTGAATTAATTATTAATTTTGGCAGTCTTTTGAAGGTCTGTATTTTACTTTTTTGAAACAGAGTTATAATATGGGCTAAGGATCAATGAATTATTGATATTATTTGTTTAAAGATCGCGCCCTGTTTGGCACATACAAGACAGACCCCAATAAAATATAAGTTCTAAAACGGTGTTGAACAAATTTTGCAAGATAATATCGTTGTTATAGAACATGAAAAATCTCATGAAATTTGGATGTCCGGGAAACTGTAAATAAAAGCGATATTTCAAACGCGCTTTGATTCTGATTTTGAGCAGGCTGCGCTGGCCAGTCGGAAGACTCGCCCACGCCCATTTTTTTTGTTCATTGTCTCAAATGAAAGCTTATAACTTCCTTAACCATAGAAAATAGCAATTCAACTTGTTTTAACCATTTCAAAAGCGTCAAATTAGGCCCAAACACGGGCGATACATATTGAGGTGTTTTCTTTGCACCTTCCATCAGCAGGCGATTAAAGTGGGGCTACTCATACTGTATAAATGTAGGCCCGTATGTTTGGGTATCTATGTGCAAATTCAGTGCAGTGTGATGCACACTCAGTATTTTCGCATACAGATGTGTTAATATCGGAAATGGACTGTTGGAATAAAATTATTATACACTGTAAAATAGTGTTTAGAATTTAAACACATTTCTAATCCAACTTAATTGTGCCCACTTTTTCCACATGTTTGTAAATATAATAACCTGTTTTTGAGCTACAGGCGATCTGGCCATGCTGCATGCAGCCGCCATATTTTCCCCGATGCTCAACTTTGACCTTGGTTACGGTAGCTAGCGCGCACCAAGCCCTCGAAGCGTGACGTCAGATCTTCAGCACAACGCGTTGAAATCATTTGAGTGGTACGCCCCATGGAGCCTGTCTATATCTTTGATAGGATCATAGGATATGTCATAGACAGGGGACCAGTCTAACTTTAGTGACCTCAACTGAAGGCATTGACCATAAGTGCAATAACATCGGTGGCGCTTATTTCACTTTTAAAAAGGGGCAATACAATGATGCTTAGGCCATTGGTCTCCATACTAGGCCCAAAAATTTTTGAGTTGCCCTCCAGTGAAAATATTTCTGCGAAGGGTCAGCTTCGGTCCAGGATTTTTTCTTTCTTTTTTCTCACGGTAGCGTCGGTGCTTCGTTCTCATAGGCCGCAGTGAGTCTGCCTTGAAGAGTAATGTGCCGCATATCGCGAAGCACTGTCAACGATTCATTGAAGCCGACATCTTTGCTACGGTCCTTGAGCATTTGCCGAAATGAAAGCACGCACTCAAAATAAAACCCTGGTACTGGTCTTGGTAAATGTTGATTTGAAAACGTGTTCCAGATCGAGAGTCGCAATCGTTGACACACGTACAGTGCGGGGAGCCAGTGCACAACGTGTGAGGGCCATTTGATTTGAAAACTTGTGTAGATTGAGTCGCAATCGTTGACGCCATACAAAACAGCAGTGTTGGAGCAAAGGCTTTGATCCTCAAGGCCAAAGGCCAAGGCTTTGACCCTCAAGCCTTAAGGCTGAAGCTAAGGCCAAGGCTTAACCCTCAGGCCAAGGCCCTCTAGTATAAAGAGTACTACTAATATAAAACATGTCACATCACCAACGAATCGCTCAAAAGTAAGAATAAAAACTTCACGTACAAATATATGACTGAGTAGAAAGTTCAGGGTCTTCGTGGATACTATTTAAATATAACAAAAAAGAATGGTTTGCTTCCATATTGGTGCACATTAATCTAAACCGAGTATAACAAAGGGGATCTAAGAACGGCTGTTTTTAACTGATGTTACCTCGTTATTATGTAACATTGAAGTAATTTTATTTCTAGATTACATCGGGTTAGAAATATTATAGCATTACCTAAAACAAACAAGACTATATTCACCCAGAATTTGTCAAAATCTTGGATAAAATCCACTGAATGGCTTCGAGATTACTTCAGCACCTGTATCAAAGTTCAGAAAATCCCAAAAATATGGAGACATGCTAAAGTAATGGGAATTCAAACCAGACAAGACCGCCGAATTTGGACCCGGGCAGCTACCGTCCAATAAGCCTACTGTGCATAATCTACAAAGTGACTAATATACAATCGTATCCAACCCATTGTGGATCCTCAACTCCCACCTGAGCAGGACGCTGAGCAGGACGCTGTACAACAGACCGAAGTAACACTCCTCACAACAGAAGACATAGAGGACAACTTCCAAAAAGGTCTCAAGAACGGTGCTGTACTGGTCGATCTATCAACAACATATGACACGGTATGTGGCATAAAAGGTCTTGCCCTAAAACTACACAAAATCATACCTGATAAAACCTTAGTAAACTTTCTCGCGTGACAATGGTCACCGCTGAAGCTTAATGACGGTTGACAGAAGAAACTAGTAAAATGCTTCCTGAAAATGGGATCGCAGAACCAGTGCTCGCACCGATTTAATTCAACATTTACACTGCTGACCTACCAACCACTGTCTCAAAGAAATGCGTCTACGCAGATGACAAAGTACTCTAACCTCTGCCAAAAACTAAAAAACGAACAATCTTGAAACAACACTTGGCACCGATATGGAATCATAAGCTCGTTACTTCCAAAAACTGGAGACTCCGACTTAACATCACCAAAACTGTTTAGCAACTAGAACGCGCTAACTACAAAATCAAAGTCGTTTGCAATGGCACAACCATCCCGTATGATGATTTCCAGTCTTGGTGTTTACTTTGGACCAGATCTCTAACATACAAAAAGCCACCTCACACAGCTCGCACGAAAGCTCGCCAACGCTCGCAACTGTCCTCATTAGACAACTAGAGGCCTTTCCTGGGGCGCAGACTACAACGTTCTTCGAGTCTCAGCAATAACTTTAGTATGCTCTGTTTGCAGAGTACTGTGCACCAGTATGGGCAAGGAGCACCCACGCCAGCAAGATTGACGTAGCCCATAGCAACACCATGCGCACCATCTCAGGATGTATCAGATCAACTCCCACTCAGCCACCTTCCAGTGATTAGTGGAATTGCTCACTATGAAATGAGACGACAGCAGCAATACCTTGCTCTTGCGCGACGATGCCGCTGGGTGTGACTCCCATCTGCTTCATCAACTGTTGACAAACACCAATCAAAACCCCACCACAACTGCGACTGCCATCAAAGAAATCCTTTCCATCAACAAGCCCACAAACTGCTAGAAATTAGCACCGGATCGCACCCAAAGACTTGGGCACTAAACATGTGGCACAATATGTGGCAAGAATCAGAATCCCGCGCAGGACGTGGATATTTAACTACATTTCGCCACTGCTGGGTCAAACCAGATGGAACCGACTAAGAACTGGCCATAGCCGATTTGGACATAACATGCTCCGCATGGGACTAGATGACAACGCTAATATACCTGTGGTCATGATGGCCAGACTGTACATCACATCGTTCATGACTGTATTATTTACAGATGTGATGGAAATTTAGCTGAACTCGACCAGTCTGCGATGACTGGATCCATAACCTAACCTTGTCATGTTAACTTTGTATATGAACCATACGATAAATAAATAAATAAAACGGTCCACAGCACAAATCCGATGATGTTCTATCTACCCCATATAACTGTATGCAAGTTAAGTATAATTATGTCTCCCTGGCCCCTAAGTACAAGTATACAGAACATTGTATTATAGCTTTGTTTTTGGGGAAGCAGCAAAATGTACTATCATGGTAACAAAATGTGATGCTGTAAAGTGAGGTGTGTCCAACACAAAATCTAAGTGTTTTCCCTCATCCACGGTAAAACATGATTAAATTAGATACTGCAGAACTTTGCAGACAGCTGACTCCAAGTTGTATGTTTGTAGAAAAGCAAAATTTCAAGCAAATTTGCCTGAAAAATTCAAAATCGATGGGCCTTGAAGAGCAAGGCCCTAAAGTTCTAAGGCTTTGGCCACTCAAGGCCAAGGCCAGGCCTTTGTACATAAGGCTAAGGCCAAGGCCTAAAATCAAGCAACAAGGCGTAGCAAGGCCAGGCTCAGCATCAGGCACTACATCACTGCAAAACGGTGCGCGAAGCCAGTGGAAGCTTGTGGGGCGCTTTCGAGTTGGAAAAACACCCGATGGCGATTTGAGTCGCACTTGTTGGCACACAGTGTGCGCGAAGGCAGTGCACCATGTGAGGGCCGGGGCCATTCAATTTGAAAACATGTAGATTGAGTCTTGGGTACTGGTATTAGGCCAAGTAAAAAAATAAACATGTTTAGCGTCCCCGCCCGCTTCCTTTTTAGAGGCCGCCTCCTTTTTTTCTTTCTTTTTTTTTATTTTTATTCTTTTTTTTTAACGAAAAAAAAGGATACATTTTAACGATCTCAGACGAAAAAAATAAATTTTAAAATAAATAAGATCGTATTTTTTTAAACTTTAGCACACCGAGTCTAAGTGGCGGCCATTTTGAAAAAAGCTGGCATGCATCTTGAAAAAATAGCCGGCCGGTTGTCTTTAAAAAGTAATGGGCGGCCATTTAAAAAAAGAAAAAAAAAAAGGCCCGCCTCCTTCCTTTTTTCAAAAAGGCGGGCCGCTAAACATGTTTATTTTTTTATTTGGCCTAAATTTAAAGTGGAAAATTTCTAAATCAAACGTATTATGTTTTATACACAGAAAATTTGGTAAGTTTCATTAATAAATAGGCCTATGAATGACAGGAAAAAAGAAAAAAAAAGCGACCGAGATTTCAACACTTTTGGGTCGGTCGTTGGAGGGGCAACTCAACATTTTTTTGGCCCTATATACAGCGCATAGTTGGTCTAGAATCAAACACAGCCCTTTCAGTACCAAGACCAATTTTCAATTATGCCTTGGGTACCACACTCATTTCTTTTCATGTCTACTTGGTTGCATGGGACTTTTGGCAAGTTTCATTGTATAAGCGCCCTCACATGTTGATACAATACAAGGCAATTTCTCTATTGTTAACATAGGTGTCATAATGAATTACTCTGAGCCATGAAATCAACTTTATAATAAAAGACCAATTATATTTGACCTACATTAAAATGGCAAAGCACTGTTATTGGGGTTTATTAGAAAGGTATTATGTGATTTATACAGAAAAGAGCAGACTGTACAATTTTTTAATCTATTTTGTTTGAGCAAAAAGACTGAGCAGGGACTTGAACCCATTCTTGAACCTTCAGCCCCCCTGTTCAATGTTGGAAAATCTGGGCTTGCGGATGTCGTGCATCACATCAACACATTGAAGCGGGTGAAATCGTCATGAAAGTACATGTATACAATCAAAAGTAGTTTGGCTGAGACAGATCATTGGGTATGAAAATTCTCAAACACGAAGACAACACACATTGGCTTATTACACTGTTTACAGATCATGCAGCGTTTATGTTCTCTTTGCCCTAGTACTGCAAACAACACAGTGACGTTTTTTTGTGAGACATTTTTCCAGGATAGTGTTGACATGAAAAGACTGCAAGACCACATGGAGTTGGCTTGCATGCTGTGCGGGGTTGTACTTCCAGGTGGATAAAAGTCCTTCGATGACCTTGCTACCTAAAATCCAAATTGGAAGGTGATGGTTTGTGGGTATGGTGTTGTATACCACAGTAGCATTCAGAAAACGAATGTCAAAAATGTTTCACAGAATACTCTTTTCCACCATTTCATTGTTCTGTCGCGGATGAGAGTAATACTGCACAATTTGTGCTGCCAGATCAGTTCCTCCCACATGTATTTATTGTAATCGTAAACTTCTAGAAAGGTTTTAATCTCGCGATGTCCGGTTAAACTGTTTTTACTACTGGTCTGCTTAGTGGTGACACTGCAATTCCTGTAATTTGTCAAAGAGTTACACGCTTTGTGTCTTGCCAGACGATGCAAAGTTGGCCTGCCTTTGTATAAAACCGAGGATCCTTCTGTTTTTTCATTGGGAACTTTTGGGATGAGCAAAGTCAGGAATTCCTTGTGTGGTGCCAGGCGCACGGTTCCACAAACCTCAAATCCTAGCTGTGATAACTTGGAGACCAGAGCACAGGCTATTGTACCAAGTATCCATGAAAATGACGCAGCCCTTTGTGTTTCAGTCCTTTCACTAGATCCAAGACAACCTGGCCTGGTGCATGAAGAGCGGATGGATGGTGTGTTGCCATGGTTGCAGCATGCACAGTGGAGGGTTGAATTGTTGCTGTGCTTGGCGAGACCACTGTGAACATTCTTCCAGCAACACCGTATACCCAGTTTGGACTCATTTAAAGAGAAGCATTTCAGTCCCCACTTGTTGGCCTTTAGCAGTAAGTACCTGCTTAAAAGCTCAGTCGTCAACTAAACTTCACCATACTCTCGTCTAGTTGAGAGTTTCGATCGGAGCTGTATATTTTGAGAAGGTTGGCAGTACAATGTCGAGTAAAGGGCGAAGTTTTGCCAGTTTGTCGGAAGGCTGTCGACTTGAGCTCTGTTGTTGGCTAGGTGAAAAAATCTAGGATTGCAGGAATCTGTTGCGGACATAGATGCGGATATACCGGGACTTCAAGGACATCTGACATGGACCAGTGCATGCTGTATCGGGGCCCTTTTTGTTGATGCCATGCAAGTAATAATGCCACGAATGCCATCATTTCGGAATATTTGTTGGAGTCCAAGCAGACTGATGATTGGTTGGGTTTGCAGGCAAAGTTTGCTCAGCATATCGATTTGTCTCCGTCACCATCAGCTCCCAGGTCGCTTGACACTGACAGAAGGGTTGGCTTTTCCGATGATGATGATGATGTCGGACGCATTCCTCTTCACTATCATCCGACCCGGTGTGAATCCTCGTCAGAAGACATGTCTGATCCACTATCTGCGAAGATTCCTTCCAAAACTTGTACACTTCGATCGGCGTCCATAGCTATCAATGGCATGCAAAAGCTCGCGGCGTCCTTTTTTAGCCAATCGAAAACACTTGTCATTGAGGGGGCTATGACATTTTCCTAAAACAGGTGTTACTGACGTGCCACAGGCCTCGCCGGAACAAATGAATTGTTTTCGCGTGCCAAAAGAACACCAAAGGGACCGAATAGATATACAATATTGAGCCAATATGGCACAATGAGGTTGAACATAATAGGGTCGGATTCAGGCACGAAGCAAAGTGGGAGATGAGAGGGCCGATTGTAAATGTTCTTTCAGAAACTTTTATGGTACGTGGCGAAACTCGTACTACTAGATCAACCGCGTTCCGGCTCCAGGGCCTACCTTGTTTTCACAACTCGTTCTCACAATTTCTGCGATTGGTTGGTTACTCTAAAATAATGTTTCAAACAAAACAAATCTTTATTTTTTAGATTTGTTTTATTTATAGTATCATGGCTATGTTGTGTTTTTTATTAACATATAACATGTTTGTATAATTAGTTTTATCGAACAAAAATGCGGAATTATGTTAAAAATGATGAACCAATGCCAATCGTCCTGACCTACTGCAAACCTGTGTCTTGTAATTTACCACGTTTTTCGAAAACAATAGAAAACTGTTACATGTCTATTATGCTTTTATTTTTAATAGTAAATAATAATATTCATTTAATTATTTTATTAACTGTGACTGCGCCCACATGCACGACGTTGTGAGCCACCGCACCGTCCGTACCGACTGTTTAATTTACATAACTATCACTGTAGTAATTAAATGCAAACAAAAAATTATACACTTTCTCTATAAACTTTAAAAGCTGAGCACATGTAGATGATATTCAATTTGGTATTTAATTAGGGTACTTATCTATTTTCTAAATTATTGATAAAGTTTCTTATAATTAATAGTCATGTTATTAAATGGTTTTATTGTCAAAAATCCTTTGGTCAACTATTTTTGAATAATTATTACATTGACATGAAATACATGTTAACTGCTAACTTGTGTTCGCTTCCTTTCTGCAGCCAGTCCATCCACAGGTAAAGTTGTCAAACCTTGGCTTTAGGGTTGATTTTTACAATTTAATTTCATAATTAAATACTTTAACTTTGATTTAGGGACCTATATTTTTAACCGCTTATGCCTGTAGATCAATACTGTGATAATTTTGGAATGTCTTAAGCAGATTAATGAGTAATTTTGCCATCAAGGATTCAATTTCAAGCAAGGACATGAAGGTCAAGGATGTCACTAACACTAAAGTAACAGTTAGTACTCAATAGTAGGCCTAGACCTATGGCTTCACAGTTTTCGAAAACTTACAAAACTATAGCGTATTACGTTGCATAAACTTATCTAAGTCATGCTTGTATGATTTACTGGAAAGTTAGTGCTTGTGAAACTGGAAAAAAGTTGTTTAACGCTCGATTTACTACTATACTACTAGATATATAATAAATACTAGTATGGGATTTACATGACCTCAATTTTTTTTCATGAATTCTGTGATTTTATTGTTCTATGCCGTCAATGAGCTGTTGTCTGTGGAAACCAAAAGATATGAATGCTTTGTATTTGCAATGATTTTTAAGAAATACTGATCCTCAAATGGACACATTCCTTATACTAGAAGGTGAACGAAGACTACTTAATTCGTTGGTGTTTACTTCATCGGTAGTGGATAATTATTGAGAAAATGAAACATTAATATCATGGTTATGAAAAGAAATCTTTTATTTGACAAAATGTTAACAGCAGTTTTTACACATTTCAAAGTTTTAAAGTACTTTTGCAAAATCTTTAACCACCTTCCATTTATTGGTCTTTCAAGAATATTGATTAAAAGTTTTGAGAGCTTCTCAAATTATACCATTTTATTTTAAAAATCTAAAACAATATTTTATTTTCAAGATTAAAAACAATTTTAAGCCATCTGGAATAAGATGAAACATGATTCAACTGTTGGTCTTCATGGATACATTTTCTGTGCCCTATCAACTTTAACAGTTTGGGGTGAGTCATTATACCAATATCAATTTTTGATGACCACAATTCTGTGCTCAAAAAACAGTGCTCAAGACGTCTCAGTATGATCATCCGTTGAAATTCCACATTTACAAGAGAATCCTTTACTGAAACAAACTGAAACACTAACTGCTAATTTCATTTGTAAGTTATCCCTTCCAGTTGATGATATATCCTTAGGTTCGTTTTGGGGAAAATTTTGAGAATTTTAGGGGTAATTTTATCAGTTACAAAGAAATAAAAAATTTTGGGAATTAGATGAATGCACATGGGGTTTCAATGCCCATTGTGCTTGTTTGACGAAAACCGTGTAGAAAAAGAAATTTTGGGAATTGTGCTTTAATGGATTAGGGGAATTTGGGGTTTTTTGGAAAAAAATTTTAATGTTATCATTAATGCGTTAAAAAACACATTGTCACATCATCACTTTTTTTTCCAAAGTCAATGGGGGAGAAATATGATAATGGGAAAGAAGGGGGACGTTTTTTTTAATAGAAAAATTAAGCGAAAATTAAAAAAGGAAATAGTTAAATTATAAGCAGAACATTTTAAACCCATAATTAAGAAAAAAAATTTTTTTCAAAAACTATATATGGGGAATTCTCAGCGGGTTCGGGATATACTGATAAAATTTTTTTTTTAAAAGAAAAAAGTACCAAAAAAAGTTGGAACCATGACCCGGGTTACACAACCTTGTATATTTTGCAATGTTCCATGAAAACGGGATCATCTGACCTAAAGTAGAAAAAAGGGTTGTTTTCCTTTCAGGGGATTTTGAATACCATCATCCATAATCATCACGGCCTTTTTTCCGGGGTAAAACTTTTTAGTAAACCTTTATCATTTTATTTGACTTTAAAAAGGGGTTTTCTTTGGGACCTAAAACTTTCTGATCATTTATTTAATATTTAATTTTTCCCCTGTCACAAAATTTGAGTATTAAAACACCGAACCCGGGGAAAAACAGCTGAGATAGTTGGAAATTTATAGGGGGGAAGTAGCCCACAGGACATCACATGGATCCTGCAAACAGACCAGACGGGAGGATTCTCATCACTATCCTATTTTCCAGAAAATAACAGAACTTTACAGCAGGAGATGGTAAAAAACCCCCGCCACACAGACATGTTTTTTAAGTGGACTGGAAAAAACCCCCTTATTTAAAAGGAAATAAATGTGGTTTGGGGGTTCAATTTGATTATATTTCCCAAAAAAGAATTGGTTCTCTTTAGGGGCTCAAATTCCTCCAAATAGTACGTATACACATAATATTTTGATCTTTATTTCTCTTTTCGAGGTGAGATTTCATTAAGCCCAGGGGGTCTTTTTTTGTTTCTCTTTTTTTCCGTGGTTAACAATTGTTTGGTTTTTTTCTCAAAATAAAACTTTTCATTAAAAGCTTTTTTAATTTTTTCTATTCATATTTTTTTTTTGTTTTTTTTTTTTTGTAAGTCTGCAATGACTATTTATGATAATCTGTCAAAATCTTTTTGTTTTCTGACTTTTTTTCACATCAACTTTTTTTGATAAATTAAATGCATTAGGTCATCAGCGGGAGGCAGGTTTTCCATTTTCCCCAAATTTTCCAAAATTAATTTGAGATTTATTTTTTGCTATTCAAACATGTCGTAAGTAATGGGCCCCCTTATTGTTCTTATTTTCGTTTTGTCTCAGAAACATGACCTGCCCCCCCAGAGAGTTCAATTGGGACACTCTGTCTGCAAGACGAAATGTGGCAGTGTGATGGTCGAATGGTTTGGGATGATGGAAATGACGAACTTGATACAGTATCTTATTTTCGGTTAAATCGGGTTTTTAAAAAAGCCCCTAAGTCAGTCTGGGGTATTCAACTGGGAAATGGGGGTCCTTAATTATATTGAAAAGTTGTTCGGGAAAGGTTTTTTTGTTAAAATGTGATGTTGCCCAGCAAACAGAACCACATTATCAAACATTTCATTTTTTTAAAACAAACATTGTTTTTTGGGGTTGGATCCAGGATTTTAGAAAGGGTGGGGTATTGTTTATAGTAAACAAAACAAAAATTAGCCTGTCTTGAAATTTGGGCCCCAAATCTTTTCCGGAAATGTAGACTAATAAAGGGGGAGCCCCAAAATCTGCCCCTGTGGGGGATGTAAAAATTTATGGTGTTCTATACAGATCTAGAAACATTTTTTAAAAAAAAAAAAAAAGAAGGTTCAACCAAAAAATTTTGGTAAAAACTTTTTTAAAGTCCATACTTTTCTTTTTATGTTTTAGAAATTTTTTTTGTTTTGGCGCATGATGTTTTAAATTTTTAAATAAAGCAGTGTTTAAAAAAATTAAGTAACAAATTTTAAATTTAAAAAAAAACAAATTTTTAATTGATACTACATTAAAAAGGGATACAACATTTTTAAAAAGTAAATGTGATTTTTTTATATATATTTTTTTTTCCCAGTTTTTTAAAAAAGGGAAACATGTATATTTATACAATGGTACTTTTATGCTATACGGGTTTAACAATTGATGTCTAATGCTATCATTTGTTTAATAAAATAATGATTTAGAAAAAAACCCTGTCCCTGATTACGTGCGAAAAATTCCCACGAAATGAATACAGCGTTTGTGTTTCCCGTCATTTTCACAATTTTTTGTTATGAAAAAAATGTACTGAGCGGGAAATTTTCCACAGATTAGTTGTTAAAATAACCCTTTCCCAAAACATGCTGAATATTTTTTCCAAATTTAAAAAGTCAGGAAAAACAGTTCACATCGGGTACAACACAAAAAAGGCCCGGGAAGACAGTTTCAGTAAAGATTTTAATTCCCTCCTTGTTTTTTTATTCACGGTTGGTCCCCCCCGATTAGTCGGGGAAAATGATACAGTACAGAAAACCCCCACCACCCTATCGATACCGCAAATTAAAATATTGACATCATTTGGGAAACCCAAAAACAGAGGGGAAACGGGAAGATACTAATCATTTTCCCTCCCCAACACTTGGTATAAAATGACTATCACGGGGGGAGATGGTAATGACAAAACAGACTCCCGGGGCATTTTTTCTTTAAGTGGACTAAACAAGAGGCACCTGATCTACTCTCCAGTGAAAATTCAATGTGGCAGGTTCAAAACCCCGGGGTTGTACCCCAATAGTTAAAATTTCCTTTATCTGCTCAGGTTCTCACATGGTAAGCACATGATTTTTTGTCCTTTCAGTGCTAATAAAAACCAAAGGGTTTTACAAACATATCTTTTAAAAAAGGGGGAATGTTATTGGCTGGGAAAAGGGGGTTAAAACCCCTTTTACCCCCCATAAATTTTTATAAAGGGAAAAGGAAACTAATACTTTCTTTTTTTGGGAATGGGAATGTGTTTTTGTAATTTTTAAGTTGAGTCAAGTCAAAAGTATTTTTTATTCCAAGTCAAGTCATTTTCATAAAAAAAAAAGACTTGGGAATAAATGGTTCAAGTCAAGTCCCAAAACTCGAAGCAATTGTGCAAATTGATTTAGTAACTAGATTCACATTTAGTGTTCATCCAAAATTTAATTTGCGGGATTCACTTTTTAAAAAAAAAATTTTTTGGTTCTCGCCCAATCGACTTTTGTTTCTGTTTTATAAAAGAAATGTTCTCCAATTATTAGTGCAATAGTAAAGAGTAATTAGTTGTACTTATATCGTATCCCCTCATATTTATAAATTCAATTGATCAAAAGGGGTTGTTATCCAACCCAAAAATTGAGATAGATATTTTCCCCTGTTTTTAAAAATATTTTTGTTTTGAACAGATGAAAAAAAAATTATCAAACCATCAAATATATTTTGTTTCCCTGATAAATTTTTTATGTCTCATGTGTAGAAAACATTATCATTTTTTTTGGATTTGGGAGACATATATGTTTTTTTTTTTCATGCCCTTTGGGTCTAAACATTAACCATCATTTCCTGTTTTCAAAATTTTACCGTTCAGTTATGAAAAGTTGTGATAAAGTGAATTAAGGGTTGAATTGAACTGAAAAATAATCCACGAGGTCATCATAAAGGGTTTAAAGGTCCCCCTTCCTTTTCCCTAAATTATATTTTATATATTTTCTTATTTCAAAAATTTAAAAGATTTTTTCACTTTATATACCATGAGTCATGATATTTTTTATTCTGTTTTTTTTTTTAAATTCCTGAATTGTTCTAAAAATGAGTATAACTGTGGGAGCACCCATCAATGAAATGTGGGTGTGAGGGGCCCATCGGATTGCCATGAGGGAAATGATGAAGATGACTGTGGAAATTTTTGGATAATAATTTTCCTCAAAAAAAATTCAGTTCCACCATTTTTTTTGGTTTTTGTTAAATACTTGGAAATGGATTCCAGACCATTAAATTTTATTTTTTTTTAATTATTAAGGTGTTTAAAAGCAAAGGGTCCTCGGGCGGGGAAAATTTAAATAAAATCATTTTTGCCCTTTGACGGGAAAAAAATTAAAAGAAAAAAAATAGGTCTTTCCTTTTTTAAGGGAAAAATCAATGAGCCCAAAAGCTTCCCCTTTTGTTTTAAAAATAATTGCCCTTATTGAGATTGATGTTTTTTCAAGTTGATCAGAAAACCTTATATAATTATTTTAACCAAATATCAAATGCAGGAAAAATGATTCAATATAAAAAAATTCACTCCATGATCTCACAAGGTCATTGTGCACTTTCATACTTCATGGACCCAAAAAACTATGCATCAATTTCAGAAGGTTTCAATTGACTGGTATGGTGGCATGTTTAAAAAACACAAACATTTCTTTTTCAGTGGGCTTCCTTTCCCCCGAACATTGTAGATTATGTTTTTGGCTTTTACTGTAATTAAATTTTTGGGCTTATTTTTCAGTGCCCATCAGGGAATTAATCATCAGGCCCCAAAAAGATTTTTGTGCTTCATCCCTTTTCCCCTTTTTCAATAATTGGCTAGACCCCCCCTGCTCAGTGAAACCCTTTTTTCCATGTGTGCCTGCTGATCGAGTGCAAAAAGATCTATCACATTAACAAATATATTGCAATTTTTGCTTCAATTTTACGGTTAAACGAAATTTTTTTCACACGGCTAGCACAAACTTTCCCGTTTTTCCCTGAAAGGGGAAAAAGGACTGAATTTTGTGTCCAGAAACCCCATGTTTTTGGGGCTCTGGTCCAACAAAATAATTTTTTTTTATTTATACTGATTTTATTTACATTGGTTACCGATTTAACCCCATCCCCAAAAATAAAACTGTTGAGATAACTGTCCACTGAATCAAGTAACTACCCAACGATATTGACATCATTGGAATACCCAAACAGACGAAGACGGGAAAATACTTATCAGTTTCAGCAGCTTTAACATCAGGTATATATAGGGTTGTTGGGGGCTGGAGATGGCAATGAAAACCCAGCACAGACATGTTCTTCAGGGGAGTGGAGTAAAAAGGGAAACCCCCCAAGCCTTTAAAGGGGAAAATGCCATGTGGTTTGGGTTTTTCCATCAACCTATTTTTATAGAGATGGGTTTTTTTTATTTTGCTTCAATTTCCCATTGAATGGTATGAAAGAGACTCTATTGCCCTTTCCATTGCTTAATTTAACTTGAGTAAAACCCCTTTTTTTTTAAAGGGTTTGGCTGAGATGTCAAAAGCATTGCATTTTCAATTTAGTTTTCGGGTTGAAATTGTGACATGCGAATCATAAAATATTTATGTTTTGATGGATTACTGCATGTTTTATTGTTGCAACTCTAAAATTCAAATGCACTAATGTCTTTTTTGGGTTTTACATTTTGATAACACTGGTTACAAAAACCCTTAAAACAAATAAAGTCAAACTTGACTAATTATGAGTCACTGAGAAGGGAAAATGATGTTTAAAATTGTTGTTTGGGCTCTATTTTTCCCAAGATCTACATGTACATGTTTTACAGTGGAAAAAGGATGATAACCATGATTATGTTGCTATGTACACCATATACATAGTACGTAAAAAAAAATTTAAATACCCTTGGAAAAAATGGCCAATCAGAAATTTTTAAATTTGTCATTTTAATTCAACCAAAATCCATAATAAAAAACACATTTTATCTCCGAAGCAGACAACAAAAAAAAAAATTGTTGACCAGTGTAATAATGACGGGGATAATGATAAAGGGTTGAATAGGGATACTGGGGGAGTGGGGATGTTGTGGGAAGTTGATGGTAAATATGGGGATATGATTATGGGCTTATTTAAAAAGGAATCGAAACAGTGTCCACCCCCCCCCCAATAATTATTGTCTCCTTAAAAGCTTGCTCAGAGCAAAAAGGTATTAATTTTTTTCCCTTTTATTTTCTATTACAGACCCCTTTTCTTAAACTCTTTTCATCTACCCTTTGATAGCATTTATTCAAAAAAAACGTTGAAAAAAAAATTTTAAAAATTGTAGTGATCTTTTTCTGCCTGTCAAGGGAGTTTGGGGGAAAAAAACCCAATTCTGCTTTCCTTTTCCCTTTTTATAAAAAATTTGCCAAACTAACAGGCTAAACATAATAACTGAATGAAACCCTTATTGTTTCAAAAACGTTGACCTGTTTTTCCCTGATGAGTTTAAGTTTTTCTGTTTTATTAATGTTTGGTGGCTGTGTGATGGTGATCAGCCCGCCTTGATGCGGTGATGAACCAGATCGGTATGTAAATCAACCTTGGTTTTTTTTTATGGTCTGGTTTTTTTGGGGCTTAATTAAGAAATAATTTGCTTTTTGGGGTTGAATACTAAAGGGAATCGGTTTAAATATGTCCCCCCCATGTTTTGGGTTTACAGTGGAATATTTTAGATTTGTTAGGGGGGAGGCAGGGTAAGTGTGTTAACAAATTTCCCAAAATTGGTTTCAAAAAATGCAGGGGGGGGGTTTTAAGAATTTTTTGGGGGGGGGTAGGTACCCCCCTTTACCCTAATTTTGGTTTACCTTTTTTTGATCAAGAATGGGGGGAAAAACCTGTAAAAAAGGGGGGGATTGAAAAAAGCAACATTTGATGTTTTATAATCCCCAAAACTTGGTTTAAAAAAAATTTTAAACAAAAAACCCGTAACTTTAAATCTAATATAACAATTTTAAGTAGGCTTGTATATACCCATTGGAAAAATAATGGTTCATAAAAATTTCTTGGGCCAATGTAAAAAAAAAAAATATTTATAAAGACTAATTGCGGTGAAAACCATGTGGAATCTCAATTGAGTAGTAATTAGTTCTAAAAAAGGCCGGGGGCAACTGGGTTTTTGAGGGGTTATCCGTCGTCCTCAGGAAAATGCCGGACCCCGGGAAAATGCTGCTGCTTAAGTAGACTGTTGGAGGATCACCCCATGAAGGGATGCTGGAGGTTTAGTTCGGAGGTTTCCAGGGGGGAAACTAGGGAGCCCGGGACCCCGGGGTTGGGGAAGAGTGGGGCTCACTGAACTGAACGTTGTTAACAAGCCCCGGGGGAAGGGGGGTGGTTGCCCAGGATGGGGGGATCCCTCGGTCTGGGGGGGTTAGGGATTTTGGAAGAAGATCCTTCAGTCTGATGGGGGTCTAAAATGTCGCTGATAAAGAAACCGATGTCCTGTGGCCGGGCCGTGTTTGACTTATCATCCTCACCAGGGCCGGCTACAAGTTTTACCAAAAAATTTTAGTTTCTCTTTGTTTTCACCAATATTGTTTGGGAAATACACATTTGCAAGGGAAACAAGCAGATAAATCCCTGGTCAAATTTGTTGAAATTTTGACGAGACGTGCAGTTTTTCTTGTTATTTTGGAACATTTCTAACCAAACAGAAACATTTTTAAGAATCAGGTTAGGTTTTTATCAAGTAGATTAGGCAAGGGTTTGCCCCTTATTTTTTTTTTGTTTATGGGCTTATTATGATATTATTGATGAAAACATCAAGGTATCAATTCACGAAAATTAGGGTTTAATTTTTTTCCATCTCCCAGCCTTTTCTTTTCAAATAAGTCCCATTGATTATTTCCCATTTTCATAATTTAGGGGAAAATTCAAAAATAAAAAACCCTTTAAAATTTAAATTATTGTTTTTTGCACAGTTGGGTATAAAATTCCCAAAACATCAGTTCCAAATGAAACAACCCAAAAAAGTTTCAATTTAAACCAACCAAATCCCCCGGATTTTTGACATCATGGGTCATCCAGACAAAAGAACAAAAAAATTTTGTTTTTTACATATTTCAACACCGGGAATGAATTTTTTTTGGGGCTGGTGATGGGTGTCAACAGTGCAGGCAACACGGGCATATTTTTCCCAGTGGACTGGTAGCTGGGATTTCCAAGCACCTGATTGCTCTCAAGTAAAATAAGATGTGGTTATTCCCAAACATATAGATATTACTCCTAAAAGAAATGGTTTGCTTTATCTCTGGGGGCCAAAAACCCGGGATGTTTTTTCACATATATAGCCAACTGTCTTTTTTTTTTTTACTTTAGCAGGTTTTAGAAAAACAAAAATTTTTAAAAATTTCAATTTTATAAAAAAATTTTATTACTTTTTTTATCATTTCATTTAAAAAATGGGTTTTATTTAGATAACCCTTGACTGGGGGGTTTTGGATCGGGAAGGGGGTTTAGGGTTTTAGAAAATACAATTGGCCCTCACATTACCCCCCCCTTTAGCTACCCGGGATATTTGGTGGCAGCAAAAGTGCACAGAGCCATACCCTTACAATCCCCTTGGTGTACAGTGACTTTGCTGCCCATGGGGCAACACGCTGACCCTTTTTGTATTGAAAAAATACCAGCCTAAATACCCCCCTTCCCAGCCTAAATACCCCCTAAATACTAGCCTAAATACCACCAAACCACATGGATCCCATTTTTCCCCAAGGGGGAAATTTTCCAGTTTTTTCATATTTTAGTCTTGGTTATCGATGACCCTTACCTTTTTTTTTTTTTATGCCATGGGCTTCACCCCGGACTTTTTCCCGACGGGGGCGTTCACTCATTTAAAATGACCATTGTTGGGAAAGTGCCCACTGGCATTCATGGTTCATACTTTCGCCCATGCAATAAAAACAATAAAAAGCAGATAGTGATCTTAAAGATTGATTTCGGGCCTCATAATGGGGGTCGGAAAAAAAAATCGATGCTATTTAAAGAAACGGGTTTCCCATTTGGAAAAGGGATATTTTCTTTTGTGCATGAATAAATTCCCTTTTTGTTTACGGTGGGGGCCTCAAATTTCCCCGGGAGAGCACAAGTTTTGGGTGTGTGTGGTTAAAGGTTTGTGTGCTGAATTTATCGTCTGGTAAATGTGCATTACTATGACAACAAGTAAACAGCCTTGGTCAAGACTATTTTTATGATATTTTTAAAAAACACATGATAAAAATGTTTAAAGGATTTGATTTGGCCTCTTGTAGTATTATTAAATTCTTTTGGGTTTTCCCTTTGTTCTGTGATTTAAAAAAATTTTAATTTCCACTTTATTAAAACCCAAAATTAAATGCTGATTACTGTTAAAATGCTGTTTTTTGGTATATACTAATGGTCCAAATAATGCTTTTTTTCTCATTTTTTTGTGACAGAGATTTTTGACCTGTTCTCCAGATGGTTTGCCCGGGGCATTCTGTCTGCATAAATGACATATTTCTGTGTAATCACCAATCAGACGGTATGGGGGCGAAAAGTTATCTTAAAGTCTGAGAAAAATAAATCTCATTTAATCTATTTTTTAAAAACATATAGCATTAAAAACAATTTTCAAAAACCCGGGGCTACAGATATTTCTATTTTCCCCTAGAAATGTTTTTTGTCTCGGGTGTCATTTTTAAAAAAGGGAAAATTTCCAATTTAAATTTGGGGGCAACAAAAAAAAAAAATGTTGAGTTGCCCTCCATAAAAATAATTGAAGGGTGGGTCGGTCGGGATTTTTTTTAAAAAATTTTTTTTTACCCCTTTGGGACTGTCATTTTAAGATTAAAATGCATTAAACTGAAACCACATCCCCATTTTTTTAAAAGCCCGATCTAGCAGTATCCCAAAGTACCAAAAGGGGAAAAAAGACATCAAATTTTCAACTTTATAAAAATTTTTCAACAATTTTATTTCAACGTTTTTTTAACTTGTTTCTAGCACTTTTGTTTTTAAAAACCCTTTATCACCCCATTTTTTGTCATATGATATTAAGACTTTTGAAACCTATCAGCAAAAAAAACCCCGGTACTGGTCTGGTAAATGTTTTTTAAAAACAAACTTTGGGAAAAAGACCCTTTTAGACTTATTTTTGATTTTTTTGCGGGAAAGTGTGATAGACCTATTTTGTTGTGATTGACACAAAATTCATCCATATTATAACCAACATCAACAGGGAGTGAACATTCGATTTAAAAACGTGTAGATTGAGTCGCAAAAACAAAAAGTGCGGGAGCCAGTCAACGTGGGGCCTTTTGATTTGAAAAGGGTAGATTAGTCGCAAATGGTTGCCCCTAAAAAAACAGTCGCGAAGCCAGTGGAAAAAAATGTAAAGGGCCCATTCGATTGGAAAACGGTAGAGGAGTGAACCTTGGCACACAGTGTCCCAAAGGCAGTGCACCATGTGGGGGCCGGGGCCATTAAATTTTGGGCTGTAGATTGGTTTGGGGTCCGGAAATTTGAAGTGGAAAATTACAAATCAAATTATTATGTTTTATACACAAAAAATTGGAAAGTTTCATTAATAAATGGGCCCAAATTTGAATGGGAAAAAAAAGAAAAAAAAAAACCGGGCCAAAATTTTCCCCAGCACTTTTGGGGGGTTGGGTTAAAGGCAACCAACATTTTTTTTTTGGCCCTTAATACAAAAACCCCAAGCTTTTTTAATTTTTTTTCCCTCCACAACACAATTTTATAAACTGAAAATTTTTTTCCCTTTGGTTGTTAAATGTATAATGTATTTTTTTGGTTAAAAAGAAAGTAAGCATACTCGTAAAATAAGCCCTTTTAAATTACATTGAATCATATATAAAAGGGTTTACTTATTACATTTAATTAAAATAATTGTTTTTTTTTGTTTTACTCTTACGGGAATTGGGGAAGAAATTTCCCAGATACATCAGTGCAAATGAAAAAACTAGATATCCTCACCCTTCCCAGAACTATCCAAGCAATATTGACTCCCTTGGGATCACCCAGACCAAAGAACACTTCAAGTTTTCTCATTAAAATTTCTTTGACTCGGAGAGGGGATTTATTATTCGGGGCAGGGGATGGTGTCAGGAAAATTAACATAAATATATTTTTTATGTGGAGGGGGGCCCAGAGATCCACCCAATCTGCTTTCCATTGAAAATTCAAATGTGGGGGTTAAATCTAATGGTAAAAGCCACCAGGGGGTTTTCTTTAACAGCTCTCAGTGTTCCATCAAGGTTTGGAAAATCTTTGTTTACAAGTTAACCTTTCTGAACAGCTAAAGTATGTAGGAAAAACCCGGGCTTACCCGGGGGGGATGAAAAGAAGGGAACGGGACAATGTGGAATTAAGAGTAGAAATTATTTCGAAAAAAAAGGGGGGGTACAACCGACTTTTCGATCGGTATGCTCTGATTCTGATTTGGGCCCATCGGGCATCCCGATCAAAACTGGGTTTAAAACAGTTCTTTTCAGAATTAATTACTACTCTTAATTCCACATGGTTCACCCGCTTTTAAAAATTATTTCCCAAAACCCCCCTTTGGGGTTGTTAAAACTAACAAAAATTTTTTTAAAAATAAACATCACTATACAGAAAATATAAAAAATCAAATGGAAGATTATACCCCTCTAAAATGCCTAGCAAAAAAATTTTTGGGTTTGGGGGGAAAAAATGACGGTTAAAATTTTTGGTCACTTTTCCCTTGCCCATATGGGGGAATGGATCCGGTGTTTAAAAAAAAAAGGGTTATTACTTTTAAGATCCAAGTTTTGGCCAATTCTTTGTGGTTCATCATAAAAGAAAATAAATTTAAAATTTTTATTTTTGTAGAGGCAACCTGCCCGGGAAAAAGGGACATTCCATTAGACGATAAAAAATGCCATTATAGCCTGGCATTTTTTATACAATACGGTTCAGGCCCTTTTTTATTTTTCCCTTTTCAAAAAATTTGACCTGTTCTTAAATAAATTTTGACTGTAAGATTTGCCCGCATTGTTAAACGTGGCTGGATGGTCTGTGGGACCCATGATGGAATGGATGAGGATGAACGGTGGGCTAAAAGGGTCACTTTTTTTAGTATTGTGGGGGTCTCGCCCGGCGCGGCTTCCCCCTCATTAAACTCAAAAACGGCGGTTGAATAGAACCGGGGGGAATCCGGGGCAGTTAAACCAGGCGCTCAAGGCTCTTATGGGGTCCACACCCGGTTTCCCCACGGGCCCAACGTTTTGGGGGGGGACTGGATCGGGTGGGGACCCCAGAATAATCGGGAAATGACCCCCAAACCCAACTCTTGAATGTGTTTTTTCAAAATATCTTAACTCACCCCCAAAACCCCAGGTGAATGATCCTAAATAATTTTGGGTGCCAAATTGAAAAACCAAATAAATTTTTGTCCCTTAATTAGGTGAATGAAAGGACATTTTAAAAACAGCTACAATTGGTTACAGAAAAATTTTGGCAAGTTCTGGAGGTT
This sequence comes from Zoroaster sp. YZ-2022, assembly GCA_029582265.1. Taxonomy (NCBI): domain Eukaryota; kingdom Metazoa; phylum Echinodermata; class Asteroidea; order Forcipulatida; family Zoroasteridae; genus Zoroaster; species Zoroaster sp. YZ-2022. The sequence continues at coordinate 42,090,553 of CM055819.1, forward strand.
AGATTATAGGTCACTATAATTAAGATCTTATCTTAGGGTGTAAATTGTGATGAATGACTAATTTACGACAACTGTGGACAACGAACAAATTAACTGCACGGAGTTTAGTCCGCAAACGTCTCCCCAGCAATTCTAAACAGCAAAGACCCCGGCCCCGGCCCGGTTTTATATCCCCTTTTTGGGGCCCCCAGGGGGGAAAAGCCCCACCCCCAACCCTAAAAGGGAAAACTCCCGGTAACCAAAAACCCCCTTTCAAATTAGGGAATTCAACTAAATAAGAAGGGGGCCCCCTTAGGGGCGCCCTTAATTTTTTTCAAACCACCCCCAAGATTGGTCAGTCCCTTTGACCTAAAACCCCAAAAAATTTAAATTTCTTTACTCCACAAAGGTTACTTACTAACTAACAAAAAGCGTTTTTTAAAAACCAAAGTCTTACTCCATTTTTACTTTAACTGAAGAAGGCCCCAAATTTTTAAGTAAGCAACCCCGAATCATTTATACATCAAAAATAAAGGCCATCCCCAAGCACCAAAACCGATCCCCTTTTTATATAAACAAAATACAGCAAAACACCTGTAAAAGGTTAACGAACCCGCAAAAAAAATTTGTTACATTTTAAAAATTTTAAACCCGAATTTTTATTTTTTTAACACACATTGGTTTTAACCAATAAAAAAGGGATAAACCTTGGGAATTAACCAAACTCTTTAGGGCAATAAAGAACAACACGTTTGAAAGAAAAAACATTAAACAATAAACAGGTTAAAGTCCTTTAACTTCCGGTAAACAATGATCAAAAAGCCCCAAAAATTCCCAGCTTCACAGGCTCTTCGCCCAAGGCGGATCTGGTCCCCTTTGTTTACCCAACTAAAGCTACCTCAAATGTTCTGTTTTTTTACCCTTGGTCGTTTCTTGTCGTTTGGTATACGGACCAGATAAGTCTCTGTAATACTGGACCTTTCCTCCATAGTTTGCTGAGGTCTTCCCGTCGGCGTCCACCCACCACATCCCCCGCAGCGCCCCCCGGATCAGGGGGGCAAACCCGTTTTCCTGGGCTGAGGGGATCCTCCAAAAACTTTCTCCCCCGGCGGGTACAACCCCCGGTTTTCCCCTCTGTCCTCCACAAATTTTTTTTCCCTCGGAAACATAATTCTCTCATCTTTTTGAGGGGGCCACCTGCCCAGGTGGGTTCCTCGGAAGGTTCCCTTTTGGCCAACCTGGTAAAAATTTCTTTTTCTTCTCAGGGCAGGTGCTGGGTCATCCTCAAATTTTTTTCCCTGTAGATGCGCCCCCTTTTTCCCCATAGATTGGTGTGGGGGACAATGCAATTTCGGCAACTTTTTGGCACCTGTTGCCCCTCGTAAAGGGAGATATTTGTTGGCTTCCCCTCCCCCCCCCGCCGGGAGGTTTGGAAATCATATCCAGCTCCAGAACCCTTTCCGGTAGTTTGTTGTGCCCGGGTGTGTCATATTTTGCCCCCAACTGCCCCTTTCTAGGGCACAACAGGAGTTCTCTCTCCTCCCCTAGGTGTTTGATCTTCGTGGCTGCTGTTAAGTCTATGGTCCGCCATCATCTGGTCCCTTAAACAGTAAAATTCTGCCCCCAAGTTTCAGCCCCCTTTTGAATTCTGGCTGCCCTTTCCCTTGTCATCACCCCCCGCCTTTTTTTGCCCTCCCCGCCTTTTTTCATCTGGCGTTTTGGGTTTGTCTTCCCCCGTTTTTAGCCTTCTGCCCTATCAGGAGATCTTGATTTTTTGAGCTCTCTCCCCCAAAATTGCCACCAGGTTTGGCGGTAAATGCTCCTCAAAGTCTCACTGATGTGATCAACCTGGCGGGCCCCTGCCCGGGGGAAAAACCCCATAATCGAAACGAAAGTTGTCACTTCTGTTGTTCTTGGGGAAACATCTTTTGAAAAAGTAGTACCCCCTGGGCCCCATGCTCCCTTTCGTGACCGTCAGGCTCCCCCCCATCAGGCCCCGGGCAGAGCTTGCATTCCACCGGTTTTTCGTTTTCGTGTGACTTGGAACTCAATTTTCTTGCCCCTTTTTCCCCATATCTGTCCGTCTAAAAGACATAACACCAAAAAGAATGTTTTACCTACAGCCCTCATGCTGGGCTACCTACCCCACCCCCTGAACGGTTCTCTACGGCCTTGGTTCTTCATTATGCGATTGTAGGCCTTTTGGGCCCCCAAAATCCCCCACAAAAACGGGGCCCGCCCCGCCCCCCCCGCGGACGCCGCCCTGAGGTGTCAGCCCCGCTGGCTGATAGGGGGGGTCTCCGCCCCCAGAATGCCCCACCTCGTGGTCTGGGGTCCCTGACCCGGCACCCTCAACCTGTCCCACAGGTGACTGCGTACAACCTCGCCCTTCAACTGGGGAGACCATTTTATGGCTTGTTGATTCTGTTATCACCTCTTTCCCCAACCTTCCCCTTTTAAAAATTGTTGCCTCTGTCCAGGGTTTTCCCAAAGGTTCTCCTTGGGGTTTTTGGCATCAAAACAAAATCACTTTCTTTCCCCTTTGCTTTTTTTGAACGGAAACATGGGACAGTTTGTCGATATGAAATGGGCCCCCCTTTTTCCAAACTTAGGTGTTAGATCTTTTTTTTTTCGCCGGATTATGCAACCAAATTCCCCTTGCAAGTTTTGCCTTTCCCGCCTTTTTAGTTTTTTTCTGGCGCCTACCCTGTTTGAGGCATTTCCCTTGCCCTGTCGGGGCGGATTTAATTTTTCCCCTTTAGCCTCAATGCATGTCAGTTGTTAGCCCTCTTTTTCATTTTAGGTAACCGAATAAGTCAAAAAGGGGGGTTTGATTTCCACCAAAACAAAGGATTTTGGGGTGACTCCCCCGGCAGGGGTGGGGGGGATCATACAAGTTGAAAACGGGCTTAGTATCCCAATCACGAGCTTTATGTGGCTCAATCATTAACAGACCATCGCCAGTAGTGCCGTTTAAAACCCTTTTCATCCCCGTCGGTTTTTGGGGTATGGTGTAGTGGGGGTTTTTCTCGTTGGGGGGTGGTAAAATCTCTGAAAACTTCGGATCAAGTTCCCCCCCTTTGGTCAGTGTAGTTTGGCCCCAACCCCAAAAACGGCATAAAACCTTCTCCCTTCCTCCAAACTTTTGGGTTTTTTCCCTTTGGGGTAGGCTTCGCCCCATTTGCTGGAATCCCCTCCACGAGGATGTGTTTCCCCTCTCACTGTTTTGGGAAGTGGTCCGACCATGCCCAAAAACAATTTTTTCCATCGGCGCCCTCCCATCAGCTGCTAAAGGGGGTGCCTTTTTCGGGGTGTTTTTCTTACTGGAAAGGCATTGCACTGCCTAACTTTTCAGATCTCCACCCAAGCCCGCCCAGTAAAAAATCTGGCGGACCTTGGCCATTGTTTTTAAATCCCAGATGTCCCCTGGACCCCTTTCCCCCCTGCAGTTCATTTATGATCTCCTTCCGGGTGATTGGTGCTTATTTAATTTGGCGGAATTTTAATTCCCCTCGCCCCCGATAGGACGCCCCTCTTTCCGGGGTTGGTCCCCAACCCAATAAACATTTCATCGCCCAAGGGGGAAAGGGGCCCCCCCTGGCCCAATTGCCAAATTTTCCCCTTTCTTCCAGTACCCATGAAAGGCCCGATCATCCCTTTGGGCCCCCCTCAACTTTTTCGTGTTATCAAGGCTCTGCCCCGGGGGCGGCCTAATCCCGTTTCCTTTGGGGACATGTTCCGTTTGGGTTTAATCGCCTGTGACTCCTTCAAAAGGGCCCCCTTTCAGATCAACCCCCCCCTGTGCAATTGGGCCCTTTTTGACAGTCCGTCAGCATTACCATTGACCCCCCACGGTTCTTGGGCATATTCACCTAATACCTGTAGCCCCTCAGGGGCCCTCTGGCCTAACCCAAATTGATGGCCCTCAAAAGCCCGTATCTTTCCCAAAGGGGGATTCATTTTACCCGGTCTTGGGTTTAAAATTTTTTAAAAAAAAACGCCCGGAGTTCGCGGGGTCCCCGATAGTTCCGTTCTGGCTTGTTTAAGGCCCCACTGGGGTAAACGATCACCTTTTCCTGTCCCTTCATTTTTTTGTGACAGCACCCCCAATACCCACTCCCCCCCATCAGTGTCGAGGGGGTATAGTCCCGGGGTTTTTGGGCTGGGTATGTCCCAAAATGGGGGCTTTTGTAAACAGTTCTTTAATTCTTGGGCCCCTGTCTCCTGGTTTCAAATTTGGGCCAGGGCAACGTTAATGGACGAACGCAAAAAATTTGATGAATCCCCTAGTATGGCGAAAAGGAAGGGGAAACTTTTGTACCCCCCTTTACCGCTTTTGGGAGGGCCCCCTCCACCCCCCATTTTGGGTCTGTAGTAACCCCATCCACCCGACACTACATGGCCCAAATAAGGGCCGCTTTGTTTCAACTCACACTTTTTGGCTTTAAACTTTTTGGGGTGCTTTTCGGAGGCAATTTAAATACTGTCTCGTAACCTTTTTAAAGGGGGAGGGGGATTGCAGACCCCAAAAGGGATTACCCCCGAAATATAGCCCTCCTCGCACCACGAACGGGCTTGTTTTGCCTCATCATCCAATTCGACTTTTTTCCCGATGCCAGGTCCAAAATGGAGAACCACCTTGGGAACCCCCCAGGGTGTTTTAGTGAATCATCAAACCGGGGGATGGGAAGGGATTTAGGGGTTAAAAACTGTTAAGGCGGGGTAGTTTCCCCCAAACGTTTTTGGGGCCATCTTTCTTTCCCGGGCGAGGACAAAGTTTGGCCCCAAGGGGTGTCTGAGGGTTCTTGGGGTGCCGTCCTGAAGATTTCCCGCACCTGGCGATAATATCTTTTTGCCCTTTTGGGTGCCCTGGTCGCTCCCCCCATCGGGCGGGATCGCCCGTTCTATTCCGTGCCCAACGGGACCCGTTGCCCCCTTTTAAACCATGTCCCCGTTTAAAATACGCCCTTTGGGAAAATTTTTTGGGGCAAACTGGCGTGATATCTGACGTCCCCCTTTCCCTTTCTTCTGTGGAAAAAAATCTGCTAGATGCTCTGGCACACCATGGGTCCTCCTTCAGGGAACGCTGACTTGGTTTTCCAATCATCTTCGCCCACCGGGGGAGGGAAACCCCCGCCATTGTTTTTTCTCAAACCACCGTCTTTTTCCGGGAAAAAACTCTAAGGAAACAAACCCCATCATCACCAGCTGTTACCAATGATCGTGCCATCACCATCCCCTTATCCCAATTTTACCCCCCTGCCCATGCTCCTGATGCATAGACCGTCACCCTTTTCCTTTCCCGGGCACCTGGGGGGGACAAAATTTCCCCATGCCCTGGTGGACAATGGTTGTTTTTTTTGCGACCACCCGGGACAAAAAATGCTCCCCTTTTTTTCCAGTGCACCTCACCTTCTTCCCTTAATCTTCAATCAGCGTTTTGAAGTCTTTTTCCCCGGTCGGGGGCCCCAAAACCCACCCCGGATTCCTCCCATCATCCCGATATTGCCAAACCAAAAGTTCCCCGTGGAAGAGTAGTTCCCCAACCCTCATTTTCCCCCCCCGGGGGCCCCCCTATGGTTTGTAACCCGGCTACCATCGGCTGTTGCACCTGGGCCTTCCCTTTTCGTCAATTTCGGTCGCTTCTCCTGAGAAATTTCGTAGAAAATAGATGACAGAACCGATTTTGGCTCCTGTGTCACCAGGAAAATCACCTTCTCTCCCTTTCTACCTTTTTCTCCCCATGCTGGAACATATAATCCACTCTTCCTCCTACCGTCCTCGGAACATGATTAAACCACCCGCGCCTTCGGTCGAGCTAAGGGTTTTCTGTCAGGGATCTTTTTTTCCCTGATGGCCCCCCGGGACCCCCCCGCCTCCCCCCGGGGGCCCGGGGGGTTTCTGGTGTTTCCCCTTTCTTCCTCTTTTTTTCGGGTACCAAGAGTCTCCCAAACGTAGTGTCCCCCTTTTCCCTGACACCTGAAACAGATAACATCTTCTGTTCGTCTGTTTTACTGTCCTGTTTGGTCTTCGTCGAAGGGTTTTTACTGACCCCCGTTTTCCCCCTGTGCCCCATCTCCCTTTTCTTTTAGCATGTCCTCCTTTTTATCTGACGGGAAAACCCCCTCATCTTCTTTACCATGGCACGGCATCATTTTTTCCCAAAACCCTAGCGAACTTGTTCTTCTTCCTCTCGGGGTTTTTCCCATCTTGTGGAAGCTTTTTTGCCAATGCAGCCCTCCCGCTTCCTCTAAAGGGTTTAAGGCTTTGAAAAAACCTTTCTAATCGCCTGGCCCCGGGGCACGGAGAAATGCCCCTTTCAAAGGGGATCCGCCTTCCTCCGTCAGCTCTGGATAAAGGGGCCCACAGCTCCCCGATGGACTGTCCTAAATCTTGAAAAAAGTCTCTTTGGGGCCCTTTGGGGTTTGTGGGGAACTCCCCTTAAAAAGATTCTCAACCAACCCGGGGCCAAACCCCTTTCTAAACTGTCAACCCAAACCCCAGTAGGGGCTGACTGCAGTACTACAAAAAAATTTCAATAAAAAATCAAAAAGAAAAACCGGGGCCCCTTTGGGGAAAGGGGGTGTTCTCCTCCTCCCCCCCCCTCTTTTTCTCCTTTTTTGTTTAACCCCCTCTTTTTCAAGGGGTCAAACCTTTTTTCAACATCGGGTGAAAGTCATCAGGTAAGGTTTAAAAAACACAAATTTTTGGGGTCCAGGGCCTGCTCAAGGGCCCAAAAGGGGTTTTGGTTTTTAGAGATCTTTATGCAATCTAGGATATATTGTTAAACATAAGTTTCCTTATCTATTCTGGAAAGAATTGATGTGGGGAAAATTTGTTTGAGGGGGCAATTTTCCATTCCACCAATTATTAAGGGGGATATGTACCCCCCGGGCCTTTTCCCTTTTGTGTACAGTTTTTTTTAAGCTGTTTTTTTTTGTTTTAAAACCCACTTATGTGAATGTCTGTTAAAAGGACTAGGCCCATTGGTGCAAAAAAAATGGAGTCTGACACTTCAACCACTAAATCAGGGTTGATTTTTTTTTGAATACATATAGGTATTTACATGTCTTGACTTATTGTTTTTCTATTCACCAAAACACAATTAAAAATTTTTTTAACCAAAAAGAAAAAAAAAATTTCCCCCAAAATGTCATCAAATTGTTTGATATTTTAAAAAAAATTTTCAGAATAAAAAAAAAAGAAACCAGAGCTCAAAGGGTTTTTTGGAACAAACCGGTGTTTTTCAATCGATGTCTCATCCCCCAAGGGCCTATTGGTTTTTTGTGACTTAAGATGTGTTAAGGGTTTTCTTTTTCAAAAATAACTGTGATGTTGGTAATTAAATTTGTAATTTTCAGCAAACAAGAGCTGAAAAATTATATCTTGAAAAACAACAATCAAATGTTATATTTATATCTGATGTCTTATAGCTTGAAAAATAGAGCCAATCAACAATTTTAAGCATCATTTCCATTCTCCCGTGACCCCTAATTAGTCAAAATTTGACTTCATTTTTTTCGGGGAAACATTTTGGCTGTAGACCAGTGTAATACATGTGGGAAGGGTGATTTTTTCTGTATGTTTTTTTTTTACACATAACTCAAAATTGTTGGACGTTTTTTGATTTATTATCCAAAACAAAGACCGAAACGTTTGTGACGAGACCTATGTTTAATTTCATAAAAAAGACGAAAATTGATTTTTAAAAAATTAGGGGCCCATGTGCTGAATAATCTTGAAAAGACGGGGACAGACACTTGGGGGTCAGATCAAGACTGGGGACCCACTGGGCCCAAAACAAAAACCAAGACTGTTGTGACAGAGACCTCTTTTTAATTTTTAAGATGAAATATATTAGGGCCCATATGTGCTGAATAATCTTTGATTCATGAAATTTTTTGTTTTTTTATCTTTCGTCCCAAATAAATTTATGAGTGTGATTTTTAAATTTGCCCCATGTGGAAAATCAGTTTTGCCAAAACACCATTGGTAACTACACATGTGTGTTTTACTGGGAAAAGGGGGAACAGCTTTTGGGTCAATGTGTTTTGGGAAAAAAAGGTTTAGTCAAGACCACCACCTGTCCAAGACAAAGACCCACAGAGACTTGGAGGGCTGGGTTGAATCGAGAACCACTGGTACAAGACAAAGACCAAGACTTTTTTGACAGAGACCTATGTTTAATTTCATAATAAGAGAAAAATTTATTTAAAGTATTTTATTTTGGCCTATGTACTGAATAATTTTGGGGGAAAAACTCAGACAGAGACTTGGGGGTCCGGGTCGAGATCGAGAACCATTGGGGCCAAAAAACAAGACCAAGACTGTTGTGACAGAAAGATATGTTTAATTTCATAAGAAGATGAAATTGATTTTTTCAGTAATATTACCTTTTGTGCTGAATAATCTTAGATTGCATGAAATTTTAGGTTTTTTTATCAAACCCCATCCACAGATATTGATGGGTGTGATTTAAATTTGACTCTTGACCATCAGTTCGTTTTAAAAACACCATTGGTAACCCAAAATGTGTGTGTTTGACTGGAAAGAGAAGAACAGCTTGGGTCAATGTGTTTTGGGGCGGGGTTGGGAGTCGGACAACCCTGTCCAAGACAAAAACCGAGACTTAGTGGTCCGAGATTGAGACCCCAAAACCCCTCGTCCGGGACAAAAACCCCATAAAAATTTGGGTGTATGAGATCGTCGGATCAGACCCCAGGGTCATAGGCGTAAAGGGTATAATTTAGACAAGGGCCAAGATAAACTTGGGGGTCCAATTTTAAAAACTGAGACCCCCTGGTCCCAAAGGGAAAAACCAAGACTGAATTGTGACAGAAAGCTTTTAATTTCATCAGAAGATGAAAATTGGGTTTAAAGTGAAAATTTAAAAGCCATGTGCTGGGAAAAATCTTAGATTGCAAAAATTTTTTTGTTTTATTATCAATTTTTTATCCACAGATATTGATGGGGGGATTTAGCTAGACTCATTGAAAATCATTTAAACTGTTTAAAAACACCATTGGTAACCCACACATGTGTGTTTGACTGGTATGACAAGAACAGCTTGGATCAAAGTATTTAAAAGGTGTTGTAGTCGAGACAACCCGTTAAAAAAAGACCGAGATTTTGGGGGTCCGAGATTGGAAACCCAAAACCCCCCGTCCCATACAATAAAGGCCATTTTCAGAGATTTGGATGTCTGAGATCGTTATCGGGGACCCCCAGACCCACTAGGCATTTGTATAATCTTAGACAACGACCGAGATAAAACCGAGGTCCCAAATTTTAAGACTGAACCCACTATTCCAAAGGGAAAGGCCCAAAACTGTTGTGACAGAAAACTTTTTTAATTTGACCCGGGTGATGAAAATTGGAAAATATTAGGCCCGTTGAAATAATCTTGGGTTTCATGAAATTTTTTGTTTTATTATCAATTTTTTGTCCACAGATATTGATGAGTGTAATTGGGAAATTAAAACTCCCTGTGACACTTTGTTTCGGGGTGTACAACACCATTGGTAACTACACATTTTGTGTTTGACTTTGGGTATGGAAAAAAACAGCTTGGGGTCAATGTGTTGGTAACAGGGTTTAGTCAAGACGACGCCCCCGTCCAAGACAAAAACCCCAAAAAGAGACTTGGGGGTCTGGGTTGAATCGAGAACCACTGGTACAAAACAAAAACCAAGACTTTTGTGACAGAGACATATGTTTAATTTCTAATAAGACGAAAAATTTATTTAAAGTGATGTATGTATGGGAAAAATTTTTGACAAAGACTGAGACAAAAGACTTGGGGGTCCAAAAATTGAGTCGAGAACCATTGGTCCAAGACAAGACCAAGACTGTTGTAAGAAAGAAAGTTTTAAATTTTATAAGAAGATGAAATAAGATTTTCAAGATATAATTGGCCTAAATTTTAATAATCTTAGATTGATGAAATTTTTTGTTTTATTATCAAAATTTTTATCCAAGATATTGATGAGGGGAGAAGTTGACTCATTTACACATCAGTTTCAAGCTGTAAAACACCATTGGTAACTACATGTGTGTTTGACTGGGTAGAAAACAGCTTGGGTAATGTTTTGGTAACAATTTGTGTCGAGACAACCCCGTCCCAAGACAAAGACCGGGGACTTAGTGGTCCGGGGATTGAGACCAAGACCCACTCGCCCGAGACAAAGACCCATACAGAGATTTGGGTGTATGAATCGCGGGTCGAGACCCAGATCACCCAGGCAAATTTTGTATAATCTTAGACCCAAAGACCAAGATAAAAACTTTGGTCCAATTTCAAGACTAAAACCCCCTATTCCAAAAAAAAGACCAAGACTGTTGTGACAGAAAGCTGTGTTTAATTTTACGAAGAAAATTAATTTAAAAAGGGTATATTAGGCCTGTTGGGGAAAAATCTTAGATTGCATGGGAAAAATTTTGTTTTTTTAATTTTTTCCAGATTTGATGAGTGTAATTTTAAGCCAGACCATGTTTTTCATTTCAAGCTGCAACAACACCATTGGTAACCTTTCATGTTTGTGTTTGACTGGTATGACAAGAACAGCTTGGATCAATGTATTGGTAAACGTGTTGTAGTCGAGACAACCCTGTCCAAGACAAAAAACCCAAATTTGGGAAATCCGAGATTAAGACCAAAACCCACCTGAGACAATAAAGACCCATAAAGAGATTTGGATGTCTTAAGGGGGATGAGACCGGGGAAACCACTATTGCTGTATAATCTTAGACAACGACCGAGATAGAGATTTTGAGGCCCCAAATTTTAATACTAAAACACTATTCCCAAAGGGAAAGACCAAAACTTTTTGACAGGGAAAATTTGATCGAAGATGACAAAATTTATTTAAAATATATTAGGCCTTTGCTGAATAATCTTAGATTGCATGAAATTTTGTTTTATTTTTTCAATTTTCTGTCCCAGAAATTTTAAATGTAATTTTGGGTAGACTCATTGGGCACATCAGTTTCGTTTTAAAACACCATTGGGAAAAATACACATTTTGTGTTTGACTGGATATGGGAAAAAAGCTTGGATCAATGTGTTGGTAAGCAGGTTGTAGTCGACGGCGTCCCCGTTCCCAAAACAAAGACCGACACAAAACTTGGAGGTTGAGATTGAATCGAGAACCCTTTTTTTTTGCAAACCCAAAACTTTTGGAAGAGACATATGTTTAATTTCAAAAAGACGAAAAATTTATTTAAAGGTGATGTACTGAATAATTTTAGACAAAGACTGAGACAGAGACTTTTGGGGGTCCGAATTGAGATCGGGAAACCCTTGGTCCAAAAACAGACCAAGACTGTTGTGAAAAAAGAATGTTTAATTTTTAAGAAGATGAAATATGATTTTTCAGTGAATATTAGGCCTATGTGAATAATCTTAATTTTATGAAATTTTTAGTTTTATTATCCCAATTTTTTGTCCACAGTCTGATGAGTGTTTTATTTGAATTGACCTTTTGGAAAATCAGTTTCAAGCTGTAAAAAACCATTGGTAACCACACAGGGGTGTTTGACTGGATATAGGGAAAAAGTTTGGGTCAATGTGTTTTGGGAAGCAGTGTTGTAGTGAGACAACCCCGTCCAAGACCCAAAAACCCAGACCCGGTGGTCTGAGATTGAGACCAAGACCCCCCGTCCGAGACAAAGACCAAAAGGATTTTGGGTGCTGAGATCGTCGGGTCGGGGCCGAGACTCATGGGGGATTTTGTGTAATCCAAAAAGGACCAAAATGGACCCACTGGTCCAAAGGGAAAGACCAAGACTAATTGTGACAAAAATTTTGTTTAATTTCATCAGAAGATGAAAAATTTAAATTTAAAATGATATATTAGGCCGTAAAGGAAATTTTTAGATTGATGAAATTTTTTTGTTTTATTATAAATTTTTTGTCCACAGATATTGATAGGAATTTTAAGCAGGGCTATGTAACAAACAGTTTCGCCGTAACAACACCATTGGTAACTACACGTAAAGGGTTTTACCGGGTATGAAAAATTTGGGTCAATGTATTGGAAAAGGGGTTGTAAACCGGGGAAAACCCCCGTTCCCAAGGGGGAAAAACCGGGGATTTGGGAAATCCAGTTAAACCCAAAAACCACTCGTCCGAGACAAAAGACCGATACAGAGATTTGGGTGTCTGGGTGTTTGGGTCGGGGCCAGAAACCCCCTAGGCGTTGTGCTGTTTTAATTTAGACAAGGGCCGAGGGTAGAGATTTGGGGGCCCAAATTTTAAGACTGAGAACCCCCTATTCCAAGGCAAAGACCAAGACTGTTTGACAAAATTTTGTTTTTAAATTTCATCAGAAGATGAAAAATTTATTTAAAGTGATATATTGGGGCCTTTTGCTGAATAATCTTAGATTGCATGGGTTTTTTTTTTTTATCAATTTTTGTCCCCCAGAAGGTGAGTGTAATTTGAAGCAGACCATGGCCTCAGTTTCCCAAATTTCCACCATTGGTAACTCACTGGTGTGTTTGACTGGGTATAAAAGAACGCTTGGGTCAATGGTTTGGTAACGGGGTTGTAGTCGAGACAACCCTTTTCCAAGACAAAAACCGAGATTTGGAATCCGAGATTAAGACCAAAAACCCCCCTCGTCCGAGACAATAAAAAAACCCATAAAATTTGGGTGTTGGGGTCTGGATCGAGACCGGACCCACTAGGGTATTGGGTGTAATCTTAGACAACGACCGAGATAGAGATTTTTTAGGTCCAATTTCAAGACTAGACCCACTATTCCAAAGGAAAAAACAAGATTTTGGGCAGAAAGCTGTGTTTTAAATTTGATCAGAAATGAAAATTGATTTAAAATGATATTTAAGGGGTTGGGAATAATCTTAGATTGCATGAAATTTTTAGTTTTTTTATCAATTTTCTGTCCCAAATATTGATGAGTGGGAATTTGAAGCCAGACTCATGTGAAAATCGGCAAGCTGTAACAACACCATTGGTAATTTACAATTTTGTTTGACTGGAATGGGGAAGAACAGCTTGGATCAATGTGTTGGGAAAAAGGGGTTTAGTCAAGGCACGTCCCTGTCCCAAAACAAAAACCGACCAGAGACTTGGGGGTCTGAGATTGGGATCGAGAACCACTGGGACAAGACAAAGACCAAGACTTTTTTTGGGGGAATATGTTTAATTTCATAATAAGACGAAAAATTTAAAATGATGTATGCCGGGAAAAATTTTAGACAAAAACTGAGACAGAGACCCTTGGGGGTCGAGATTGAGATCGAGAACCCATTGGTCCCAAAACAAGACCAAGACTGTTGTGACAGAAAAATATGTTTAATTTCATAAGAAGATGAAATATGATTTTACAGGGTATATTGGGGCCCATGTGCTGAATAACTTAGATTGTAAATTTTGTTTTTTTATCAATTTTTTGTCCCAGATACTGATGAGTGGATTTGAAGCTAGACCATGTGACACATCAGTTTTTTGGAACAACACCATTGGTAACTAAAACATGTGTGTTAATGGATAGACAAGAACAGCTTGGATCAATGTGTTGGTAAGCAGGTTTAGTCGAGATAACCCTGTCCCGACAAAGGAACCCAGACTTGGTGGTCAAAATTGAACCAAGACCCACTCGTCCGGACAAAAACCCAAAACAAATTTGGGTGTCTGAGATCGTCGGATTTTTGACCCAGAAATTGGTGTATGCTGTATAATTTAGACAAGGGCCAAGATGAAAACCCACTGGTCCAAAGGGAAGACCAAGACTGGTTTTGAAGAAAGGTTTTAATTTCACGAAGATGAAAAATTTATTTAAAATGATATATTGGCCTATGTGCTGAATAATCTTAGATTGCATAAATTTTTGGGTTTTTTATCAATTTTCATCCACAGATATTGATGGGGTGTGATTTGAAGCTAGACTATAACACATCAGTTTCAAGCTGTAAACCAAAAACCATTTTTGGTTAAAAACTTTTTTTTCAAAAAATGTTTTGACTGAATTTGGGGGCCAAAAAAAGAACCCCGCTTGGATCAAAATGTTTGGTGGGGGGGCCCCAGGAAAAATCATAGACAAGGATGAGATAGAGACTTGGGGCCATTATCAAAACTGAGACCCACTGGCCCCAAAACAGTGACAGAAAGTTGTGTTTAATTTCATCAGGATGAAATTTTTATTTAAAATGAAAATTAGGCCCATGTGCTTAAAAAATCTTTGATTGCATGAAATGTTTAGTTTTTTTATCTTTCTATCCACAGATTTGATGAGTGTGATTTTTAAAATTTGACCATTTACACAAACAGTTTCAAGCTGTAACAAACCATTGGAACACATGTGTGTGTTTGACTGGGTTAAAAAGAACAACTTGGGTCAATTTTTGGGAAAAAAGGTTTGGTCAAGACGACCAAACCCCGTCCAAGACAAAGACCGAACAGAGACTTGGGGCTGGGTTGAGATGAAACCACTGGGACAAGAAAAAAAGACCAAACTTTGTGACAGAGACATATGTTTAATTTTAAATAAGACGAAAATTGATTTAAAAGGAAAATTAGGCCTATGCTGAATAATTTTGAAAAGACCGAGAAAAGACTTAGGGGTCCGAGATTGAGATCGAGAACCATTGGTCCCAAAAACAAGACCCAAGACTGTTGTGACAGAAAAATATTTTTAAATTTTATAAGAATAAGGAAAATGATTTAAAGTATTTTGGCCCCATGTACTGAATAATCTTAGATTGCATGAAATTTTTGGTTTATTTTCAATTTTCTGTCCACGAAATTGATGAAAGGGAATTTTAAGCTGGAATCATGTACACATCGGTTTTTAAGCTGTAACAACACCTTTGGGAACTTCACATGTGTGTGTTTGACTGGGTATGAGAAAACAATTTTTGGGTATTGTGTTGGTGATGTTTGGGCGAGGGCAACCCTGTCCAAGACAAAGACCGAGGAAATTTGGGGGTCGGGTTGAGACCAAACCCCCTAACCCAGACAAAGACCAATCAGAATTTGGATGTCTGAGATCATTGGGTCGGAAACCCCCGGGCTCATAAAGGGGTAAAAATTTTTAAAATTTGGAAAAAAGGACCAAGATAGAGACCCACTGGGGCCGGGAAAAGACCAAGATAATTTAGCCCGAAAGCTGTGTTTAATTTCATCAGAAAATGAAAATTGAGTTAAAGGAAAATTAAAGGGCCATGTGCTGAATAATCTTTGATTGATGAAATTTTGGGTTTTAAATTTTAAAAATTTTATCCACGGGATGTTTATGTGATTTGAAGCTAGACTCATGTGACACATCAGTTTCAAACGTAACAACACCATTGGGAACTAAAATTTTGTGTTTGATGGGTAAACAAAACCCCGCTTGGATCAATGTATTGGTTAAAAACAGTGTTGTAGTCGAGACAACCCTGTCCCAAAACAAAAACCGAGATTTGGGGGTCCGAGATTAAGAAAGCCCAAATCGTCCCAGACAATAAAAACCCATACAGAAATTTGGGTGTCTGAGATCGTCGGGGTCGAGACCCAGAAACCCCCTAGGCGGTGCTGTATAACTTGGGAAAAAGACCGAGATAGAGACTTTTTAGGTTTAATTTCAAGACTGGACCCACTATTTCCCAAAAAAAAGACCAAGACTGTTGTGACAGAAAGCTGTGGGGTTTAAATTTTTTCAGGGTTAAAAATTTATTTAAAGTGATATATTTGGGCCTTTTGCTAAAATCTTGGTTCTGAAATTTTAAATTTTTTAATTTTCTGTCCACAGGCTTGATGAGTGTAATTTGAAGCTAGACTCATTGACACATCAGTTTCAAGCTGTAACAACACCATTGGTAACTACACATTTTGTGTTTGATGGGTATAGAAGAACAACTTGGATCAATGTGTTGGAAGCAGGTTGAATAAAAACGACGCCCCCGGGGCAAGACAAAAACCCACACAGGCTTGGGGGTTTGAGATTGAGATCGAGAACCACTGGGACAAGTCAAAGACCAAGACTTTTTTTGACAGAGACCTATGTTTTAAATTTTATAATAAGACGAAAATTATTTAAAGGAAAATTAGGCCTATGTACCCGAATAATTTTAGACAAAGACTGAACAAAACTTTGGGGGTCCAGTTGAGATCCCAAAATTGGTCCCAAAAAAGGAAACCCAAAACTGTTGTGACAGAAAGATATGTTTAATTTAATAAAAGATGGGAAAAATGATTTTTCAGTGATATATTAGGCCCATTTCTGAATAATCTTAGATTGTGAAATTTTAGTTTTATTATCAATTTTTTATCCCCAGATATTGATGATGTGATTTGAAGCAGACTCATGTGACACATCAGTTTCAAAAATGTAACAACACCATTTAACCCACATTTTGTGTTTGACTGGGTATGACAAGAACAGCTTGGAAACAAAGGGTTTTTTGGTGTTGTAGTCGAACAACCCTGGCCAAGACAAAGACTGAATTTGGGGGGTCCGGGTTGAGACCAAGACCCCCTCGTTTGAGACAATAAAAACCGATAAGAGATTTGTATGTCTGGGATGTCGGATCGAGACCGGGCCCACCAGGATGTGCTGAATAATCTTGAAAAAGGACCGAGATAGAGACTTGGAGGTCCCCTTTCAAGACTGAGACCCACTTCCAAGGCAAAAAAACCCCGACTGTTGTGACAGAAAAGGGGTTTAATTTCAGAAGATGGAAAAATTTATTTAAAGTGGTGTATGTGACCTTTTTTCCCGAAATCAGACCCCGGGCAGGTTATCAAAAATTTAGTTAGTTTTGAAGAAAGGAGATCCCCCAGTTTTAAAGTATTTTTTTTTTTAAAAAAGGGTCCCAAAGCGGGCGAATTTTTAGGTTTGTTTTTTAAAATTTTCAAACGGAGATAACCCACTTTAAAATTAAAATTTTTTGGTTTAAAAAAACAATTTGGTTTAATTTAATTTTAAGTAATTCTTCTTTCAAAGATACTTTGTTCTGTTATAAACATTTTATTGATAATTTACAAGAAACTGAAATTAACCCAAAAAACACCCCCCGGCATATTTTTTTCCCATTTCTCAAAAATTCCCCAGCTCTGCCCAAAAATGTCTGATTTGGGAGGAAACGTCAATTTTGGGCCTATTTTGTGAATAATCTTAGATTGCATGAAATTTTTGGTTTTTTTATCCCAAATTTTTGTACAGAATTTATGAGTGAATTTGAAACCAGACCCATGTGACACATCGGGTTTTAAGCTGTAACAACACCATTGGTAACTACACATTTTGTGTTTTACTGGATATGACAAAAAAGCTTGGATCAATGTGGTTTGGGAAAGGTTTTAGTCGGGCCACGTGGCCCAAAACAAAAACTGAATGGGATATTGACTTGGAGGTCTGAAATTTAGACCAAAACCGGGGACCCCCTTTCAGGGTTATTTGGGAATACTACGTGGGAGTAACCCCTTTGGGGTCAATACTTTGCTGGTTTTTTTAAAAACCCTTCCTTTGTGGTAATATGCCGTTCTTGCAGTTCATTTATGATCCCAAATTATTTGTATCCACATTGTGTTTGGGAAAGCCATCTTGTTCTTTTTATCATTACCAGTCTTGGAAAAATGATTTTCCCTTTTAGAAAAATGCAAATTCCGTTTTCAAAAATCTTTAAAATTTGTTTGGCTGAAAAATTTCCTTCACATTTTTCAATACATAAAAGTGATTTAAAACCCCCCCTGTTAAAACAATTTCATAAAAATTTTAAAAGTGAAAAAGGGTAAGATTTTTTTAATAATTAACTAGTAAAAGGGGCACAGTTGTTTTATGTTGAAATTTTGTCTTATTGCCAGTTGTTTTTAACGGCCCGATCTTTACAGGATTTTTAATTTCCCCGGGCATTAATCTGCACCACCAGCCCCCCAAACCCCACACACATAAGAAACATGCAAAAGCCTTTTAAGCCACGGCGTCCCCACATCACATGATTGTTGTAGCCTGGCGAAAATTTTTTATCGCCCTTTTTTTTGTTTAAATGTGTCCAAAAAAAAGAGGATGGTTTTGGTGGGGTTTTTTTCCTGTAATGAATAACACAACATACATTTCACTAGAGCCAAAAATTAGATATAAAAGAAAAGGGTTAGATTGAACGGGGAAAAAAAAACCCGCCCATGTTGCAAAGACACCCCGGAAAAGGGGTACCGTAAATGTGATGATTTTCACCGGCCCCTGACCCAAAAACTTCTGGCGACATTGGGTTCCCATGTCTTCAGCCAAGGTGATTCGTAACATGATTTGTTGCTCTAATTTTTAACGCGCATTTGGTTGGGTAATCTGTTGAATCTGGTTGGGAATTTTAAACATCAACAATTGTTTTTGGGCCCTTTAAATTTTTCAAAAAATTATGTTTTTTTTCAATAAAAATTTCGAAGTTATTTCCCCTTTAGATTCAAATCCCCCTTTTCCCCTTTGGGAAAATTTTGGAATTCCGTCCGTTTTCCCCCGATCGGGGAAAAACAAGCCCTAAAATCTGGTATATTTAACACAATACTTGTTTTTCATATTACAAATAAAACGGAATCCATTTAAAAAACAGGGGGTCTAACAGACACAATAAGAAGCAGTCGGGGAAAAAAGATCATCTTTTTGTAAAGAGAAAAAGGGCTGGTTTGAGAAATGTTGATACCGGGAAATTTTAAACAATAAAACTTGATGTTTTTTTCAGGAATCCTCAGTTAAAGCCAAGATTACAGCTGTGTTAAATTAAAGAGTCCTACGGAAAACCCGTCCCGATGCTTTTAAGAAGTTGGCTGGCCCTTTTTTTAAAAGGGTTAATATTTTTTGATAATTGATCGATCTGTTGATATTTTTTTAGGATTTTCAATCTGGCTTTTTACATTGATGTCATACAGGAAGGCCCTGGAAAGGTAATGTCAAATCAATGAGCCATCGGGCAACTAAAATTATGTCTGGGGGTGGTAATTTTTTTAAATAAACCTTGCCAATAACTTTATCAAAAGATGGTCCTTTCCTTAATTCCATTTAAAAAGAATATAATAAATCTGAAAATGTTTTCACTATTTCTTTACAAAAATAATTTTGAAGAAAAATCGTTTGGGTTTTTTTTGATTCAAAAATTTAGTATTTAAACCTTTTCATATTCCGCTGGTTCTGTGCACAGTGCCCATTCACTGAACCCCTTTGTATGGGGTTTCCAATGGAAGGGTTTTTCCCCCAAAAAAATATCATTTTGGAAATCATTCCCCCACTATACTCGTAAGTTTCTCAGGTTTTTTTTTTCCCGGGAAAAAATTTTTCTTGTCTCCCGACAATTTTTTTTTCCTAGTTTTCAACAATTTTCCTGTTTTCGAAAAATTATTACTATGGATATGGGCCAAAAATATTTTTGGGAAAAACTGACAATAATTCTCTGAGTGAGGGGTCGGGGGTAGGCCCAACGTTAAAATTACCCCAAAATGTTGTCCTTTTTTTTTTGAACAATTTTTACACATTGTTTTCGAAAATTTTACCTTATTTCCGACAATTTTTCCTCATTTCTAAAATTAAACAAGACTCTTGCAGAAACCCGGGAATCAATTCTCAGAGCTATTATGCTAATGTTAAGTTAATTTTTTCATCAATGAACAAAATGACGACAAAAGGGAAAAAATGCACAAGTTTTTCGTTCTGTTTTGAAAATTGGCCCGGGGGACCTTATTTCCGTTTAAATGATCCGCCAAAGCAAAGGGGCCCCCGTTTGGGGGCACAAAGCATTGGCCCCCGTTTGGGTGCACAAAGCATTGGCCCTGTTGGCGACAAAACATTGGCCCCTGTTTCAAGCAAAGCAGTGGCCTGTTTCGACAAAGCATTGGCCCTGTTTCAAGACAAAGTTTTGGGCCCTGTTTGGGTGCAAAAGCAGTGGTCCCTGTTTGGGCAAAAAGCATTGCCCCTTTTTGGGTGCACAAAGCAGTGGTTCCCTGTTTGGGCGCACAAAGCATTGGCCCCTGTTTGGGTGCACAAAGCATTGGCCCCTGTTTGGGCGACAAAGCAGGGCCCTGTTTGGGTGCACAAACATTTCACCCCACCTATCGTGGCGATTTTAACATCTTTACAGGAGGTCACATCTCGTTATAAAAACGAGGGTCCATGGTAATTATTTTTTAAACAAGGATAGTTTACAAACGGGGATTTGCTAGTTTTAACATATGGATGCGATTTATCACCAAGGTCCTTTTTTAAAAAGGGTCTCGTAAAAACACCCTTTTTAGTATGTTTTTTTTAAATTTTTTTTCTTCAGTTTATAACGATTAAGGGCAGACCCAGCACTGAGAATGTTATTTCGGTACTGGTCTTGTCATTTGAGCCAGGCAGTGGATTGTTAACTTGAGCAACCTTCCCAGAGAATCAAGCTCCACCACAAGAAGAAGTGATCAGAGTTCCAAGTAGTGATTCACAAAGGGACGGCAATACAACAATACATAACACCAATCTGTAACAGTTGAAGGTATAGTAATCGCAGTAATTGTATAAGTCTCCAAACTTATTCTCTTGTACTCTAAATCTTTACTGAATTTAAACAAAATTGGGTCTGATTAACATGAGTCAAATTTCATCCCACGACTCATTCTGAAACATTGTGATTTCAATTTGAAACATATATATATTCTAATTATATAAATTAATGATAATGAGAATATAGAAAAAAAATGGTGCATTAATTGTATACAGCTGATTAGGTACATTTTTTATGACAAACATTTTTTACTTTCAGATGCCACTACAGACTGTGCACCAGACTATTGTCAAAATAATGGAACCTGTAGAAGTCTGGTTTTCCTCACATTTACCTACACATGCAGGTAAGATTGGTGGGTTTCACATTTACCCCACACACTGGTAAGATTGATGGTTTTCCTACATTTACCCACACACCTGGTAAGATTGGTTGGTTTTCCACATTTACCCACACATTTACCCACACACTGGAAGATTGGTTGGTTTTCCCACATTTACCCACACACCGGTAAGATTGGTTGGTTTTCCCACATTTACCACACACTGGTAAGATTGGTGGGTTTTCCTACTTTCCTACACACTGGAAGATTGGTTGGTTTTCCACATTTACCTACACACTGAAGATTGGTGTTTTCCTACTTTACCACACATGCAGGTAATAAGATTGGTGGTTTAATTTGAAACCAAGCTTGTTGGTGTTGCTTTTTTTTGTTAAAATTATTCAAATTACAGAAATTCTACCACATTAGTGTGGAAGATCCATACACATTATTACAGTAGACCATTTGATCGAGCACTCGTTCATTTGTAAGCCTTATTTGATATTAATCATATGCTCAGTAAAGACTGATAGATTGTGCATGTTCATCTTTGCTATTGTTTGTTTAACATGGTGAATGCTAATTTTAATCTCATTTGATTGAATCTTGCCTATATAAGCAACTAACATTAGTCACAAAGTGGTTGTTTTGCCATAGAAATGGGCAATCTCTGATGTTACAATGCAGGTTTGTTGGTTTGTGCAGCTCAAAATGTTACAATCAGTTTGTGAAATTACTGTGAGTCAGTTTTCCATTCTATGAACATAATTTAATATGAAATATTATTGTGCTCATTGCATTGTAGTATTGTTCTGTCACTTACATGAACTATGTGCTCATTGCATTGTAGTATTGTTCTGTCATTTACATGAACTATGTGCTCATTGCATTGTAGTATTGTTCTGTCATTTACATGAACTATGTGCATTGTAGTATTGTTCTGTCATTTACATGAACTATGTGCTCATTGCATTGTAGTATTGTTCTGTCATTTACATGAACTATGTGCTCATTGCATTGTAGTATTGTTCTGTCATTTACATGAACTATGTGCCCATTGCATTGTAGTATTGTTCTGTCATTTACATGAACTATGTGCTCATTGCATTGTAGTATTGTTCTGTCATTTACATGAACTATGTGCTCATTGCATTGTAGTATTGTTCTGTCATTTACATGAACTATGTGCTCATTGCATTGTAGTATTGTTCTGTCATTTACATGAACTATGCTCATTGCATTGTAGTATTGTTCTGTCATTTACATGAATTATGTCTCATTGCATTGTAGTATTGTTCTGTCATTTACATGAACTATGTGCTCATTGCATTGTAGTATTGTTCTGTCATTTACATGAATTATGTGCCTCATGCATTGTAGTATTGTTCTGTCATTTACTATGAACTATGTGCTCATTGCATTGTAGTATTGTTCTGTCATTTACATGAACTATGTGCTCATTGCATTGTAGTATTGTTCTGTCATTTATATGAACTATGTGCTCATTGCATTGTAGTATTGTTCTGTCATTTACATGAACTATGTGCTCATTGCATTGTAGTATTGTTCTGTCATTTACATGAACTATGTGCTCATTGCATTGTAGTATTGTTCTGTCATTTACATGAACTATGTGCTCATTGCATTGTAGTATTGTTCTGTCATTTACATGAACTATGTGCTCATTGCATTGTAGTATTGTTCTGTCATTTACATGAACTATGTGCTCATTGCATTGTAGTATTGTTCTGTCATTTACATGAACTATGTGCTCATTCATTGTAGTATTGTTCTGTCATTTACATGAACTATGTGCTCATTGCATTGTAGTATTATTTACATGAATATGTCATTAGTATTGTTCTCATTTACATGAACTATGTGCTCATTGCATTGTAGTATTGTTCTGTCATTTACGAACTATGTGCTCATTGCATTGTAGTATTGTTCTGTCATTTACATGAACTCAGTGCTCATTGCATTGTAGTATTGTTCTGTCATTTACATGAACTATTGCTCATTGCATTGTAGTATTGTTCTGTCATTTACATGAACTATGTGCTCATTGCATTGTAGTATTGTTCTGTCATTTACATGAACTATGTGTCATTGCATTGTAGTATTGTTCTGTCATTTACATGAACTATGTGCTCATTGCATTGTAGTATTGTTCTGTCATTTACATGAACTATGTGTCATTGCATTGTAGTATTGTTCTGTCATTTACATGAACTATGTGCTCATTGCATTGTAGTATTGTTCTGTCATTTACATGAACTATTGCTCATTGCATTGTAGTATTGTTCTGTCATTTACATGAACTATGTGTCATTATTGTAGTATTGTTCTGTCATTTACATGAACTATGTGCTCATTGCATTGTAGTATTGTTCTGTCATTTACATGAACTATGTGCTCATTGCATTGTATTTTGTTCTGTGATTTACATGAACTATGTGCTCATTGCATTGTAGTATTGTTCTGTCATTTACATGAACTATGTGCTCATTGCATTGTAGTATTGTTCTGTCATTTACATGAACTATGTGCTCATTGCATGCATTGTAGTATTGTTCTGTCATTTACATGAACTATGTGCTCATTGCATTGTAGTATTGTTCGTCATTTACATGAACTATGTGCTCATTGCATTGTAGTATTGTTCTGTCATTTACATGAACTATGTGCTCATTGCATTGTAGTATTGTTCTGTCATTTACATGAACTATGTGCTCATTGGGTCATATGTAGTATTGTTCTGTCATTTACATGAACTATGTGCTCATTGCATTGTAGTATTGTTCTGTCATTTACATGAACTATGTGCTCATTGCATTGTGTATTGTTCTGTCATTTACATGAACTATGTGCTCATTGCATTGTAGTATTGTTCTGTCATTTACATGAACTATGTGCTCATTGCATTGTAGTATTGTTCTGTCATTTACATGAACTATGTGCTCTTGCATTGTAGTATTTTTGTCATACATGAACATGCTCATTTATGTAGTATTGTTCTGTCATTAAGAACCATGTGCTCATTGCATTGTAGAGTTCTGTCATTTACATGAACTATGTGCTCATTGCATTTTTAGTATTGTTCTGTCATTTACATGAACTATGTGCTCATTGCATTGTAGTATTGTTCTTTATTTACATGAACTATGTGCTCATTGCATTGTAGTATTGTTCGTCATTTACATGAAATGTGCTCATTGCATTGTAGTATTGTTCGTCACTTACTGAACTATGCTCATTGCATTGTAGTATTGTTCTGTATTACATGAATTATGTGTCATTGCATTGTAGTATTGTTCTGTCATTTTACTGAACTATGTGCTCATTGCATTGTAGTATTTTTCTGTCATTTACATGAACTATGTGCTCATTGCATTGTAGTATTGTTCTGTCATTTACATGAACTATGTGCTCATTGCATTGTAGTATTGTTCTGTCATTTACATGAACTATGTGCTCATTGCATTGTAGTATTGTTCTGTCATTTACGAACCATGTGCTCATTGCATTGTAGTATTGTTCTGTCATTACATAAACCCATGTGCTCATTGCATTGTGGTATTGTTCTGTCATTTACATGAACTATGTGCTCATTGCATTGTAGTATTGTTCTGTCATTTACATGAACTATGTGCTCATTGCATTGTAGTATTGTTCTGTCATTTACATGAACTATGTGCTCATTGCATTGTAGTATTGTTCTGTCATTTACGAACTATGTGCTCATTGATTGTAGTATTGTTCTGTCATTTACATAAAACCATGCTCATTGATTGTAGTATTGTTCTGTCATTTACTTGAACTATGTGCTCATTGCATTGTAGTATTGTTCTGTCATTTACTTGAACTATGTGCTCATTGTTTTAGTATTGTTCTGTCATTTACATGAACATGTGCTCATTGATTTTTAGTATTGTTCTGTCATTTACATGAACTATGCCTTGCATTGTAGTATTGTTCTGTCATTTACATGAACTATGTGCTCATTGCATTGTAGTATTGTTCGTCATTTACATGAACTATGTGCTCATTGCATTGTAGTATTGTTCTTCATTTACATGAACTATGTGCTCATTGCATTGTAGTATTGTTCTGTCATTTACATGAACATGTGCTCATTGCATTGTAGTATTGTTCTGTCATTTACATGAACTATGTGCTCATTGCATTGTAGTATTGTTCTGTCATTTACATGAACTATGTGCTCATTGCATTGTAGTATTGTTCTGCATTACATGAACCATGTGCTCATTGCATTAGTATTGTTCTGTCATTTACATGAATTATCTGGCCCATTTGGCTGCAGGTGTTATCATTTTAGCTAGGTACTTTTGAAAACAAAAATTGTGTTGAAATGGTCAATAAACCTCTTTAATTTCACCATATTTGGCTTGGGATTATTTAAATACACTGTAGTTATTTGTCTGAGATGTTCAGCCCTCAACATTTATTTTGAAATGAAAATTGTTTACCACTTTACATTGTGAGCATGAGCACTGCTTGTGTTAAAAATAAATTGATCTTCGGTTTATTAAGATGTCAGCCATCATTTAGATGAGCATGTGAGACAAAATTCCGGACTCACCAGTACCTGAGTAATGTTATTTCATTTACATAATCACCCAATGATAGAAACATCAATGTACGGATATTGATTATTGTATAAGAAATTCCTCGATATTATAAGAATCCAAGTGCTTTTCATTTAAAATTTATAAAGTTGGATTCAGTAATGTAAAAGTTCAATTGCGGTGATGCACATAGTAATGTGGTTCCACCACAGAAATGGTGGAAACAGTGGTCGCTGGATTAGTGATTTAACACTCAAGATTCTTCCCTTTTTGCTGCAATTTATAGCAGGTGGTTTGTCAACTTTAGCCACGGTTTTCATCATTATTGATCCATCATTGTCTCATCCTATAAAAAAATGATTCTGTATGTGCTTCTAATGCAACGTATGAGAAAGAGCATGCTCAGACGGGGCGGAAGACAGTCTCTATATTCCAAACAGAACTAGGGTCTTGTGAGCAAAGACATGGCAGGATTTCAGATGGTAGTCAACAAGAATCTGAGTTCAGTGAAGATGGAGAAGAATGAGTGCTTAATGAAAGTGATGAGCCAGCCCCATACTTACAGCAGGTATAATTATATGTTTCATGAAAAAAAGGAACAGTATCCACGATCAGAGCAGACTTTCAACAGGAATGGAATCGCCATCCAGTTTAAGACTTGACTAAAAAATTACTGGCTCGTTTATGCAACAGTAATATGACCTTATCATGTGGGATGTTATTTTTATCACTGAGTTCATCTAAACTAGCACTGATTCCATGCCTTGTTGTTTTTCAAAGGGGATATACATTGGTTATATTGAAACCCTGTTTATTTCTTGAATCGTTAACATTAAACAACCAATCTTTGAAAGTTTCAGTCAAGCGGATTTCTGTCTCATGAGAAAATGTGTAAAGTATTCACAAAAGTTGCAGTAAGCAACTATTTGTAAATGTACAATTTTGTTTATGTTCGGGAAATGAGAACATTTTAGACAGAGAAATTTTTCAGATGATTGAAACCCTTTTACCAACTTAACATCAAAGTAATTACCAAATATCTTTCTTCTGAGGACATCAGAGCATACTGATCGAAACGTAAGTTGTAACCCCAGTTCTTTTCAGAACATACACCAATTGAGGCCCCCCCCTTATCGACTTCCCTTTAACTACTTGAACATAATGCATTTTGTGAGTTAAAATGGTCCAGTGGTTGAATTGTTGTTTTTGTGAATGTACGACAACTAAAATGTTGAAAGTCCCATTTGGACTAACGTGAGTGGCCTCATGCCCTCCCCCATCCCCAATTTGGCCATTCCACTGGGATTATTCCTAAGGAACCCTGGATCCCAGCAGTCCCTTGTAGAATTTTATACCATTAGACTTGATTTATTTTTGTCCAGTAGATTCAAATGTTTTTTTCCCCATCAATACCTTAGTGCACAACATTCGTTATTATACTTACAGTGCACTTGCTAGAGGTTACATGCCCTTAACACTTGATTTTTCTTTTGATTGATTAAAAGAGAAAACAGTCAGGTTGAATTATTGAATTAAACTTACATTTTGTGGGAGGATGTTTGTGTATTGATTAGAATTCTGTAGGATATTATAACCCTTCTGAATCAACCTTTCCATACAACCATATTTTGCTGATGTCACAAGATGTTATAGGATACTTCAATCTGATCTTGATTTTTATCGGATTTCGTAGTCCGCCGTCAGAATTTTTTCCCCACCGACATGGTTACAGGTGATGAGGCATTGTACCATAACAACCGAAGGGTAAATATATAAGTATTCAGCCTACTTGGATAAATGCTTTAATAATATGAAGGGATAACAGTGGCTGTCTATAAATGATGAATCAACGGAAGGGTTTTGAGACGTCTGCACTAGTAAGCAGGAGGTCGGGTTCGAATCCTGCCCAAGACGCCTGTGAAGTTTTTTTTCACAGACACTTGAAAGCACTTGATGAATATGCAGTGTATAAAATTGGGCGGGGAAAAAATTAAATCACTTTGAGAGAATGTTTCTGTTTGGAGAGCAAATATGTACATGGGTTTAGATTGTCAAGAATAAAAATGATAATTTAGTTAAAAAACATGTCAGTTGAATTCACAGATGATGTCATTCAGTTCAGTCATGATCCCCTTGAATTCATTCATGATGTCATTTTGATTCATTCATAATTTTGTTTAATTCACTCATGATACATTTGATTCACTTATGATCCAGTTTGATTAAGTCTGGTTTTAATTCCCCCGGACATGCATACTGCTACTCGATTGATTGGTTCATTTCCACGCCTTGCACCAAATAACAGCTGGTTTTCAAGTACATACTTGGATGGTTGCATGCCAATGCTGTTAATGTACCCCCAAGTGATCATGTATTGTCCATACAGATTGTCTTAACTTTTTTGGGCATTGTTGAATGTAAAAAGGTTTTTTTTTATTCAATTTTGTTTTGAACAGACTAGGGCAATTTTGGGAGGCCGTAGAGCAATACCTTGCTTCCAACAGATCTCACCTGGGACAGCTTAGCATCTACCCAGCAGTGACATCACACCAGTTGCAGCAAGTGAATAAAAAAACAAACCAACCCCCTGACCAACAGTCACCCTACCCCCCCCCAGGCTTGGAAACCAACTCCGACCAACGGATCCTCATATCCACAGTCACTGCACCCCCCCCAGGCTTGAAACCAACCCCCACCAACGGATCCTCTATATCCACAGTCACCACACCCCCCCCAGGTTTGGGAAACCAACTCCCGACCAACAGATCCTCTATACCCAAAGTCACCAAACCCAGGCTTGGAAACCAACTCCACCAACAGATCCTCAATCCACAGTCACCACACCCACCCCAGGCTTGGAAACCAACTCGACCAACAGATCCTTATATCCACAGTCACCACACCCACACCAGGCTTGGAAACCACCCCCCAACCAAAGATCCTCTATATCCACAGTCACAATCTACCCTTGGTTTGAAACCAACTCCACCAATGGACCTCTATATCCACGGGTCCCCACCCACCCTAGGCTTGGAAACCAACTCGACCAACAGATCCTCTATATCCACAGTCCCCACCCACCCCTAGGCTTGGTCATAACCCCAGCCCTTACCCATCCTGTGTTATTTTTTTTCCCCACTGACACAGGTCATGAGCACACACTATGCATGCCCTTTAAAGGGATCCAGTCTCATTTTCCCCCTCTGATTTTATTTCAAAGATGGTCATGAATTTAATTTAGACCTAATTTGTGGTGTATATATCCAAGAATGTTGACGGGGTTGTATAAAGTTTTTTATAAATGGGATTTGACATAATATCTTTTGTTTTTAAAAAATTAATCTAATGTATTGAATTACATGGTACTTGAAATCCATGCATCTGTTGTGCTTAATGTAGTGACCAATGCAATTATAAAAAACAAAAGCAACATGCAGACTTCCATATATCCATATTGCATATTGGATTCCATATAAATTTACACCCAGGGGGGATCAAAACGTGGGGACCAATACGGGGAAGATAAAAAGATATTTTTGTGCATGTTGAGAAAGGAAAATTTGAGGAATGTGCTGCCAGAGACGGTTTCAGATGTTCTAAGAGTTGGTTCTGTAAAATCAAACAGCAAACGATGTGAATGTATTAAAATTTTGGAGAGCATTGCCATCAAAATTAATCTTAATGACAGGCATTATCTCCATTGTTTGTGCTCTGCAATGGGTGTTCTTAAAGATGACCGATTGTGAACGAGATACAAAAAGTAAACGCAGACGCATTGTGCTTAACCCAAACAAACACAGGTATTTTCAGCCTAAGGTATGATATAAATGATTTGGGGGCAGTAAAGGATCTTAGGGGGCTTGGGGATTGCCCACCCTACCCTCCCTGCTTTACCACCCTTCATTATCCCCACCCCCCACCCACAAATTCCCATGTGCACAACAATTAAAAATTGGGGAAAGACTGTTTAGTCCCCCCCCTCCCATTTCCTATGTATTCACTGTTTTGGTGTATATATACATATCCAAGAATGTCAGGATTGTTTGGTGGTAAATTTGGGAAAATTTCACTATTTTTAATAATCAAGATGTATATGTTCCAATATGTTCATTGGACATTTGACTGATAACTTAAATGGTGTATGTGGGGATTTTCAAATAATATTTTTATTACACTGGTAACAATTTTTAAGTTGTCTGCTTTGAGATAAAAGTTATTATATTTTGATGTTTTAATTCAAAAATGACAATTAAAATTGTTGATACATTTTTTCCAAGACATTTAAGTTTTGCATTCTACGATTTTGTATATGGTGCATAGCAGATTTTTAATCATGAATTATCACACGCTATTCCAACGTAAACATGTAATGTAGATCTTGAAAACTAGAGCCAATCAACAATTTTAAGCATCATTTCCATTTTCAGTGACCCATAATTAGTCGTTTGACTTCATTTGTTTAGAAGCAGTTGCTGTAGACCAGTTTATGTTCATGTAAAGTAGGGCTATGATTTTTGTGGCATTATTTAGATGTATCATTTGTGGGTTTTTCCTATTTTTCCGGTAATTCAGCATTTTCAAGATATATATATATTGGGATTTTACCAGATATTCTTATGTTTTTTAGCAATATTAATTTAAATAACATGTACAGGGTGTAATAAAACATACTTGTGGGGTACACCCATAAATTTAAAAATAGTAGGGTTGTTTGAGTGGTAATATAATTATTTCTATATTTGTATACTATAATCAAGATTTTTATGTTCCAAAAAGTTTATTTTGAAGCATTTGACCAGATAGCCAGTATTTCTAATATATATTATGATTACATGTACATGTATAAAGAAGTATATTTGTTAGCATTATAAAAGATTTATATATTACTGGAGTATGGTACAAAAGTTTGTTTTTTTACTGGCAATTTCTGGGGGAAAGTAAACAAATTTAAAATGACATATTTCACTGTAACAATAATTGTCCCAAAATTAATCCAAAAAATTTATTTGGGCATTTAATTACTGTTAAAAAATCCTTCTGACAATTATTTGACTGAGAAAAATTTGATTTTGACATAAATTTCCCATTAGAAAGAAATTTGCAGAAAAATTCAGTAAATTAGAAAACATGGCTGATTCATTCTTTAAACCCACTGGTAATCTCAAAAAACGTTTTTGTTTAAATAATAAAAAATGACAGTTTTAATGGAATTTATTTGTTGTAAAGTTGATTTATGGCAAAACTTGTAGCTTTGCATGGTGAGGATGATAAGTTAGTAAGACCAATTGTGACACCATGTGGAATCTCAATTGATAGTAATTGTTCTGAAAAAAACAGGAGGTTCAACTCGACGTTTCATCAGTATGCTCTGATCGCCCTGATTATGGCGTCAAACATTCCTTGAATCTGTCTCAGGTGTTATATCATTTTAGTACAGTTATTTTTAATTTCCAAATAAATGTTTCGATTTATGAGACAATATCTAGTAAGAATGAAAAAGAAAATCAGAATGTGCTTTACTGTTTTTTTTTTTTTTTAAATGAAATAAGGTTGGTTTCTATAGATATCTCTTTATGGAAGTATGGATCCAATGAGTTTTATGGATGTAAGAGGGTTGGGGTACAACATCAGTGTTCAAGAAATACTATCATAAACTACGGTAACCTGTGAAGGTTTCATCCATTAGGGCTCACTATATGAGCAAACTACCAAACACTGTTTCAAAGTTTAAGATTGTATCATTTACCAAAGTTTCGGATGGTAATGTTTACAAAATCTACATAAAACCCCGTTTTTCTAAGATGAAAGATCAGATGAAATAATTTCAGATTTCTACGCAGCCAACTTTATACCAAGTCAGTTTTTTGATAATAATTTAATTTGCTAATCAGGTTAAAAATACAAACACTGTCAATGTTTTAAGATTGTATCATTTACAAAAAATTTTGAAGGTAATGTTTGCTAAAATTCTAATAATTCCTGTTTTTTTCTAAGATGAAAGTACCCAGATGAAATAATTTTCAGGATTTCACGAGCCAACTTTATACCAAGTCAGTTTTAGATAATAATTTTTAATTTGTTTAAACAGGTTAATACTATTTTACTCTTCCCTTTTTATCACATTATAATCATCATTATCATTGTATCACATTATAATCATCATTATCATTGTATCACATTATAATCATCATTATCATTGTACTTTTTGGGGAAAAATAAAAATTGGTATTTGCAAGAGATGTTTTGGCATACTTTGGTATTTTGTCTGTTTGTAGTCTGCAGGGTTTCACTTTAATTTTTAGTTCAATTTTTTAATTGAAATTATGTAGGCTCCAACCAATTAAAACTGGTGACGAATTGCAAATATTGTGTTTCAGTTGAGTAGAGTGAATTTCAGTCTAAAACTTTAGAGAAATATCATTGGCCTTATGCTGAATCATGCATATCAAGTGTTTTCACCAAATCAGTATAGGCCCCACATCTATTTTTTTATTAAACGAAATATATCAAATGAGATATTTTGCAACAATTTGCCAAATCATTGTCAAACAGTCCATAGCTGCCAGCAAAGAATTTATTATGTAATGTATTCTTTCTGTTCCAGTCAATTATTTTGAGAAATAGCTGTTTTCTTAGTTTAGATTCCCATTCTATCTAACCTTCCCTTTCTTCCCATGATCCTGTCTCCCACATGTCCCATTACCCCCCGTCTTTCACATCCTCTCCATTTTCTCTGTAGTATACCCTTAATATTCAAGTATAAAATTAAGAAAATCCCTAGGCCCCACACTCTGTAGTATATCCCACTATTCAAGTATAACATTCTATAGAAAGTCCCTAAGGCCACATCTCTGTAGTAGTGGCGCACCCAAGGGGGGGCTTGGGGGCTGAGCCCCCAAGGGCCCACTGATGTTTTTTTTTTTTTTTTTTTTTAAAGAAGGAGCCCGAAAGAGCAAAATCTGGCCCCAAATCTTGTCTACAAGGGGGAGTTCGGCAAGGAGTTTGGGCAGTGGCACAAGGATGGGGGCCAGGAGACCTCAAGCTCCTCCAAAGTTTTCCATTTATTCCACCACTATTATATTTTACGCGTTGTATGCATGTGCATGTAAGCTTTGAAGGGCCATTTTACAAGCATTTTCAAGCTTAACAAGCATTTTACACATTCTCCCCTGCCATGGTGCACCTGATCAGGAGCAGCTTTACTAATTTTATTTTCATTTTCTGTTGTCCGTTTCTCTTGTTGAGGTCGTTGACGTCGTTGAGGTTACTTTGTAAAATTTAAAACGCCCGCATTATAATAACTCCTTCCAGTTTGTACAATGGCCCAGGATTGGGTTTTTTTACAAAGATTATAAAACCCTTTTTTGCAAACACCCATTGAAAAGATTTGGTTTTGCC
>CM055819.1:42123806-42202334 GCA_029582265.1 Zoroaster sp. YZ-2022
ACAATTTGCAGCAAAATATCTTCTCCCACTTTGGAGATAAAGGCCTCTGAAAATGCCAAAAATCAGCGACACAACTTGGGAGGAGAAAAAGGTGGTGTAGCTAAATTTTTCAGAGGCCCATTATGTCGGGAGGCCTATTTGAGTTGGGAGCAAAAAATTATTGTGTCTTCATTACTCCCACAGAGATATGTTGAAAAAACAGCAACATCTGAGTCGGTCACTGACAAATTTTCAAAAATTTAGGTGATTTGGCATGGAATAACCCAATAACGAAAACATAAGTGAAAACGGATGACAATTGTTTGAGATACATCGAAAAATGTAGAGCGATCGGGAAGGACCAATGTTGTGTACATCAACACGTGCGTTATCATCTCGGCCGCCCACCGCTAGTTGTAAAGTACAGTGCATGCGGTCAATCGCGCACGATGGGTCTTCACGCATGCACAATACGACCACTTTCGCACAGGACGTCGGTCAATAAACAACGGATCGTTTCACATGAGGTGTACTAGGTACCATGAGAAAAATTCTACTAGCATAAGATTTTGTCAGGACCTCCGACAAAATCTCTAAATGTTTGAGAAAATTTCCCAAGGAATGTAGGACAGTCTCAAACATTAGCGTCCTTTCACACGAAGCTCATTTTGTAATACTTCTCAAACATTGAGAAAATCTCTCAAGGAATGTTTTTTTTTTTTCGTCGTGTGAAAAGGGCTTAAATCGACAACCGTACCACCCACGCCTCAGTTTTTGCTCTCGGAGCGCGCACTGTACACTGCTAACGGAATGACGGAGGTACAAGAAAGGGCTCGCTCCGGACTCAGAGAGTGGGAAGTCTTCCTACATCGGATACGACGCCGTGCTTGGCACTTGGGTAACTTGGTTCTTTTGGGCCGGTATGATGAAAGGGCTTGCCGTCTTGCTACCAACTCTCCGTGAACAGCTTCAAGAGAAGACTTGGCTAATCGGCTGGATGATTGCAATAATGGACTCTACTATTGATGTCACAGGTATATAAGTGTATAGCCTCACCCGTTTTACACTGTCTTTAAAACTACAAAATGAATTCAGAAGTCAAGCCTTTCTTTATAATAGTAATTCACGCTTGTGGAGGAATTTTTTAAAGACAAAAATTCATTTTTAGTAAACAAATGCATATAGTGGACGAGTGTACTGCAGACAAAAAAAATCGAGAGCGGGGTGACGCTCCCAAAAAACATTTCGCGCAAACGGCCAAATGCAAAATCCAATATGGCCGCCATTTGCACATAAATAATACCTACCAGGGCGCGATTTGTTTTCTGCAAACGAGAATTGTCATCCCGCGATATTTCAGCCAATCATATGGCGCGTATTTTAAGAGACGTAGGATTCATTAACATATGCATATTAGATGCAGGCAATCCGTACTTGCGCGCAAACATTTACAGTACATGTGTATGTACGATGTATATACGCATGTACAATGTACTGTACGTGTATATCTGAGCGAAGCAGTAAGAACTCATATCGCGTATTGAACTCAGGGCTGTGTAATCCAAATTCCATGTACACTGTATGTAGGTAAATGAAATAACCGTTTAGTGAGTTGAAATAACTTAGTGGTTATAAACACTTTATATAAATACATTTTAAATACTGATGCCTCTTTTCAGAGTATTATTTTAAAGCAATTAGAACCATACCCTATATTCATGGTCACACAATAATACAATTATACGGGGATGAAAGATAATTAAAAAGCAAGGACACAAACATATTGTACAAATCAGATCAACTTGTTTAATAATAAAGCATCAATCATTATATACACTGTTAATTTAAAGAAATGTTTATTATGTACATGTACAACACAGTCCCAATGAATTATGTCCCACTCTCTTAATCTAAAAGAGTGAAAACCACTCTTTTAAAGAGCTATATGGCGGACAAGTCTTTTTGGAGTGTAAAACCCACTCTGATTCGAGTGAAAAATACAGTAAAAGGCTACCAATTCACTCTTTAATACACTACCAATTTTACTCTTTATCCACTCCAAAAAGACTTGTCCGCCATATAGCTCTTTGAAAGAGTGGTTTTCACTCTTTTACATTAAGAGAGCACAAGTTGCATTTGAGATAATCAAATTTGTTACACAACTTAGTAATTAAATTAAGGGAGGAACACATATTTTATATACATGTATAACGGGATGACAAACTAGTCTCACATCATTCATAATTTATTAAATGTTTCTTTTGAAGCCTTTCTGTCTATAATTTCATTTTGATTGTTTTTTTTTTCAAAATGAATTTGCAAAGTTCACGACTAAACAATCTGAATGTATTTTCACTATTGCTGAAGCTTTCATAATTATAGGCTGGAGTTATGCATCAACAAATACATTATCCCAACAAAAAAGAAATATTTTTTACTACAGTTCAAAGCTAAAATTACGTCTTAATTGTTAACCTGGAAACCCTGGTAAAATTTGAAAAACCATTTTTTTATGTTTTCTGAAAAGTGAGTAGACATTTACGGGTCAAGTCTGACTGTTAATAAATAGTTAATTCAAAGTTGATGACCAGTTGTGACAGACTGCCATTCGCATTCATGAAAATTTGTTTTGACATATTAACAGTTCATTTATAGTGTCACTTTCCTTCCGTTTTTCTGATTTGATTGATTTGATTCTGATTTGATTCAGTTATTTGTGACTGGATTATTGTACTTTCTTTCTGATTATTGTTTAATTCTTATCAGTTTACTTTATTGCATTTCCCACTTTTGTATTGTTGCTGATTCAGTTAGATCAGTTTGCTTACACTTTTACTGTAATGAGAGGTTTTAGAAATCATCTAGTTTCCACTAATCATTTTGTTGTAAACCTTGTTGTTAAGGATGAATATTTCCGAGTTGTTTGTAAATTCATAGCTCACCATTGTTCAGTCACTGTGAGAAACCCTAAATTCACTGTATCATCCTGGTTACAAGTAGACAAGATGTTAAGACCATTTAGGCTTATACCTTCAGCTGAGTAAAATTGCAATTTTCTTAGTTTCCATATCAATTGTTAGTACCGACAGTTATACTATTGTTAAATTTTATTGCAAACACACAGTGTGTGTGTATATTGTCTTTTCAGGCCATAGTATAACTGATATGTGAACACTTCACTATCATCAGCCAAGGTATGGTTCTGGGTGGGTTTGTTTACATTCCAAGTTTCTGGTAAAGTCATCAACTCCAGGTCTGGCTATAGGGACTTTGTTTTGATAGCTCATTAGTATGTTATGGCTCAGTAGCCAGAGATTTAAGTGTTTTTGGACTGATAGAAGACGCTTAATTTTATTAATAAATCATCCCACTTGTAGAAGAAATTTGTCACACAAGTAAATCCTCCATGTGTTCATTTTAGGGGTATTATCTTTAAAGTTGTTATTTGTGTACAACTTATTTAACTTAATATCTGGGTTACTCACAAAAAATCACAAGTAATTTTGTTTAACTTGAACATGGCTCATGATACCCTTACAGAGGTTGTTTGTTGTTATAAATTTGAAATAAAAATGGGATCCTTGTCATTGGTAAGTGGAACACACGTCACGTGCCATCCTTTTTTATCCCATATAGGACAAATCTTCCAATATTTTGTCATCCACTTAGCAAAATACTTTACTCAGTGAAATATTCTGCTACATTTTTGCTCAAATACATCTAATATTTGTATATTAAAATCCAAACAACACAATAAATGTTCACAATTGGCTTCACAAACAATTTAAATAACTTTAATGATTTTGCTTTAAAAAACAAATCTGTGTCAAATACATGTACCATGGAATGGCTGATAATCTGAACAAAGGGGTAGGCCAACAATCAGCAGGCATAGTATTTCCTTTTTTTTAGTTAGTTTTCCCTATGGAAGTACAATTTGAGACACATTCGCTTACATTATGGGGTACATGGCCGCCGCGATCTTGGTACAATGGAAGGTAATAGGCTGTCGCGATTAGGAATTCATGAATATGTATGAAACGTCTGATTGGCTGAAATATCGTGGATGGCCCGCCATCGGCGAAAAGCAACTCATTCCGCCATGCTACAAATTGTCCTGCCATTCTGGAAGATTTCCTGCCTGCTTAAAAAATCCACGACACCCTCAATCAATGTATATGTATTATTTCAAACGAATGTTATTCTTTTTAGTTTGATTAATTTATGTATCGCTACGTCGCTGGCTTTGTATCTGGCGTTAATTACAATCTCAGTATGTAACAGTTTGTGTAATGATATAGCTTTTAATACATAGACCTACATAATTATTATGTTCATGTACATCAAAACATGCATTGTCTAGTGCAAGCTCACATGATTTTGTTTATGGTACAAACCGAGGACTTATAACAAAAAAGAAACAATGGGATCTCGATTGGCAGTTATTGGTTGGAAATGGGAGATGTCTAAACAGGGTCCAACAAGAAAGGCAACAATGGGATGTTCTCAGTTACACCATAAACAAACATGATTGTAGCGGATTGCATTCGCTTGGGGAATTCTCTTTTGAGTCTTTTTGGTAATTCCTGGTTTATGAGAGACTATATGGATTTCACAAATGGGAGATGTCAACAGTCAAGTTGTTGATTACCCCCCCCCAAAAAAAACCCACAAACAAACAAACAAACACCCCAACACCCCAACAGACAAACAAACATCTATTGCTGCTAAATTACCCCCAAAAACCCACAAACAAACAAACACCCCAACAAACAAACAAACAAACACCTATTGCTGCTAAATTATCCCCCCCCCCAAACAAGCCCACAAACAAACAAACACCCCAACACCCCAACAAACAAACAAACAAACAACCCAACAAACACCTATTGATGCTAAATACAGCAGGTAAATGCATACACAACTCATTACATGTTTAATGAATATACAGCTGAGGTACAGACAACAGCTAGTCGTTTGTTAACATGTTTTGTTATTGTTTTTATCAACCAGGATGCATTTTTTTCAGCACACAATAATTGCTATTGTATACTCACGTTGACCCATCAATAAAATGTCTCCTTGGAAAGAATAGGACATTTGTGTAGTATCATCTGGAACGTTTTTCATTTCCCGTTAAGCATAGAAACCAACTTTTGGAAGAATTCATTCCACCCATTTTGTTGTTCTAGACTTTATTATTTGCAGCATTGGTTATTAAACAATCATTGCGGGAAGTTTATTGATGCTCTTTGATTGAAAATGTATACACATTGTTCTAGTTGCCGACTGTATCAAGTTTGCATGGCGTCGGGTGCCGACTTTCGGTTAACCGGTTAACCGACCGTAAAAGTTTCGGTTAAACGGTTAAGCGAACTAACTGGTAACTCCCAGCATTATTGTAATCACAGGACCAATAGCTGCTCCCCTTGGAAACCACTTTGGTGTTCGGTTCGTAGTCATGATAAGTGGTTTAATGGTTGGTGCTGCCTTCATAATTTCGTCTTACACATCTTCAGTGGTCGTTATGACAGGTGTGTTGGCCTTACTAGCAGGTGAGTACAGTACATGTAAAGTAGGCTTATTTCATAAACGGTTTAGTCAGTTTATATGATTGTCAGTTTCCTTATTCGATTAAAATGGCGAGTCTGAGGTCTAATATGAAGCTGGTCCAATAACTGGGTGTTTTGTGACATGTGAAATGTCTTGTGACATTTTTTTCCAGTGGTGGTGTTTTATATATTTTTGATTCAAAGTTTGTAAAGGTCAGTTCATACGTCACGCAAACGCGAATGCGAAGCGAAATGTGACGTTGAAACCTGATATTCGCACGCGGAATAATTTGCATAGGTAGTATTTCGTGTTGAAACACAGATATAGCCTAAATTTGCTCTGCTCACGTCGTAGCCCTCTAGCGGTCAAATTGCACCCAGTGTCTTCAAGGCTCACTTTGGCGTAAAGTGACTAAAAATGTATCAAACACCCAGATATTGGAAATTAAAAGAAAGAAAAGTGATATTAACTTGGAAACAGTGTTGTTCATAATGTTTTCATAATATTAAAACAGTTCCTATTTCATAGGACCTTTTGTGATTTGATAAGACACGCTATTATTTGCTTTCAAAATTTGCTTGGATCAAGAAAGATGTCATGACTTCAAGAATGATTTTGACTACGGTATTTCATTTTCGTACATAGTTCAGAAACAGTAAAATCTCAGTTTTGGGAAAAGTAAATATCGAACTACATCAAGAGAAAAATTGGATTGCTATTTTAAGAATATTTTCCATCTTTCTTCAATAGCTCCTGGTGTTGGTATGGCTAATATTATTTGCAGAGAGATGATTGGCCGATACTATGAAGAACACTGCACCACACCATTCATGGTCTCTCAAAGCGGTGCCGCTCTGGCGTTTGTGATGTTCGCACCGCTCTCTCAGCTGCTGCTGGATACGTACGGATGGAGGGGTTCACTCTTATTAATGGGTGCAATATTTTTGCATCTCACCGTGTGTGGCGCACTACTGCGGTTCCCTTCAACCAACGATATGGAAGTCAACGGGGAGGGCGGGCTCTACTCGCGTCTTGACACCGACTCCAGTACCCAAGAGGAGGGAACATCAAACCAGACTATCGCCAGAGAAACAACCTTCAAATCAATTCTTAAATCGGTTCAGAAGAAGCTGAACACGGACCTTTTTGTGAACACTCATTACTGGCTCGTGGCGCTGATGTATATCTTTATCCTATTACCATATTACGCCTGGGTCATATACTTCGTCCCACACTCTCAATCAAAGGGCTTTTTACCCGCTGAAGCGGTGCAGTTTACAATGGTTTTTGGCGTTTGGAAGTTGTTTGCAGGAACTGTTATTGGCCCCCTTGTTGATAAGTACAATATTATTGGCCCGAATACGTTTATGGGGATATCGATTCTCATGGTGACTCTGTATTACTTTATCGACCCTTTTCTGGTGTCGTTTTGGCCGAATATCGCAAATCTCGCCGTTTATGGTTGTTTCATGGCACTCGCGCTATCGTTGGTTGATGTAATCATGCTTGAAGTGATGGGTGTCGACCAACTGGGAAGTGCTTTCGGCTGGATGGCAATGAAAGGCGGCATTCTACGTTTTTTGCTTCTGTTCATACCAGGTACGTGTTAGATAAATATTCGATTACTAACATTCGAAACCGAATTCATGGGATCACGTGTATTACATGTCGACTTAATCATGTTGGCAACTCGATACGTACTACGTGTGCGCATTGGTAGTACATGCATTATTTTCGAACAAAGAAAATTTGAGCGAACAAAGAAAATTTGGCTGATGCCAGACTCGAACCCGCGTCCTCTCGAACACCGTACGAATGCTCTACCAACTGAGCTAACCAGCCCCAATGTAGGTGGGCGGTCCACTTATGCCAATTATCTGTTGCTCTATGGGGACCAGGTCAGAGGCCAAACCATATCTGCCGAGTAGCCACGGATCAAGCCCTGGTCAGATGCAAACAACCTGGGTAACGGCAGTGAGCGGGGATCACACAACTTGGGACACAAGCCTTTTACGTGGTTGTAGACAAAGTAGATTTATAGGAAGGAACTGACCTGAATATGATATAAACGGGTAGCGTGCAAAGAAAATTGGCTGATGCCGGACTCGAACCCGCGACCTCTCGAATACCGTACGAGCTCTCTACCAACTGAGCTAACCAGCCCCTATGTTGGTGAGCGGTCCACTTATGCCAATTATCTATTGCTCTATGGGGCCAGGTCAGAGGCCAAACCATATCTACCGAGTAGCCAGGGATCAAGCCCCGGTCAGATGCAAACAGCCTGGGTAACGGCAGTAGCGGGGATCACACAACCACATAAAAGACCGTTACCTTTTATGTGGTTGTACACAGAATAAATATACAGGAAGAAACTGACCTGACTATATATTATACGAGAAGTGAGCAAAGAAAAATTGGCTGATGCTGGACTCGAACCTGCGACCTCTCGAATACCGTACGAGTGCTCTACCAACTGAGCTAACCAGCCCCTATGTTGGTGGGCGGTCCACCTATGCCAATTATCTACTCTCTTAATGTACAAAAAGTGAAAACCACTCTTTCAAAGAGCTATATGGCGGACAAGTCTTTTTGGAGTGGATAAAGAGTAAAATTGGTACCGTAGTGTATAAAGAGTTAATTGGTAGCCTTTTACTGTATTATTTACTCGAATCAGAGTGGGTTTTACACTCCAAAAAGACTTGTCCTCCATATAGCTCTTTAAAAGAGTGGTTTTCACTATTTTACATAAGATATTATTGCTCTATGGGGCCAGGTATGAGGCCAAACCATATCTGCCGAGAAGCCAGGGATCAAGCCCCGGTCAGATACAAACAGCCTGGGTAACGGCAGTAGCGGGGATCACACAACCACATCAAAGACCGTTACCTTTTATGTGGTTGTACACAGAATACATATACAGGAAGAAACAGACCTGAAAATATTATATAATTATACGAGAAGTGAGCAAAGAAAAATTGGCTAATGCTGGACTCGAACCTGCGACCACTCGAATACCGTACGAGTGCTCTACCAACTGAGCTAACCAGCCCCTATGTTGGTGGGCGGTCCACTTATGCCAATTATCTATTGCTCTATGGGGGCTAGGTCAGAGGCCAAACCATAATTTGCCAAGTGGCCAGGGATCAAGCCCCGGTAAGATACATATATGTATATGTATGTTTGTATTAAAATCGAATTACAGTGGAGAAAATTAGATTATCCTAGACTGGTCTCTGTCTTTATCCAGTCAAGAATAAAGACGGGCTCTGGGCGTATCATTCCATAGGGATTTCATTGAATACGTTGTGCCGAAGATCTTACGTCATGCACATTTCGATGATAACAACTAAGGTTAAAGTTGAACATTCCTAAAACTGAGAGGCCGGTATATGGCATCATGAAGCGTTGATTTAAATATTCGTGCTGAGATGCAACTTGATTTTGAATGATTGTAAATGTTTGTTCTCTTTCAGGTTTAATCTACGACCGTAGAGGAGCTATACATTGGCCTATATGTTGATGGGAGTCATCCATGTTATACCCGCTGGTGCATTGCTGTGTCTTTGTTGGCTCCAACGGAAAAAGAAATGATGTATGGATATATTGCACAACACCCAATAGACCTTATGCATATGACGTCACAAACTGAAGAGCGCCCTCTTCAGAGACAAAAGAAGGACACTTCATGGGCCACGCCAATTGATCTTCAATAATGGTGATCAATGGCCGCCGGCGATTTTTTTCTTCAGCAGAGTTTGTCCACTATATGCATTTGTATATCTAAAAATTAATTGGACTTTATTTTCCTTTAAAAAATTCTGATTTATTATTACATAGAAAGGCTTTGCTTCTGAATTAATTTTGTATTTAAAAATATATAAACATTTTATGAAAACGTTGAAAAACCTTGTCTTGAACTCGGTACCTCCTACTTTCAAGGCGAGCGTTCTAACCAGTATAGACTATTGGTGAATTAATTATTGAAGAACCTTTTTAAAATGAGACTTCTATGCCAATTTCTAAGCAATTAGCGAAGTGTGGTGCAGAAAAAAATAACTGGCCGCGCCTTTGAGTGTCTGAACGAGGGCGCTGTTTAGTTTGTGACGTCATGCATAATGTCTATACTCGGGGGTATTAAACCCAATTTTTTTTAGATGCCCCTCAAAATATGTACCAACCTATAAGAAACAAGGAAAAAATACTCAAAAAAATCATTTGAGAGCGTTACCCCACTGTACATGCCCCCTGAAGATTTATTTTTGTGAATAATATTATTATTAAAAACAAACTTACCCAACTAAAGGTCACTGCCCAACTTTGCCAGCAAACAATCCTTTTAGATGATATGATGTATGTACATTTACTAACCTAAATATATAATTGTCTTAATTGAGTTAAAACCCATCAACCATGTCAACAAACCACGAACAGCTGATTAGTAACCATTATGTGTGGTACATAATCACATACACAGTCTGGTAACCACCATTATATATGTCTCTACAGTGCAGGAGTCAGGGAATCATTACGTTAAACTGACAACAGAGGGCGCCCTTCAACCAAAACTTTCAGGGTCATGTACAGGGGGTTAGAAATATCAAATGTTTATTTTAATGAGTTAGTCTTGTTTCTAATAGGCCTGTACATGTTTTGAGGGGGGCAGAATATAAAAAAGTTAAAAAAGTGAAATAATACACCCTATATATACGCCAACATTATAAACAGGGGGAGTTTCATAAAGAATGTGAAACAATTAATCTTATCTATTTACCTTAAGTCACAATTATTAAACCAAAATACACCACAGTTAATTGTAGAATTGCGTTTCATGAAATTAATCTTAGCGTAAGATTATTCGAGTTTAAGATAAGATTGACTTTAGTGAATAAGCATAATGACAACTAATTACTACTCAATAGAGAATTTCACATGGTGTCACCACAATTAGTCTTAATTATCCTCTTCACCATGCAAAGCTACAAGTTTTACCCATAGTTAGCAAGAGATTTTGCTCAAAATTAAACATTTTACGCCGAAAGTATTTAAAAGGAATATATCTTGATTTGTTGATTTTTATCAGTGTTTTTGAATAATTACAGTATTTAAAACAAACATTGGAATTGTACTGGCGGTAGTCAATAGTCTGGCAACCGTAACTATGGCTGTGATGAAGGACAGTGCGTCCCTAATTTGCCATAGTGACCAATCCGACTTTTTTCAATTTTAAGTTTTCCCGCCCATTAGTACATTCAGGAAGAGACCTACAATTGTATCTAATCCACATGCATGTATTCCTTATAGTTTTGGAGATAGAGCATGCATT
Organism: Zoroaster sp. YZ-2022; assembly: GCA_029582265.1. Taxonomy (NCBI): domain Eukaryota; kingdom Metazoa; phylum Echinodermata; class Asteroidea; order Forcipulatida; family Zoroasteridae; genus Zoroaster; species Zoroaster sp. YZ-2022. The sequence continues at coordinate 42,134,662 of CM055819.1, forward strand.
CAAATGACGAATGCTCTAACTGGCTTTTTTTGTAATTTGGCAAAGTGACCAATACCGCATTGGTCACTATGCCAACTTAATTCGGGATTGGTCACTATGGCAAATTAGGGACGAGTTAGCATATCACTGGTTAGCCGGTGCGTGTGCACTACTGGCTCCATTCTAGTATTAACAGTTACCAGGAAAGTGTTTTTCACTTTGACAAACCTTGAGTAAGATGCCCTACGAAAATATTTTTTCAGGTAGAAAAAACTCCTCATACTTATTGATAAGTGCAGCAAGAGATTAAAAACATATGAAACGTATGGTATTTGGAATCCAGCAGTTAGAATGTCTATACACACGTCGGTGTAGGGCAAAATTAAATCAATTGTTGTTTATCTCCCGACGCAAGAATTTCACCAACCTTGCATATAAGGCGTCGACATTTTTAATTTTCTTTTTCTGTTTTGCTATCAAACGATGTCCAAATGCAGCCAAAATTGCCGGATCGATTGGAATTCTGCCGTGCTGTATTTTAAACGACTTTTTCACATAGGGGTATGAACGTTTGCCCGATTTGTGAGGCCTCTCTTAGCCACCATACTTTGTATATGGCAAATTCTGTCTGCTTCCAATAACCACGTATACATGTATCACATATTTCCACCTTTTTCTTTTTGTTTTCTTTTGTTTTCTTTTTTTTTTGGGGAGAGGGGGACCTAAAATGACTTTATTTAATTATTCAAGCGACGCCGCGACCGTACCATTGTGATATGTTTGTAAAGTAAAAAGCACGATAAGAACGAGGCGAATACAAAACCTCTATAAGAGTTATTTCATGTTCCATTGTGTTGACTATATAATTATGATGCTTAAGACAATACACTGTAAAATGGTGTTTAGAATCTAAACACACGCAAAATAAACGCGGTTATAGGAATGCGTTTAAATGCTAAACGGCCATCCTCTGTACATGTCACAAAGCTAAACGTGCTTAGCTTTTTGACGCCTGTTCATATGGTTTTTAGCATTCAAACACACATCTCAGAAAAGCACAATCTGAACATGTTTTAGGCTAAATATGTGAAAAAAGTGAGTACAAGCTAAGTGTTTAGAAATGTGATTAAAGTCTAAATACCATTTTTATAGTGTATGTTTACAAACTGTGGGACTGACACAATTTACATGACATTACATTTTACATTTCAAAACATTTTACAATTATAAAGAAAATACAATCAAACAAATTAAAAGTAACAATAATTATAATCAAAGTCGGATATTGTAAACTAAATCAGTAGAAATGGGGGCACAAACAGAAAAGCATAAGGTTGTGGGAGGACAGTCCTTACGGACAATCAATGAATAAGCAAACAAACAGGCAGACATGTTCTAGTGGTAGGACGGCACCAAGTGTCGATGTCACGTAAGGGGATCAGTTAACTTAAAATGAACTTATTTTATGTTAAAATAGTATACAAATAATGAATGTTTATGAGTGCAATGGTGAGAATGAAAATATTCTCTCCATTGCACGAATGCAAAACATTCATTATTTGTTTTATATAACATCTAAGTAGATCTTTGTCATTTGATTGGAGGATAAAATTATAAGAATAAACAAAATATACAAGATTGTATTCTGGCATCCACTACTTTATTTTTCGGCTTATGACGCACGGTTTGGTCGAATGATTGTGCCTTGACAAAAGAGGGCGTTTTGTAATAATAATAATAATAATAATAATAATAATAATAATAATAATAATAATAATAATAATAATAATAATAATAATAATAATAATAATAATAATAATAATAATAATAATAATAATAATAATAATAATAATAATAATAATAATAATAATAATAATAATAATAATAATAATAATGTAGACTTATATAGCACACGTATCGACCAAACTGGTGCTCAAGGCGCATGACATTATTACCCTTGATCATCAGGCTCATAAATCATTCCTGAAACCATCTCAGCTCCCTGGGGAGTATACAGCTCAATTGCTGCCATTTCAGCGCATGGGCTAGTCAAACACAACAACCAACTCTGCCCTCACAGGTACCCATTTACTCCTGGGTGGAGAGAAGCAATTATGGTAAAGTGCCTTGCTCAAGGACACAAGTACCCCGGTCGCGGTTGGGATTCGAACCCACATTCTGACGACTCAGCCATCAGAACACAATCCGATTCACTGACCCGCTCCACCATGGCACTCTGCGTACTACTGTGTATATAACGCATGATGTGGTCTAGCGTGCAATAGATCAAATGGGATGGAACCAAAATGCACGGTGAATGGAACCAAGTTGCACGGTTTATGACGTAGGCCTTGTAATGGTTTGATTAATTAATGCAGCGTGACCTACGATCCTCCAATCAATGACAAGGATCTACTTGGGTGTTATCTAACAGTAGTTATTAGGTGTTCGGGTATGCACCCGAAACACCTATTGTTTTTGTTCGGTTTTTTTAGGTGTTCGGGTATGTACCCGAAACACCTAACGTTTTTGTTCGTTTTTTTTCTTTCGTTTTTTTCTTTTTCTTCTCCTTCTTCTTCTTCTCCCCATCGACTGTCTACAAAAAAACACATACTTGCAAACTTCACATGAACTTGAAACTTGGCATATACTTAGAACTTAACACGTAGGTGAAACAAAATTTGTGACGTCATGATTAGGTCATCAGATATCGAATTTTGATACCTCATTCTTTATTTGTTAAAACGTTTCGATTACGTTGGATAATCAAAGTCTACACGGCTGTTTCAACGCTAAAAAAGTGCGCCCTCTGTTGGTGAATCTAAATCAGCTCTGGTCGTGCTCATTATGTATGCATGTTTAAGGAATTGAGCGTTTACGCTTCGGAAATGCAATTGACTCGGCTATCGTGACCCCTGAAAAAATTGTGTTTCTGATCAATTCGTTTCGCAACATGTATTATGTGATTGACTAAAATCCTTTTTAGGTTATTTTTTTATGTCAGCATAATCTATTTATTCTGAAAAAGGTCACTTAATAGCTCTTTTCGAGGTCGTTGAATCGATTAACTGCCACATGTTTCAACAGTTGGGTGCATGCAGACCTGCGGAGGAAACCTTCCACAAAAGCGAGTGTTTCACTATTTTTTGAATTTTTCCTATCACCAGTGGATGTTTCATCGTTGAAAACAGACATTATTATGCACACTTAATTGAAGGTGAGTCTGGGCAATGACAAAATTACGAGAATCTTTGATTTAAAAATAAGCATTTTAACCGACTTCAGACATGTCAGATGTGTTGTAACGCATTGGTTGATGCATGCATGCAGATAGATTGATGACAGTGCAGTCGGTAATGTGTACGGTATGGGCGCCAGTGAATGGTACTAGTACTTTAAACGTTGGGACTAATTTAGCGGGTACCCGGTTTTATGTAAACAAAGTGTGCTTACGTGGGTTTTTCCTCCATGACTCTTTTGAAATACTAGTACTATAGTATTAGTGGTAAATAGTCTGTAACGTTAGGAGAGTGAAGCCTAGGCATGAGTATGTTAGCTCTGTGAAATTAAATAATTGATTTTTAAAATTTAAACAAACAAATGGTCTGAACAGTGAACAACAAAAGGGCTGAAAACATTAAAAACATTAGTACAGCTGGACATGTCTACCAATGTCATGCATGTATAATACATGGAGGTACTTTGTAAATCGTCCTCATCAGGATTTACTACTCAATAGAGAATTTCACATGGTGTCACCGTAATTAGTCTTACTTAATCATGAAATTTAAAGAATATCATTTATGATACTTTTCATAATTTGTGATCACGTGAAATCATGAAATGGTTTTGAATACAACAAGATAAAACATGCTTATTTTCAGTTTAATTTTCTTTTCACGGCTGATCTTCCTAGATGGAACTCCCTCAATTCTGGTGTGGCGATGGTTTGATCACTTTATGGGAACATTGCAAACAGTAGGATTAGCTGCAAAGGTAAGAGTTATGTCATATTAGGAAACAGTCCGGCAGTGGGTTAGAAATGAACAGACTTTACAGATATTTTTATTGTTTTAAGTAGTAAACTCTTTGTATGTGTAAAACTGTACCATGAAATTGCTGTAAAGGGAAGTTACAACAATGGTAAATCTAAAAACCTATAAATCAATCATCCTGAGAAATGATTTGGTTTTCATGTTAGAGAAAAGAGGAATCGTTGTCAAAAACGGAAAAAACATGTAACAGTTTTTGTTTATATTTTTTACAAGGATGTGTTAGTACCATATACCAATGTACATGTACATTCCCTTTATTTTTATATTGCATTTTTAGATACATGGACCCCAAAATGTAAGTAAATAGGCCCTGAACTATTTGACCAATGAAAGATTTTCTAGAGATTTGATGTAACAATGAAAAACCACAAATAATACACGAGGTAGTGTATCCCATGTGTATGTATACATACATGTACATATGTGTAAAACAATGTTGTTTTTCTTATTTTTGACAGATCTTTATTCATGCCCTTATTCCTGGTATTGTGGTGGTGTGATGGCACTGCATGATGCTTAACAACTTTTGCAGAGGATCTTTCATTCCGTGAACTTCACGTCCTGCCATGTTGAATTCAGTATGTACCAGCTTGCCACCTTATGGCACCTCCAATAGACCAATTTCTACTTTATACATACATGTAAATGTAGCTTTGGGCTGATGTTGATTCCAGAGAAACTTCAGTAAATTCAGTAAATCAGGAGTACAATGTCTGTGTCAAAACAGCATGGAGTCAAGGAGTTGAACAATTGTAATATCTTGAGTGTAGGAAAACTGAACAATATCCGTACTATTGCGCAGGATTTCTGTGTAAAAGAGGATGTGAATGATAAATCTGATGTCGCGTACATCTGCAAACATTTGAACTAAACCTGTCATAAATCAGTGCACTATGACGTTCAAGTTAATCATCATTGCCAAGGCCTGATTTGCATCTAGGGCTCTACTCTCTTTTTTTCATCCTTTTGGAGCTAAACACTGTTCTTCAGTACATCATTGTTATGATTCAAAATATTCTTGAAAATATTTTTCTGTGTACTCACCTAGGCCCAATATCAGTGCTGCTTAGTTTATAGTTATACCCATGAACTTGTTTTGTGTGGGCTGGGTGAAACAACATTTGCGGTATCAAAAACGTAAGCACTTAATGTGATTAAACTTGCATAGCCAGGTTAATTTATGATGTATTATTTGAAAATAAAGGGGTTTTATGCACTGTTCAGTACCTAAAACTTATGTTCGCATAAAGACTGCAGACTAGATTGAGGTAAACAAAGACAGATATGACATGTGAATATGTGACCCGCTCTGAGAAAAGGTGATATAAGTCGCGCTATGCATTAATGCACAATGGGCCATTCCATGTTGAGAAGGTGAAAAATTATTGCAGATTTGATTTTTTTGTTGTTGTCTTGTATTGCATCTTTGATTTCTATTTTTTCAGATTTCATTCACAGAAATGTTTATTTCCATGAATAAAGTGAAAAAAATCCATCATTTTGTGTGCATTGTTGTCTTGCTTTGTTTTAGACTGAGTACGTTACGCGGGACAAAAGGCCATGATTTGTCCCTTCAATTCTTCTATACCCACCATGTAAAGTTTGGTATCGTCTGATAGCTTGACATCCACTATTTCCAAATTTAATTATGCTTTAGGCCATAGGTCAGATGCAAATGAGTTACGAAGAAAAGAAATTGATAAACAAACTACCCCTTGTTGCTACGGGTGTCGCGATCTCGTAACACGTGTGTACAACACGGCCCATACTGGCTACAGCGCATGCGCACTAGTGCCAATTTAGCTTGCAGCGCATGCTTCACTCTTTCGTTGTTTACGTGGCTGTTCGATTTAGAAACTAACGTTACAATCTTTCTGAAAGTATCGCATTTTCCACAATTTTAGTTTTGTATTTTCTTTAGTATATCTTCGTAATAATGTGTTCGAAGGATCGTTGTTTTGCCGATGCATTAAACGAAATTCGTGATGCCAACCTTCACAGTATTGAAGATGAGATCGTTGGATTTGTGAATGATTATTTCATGGGCGACGATGTCGATGCACGACGACGAGTCCTCTGAATCGAGTGACGGCAGTGACATTGACAGTGTTACTGTTAGTGAAAATGACGAAGAAAATGACCGAATTGACCCCAGACCAACCAATGTTAGTTGTGGACATTGTTCCCTTCGAGCATGAAAGAGAAAGTAATGGTGCCCTCGAGTGTGATGCCTACCGCGTAAAGGCCGGGGATTTCAACTGCAGTTGCCAGCTTTACCGCGGCGGCCCATGTTCCCAGCGTTTTTGTTTCCTTGATATTCTTTCTTTGAGTAATAGTCTTTGTTACTTAGTTTGGGTTTAGTAAGAATTTCTCAAGTAATTTTTTTAACTCATAAAATTTAGTTTTGGGTATCAGGGGAAAAAATAAAAATTAAACATCAATTGTAACATCAATGGAAAAATATTAACAAATCACCCACGAAAATTTCAAACAGATGGCATTACAGGAACATGTTCGTTGCTAGGTGGAATTAATGTGAGCTTTTCAGCATCATTTTTCAACGACGCAAAACATTTCAAAGGCCGTTTTCTCTGTTATGTAAATCAGTCATCATGGAAACTATCAATATGCAAATACGCAATTATCTCCATAACGGTAAGGGCTACAGAGCTCTACCATTATACCAAATGAAAGCTTATGTTGAGTGCTTTCCAGCCATATATAAAACTCAATTTTAAATTTTTGCGAGATATATCACCCTTTCTCAGAGCGGGTCACATATAAAGATTGTACCCATCTCTACCAAACATCTCAAAATTAACATGTGACAATGTTGCCAGAGAAAATATTATAGGGCTGTGATTCCTTTTTAAAAATTACTATTTTTGTGATAGTAAAAACAAAACAACTGAAAGTTAGGAACAGAAAATTTAAATAAATGTTAATATGAAAAAAAACTAATAATGCAAAGTTTCTTTCAAAAACATTCTGACGTCATCATCACTACCCTGACAAAATCCGAACACCTATGTGTTTGTCATATGACAAACACTTAAGTCTAGTTTTTTTTTCTTCTCCTTCTTCTCCGGATAGACTGTCTACAAAAAAACACATACTTGCAAACTGCACATGAACTTGAAACTTGGCATATACTTAGAACTTAACACGTAGATGAAACAGAATTTGTGACGTCATGATTAGGTCATCAGATATCGAATTACGATAATTCAAAGTTTAATCATTAAAAAAATCATATCGAGGGATCTGAAAAATCAATAAAATTACTGATTTAGTCTGGGAAAAATATGTAGTTTATCATGAGTGTAAAGAGTGTGAAATATGTGACATTAGAGACGAGGATATGTTTGAGTTTGATATTTATTTGTACTGAAAACACGACATTTTTGTAAAAAAAGAAACACACTTTTCGTTAAAATTTACGCGCAATCTGTTATTTCCACTACGTCCGCAATACTCAATCGAGTGGGCCGGGCATATAAAACAGTCCGGCCGGCGGAACGGTAAAACTGTATGTCGCCCTCAATCGGCTGAAACAGATACTGAAATACCCGTACGTGCACATGTACAATACAATCAACGGTGTTTGCGTGTGGTGCCCACACAAATTCTGTCTAAGAAATTGAGGGAGTGTAAAAATGGATCGCCAACATAGTTATAAAGGGTAGGTATCTTGAATTTAATTGTTAAGAGGATTTCTTGTATTTATCTTCGTGTTTTTATACAAGAAAAGCCATTTTTTAAGCGTTGGGTTGGCTGGTAACGTTAATGTAGTTGCATTGTGCCTGACGTTAACGTTAGTTATGTGAACATACATTGTACTTTGAACAGTAAACAACTCACCACTTTTCTAACAAAATATGAACAGATGTCACTAAAATGTATTTAGAATGTAAATAAGGATAGGAAAATTCAGTTGTTAAGGTTATGGCATATTTTGTAATTTATGTTTTCTCCAAAAATCTTCAGTTTGTGCACAAATTAACGTCAAGTAGTGATTGTTTACTGCACTTTCCCTTAATTTTTTTACCCTTCTTAGATACAAAACAACTTACATAGACAATTATTTCACAGGAAAAATGCACAATATTCATGACACAATACTTCATGTACTTGTATAAGTTGTTAATGTTAGTCCTGCTCCCTGGGGAGGCCTCTCTCAGACATCTCTCACATGAAACTATGAGACTCAGCAATTTCCTTAAATACCTTTCTCTTTTGATGCGAGTTTCACGCAAGAACATTTCTTAAATTTATTACACATTGTCAAGAATAATTGTGTGCAATTTTGACAACAACCAATGCCCTTTTCAATTTTAATGGTCCAGCTACTCCAAAATTATACACTATTTTCCCCATTCATATAAATTAGAACTTCTCTGAATTTTCAAATACTTTATTCTTGGTCCATGTACTTGTAAAACCTTCCTACTATTTTGTACAGCATGTTCACTGTGATGTATTATTTTCCTCATTCACATAAATTAGAACTTATCTGAAATTTCAAATACTTTATTTTTGGTCCATGTACTTATAAAACTTTCCTATTATGTTTTACAGCATGTTGACTCTGTATCATGGCACAGACTAAGTTTCAGCGTACAGCACCCCGACACGGCGCTGACACCACATCCAAATGCAGTATCGTAACTGTTCAAGTCATCAACAATCTTCAGTTTGTAGGCTACACGATGGTATGGTTTAACGTCTTACGTTAACAGATCATTTGAGAATCCGTGCACAATTAATGGAAGTGGTCTTCATTACTTGGTTTCGTTTGAAGGTATGTAAACTTTCACATTTTTTATAGATGTATGTTCGTTTTAGTATAATTTTATAGATATTGATTACATAAAACCATGGTTAACGTTAAAAACCTTAGTGTGGCAATGGTATCACATGTGCCGCGCCTGAAGTGAAATAGGTCAACTCGTATGCGTGCTCGTACTTTTACCAATTCACACTTATTTTGGTCAACTCAACCCGGAAAAATATTTATTACTGAATATTTACTGGCATGCGTACGGATTGACATCCGGTGGAGTACGCGTTGGTAAAAGTACAAGTTAATTTAGCTACACTATAGTGTCTGTAGTTCCTCATAATAATAGTAGTACTTATGTCCTGTGTGGTGATGGCTGCATTGCAGTTTACTTTATACTAGCACTTAATTTTCTCACTAAAGTAGACCAGAAACAAATATCAGCACCTTTATTGAGATAATGAAATGGTCACATCATGGAGGAAGGAAGACGTCACATGTAGTTCTATTCCATTGTAAAACCTAACTTAAAGGCATTGTTCTGAAGGGATCATTTTTCTGAAGTTACATCAATCCATCAATCCATCATGCTGATAATAACATATAAGGGCATTCTAAGTTATGTGTGTTTTGTTAGCATGACCCATTATTCTTCGTCCCTCATGTTTTTACATGATTCGTTTATATTTCAGATCAACGATATCCATTTGTGCTACTGCTACAAGGTGTGTTGTCTGTGTAACTTTGTGATCCAATGGCCAGTATTTGAAGTTTATCCATTCATCAAAGGAGTTAACGTATTATTCAAATTATTTTATATGGACTTATCCTATCTGTGGCAGTCTTGACCCTCAAGGGAATTGTTTTTTCAGGACCTCAAGACACATCTAGGTCGTTCTAGGAATTTCTTTAACATGTTAGAACAAAAATAGTACTGAGGAATTCTTATTATTTTTTTGACTGGACGCAAACATCCTCACAAATGTAATTATTAAGCAATATCTGTTGGTGATCTAGTAAAATGTATATTGCCGACAGTGAATCACTGGCAGTTGGGCCATATAAACATAGTAAACATACCCCCCCCCCCCAATCTTCATTGCATGGGTGTGTCAGCCTTGGAATACCTTTTGCCAGATCACCCAATTAAAGTTCCTACACTGTAAAAAATAATTGGTCATTTTGACTAAAACAAAATAGTCCAGCATGATGTCTGACATGACTTATTATAATTAGTCAAAAACTTAGTGCTTGACTAGTGGATTTAGTCAAAAATGCGACTAGAATTAATTAGTCCTATGACTAGATTTAAATGATGTCTCATACGACTAATCTTTAGTCCAGCAACCTTTTAGCTTAGTCCAGCGACTTTTTAGCTTAGTCCAGTGACTTTTTAGCTTAGTCCAGTTACTTTTAAGATTAGTCCAGCACCTTAATATTAATCATTCAAAGTTATGACTAATGGCATTAGTCAAAGACAATTTTGGTTTTGACAAGTTAGCATCGGTCTATCAGCTAATGATGAATGAACACTTTCTGCAACAAAAAGGAAAGCCACATGTGTCTTTATTATATGCAAACAATTCAGTTAACACTAAATTTACTCAATACTGTCTTTTAACAATTATTTCACCCAAAGTGGAATACCGTAATTCAAACGTTCAAGAGACAATTGTCCATTATAACTGGTGCTGATTTATTTATATTTATAACTGGTGCTGATTTATTTATATTTATAATAGAATCATAATACAATAGAAAAAAGGGTCAGTATCCTCTCGATCAGAGCAGACTTTCAACAGGGCATGGAATCGATGCCCTAGTTTAAGATGAACACAGTGCATGGCTGCAAATTACTGGCTCATTTATGCAGCAGCAACAGTAATATAACCTTATCATGTGGAAAATTATTTTCAGGCCCCGATGTAACAAGCACCGTGATTCCAGGCCCTGTTGATCATGATGATACTGCACCTTGAAACATGCAAAATATCTTTCTGCATATCAAGAGCTTTAATCAATGCACACATACCACTAAAATGTGTCCTATAAAACTTGATTTTCTATTTCCTAGTTTGGTCAACCATCCAATTATGTCACTTCAAAAGAGGATGGTGTAACATGTATACATGTACACATAAACAGCTCTATGACTGATTACTTTGATGAGGTCAGATTTGATCCAGAAACAGACACTAGCCAGTTTGTAAACCAATCAAAAACCTTTGTCAAAATATGAACTTTAATGCATTTAGGTTTGTTATACATCTATGCAAATTCATTTTTGCAAATTCCAAGATAGAATGCAGTGTTCCCTTCAAAAGTTGACTGACTCCATGTACATAACAACACATTGACCCAAAAAATTTATTTAAAAGTGGAAGTTACATGCTAAGGCCCCCCAAAAAAGTCTCCGTTTCTGGTCATCGGTTGGCTTCAAAGGCTTAGGTTACTTTTAAGACACCTGTGGATAATAAAACAATTGTGATGGTACCGTAATTTTTCTTCGAAAAATATGCAAAATTTTAAAGAATTAACAATTCATTAAAATTCTTTACTGGCATATGAAGATATATTACACATGGTATGCATGTGTAAAATGCCTGATTTGTTAAAGGCATTATGAAATGAATTTATTTACTTGAAAACATTATGCACAACTCTATTTCCATGCTAAAATCACTTTTCTACCAATTGTCAGATTGTGGATGTTTTGATACACTTTATGGCTATATTTGTCGTATGCTAATGAGAATTTGTATATTCATGAGCGAATTAGTAATGTCACAGCAGGAATCAGATGCAACGTCACAGTTGATTTGTGTACAAAATTTCATTGAATTCCATGTCTTTTCAAAAGTCAGTTCTCTTAATTTGTGTCTGGTTACCAATCAGAAAACTTGATGAGGTGACCACTGTTTTCTTGGGCAAGGTTTAGGGTTTTAATTTTGTCACTTTCAGTGCTGCTGTAAACACTGAGTTCATGTTGTGATCTCACAAACAGAACGCTCATGTGTCAAGAATAAGCATGAACATTTTGTTACAAATTTAAACAGTACAATCAGTCTTTACTGCAAAAAATAGACTTCCCATAAAATTGCATTTCATATGTCCTTTAACTTGAGATTCAGTAATGAACTAAAATTTCCCATACAAAATGTACAGACATATATATTAGAAATGTGATGTTTTTGGATGTTAACAAATTTTGCACTGGAAGGGTATCAAATACAATGGCATTTACAAGGTTTTAATGTGAGGTAAGAGACTTGTAATATTTTCCTCCTTTTATAAGGACTTTTATAAGGAAATTGAGTAAATTACAAAACTTAATTTGACCTTACAGTCCCTCTTTAAAGGATACATTTACTACAAGATCTACTTCAAATGTTTTGGTTGAGTTTTTGATGGGGCATGAAAATTAATCAGAGAATTAAATGTTGTTATTTAGCTTCTCTAACAGAGATAAAACACTTCGTTCGAGAGGAATATTGTCCTGAATATTCAGGACAATCTTCTGGAAAAATTACACTGTTTTTTTAAGGCAGGTAGGATAAGCTAAATTGAAAACATAAAAACTTGCGAGAAATACGGTAACGGCTGTCATTAAGTTGTTAGAGCTGCTAACAGCAATCTCATCGATTATGACGTCAAATGAAGTGCATAGATTTATTTCAGTACTGTCGCCCTGGATTATCGGCCAAGCTTTGAAGTTATCCTGTACATCAAAAACAAAAACAAACAAAACATTTTTACACTCCAGTCTGTAGTATTGTAGAGGATAAAAATGCTAACTTGTGGTTTACTTTGGAAATCACCAATACTCTTACTAAAATGCAATAATGAACTCGGCCTGCATTTAATTGTGGATATATGCATTTAACCATTATGAACTGACTGCATACATGGCCTAGCGCATACACTAACTTAGCAGAGTGCACCCATTATGCACTATTAAGCATTCCTCAAGCACCCAGTGTTTTTGCTCTAACTAAAATTAAAGAGTACAATGCATACAGTGCAGTGCATAGAATGCAAGGTCTCAATCAGTTTCTTACCTCCTCTTCACCCAAAATCAGCATATTGCTAATTTTTTTCTTTAAGAGTGCACGGTACGCCAACGATGGCAGCTATACTGACAGCCTCTGTAAAAATGCAAAATAGCAAACTCAATCAGTTTAAACAAATATTTTAGGCCATTGTTTTTTTAGAATATGTGAGCATATACTTTTATTAGCTTAGTTTTATGAAATATTTTTGGAAAGAACCTGGCTTTCTGAAAACCAAACCAAAAAAAAAAGTTTTATGGTTTATCAACTGCAAGGCCAAATGCCACGAAAAGAAAACAAATTGAAACAGGCAAAGGTGAAATTGACAGAGGCAGACATTATCTGTTAACAGTAATATATATCCTTATTTATCAATCCATTTTTTAGTTCAGGTCCCAAAAGCTGGTACCACTTTTTTATAATTAAACTAAGCAATCATTTCACTTTACATGAGGGTTAGTTGTAGGATACCTCTGCGACTCTTGTCATCACGTTGGAGACTATTGTCGTCCAAGGCCTGCTTCAGAGTAGCTGCTGGTTTCTTTAGACCACTGCTAAACTTGACGATTACACCGCCATACTTTTGTAGACCTGCATCCAAGACCTGTCTGATGTTCTCTCCACCAGCTTGTAGTCGACTGAATTCCGTCTGGATCTGTTGGTTACAAATTATTTATGTATCATTTTTATTAAAATAAATGTGGCAATGTTACCTTTTCAAAGGCCTCTTAATGCATCCAGACCCATGGGCATTTTCCACTACAATTTCTAATGATTGGGGAAAATGTGAACTTCACAAAATCATATTCCTTAAACACAGAGGACCATTCACCCTTTCCCCTCAACTATAGTAGGGAAAGTATTACATTTTTAGATCATTACAAAAAGTATATATAACAAAAATGATATGTTCCCCAGTCAGTGAGCACCGATTTGGCTACAATGTCATAACATGCCCATAAGAATTTCCTTGACCAACATTTAGAGCAATGGGTTAATTAGCAGTTTATGTTTTTAATTACTTTATAAGTTTTTTTTTTTTTATCTCTAGAAAGTATAAACCATCCCCAAACTTAAAACAAGAATAATAATGAAAGCAAACCTCTTCTTCATCAAACAGCCAAGGATAAACATCTTGGATCTCTTTAACTGTTGAAGTCCCTCTAGTTATGAGTTGTCTTCGATCTGCTAATGTGGCAGACATTGCCAGGTTGACGTGTTCGTGGTTAGGTTTCTTCTTCTTTGTCTCCTGCTTCATCCAAGATATGTGGGCACATATTGACGCATCATCCTCAGAGGAGGGCCTCAATGGTTTATAGTTGGCCATGCCCCACTGTGGAAGAGATTGTAATGTCTTTGATGGGGCTGGATCACTGCTTGATATAGACTTCCTCTTGTGCTGAATGACTGATGGAACATGTTTGTCCTTCCTCGCTTCCTAAATTTTGCAAACTTATACTGAAGTCGGTATTTGCAGAGGCTCTGAGACAAAATAACATTATTTTAAAAAGTCACCAAAAGTAATGTTTGTTTTACAAAATAAGCTATCAAAATTTTGAAAGTAACTGACTTCCGTTATGAAGTATATTCATCTTTTATGAGAAATAGGTGGAACATAATTTGTTATTCCATTTTGGTCCATAAGTAAAAGCATTGTTATTCATGTATGTTGACATTTTTCAATTCCCAGATCAAGATAAATCATGCTACTTAAAAACCAAGTCAAGTACAAAACCTAGTAACATGGTCAATTAATACTTACTTGTGCATTATCGATAGTCATGTTTGGCTGGTGAGCCAAATTAGGCGATTTGTCAAATAGAAGATTAACTATTTTCTTGTACTGTTCTGATGTAGGATAGCTGGCAGAAACAGAAAACAGTAAAATAAAATAGTAAAGTAAACAAAATATACTCATCAAACAAAGTTAAGGACCACTTTTTTTTTTTAACATATTTTCTTTATAGCACATATTAAGGACAAGAAAATGCCTACATATGAATGTCCTGTATGACTCCAAGACACAGTAATCGATTTCACATGTGGTTTGTTTAAATTGTTGCATAACTTCTTTCTAAACTTGTCACAACCTGAAAATGGGTGTTTTGTTGTGTCAGCTGACCACATAAAGTGGTACAAAAGTCCATGCAAGTGCTTTTCCTTGCATTTCCCACCAAGCTCAGGCAGTATTCTGACAAGAGAGATGCCTAGACGCCACTTGAGTGAAGTAGAGGTTGCACGAGCCATGGGATGCTGGACGCTGGCTTCAGCCAGCGACGAGTAGCTGAGATGATGGTGTGTGTCTCACAGTGTCATCAGTCGCGCTAACCAACGACACCGGGAGACAGGGCGATACTCAGAGAGACCCCGTACTGGCCGCCCATCAGCAACAACTGCGAGGAATGACCGCTACTTAGTGACTCTTTGTCGTCGCAACCGCTTCAGTAGTGCTCGCAGACTCAATCATCAATTCGCTGCTGCAACTGGGGTGACTGTTTCGAATCAAACCATCCGTAACCGACTTCACAGAGCCGACATGCATGCCAGGAGGCCACTGCAATGCATCCCATTAACCCCTGCTCACAGAAGAATCCGTCTCAACTGGGCTCGTGACCATGTGGGATGGACCCAACAGCAATGATATGAGGTACAAACTTGCAAAACATCTTCAAGAAGCAGCAATACTGCCCACACTCTGTCATCTACTGGTACTCTATCACCTACCATGAGTGGTAAAGACGAAGAAAACACCAAGCCTGAACAGCTTTTTGTTTAACTTTAAATTTCCCTAGTTGTGTAGCCATTTTAGATGGTTTGTTTTGTTTTGTCAGTCCCATGATACGGAAAGTTGTCTACTTGTTCGTTTAAAAACTCTAGGGTGAAATATTCTTCCCTGACACAGTGACGAATTACTTTGTCAATAACGTCCGGAACTATTCCTTCAAAAAATCATGAGCAATATCTGGTGGTAAGCCATGAATGACATGAAAATGTTCAAGTTGGTTAAGCGGACTTTCTCTCTTGATACCATACACACGTGCAACATCAGGCATTTGAGTTGCTAATTTTGCTGGTTGGTTGTAATGAGTCCTTCCTTCTTAAAACAACATCTGTGTCACGGAAATGGTCTTTCATGGTGTTCTTGGTGATCATGCAATATCTACACAAACGCTCTGTGTTGAAACTTTCTTGAAAGCCCCCAATTCCATGTGCTGCCAAGTTGTCCGCCACAACCATTGAAAGAGATCCCTTTAAGTTGTAAACACTGCCATCTTTTTCAACATATAAACCAACTCGCCGGGCGAACTCGCCGGGCGAACTCGCCGGGCGAACTCGCCGGCGGCGAACTTCGGCGGGCGTAATCTCGCCGGGCGGGCTTTCGCACAACCCCGCGGGGCGAAACCGCGGGCGCAGCTTCGCCGGCGAACTCGCTGGCGAATCTCGCCGGGCAGGCTCGCTGGCGGTCTTCGCTGGCGGGAACTCGCTGAGCGAACTTCTTGGGCCAGGCTGGCGGCGAGAAACTCGCGGCGGACTACCGCTGGCGAACTTCGCCGGGCGAACTTGCCGGCCCGAACTTCGCGGGCGAACTCGCTGAGCGAATCTCGCGGGAGGCGAACTCGCCCCGGGCGGGCTTCGCTGGGCGAACTCGCCCGGCGACCTTCGCCCGGGCGAACTTCGCCGAGCGGGCTTCGCCCGAAGGCGAGGCTTCGCTGGCGAACTTCGCCGGCGTAATTTCGCCCGGCGGCGCTTCCCCGGAAGGCGAATTCGCCCGGCCGAACTTGGCGACCCGCTGGCGAACTTCGCGAAAGCGAACTTCGCCGGGCGAATTTCGCTGGCCCGAACTCGCGGGCCGAACTCGCCAGGCGAATCTCGCCGGGCACCGCTGGCGACTGGCGGGCGAACTTCGCTGGCGAACTCGCCGGGCGAATCTCAAGCCGAAGCGAACCGCTGGCGACCGCTGGCGAACTCGCTGGGCGAATTCGCCGGGTGAATCTCGCCGGGCGAATTTACGGGCGGAATTCGGGCTTGGGCCCCCTGGGCTGGCGAACTGGCCCGGGCGAAGACTTCGCCGCTGGTTAATTTCGCGGGCAGGAATTTCGCTGAGCGTAATTCGCCCGGGCGAATTTCGTTGGCTACCCTCGCTGGCGTAATTGCTGGCGGGTTTCGCCAGGCGAATTTCGCGGGCGACTACGCGGGCGGGTTTCGCCAGGCGAACTCGCCGGCGCGAATTTCGCGGGCCCGAATTTCGCCCAGGCGGGCTCGCCCGTTGGCAGACCTCGCCAGGCGGCTCGCCATGCACTTCGCTGGCCCCGAACTCGCGGGCGAAACCGCCGCTGGGCGGGGCTGTCATGGTGAACTCGCCGGAGGCGGGCTGCGCGGGCGAATCTCGCCGGGCGAATTTCCCCGAACCGAATTTCGCTGGGCGGTTTCGCCCAGACGAATTCCCGCCCGGGTGACTCGGGCTGGGGCAACTCGCCCGGGCGAGCCTCGCTGAAGCGAACTGCGGGCGAATTCCGCTGGGCGAATCTCGCCGGGCGAACTCGCCGAGGCGAAACCCGCGGGCGACCCGGAGCCGCGGGCGAACCCGCCGGGCGAATTTCCAGGCGAACCGGCGGGCGACTCGCCGCGGGCGAATCTCGCTGGGCGGGCGGCATGGCGGCCGCCCGCTGGCGAAACCCCGCTGGCGAACCCGGCGGGCGGGCGACCCCGCTGGCGGGCTCATGGCGACCTCGAACTGGCGGGCTCGCTGGCGGCCGGGCTGCGGGGCTTCGAACTGGCGGGCGGGCCTCGCGGGGCGTAATCTCGCTTGGAAGCGGGCTTCGCTGGCGGCACTTCTGCCGGGCCCGAACTTCGCGGGCGGCTGGCCCGGGCCCGAAACCAGCCCGGCCAGGCTTTCGCCCGGGCGAACTGCCGGGTGAATTGGCCGGGGCGAATCTCGCTGGCGAACTTCCCCGCTGGCGAACTCGCCCGAGCGACTCGCGGGCGTAATCTCGCCGGCACCGAGCTCGCGGGCCCGAAACCCCGTGGGCGAATCTACGCCGGCGGAGCTTCATGCCGGGCGAACTACGCCGGCCGAATCTCCCGCTGGCGAGCTTCAGCGAGCAGGCGTCTGCGGGCGGGCATCTCGCCAGGCGAACTTCGCGAGCGAATTCGCGCCGGCTGGCGAACTTCGCTGGCGAAATGGTTCTGGACACCGAACTTCGGCCGGGAACCGCTGGCCAGGCGACTTACCGGGCGGTCTCGCCGCTGGCGAATCTCGCGGGCGAGCTTCGCCGGGCGGTTTTCGCCGAAGCGGGCCCCCTCGTTGGCCAGCGAACTCGCCGGGCGAACGCCTGGCGAAGCCCGCTGGCGAGCTTCGCTGGGCGAACTCGCTGGCTTCTGCTGGGCGGGCTTCGCTGGCGAACTTCGCCCTGGCGGGCTCTCGCTGGCGAACTTCCGCTGGCGAACCGGCTGACGTGAATCTCGCCGGAAGGCGAAACCGGGCTGGCGAATTCGCCCGGCCGAACTGCCCGCTGCGCATCTCGCGGGCGAACCTCGCCGAAGGCGAACTTCGCCGACGAACTTCGCCGAGAAAGCGAATCTCGCGAACCGGGCTGCCAGCGACCGCTGGCGAAACTTCCCGCCGGCGAATTTCGCCGGGCGAATCTCGGTTGGTGAATTTCGCCGGGCGAAAACTGGCGGCCGAACTGCCGGGCGAACTCGTTGGAGCGAACTCTGCCGGGCTAACTCGCCAAAGCGAATTTCGCGGGCAGACTACGCGGGCGAACTTCGCCCGGCGAACTTCATGAAAGCGAATCCTCACAAGGCCATGGTTTTTTTTTGGAAAAGTTAAAACTCTGTACCACGGTGGGTCTTGAACCCATCTGGGCAATTTTCACTGTCTATCTCACAGTGGGTTAACCAGTGGGTTAACCAGTTCAGCCACTTGGTCACCCACCACCACCCCAAAAATTTCTAATATATACACCTCAAAGTCTTTAGGAGAGTGTTTGTGGAAAAAGGGAAAACAGAACTCTGGACTACGGTGGGTCTTGAACCCATGTGGGGAATTTTAGGTTTCCATCTTACAGTGGGTTAACCAATTGAGCCACTTGGTCGCCCACCACAAACGCGGAATTTCTAATATAAACCTCAAAGTCTATACTTGGGGAAATTTAGCACCCTCTATCTGGAAGTCAGCTCATGGGATATGGACTTAAAAGAAATAACAGTAATCATATCCTTACTTAATGATATAAACAATAGATTAAGAAAGAGTCTATAATTATGACACTAGTGTTAACACATTAAATAAAAAAGAGGTATATAATTAAACTCAAATACAACTATTTCAAGCACAGCAAGTGGTCTAGTGGGTTAGACTCTTGACTAATAAGTAGGAGGTCCTGAGTTCAAGCACAGAGTTTTTTTATTATTCTGACTGATGTCATTCTAAGGTTTATATCTAAGGTTTATAATTAAACTCAAACGCATATGTCCCAACGACAGCAAGTGGTCTAGTGGATACTGATGTTGACTTGTAAGCAGGAGGTCCTAGGTTCAAACCCAGTCTAATGTTTTTTTTTTTTACTCGGACTGATGTCATTCTAATTAATTAAACTCAAACACTATTATCTTAAGCGCAGCTAGTGGTCTAGTGGATAAGAATCTTGACTTGTAAGTAGGAGGTCCTAAGTTCGAGCCCAGGATGTCCTAGGCTAGAGTCTAGTATTTTTTTAAATTTTATTCTGACTGATGTCATTCTAACACTCTTGTCTTATAAGTAGGAGGTCCTGAGTTCAATCCCGGTGTTTTTCATTTTTATTCTGACTGATGTCATTCTAAGGTCCCAATTTCAAGCCCAGTGATTTTTATTTTTATTCTGACTTAGCAGCTCTATGAAATTAAGCCCAGACCTAATTGTAGCCCGTATAATTATGTGAAAAATATGATTTAATACAAATACCATACTAATTTGTACTGGATGTGAGATACTAATTGCATACCTTCTGAGATTCCAACTGTTTCCATCTCACAGTGGGTTAACCAGTTGAGCCACTTGGTCACCCACCACCACCCCGGAATTTCTAATATATAAACCTCAAAGTCTATACTTGGGGGAAATTTAGCACCCTCTATCTGGAAGTCAGTTCATGGGATATGGACTTAAAAGAAATAACAGTAATCATATGTTACATCATATGAAACAAGTTGGAAACGAAGTTACACACCCACAAGGACAGACATGATCCCAGCCGTCAAGCTGGGGTTTACCGAATTCCTTGCACTTGTGGGAAAGTGTACATTGGTGAGACCGGCAGAGACCTTACGACCAGGATCAAGGAACACAAGGCCCACGGCCGCAGAGGGGAATGTGACAAATCTGCGATCATCAAACACTCCACCGATTTGGACCATATCATTGACTGGCAGAATGCAAAGATCATAGCCCCGGAAAAGCACTGGTACACCCGTCGTATCAGAGAGGCTATTGAGATTCATAAACATGACACTGTCCCCCAGGACATCGGCTATTTCATCAGCAACATTTGGCATTCAATCCTACCATCCACCAACACCCACACCCCACTGTCAACTGATACGCCTCAGCGAGCAGGCAACTCACACACAGCAGGAAACACACACAACAAGAACAATGCCACGGTGGCAACCAATCACAACACATCACACAACAGTAGCACCAATCGGAACACTTCCCATTCTACACATAATCCCAGCAAATACTACTTAAGGAGTTGCATCGGCAAACCTCTTCATTCTCCTGAAGAAGATTAGAGCAGGCTAATCGAAACGTTGAGAATAACCCGTGAAGTCCCTTGGTTCTCCCTGAACCATATTAACCCGTGAAGTCCCCATGGTTCTCCCTGAACCATATTTCTCACTTAGCGACAGTAGAGAAAAACGAGTTGCCCGAAATTGGTTCTCCCTTGAACCTTTCTCACTTAACGAAGGTTGAGATACGATTGTGCGATACGGTTCTTTTCAGAACCTGTATCTCAGCTTCACGTTAGTTGAGATAAACACATGGTGTTACCGCAAACCGAAACGATATCGATATTCCACCATGCAAAGCCTCAAAACTTATAGTAATCATATGCTTACTTAATGATATAAACAATAGATTAAGAAAGAGTCTATAATTATGACACTAGTGTTAACACATTAAATAAAAAAGAGGTATATAATTAAACTCAAATACAACTATTTCAAGCACAGCAAGTGGTCTAGTGGGTTAGACTCTTGACTAATAAGTAGGAGGTCCTGAGTTCAAGCACAGAGTTTTTTTTTTTATTCTGACTGATGTCATTCTAAGGTTTATATCTAAGGTTTATAATTAAACTCAAACGCATATGTCCCAACGACAGCAAGTGGTCTAGTGGATACTGATGTTGACTTGTAAGCAGGAGGTCCTAGGTTCAAACCCAGTCTAATGTTTTTTTTTTTTTTACTCGGACTGATGTCATTCTAATTAATTAAACTCAAACACTATTATCTTAAGCGCAGCTAGTGGTCTAGTGGATAAGAATCTTGACTTGTAAGTAGGAGGTCCTAAGTTCGAGCCCAGGATGTCCTAGGCTAGAGTCTAGTATTTTTAAAATTTTTATTCTGACTGATGTCATTCTAACACTCTTGTCTTATAAGTAGGAGGTCCTGAGTTCAATCCCGGTGTTTTTAATTTTTATTCTGACTGATGTCATTCTAAGGTCCCAATTTCAAGCCCAGTGATTTTTATTTTTATTCTGACTTAGCAGCTCTATGAAATTAAGCCCAGACCTAATTGTAGCCCGTATAATTATGTGAAAAATATGATTTAATACAAATACCATACTAATTTGTACTTGATGTGAGATACTAATTGCATACCTTCTGAGATTCCAACTGTTTCCATCTCACAGTGGGTTAACCAGTTGAGCCACTTGGTCACCCACCACCACCCCGGAATTTCTAATATATAAACCTCAAAGTCTATACTTGGGGGAAATTTAGCACCCTCTATCTGGAAGTCAGTTCATGGGATATGGACTTAAAAGAAATAACAGTAATCATATGCTTACTTAATGATATAAACACTAGATTAAGAAAGAGTCTATAATTATGACACTAGTGTTAACACATTAAATAAAAAAGAGGTATATAATTAAACTCAAATACAACTATTTCAAGCACAGCAAGTGGTCTAGTGGATAAGACTCTTGACTAATAAGTAGGAGGTCCTGAGTTCAAGCCCAATGTTTTTTTATTTTATTCTGACTGATGTCATTCTAAGGTTTATATCTAAGGTTTATAATTAAACTCAAACGCATATGTCCCAACGACAGCAAGTGGTCTACTGGATACTAATGTTGACTTGTAAGCAGGAGGTCCTAGGTTCAAACCCAGTGTAAGTCTTTTTTTTTTTTTACTCGGACTGATGTCATTCTAATTAATTAAGTTCAAACACTATTATCTTAAGCTCAGCTAGTAGTCTAGTGGATAAGACTCTTGACTTGTAAGTAGGAGGTCCTAAGTTCGAGCCCAGCATGTCCTAGGCTCGAGTCTAGTATTTTTTATATTTATTCTGACTGATGTCATTCTAATGTTTATGTCAAAGATTTATAAATAAACTCAAACACAAATGTCATAAGGACGGAAAGTGGTCTTACTAGTGGATAACACTCTTGGCTTATAAGTAGGAGGTCCTGAGTTCAATCCCGGTGTTTTTTATTTTTATTCTGACTGATGTCATTCTAAGGTCCCAATTTCAAGCCCAGTGATTTTTATTTTTATTCCGACTTAGCAGCTGTATGAAATTAAGCCCAGACCTAATTGTAGCCCGTATAATTAGGCCACATCAAAAAAAAATTGTTGAGCGTCCTTTTTCGGGGTGGGGTGGGAGGGTGTTTTTTTTTTTTTTTTTTAATTGAGTTTTTTGCCATAGCAAAATATGAAATAAAAAAATAAAAAAATCATCAGAATCACTATAAAATAGGGGATTTTTGTGGTTTTAAAAAAATGTTTTTACTTGTTTTGTTAAACCCATTAACTCCTAGACTTCAGCAGTACCGCGTGTATCATCAGACAATGGCTCCCAGTCAAACTTGCCGTCTGAAAACTCCACGTAAAAATCCGAAATCGAAACATCAAGCTCGATATAGACCTTATGCGTTGACGTCATCACGCCGCCATCTTAGAGGTAAAACGATGATGAAACAATGGAAAACGCACATCTATACACGCGCGGCACACAGATTGGGCCAATGAGCAACCTTCTTTTGACCTCTAGCCGAGGGCGCCCTACTCAAATGACGTCATGTGCATAAGGTCTATTGCACGCAAACCAATCCTTCACCGTCGTGCTGGAGCCCTCACGGGCTATTGTTGCGACTACAATAGAGCATTTTACTCGGGAAAATCCACACGAAAGCGAGTAGTACGGGGATTAAAAATCATGAATGGTTGACTGTACAGCATGAAAAACACATGTGAACTGAAAGCATGAAGTTCTCTGTGCTAGTCTGGTTCCCTGCCTCGCATAAACGAGTGAATATACTCGAATCAGTGCACACGACGACAGGGGGACCAACCACCGCCGGCATTTTTTCGTACCACGCTTTGCAGCTTGGCCCCATAGCGAATGTGTAATACGAAAAAAAAATCCGCGCCGTGAGATCGAAACCTGTGGGATCGGGGTTTGACGCTTCGGCATAATACAAACTGTGTGCGGCGCAGAATGGAGCCAAATTTGACTGAAAAGATCGTTGAAAATGCCGTTCTATGATTTAAAAAAAAAAATTAAAAAAGGGGGTCGGGGGGTTTCGTAGGGTCGGGCGGGGACGATCAACAATTTTTTTTTTTTTATGTGGCCTTATGTGAAAAATATGATTTAATACAAATACCATACTAATTTGTACTTGATGTGAGATACTAATTGCATACCTTCTGAGATTCCAACTGTATAATCCATATTACTATATTGCAACAAAGTACTTCAACTGTCATGTGTAAAATGAGGTTGGTTATATAGATGGGAATTAATTGTCTTTTGTATGATACCCTGGTGGATATCGTCTGGTCTAAGGGTGCGGTTGGAACTACGATGCAGGGTGATATGACGTATTCTTATTCGTATTAAGGAAACGTTTGATTAAAGATTATATAGTTTGTGAATTTAAGGGACAACATCGTCATGATCAGAGCACATTTTCATCAGGACATGGAGTCGGTGTTCTAGTTTAAAGATGAACAAAATAACTAAAAATTACTGGTTCATTTATGCAACAGTAACGATAATATGACCGCATGCCAGTCAACTCGCCTCCTGGCAAACTCGCCCCTTACAAACTCGCCCTGGGCTGGTGCACCATCTTGAGCCCACCACACATAACGGAACATTCCATTTTGCTGTCGCTGGAAGTGGATCTCCATCTGTGGCACAACCTCCTCGTTGATAATTTGAAGATAGGCCTGACCATTGATATTTCACTCAATCTAATGATTGAACATAAATCTGTGTCGATTTTGTTCAGCAGGAAAGTGAACCAACTGCAATTGTGCACCACAATTTCAAGACAGTGGTGCTCAATGATGCTTGACCCTGGAATGTAACCCAAGGTATCATTGGAAGCACATAGCTTCTGCTTTAAGATGATACCATGCTTTTGCTGGTAAACATATAGTCTGGCCATATTAACCCTTTAAAGTTGGATTACCTTTTTTAAACACACTGTATAACAATAAAATATAGAAAATATTTCAAAATTAATAAAAAATATAAGGACCTCATTGGCCAGGTCAAGGTGACCATTGAGGTCATACTTGGGTCATCCTCTTTACATTGATACCTAACAGTGCCTGGCCAAAATGGTCTGACCACTAGAAACTGACCATTACATTTGGGGCGTTTTTAACAGCATGTACACTGTATATATGACAATAATAATATTAAAACATTAATAACAAATATAAGGACCCCAATGGCCGGGTCAAGGTGACCATTGAGGTAATCCTCGGGTCATCCTCTTTACATTGATACCAAACACTGCCCGGCCAAAAGGGTCTGACCACTAGAAACTGACCATTACATTTGGGGCGTTTTTAACAGCATGTACACTGTATATATGACAATAAAAATATTAAAAAATTAATAAAAAATATAAGGACCCCAATGGCCGGGTCAATGTGACCTTTGAGGTCATCCTTGGGTCATCCTCTATACATTGATACCTAACAGTGCCCGGCCAAAAGGGTCTGACCACTAGAAACTGACCATTACATTTGGGGCGTTTTTAACAGTATGTACCCTGTACATAGTAAATATTTTAAAATTAATAAAAAATATAAGGACCCCATTGGCCGAGTCAAGGTGACTATTGAGGTCACCCTTGGGTAATCCTCTTTACATTGATACCTAACAGTGCCCGGCCAAAATGGTCTGACCACTAGAAACTGACCATTACATTTGGGGCGTGTACAGCATGTACACTGTATATATGACAATAACAATATTTAAAAATTAATAAAAAATATAAGGACCCCAATGGCCGGGTCAAGATGACTATTGAGGTCATCCTTGGGTCATCCTCTTTACATTGATACCTAACAGTGCCCGGCCAAAATGGTCTGACCACTAGAAACTGACCATTACATTTGATTTGGGGCGTTTTTAACGGCATGTACACTGTATGACAATAAAAATATTAAAAAATTAATTAAAAATATAAGGACCCCAATGGCCGGGTCAAGGTGACCTTTGAGGTCATCCTTGGGTCATCCTCTATACATTGTTACTATACCTCATACATATTCATGATCGAGAGCCGAATTCTCACTGGTCCATTCACCGTCACGTGCCAGATGCTATTTTTGCTGTTTACCTCGCGTCCGCGAGTATTCACGCACAGGGTAAATACGCATGCGCAGTAGTGCGTAGTCGACTGTCGCATCGGGGAACAGTCCCGGCGGGGAAATAGTCCCAACGATCTGTTCCCTGCATCCGGGAACATGCCAGCGGGGAACAGTAGTACGCACGCGCGAACATCGCCTTAGCTAGCTAGCTAGCTAGCTACGTACATACACATGAAAAGATGGCGGCACACGTAAATGTAAATTCGCGTTTTATTCCACAGTGGTTATATTGCAACCTTTCCCCTTGCTTCTTATTGTAATGGCAACTGAATATGTATGAGGTATAGTAAAACAGATATAACATGGTTTATTTCGGGTGGACAGTCGATATTAGCTCCCCTCGGTATTGGAAGTTGAGAAACTAGTTCCCTCGGCTTCGCCTCGGGAACTAGTTTCTCAACTTCCAATACCTCGGGGAGCTAATATCGACTGTCCACCCTCAAACCATGTTATATCTGTATAATACCTAACAGTGCCCGGCCAAAAGGGTCTGACCACTAGAAACTGACCGAATGCAATTGTCCCATATAGGACATGCATTAAATCGAATGTCAAACCAGTAACCGTTACTTGTTTGATATTGAATGTCAAACGTCAAATAAGTAATCAACTTCACGCCGTATAAAACCATCCCTTCCCTTCTACACTATCCCTACCTTTCTACAGTTGAGTTAAGCCTACGTCAGCGGCGTAGCCAGGACTTTTTCAGTGGGTGGGGGGGGGGCACAGGGGGAATTGCTTTGCAGTGGGGGGGGGGCCCAGGGGTTATGGGTTTTTTCCCTTTTCTTTTTCTTTTCTGTTTTTTGGGGCACTATGATGATTTTTCGTGGGGCACCTGGGGGGCCACTGGAAATTTGTGGGGGGACCCCCCCCCCCGTAGCTACGCCGCTGGCCTACGTTAACGTTAGGTCTACAAGTTACGCCTGATTTTCTACAAATATGTTCCTAGGTTCAGCTTTCACTTGATTTGTGAATCCTTAAAAATAAAACAAGAAAGATTTTCTTACCTGCTTTGTAAGGAAGGGAAGTGGACGACCGACGGCTCAGGGACGATTCTCAATGACGTTCTAAGCAGCAGTGTGACATGTGTACAGCGAATACGCGCACCACTCACGCGGAGCACCAGCATCATGCCTAACTTTATCGCGCACTTTCTTTTTTTTGTGGAAAATTACCAACTTACTGACTGTTTTGAGCGGGATAACTTAGGCGGGAAAATGACTAGTCCGTTTAAATCACTGGTCCGTCGCTGATTAATTTCTTTTTCATAACTTAGACTAATCAAAGATAGTCAAAACCATTAATTATGACTAATGCGGTGTAGTCATAACAAATGGCTAGTCAGAAGTTAAATCGCTGACTATTCTTGGTTAGTCTTTGCAATATTAAGATTAGTCCCGCTGAAAATTGATTAGTCATAGACTTGGGACTAGGCAAACTTAGTAATTTTGACGAATTTATAAGCCCAAATGACTAACTAATTTTTACAGTGTAGTTATTTGTATGCTCGCATTGGGATAGTACTGACCATCAATCCCATAAACACAATTGGTTAAACAGACAGTATCGTCACGATCAGAGCATACTTTCTACAAACTGGTGGCGCTGCTCAAGTGGCGACACGACTCGCACCAGCTCTGCAATTTTTGATTTTGTTTGCTACATTTCTCCTTAGTGTTAATTATTTGGAGTGTTATGTGTATCAAGGATGGATATCGGTGTTATTACGCTTGGACTGTTGCTGTTATTTGTTTTAACCTCGTCCGTTAAGTGTGGAAATGGAGATATTTGGCCAGTGGTGAGTCGCATTATATACACGCTAGGCGACCTACACGCCCTCCGTGCACAACCGCTATGTCAAGGAGCCTGCCTACCGTTGAATGCGGTCATTCCTCCCGAACTACGACGCAGGAAGAGAGGTAAAGCCGGAGGGGTAAAGAAAAGATTGCGGAGACAGAAAGCTAGACCTTATTTGCCTTCTATAGTTATGGGAAATGTCCAATCATTGAACAACAAGATTGATGAATTGTCCGCTAATGTGAAATATTTGCAGGAGTTCAGGAATGCCTGCCTGTTGTCCTTTACAGAGACATGGCTATCGGATATTCATGAAGACGCCCATGTTTCTATAGACGGCTTCAAGGTATTGAGGGGAGACCGTACTGTTGATTCAGGGGAAAAATCTGGTGGAGGTGTATGTGTGTACATCAATGAGCGTTGGTGCCACCCTAATAACGCTGTATTAAAGCGTTACTCATGCTCCGAAAATTTGGAAATTTTAACAGTTAGTTTGCGTCCATATTATCTACCGCGGGAGTTCTCGCACGTAGTCATGAGTACTGTATATGTGCCTCACAGGAATGTGGCTAAGGAGGCTGCATTGGAATTAACCGAAGTCATCCATGACCTGGAGCAAGCTGCACCTGACTCTGTTATGTTGATTAACGGTGATTTCAATCATTGTACTCTAGGAAAAAGCAGTGTGCATTATTATCAACACGTCACGTGCCAAACCCGTGGTCAGGCAATCTTGGATTTGTGCTACTCTAATGTAAAGGACGGTTATACAGCTGTTCAACTGCCGAAGCTGGGAAGAGCTGATCACAATTTGATACATTTACTACCGAAATATAGGCCTCTCGTTCAGAGGGTAAAACCTAAACGTGTTACGGTTCAACAGTGGAACGACGATGCAATGGAACAACTTCAGGCTTCATTTGACTGTACAGACTGGGACATGTTTGTGTCATCTTGTGATAATCTTGATGAACTGGCGGAAACAATATCAGACTACATAAATTTTTGTGTTGACAATGTTATTCCGTGTAAACAAATTAAGATCTTTCCTAATAATAAGCCATGGATCACTAAAAAGGTCAAACAGGTTATTAACAGAAAGAAGGGGCTGTTTGGAAAAGGAAAATCAGAGGAATTGGTTAAGGTGCAAAAAGATCTCAAGCGTGTTATTAAAGCAGAGAAAGCCACCTATCGTGACAAAATTGAAGAGCATTTTACTGGAAATATGAAACGAGCTTGGGAGGGCATGCGTTTCATGAGTGGATACTCTAACGGTAAATCAAAATTGTGCAATTTTCCAAAGTTAAGTGCTGCATATGCAGATGAGTTGAATGAATTTTTTAACCGTTTTGATAATAATGATTTCTTGGTTGAATGTCAAAATCTCAGGGAAATCCTCCGTAATTCTGACAATTCAGAATTTGGCTTGGAAACTAGTGAGGAAGAGGTTCGTCGGCTTTTTTCCAAATTGAAAATATCAAAAGCAGCCGGGCCAGACAAACTCTCTTGTAAAGTTTTAAAGTTATGTGCATCTGAATTGGCGAAAAAAATTTCAGTCATATTTAATTTGTCTTTTAGTAGCCGGTCTATTCCAGTTTTATGGAAACAGTCTTGTATTGTTCCTGTGCCGAAGAAATCTGTGATTACCTGTTCAAATGATCTTAGACCAGTTGCATTGACTTCAGTACCTATGAAAGTCTGTGAGCGGATATTTCTTAATCACTTTAAACCATTTGTCGTACCTTTTTTGGATCCTTTGCAATTTGCATATCAAAGCAAACGAAGTGGTGAGGATGCTGTATTATTGTTATTGGATAAAGTTTATTCTCATCTTGAAAATACTAGGTCTGGACATTCTGCAAGGTTAATGTTTTTTGATTTTTCTTCTGCTTTCAATACTATACAGCCACATGTTTTAATACAGAAATTGATTAATTTGGCAGTCATACCTTTTGATTTAATAGAATGGATCATGGATTATCTTACGAATCGTACACAGTTTGTTAAATTGACCTCGTCTATTCGATCACTAACCATTGTTTCTAACACTGGAGCACCCCAGGGTACCGTTGTTGCACCGTTTTTATTTACGTTGTATACTGCAGATATTAGATCATGCATGGAGATGTGCCCGCTTATCAAATTTGCCGATGATTCCGCCATGGTCGGACTGATCGACAGAGATGATGATAGAGCATATCTCCAGCAGGTTGAAGCCTTTGTTGAAGTATGTGAACAGAACTTCCTTGAATTGAATGTATCAAAAACGAAAGAGATGGTGATTGATTTTCGGAAAAATGTGAGGGCTCCAGCCCCAGTTACTATTAGAGGCATTGAAGTGGAACGAACCAGGACATATAAATATTTGGGTGTAACATTGAATGATAAGCTTACCTGGGGAGATCATGTGGACACTGTAATCAAAAAGCTAAATACTAGGAGTTACTCTCTTTGTAAAATGGCTACTTTTAATGTTCGAACTGAAATTTTAATGTTGTTTTATAACTCAATTTTATGTAATGTTTGGCGTTATTGTTTGATCTGCTGGGGTGGAAATGTAAGTAAAATGGAAAGGGACAGAATTGACAGGGTGATAAAGAGGGCTGGGCGGGTGATTGGGGAACCTCAGAGGTTAGTAGACTCGGTCTATCAGTGCGTCTTGCAAAGCAAGTTGGAGTCAGTTAAGAATGATCAGAGTCATCCCCTTTATGGTCAGCTCTGTGTTCAATGTAGGACAGGCGTAAATGGTAGACTTAGACTCCCGATCCTGAGAACTAACCGATATCGGGATTCATTTGTTCCGCGTGCAATTAAATGTTACAATGCTAATTTTAAACGTTGATTATTGAAGTTTTGTGTATAGTCCAAATACCAAATGCAATTTTATGTAGTATTTGTGGTTATGGTATGTATGTATTGTGATTATCTTGAATGTATATATATATATTTTTTGTACATGATATTGATGTAATCTTTAATTGTATAGCTATTTTATGTGCGAGTGTAAAATTTCCCTTGAGGATGAATAAAGATTTTAAATAAAAAAATAAAAAATAAATAAAACGGACCGTGGAATTGGTATCATAGTTTAAGACGAACATATAGTGACTAAAAATTACTGGCTCATTTATGCAGCAGCAACGCAAATATGACCTTATCATGTGAGTAATATTTTCAGTCACTGAGTTAAACTAGAACTTGAACTCTGATTCCATGCCCTGTTGATCGTGAAGATATTGCCACCTTTAAACAATAACTTTAACATTACTATTTATGAAAATGTATTTTCAACAGTTAATGACACATAAATACATATACATGTAACAATCAGAAGATCATATTTCAGTATTGTTTGTTTCTTTTTATTTTACAGTTATCCTTCAAATTACATTGTGCTGTCTCTTCCCTATAAGTATTGTTTTAAAAAACTGAACCAAACATTTAAATATTATAACACTTGATCGAATTTGTCATTGTATTGTACAGGACCTGCACACACCACCTCGGGGCCAAAAATGTGTAATGATAAAGCTGTGATGATACAGTATTTAATTCCACCACAACGTATAATTAGCGTAACAGCTCTGTATTCGTCCAAAGGACAAACACCTAATGTCGTACAGATCGTTAATTGTCAAAAAATATTTACAAAAGATGACCCCAATTTGACCTTACTTCCTGTCCAAACCGGAAGTCAAAGTTTAATATTAAAAAAAAATCATATCTCAACAACCACAAGGGGTAAATTCACAATATTTCCACCATTGTATAGATTGTTAATTGTCGCAAAATATTTACACAAAGGTGACCCCAATTTGACCTTTACTTCCTGTCCAAACCGGAAGTCAAAGTTTAATATTAAAATAATTTCTAAATTCAGTATTGTATTGTATTCAAATAAACTTCTCGCGAGAACTTCAACAGACGTTAAAATTTGACTTTCTCCAACACTTCGAATTGATGACGTCATAATTTTAACTCAACCGAACACCTAGTTTTTGTTGTAACAAAAACTTATATCTAGTTAGCATTATGTTTCAAACCTAGCAGGCACAATGGACGATATACAGACATGTACGCAGACTTAAACGCAAGAGGAAGCAGAAGTTAGTCGGGTGTGAAATGATCACAAAAGGAGGGGTTTCAAGAAGCAGAGTCATGTAATTAATTAATTTTTAAGTTAAAAATTTACGTTAAGCAATATGTTTACGTTGACAAATTTTAAAATTGAGACAAGGCCTATTTCTTATCTCAGGTGGCAGGTTTATGGCCCAGCATATATAATATTATGTTGTCAGTCTGAGGTACAATCGGAAAACAAATAGAAAGGTACGGGCACGGCGGTTTCAGCACATCCAGCGGATTTAGCAGCAGCATATTACAATATTACTGACCACTGATGGATCCAGAAATAAACATGAGTGACGTGACCAAAGGATTTACGAAGATCAGGGTGAGATAAAATACAAATTAGAAACAAACAGAAAGGACTAGCGATTCTCACAAATCTCACACCATCGTTGCTGAAGTATCACAGACAATTCAAACGTATTATTATCATGGTTATATCTTTCTGGTAAGAAAATCAAGAATTCCTCAAAAAGCGTTTGTAGTAATGTAGCTCGTAAGCTTGAATACAAGACAGCTAAAATCAAAAGCTACAATCAACATTAAGTTGCCTCACCCCTAGCTCTTAGAAGAGCAAAGAGCCAGTCAAGAGGAAAAATAGAAAAGTGGAAAGAAAATATTTGAGCGAACTTTATTTCATGCACGTTTTTTTAATTTTTTTTTATTGAATCCGCTGTTTTGCACAGAAGGAAATGGCTACTGTGTCTGTGTATTTCTGATCAATACAATTTTATTATTTACGCTCCCGTTTCTTTCAATGCGTAGGGATCTAATTTCAGTACTTGAGTTTCCTTGTTGACTTTAAGGGGAAGAATGGACCTTCAAGTTGAGTGCAAAACCGAAATCTGTACAGGAGACCGTGGTTCCGACCAGCCAATCAAAGCTCGGCTCTTCCACTGACGTATTACCCACCGTCACGCGGTGTTAGTCGCTGTCCTCAGACGTTGGTTGAAAACGTGCTGTACCACACGTACTGAGCAATGGCCAACACATCGTCGCTTACTTCTTCACAGGAGACTAAGAGACTGGCTGACTTTGATGCAAAGTGGATGGGGGCTTCAGGGATGCCCTAATGGAAACAGTGAACTGCTAGCGATCTGTTGTTATTAAAACCGCATGCAGGATGTCCAGTGAAACAGTGCTCGAGTTGTCGTCTGCTGGCCTTTACATGGTATCGAGACAACTTCACTCGATTTCGTTCGTCGATTGCAACTGAAGTAGTGCTTCAATCCGAAACAATCAAATGTTCGATCTTTTTTAGCTAACGGGAAACGAGTGTTCCGGTATTAGACTAAACGAAGTATGGATCGGATGCAGCTGTTGGTAGGAGTTCTTGTTGCATGCGGTGCGTTTGCGCCATGCATCGGAGAATGTAAGTTAAACTTTCTGTTTAATATGTTTTATGCCTTAAAATCCAGTATTTGGTAAAATATTATTTGTAATTCAAAATTACCCAAATGGTCGAAAATTTATGTAATACTTATGATGATATTCAATCTTCTGTAGAAATACTGTGGTCTGATGTGCTGTCATTTAAAAGAAATGTCCAGTTCTAAATTAGGTTCTCTTTTCTAAAAATGCAATAAATATGAACACAATGTAAATTCAATTCAGTTCAACAGTCCGTTTTTGTTCCATTCAAACAATGTAAGATTTGAGGCTTTGAATGACGGGGTATTAATATCGTTTCGGTTTGCGGTAAAACCATGTATTTAAAGTGAGGAACAGGGTTCTAAAAAGAACCTAAATGGTCGTAAAGATCCTGATCGTGAGATTACGGTTCAGTGAAAACCATTGTCGGTCAACTCGTTTCTCAACTATCACTGAGTGATGAGATTATGGTTCAGGGAGAACCAATATCAGGTAGCCATGCGTTTCCCAACTATTACTAAGTGACAGCGTGGATCAGGATTCAGGAGGAACCACGGGGTCTTCTGTACGCTTCGATTAGTATGTTGTAATCAGGGTCAATGCAATACGACAAGGTTAGGAATGTTGAAGTGCTGAGAAGGGCAGGAGCAGAGAGGAAATTGGTGAATGTTGTTAAAAGAAGGAAGCTGCAATTTGTTGGTCACCTTGTGAGGAAAGATGGGTTTCAACGGCTGCTCCTCGATGGCAGATCGGAAGGTAAAAGGGGCGGGAGCCAGAAGTGAAGTGAGTTATCGGGTGTTGGGAATTTAGAAAGTTATCAGGTGTTGGGAATTTAGAAAGTTATCAGGTGTTGGGAATTTAGGGAGTTATCAGGTGTTGGGAATTTAGAAAGTTATCAGGTGATGGGAATTTAGTGTTTTTGATGATGCTCACTCAATGGCTAACTGCGTACATCGGGAACCCCTCCATACCGGACCAAGCCGTTGAATGATGCAGACCCAATTCCCTTTCAGTCGAACTCTATTTGCTTGATGCGAGTTGTAAAAGCTAAGCAACATTACATGAGTTAATCTGGAATACCTGGGTATATAAACATATTTTGCAATTTCTGGGGCTGAGTTTTGCGCAGCTGCCACCGGAGTTGAGAGTGTCTCGCCGTGACGGGAAGGTTTGCTTGTGGATGAGGTCGTCGGACATTGGACCATGGTGGGACCAAAGTACGCCAAAACTAAACTGTCCATTAATTTGAATGCATATTACACCCAGATATGTTTTCGGACCCGCAGATGTCAATGGAAGCGTTTTAAACAGTTATGACGTCATCAAATTACTGATTTCTGATTGGACCGTGGATAATTCACGCTTTATAGCCTCGATTGCGGTTTTGCTCAAATTACACTAATTGAGTGTATGTGTTATGGCTTTAAATTATTTTAAGGATAAAAGCAATTCGTCAGCAACATCACGAAGAGCCAAAAAGTGTCAGAACACTGGAAATGTCTATAGGCAGAAAATCACCTTTTCTATCTCATTCCGTTGGCCAAACTGTATGATTTTTGTATGTAACAAAAGCTTACAATTAGTATTTTTACAATTGACATCATTAACAGTAAAAATGCTTTAAATAATGCGTAATTCATTAATACAACTATTTGGCACTTCGTGAAAACCCAAAAATGGGAAGGCCTTATTATTTTACCCACAAAATCAAGTATGAACTTGCCGGTTTTACTGGATGACAATGAATTTATAAACTGTTAAATGATAATTTTGATTATTATTTTTGTCCTATACGACCTCCATACCGTACAGTAATGTGGTACTGTTTCATCTGTTAACAAATCTTAGGAAATCGTTGCGATGAACTGTTGCTGTTCATCATTGTTCGTAATATAGGTTGGACGTAAAGCCTAAAACCTTTTGATAAGGATGTTAAGTAATTTCAAACTTCAAACTTCTATAACATTATCAACATTTTAATCAATAAATCATAAGAATTATATAAAATGAGATGAACAATTGACTCTTAAGCACTGATTTTATACAACGAAATGTTAAAACGGTAATATTCAAAAGTAATAAAAAATATTAAGTTATAAACTACACAAATTGTATTCCTAGCAATTCATTTTCAAGTTCCAACTTTTACCATAAGAGTGCTGTTGTGACTAAACAAAATATTGTACCGAACTTCTCTTAAATCCTGATTTTATATCAAAACAATTGAATGTACAGTTTGATAAGCATTGCAGAGCAAATCTCTACATTATACATGTAGCCTACATGTATTTCAGATGTACAGTTTGTGCTAATTTTACTTACAAATTTACAGATCAGGAAATAAACTGATGAAAGTTATAAGTGTATAAAGGTTCCACCAAAACAAATCAGACCTCATAGTTGAGGGACTATAATAAAAATGTTCAATATAGTCATACATGAATACACAAATACAAGTTAATAAAAAGATTCAAGAATATCCATGAAATATTATACAGAATCACATTCGTTTAACAGTTCATATCACAAAGCTTTTACAACGTCAGTACCTAAAGCAGTTTAAATTTACTCTCTTAATGTAAAAGAGTGAAAACCACTCTTTTAAAGAGCTATATGGCGGACAAGTCTTTTTTTGGAGTGAAACCCATTCTGATTCAAGTGAAAAAATACAGTAAAAGGCTACCAATTCACTCTTTATACACTACTAATTTTACTCTTTATCCACTCCAAAAAGACTTGTCCGCCATATAGCTCTTTGAAAGAGTGGTTTTCACTCTTTTACATTAAGAGAGTAACACAAAATCCAACATCGTCCAATCGACTGACGTTGTTTGTACCTAATGATTTCAAATAATTTTATTTTAGCAGTTGTTAATTATTACTTGCTACCCACCATTTCTTCTCAGAACCAATTCATTTACTTAACTAATCGGAGATATTCACATTGTGCTACCGCAAACTCTCAGTGCACTTCCACCAGTGGCGTAGATAAAAGAGACAGGGAGAGGCCGACCCCGTGCCCAGATTTTTGAGGAGAAAATAACATAATAAGGAAGGAGAGAAAATATATATTACATAAGAATTGCTGATTATTCCGACATCCCATAATTCCGACTGTCAATTTGTCCGACAGAATTTAAAGGATATATGGTCCATAAAAAGGTTTTTCGTATCGAGAAAAATTGCGATATGTCAGTATTACTGAAGAAATATTAAATATATTAAATGACCGCCGTATTGCTTTTAGGATGAATGCCTTTCATGCGATTAATTCTGTCAATGGTGTCTATATCCATGATTATACAATTTGCAAGTTTACGATTGTAAGACTAAGGCTAAATTTTGCATTTTAAGGCTTGATGGATTAGTTTGGGGAATTTATTCCATATGGTTTCATATAAATTTCAACGTGTCTTTGTGTTTGATGATAAATACATTCAGATATATAGATTATTTTATCACGCTGCAGCAGTGGCGTAAATAAAGTGACGGGGGAAGGCCGGATTTTTGAAAACATTTCGGAAATTTTAGTTTTTGGGAGAAAATAACATAATAAGGAGATTCGTGGCCAAGCGGTCTAGTGCATCGGATTCAAGTTCTGGTGTTGTCAGAATGTGGGTTCGAATCCCGGCCTGGCCGGTCACGGCGCTTGTGTCCTTGAGCCAGACACTTAACCATAATTGCTTCGTCCTTCGGATGGAATGTTAAGCCGTAGGTCCCGTGTACTATAAACATCAGTGCACGTCAAAGAACCCATAATGACACCTTTCGTACACGAGCAGGGGTTTACCCCGGTGTCTCTGGTAGCTAATTGATGGCCCATTGAAAATCATCTAGGCTATAGGTGACATGGTTTCCATCACTAAATATAGAGTTTATAATTATTATTAATAAGCAAGGAGAATAAAAAACATATTACTTAAGGATTGTTGATTATTCCGACATTCTATAACTCCGTTTGCCAATTTATCCCCCAGGTGATCCCCTGGCCCACTTTTGACAAAAATTTCCAAAATGAAGAATGATTTCATGTACGGAAAATACTACTTAAAAATAAAGCTAATATTTCGACTGCTCAATACAAATTTTCATAAGTCGGACATGCAATCCGAAAAATTTAAGGGACGTTTGTTAGAGATGTTTCTGACAACAACCAGGAAGTCAACTTTTCCCGACTCTCACAGCTTCGGCTTATTATGTCCGACTTAATAGCAACGCAATATCCAGAACTGGTTATAGTCCGACAACCTCGTTACAGTATTTCGTATGATCAGGCCATCTGCATGTGTGGTTCGAATTGACAAAAAGATGGATGGTTTTGTTTTAGTTAGATAATTCTACCCAACCAACTAATAAAGTTAAATATCCCATTTAAAAAACTCTCCTTATAAAATAGACCAATCCGCCCGCATGCCCATAATTCCTACAACATAGCATTTAGATTTCTGAAAAAATTGAAATTTTGAATTTGAGTACATAATCTTAGGTACATAACTGTAGTGCAATGAGCCCGGGCTGTCGCCTGGGGGAATATCCACACATATAAAACATCTCCCATTCCATCCAGCGAGGGTTTAAGAAAATATGGTCCGTAAAAAGGTTTTTCGCATCGAGAAAAATTGGTAATATGTCAGTATATTGAAGACATTGCCAATGAAATGACCACCATATTGCTTTTGGGATGAAGGCCTTTCATGCGTTAATTCCGGCAATTGTGTCTATATCCGTGATGATAAAATTTGCAAGTTTACGATGGTAAGACTAAGGTTTAATTTTGCATTTTATGGCTTGATGGATTGATAGTTTGGGAGAATTTAACCGTATGGTTCCATGTCAATTTCAATGATAAACAAAATCAGCAGTGGCGTATAGCTGGGGGGGGTAGGGGGACGGAAGTTGGGCTTTTGGGAGAAAATAACATAATAAGCAAGGAAAAGAAAAAATAATTACTTCAGGATTGCTGATTATTCCGACAGCCCATAATTCAGACTGCCAATTTATCCGACAGAATTTAAATTCGCTAGATATAGCCAAATTCATCGGCCTAGGCCTGTAGTAAAACTGCCCGTTAATATTAATCCAATCGGTAGCGTATGGCTGTCAAGGATTAGTACCAGTAAAATAATAACTCAAATTAATAAAATGATGGGTAACTGTTTTTATCATCAGCTTGCACGAGGGCGTACGTGTGTAGTCTTCTGATTGGCCAGCGCAGCTATCAATCAGAATCACGCGCGTTTTAAATATCACTTTTATACAGTTTTCGACATCTGAATTTCATTAAACAAAATTTTCGTTTAATAACGATATTATCTTTCAAATTTCGTTCGCTTTTTAAATTCTATTTGTTAGGTTTCTTGAGTCAAACGAGGGCGATATAGGCCTAACTAGCTGATGGGCCTACGTCTTACTCTTAGCTTAACTTATAAGACCACTGCACCGTGTGACTGTGTGAAGTAACATGTAAAAATATACAGAGGTATTGCATATTTGAAACTTGTTCATTCCTAAATATCAAATTACATTTTGATATGTAAATCTACACAGGCCTATAAAAACATTACTTACATAACGATTATGCTTCCATGACGATATGGACCGCGCCAAGTTTGGCCAACATCGTATCTTCGTTTAAACTGCATGAACCACGCGCACACAACTTACACCTGAGATCATGGTGAATTTGTATCTTCGTAAAGTTTTTATTTGTGTCAAAAAGAAGTGTCAAAAAGATATTTGTCCATAAGTTTCAGTTACATGGATAGTGGCCAACCATCCATTAGAAGGAGGTGTTTTTTAATTTTTTTTAAATAGATTTTTGCCTGCGAACCTATTTTCAGACCCCAGCCAAACCTCCAATGAAGGTACGATTGGTCCATCCTTGTGTGGGGGCAGACATATGCATCTAGTTTGTACACAGATAAAATATAAAATCAATCTACCCACTCGTGTGGTCAACAGAAGGGCGTAAAATTGGCAAAAAGTAACCATATGTCGGCTCAATTGTGAGTTATGAAGGATCCCTATTAAACTTGAAAAGGAGATGTTATATACTACTTTTGACAGCAGAATCTAGCAGATTGGGTGTCATTCACCCTGTGTAACAATTTGCAGCAAAATATCTTCTCCCACTTTGGAGATAAAGGCCTCTGAAAATGCCAAAAAATCAGCGACACAACTTGGGAGGGAGAAAAAGGTGGTGTGGCTAAATTTTTCAGAGGCCCATTATGTCGGGAGGCCTATTTGAGTTGGGAGAAAATTTTTTGTGTGTGTTCATTACTCCCATAAAGATATGTTGAAAAAACAGCAACATCTGAGTCGGTCACTGACAAATTTTCAAAAATTTAGGTGATTTGGCATGGAATAACCCAATAACGAAAACATAAGTGAAAACGGATGACAATTGTTTGAGATACATCGAAAAATGTAGAGCGATCGAGAAGGACCAATGTTGTGTACATCAACACGTGCGTTATCATCTCGGCCGCCCACCGCTAGTTGTAAAGTACAGTGCATGCGGTCAATCGCGCACGATGGGTCTTCACGCATGCACAATACGACCACTTTCGCACAGGACGTCGGTCAATAAACAACGGATCGTTTCACACGAGGAGTGTACTAGGTACCATGAGAAAAATTCAACTAGCATAAGATTTTGTCATCGGTCAGGACCTCCGACAAAATCTCTCAATGTTTGAGAAAATTTCCCAAGGAATGTAGGACAGTCTCAAACATTAGCGTCCTTTCACACGAAGCTCATTTTGTAATACTTTTCAAACATTGAGAAAAATCTCTCAAGGAATGTTAATTTCTTTTCGTCGTGTGAAAAGGGCTTAAATCGACAGCCGTACCACCCACGCCTCAGTTTTTGCTCTCGGAGCGCGCACTATACAATGCTAACAGAATGACGGAGGTACAAGAAAGGGCTCGCTCGGACTCAGAGAGAATTAGGAAGTCTTCCTACATCGGATACTACGCCGTGCTTGGCACATGGGCAACTTGGTTCTTTTGGACCGGTATGATCAAAGGGCTTGCCGTCTTGCTACCAACTCTCCGTGAACAGCTTCAAGAGAAGACTTGGCTAATCGGCTGGATGATTGCAATAATTGACGCTACTATTGATGTTACAGGTATATAAGTGTATAGCCTCACCCGTTTTACATTGTCTTTAAAACTACAAAATGAATTCAGAAGCAAAGCCTTTCTATATAATAGTAATTCACGCTTGGGGAGGATTTTTTAAAGTCAAAAATTCATTTTTAGTAAACAAATGCATATAGTGGACGAAGTGTACTGCAGACAAAAAAAAATCGAGAGCGGGGTGACACTCGCAAAAAAACATTTCGCGCAAACGGCCAAATGCAAAATCCAATATGGCCGCCATTTGCACATAAATATTACCTACCGGGCGCATTTCTTTTTCTGCAAACGAGAATTGCCATCCCGCGATATTTCAGCCAATCATATGGCGCGTATTTTAAGATGACGTAGGATATCATTAACATATTATGCATATTAGATGCAGGCAATCCGTGCGCGCAAACATTTACGTCTTAATTGTTAACCTGGAAACCCTGGTAAAATTTGAAAAACATTTTTTTGATGTTTTCTGAAAAGTGTGAGTAGACTTTTACGGGTCAGGTCTGACTGCTAATAAAGAGTTAATTCAAAGTTGATGACCAGTTGTGACAGACTACCATTCGCATTCATGAAAATTTGTTTTGACATTTATT
This sequence comes from Zoroaster sp. YZ-2022, assembly GCA_029582265.1. NCBI lineage: Eukaryota > Metazoa > Echinodermata > Asteroidea > Forcipulatida > Zoroasteridae > Zoroaster > Zoroaster sp. YZ-2022. The sequence continues at coordinate 42,175,439 of CM055819.1, forward strand.
AATAGTTCATTTATAGTGTTACTTTCCTTCCGTTTTTCTGATTCATTGAGACAATTTTATGTTGGATGTTAGGAACGTAAAATAGATTCAGTTATTTGTGACTGGATTATTTTATTTTCTTTCTGATTATTGCATTTCCCACTTTTGTATTAATTGCTGATTCAGTTCGATCAGTTCGATCAGTTTGCTTACACTTTTACTGTAATGAGAGATTTTAGAAATCATCTAGTTTCCACTAATCATTTTGTTGTAAACCTTGTTGTTAAGGAATAATACGTCCGAGTTGTTTGTAAATTCATAGCTCACCATTGTTCAGTCACTGTGAGAAAACCTAAATTCACTGTATCATCCTTGTTACAAGTAGTCCAGATATTAAGACCATTTAGGCTTATGCCTTCAGCTGAGTGAAATTGCAACTTTCTTAGTTTCTATATCAATTGTTAGTACCAATACGGCAATAGTTATACTATTGTTAAATCCACTATTGATTTTATTGATACAGTATTGCAAACGCACAGTGTGTATATTGTCTATTCAGGCCATAGTATAATTGATATGTGAACACTTCACTATCATCAGCCAAGGTATGGTCCTGGGTGGGTTTGTTTACATTCCAAGTTTCTGGTAAAGTCATCAACTCCAGGTCTGGCTATAGGGACTATGTTTTGATAGCTCATCGGTATGTTATGGCTCAGTAGCAAGATATTTAAGTGTTTTTGGACTGATAGAAGCCGCTTAATGTGATTAATAAATCATCCCACTTGTAGAAGAAACGTATATGTCACACAAGTAAATCCTCCATGTGTTCATTTTAGGGGTATTATGTTTAAAGTTGTTATTTGTGTACAACTTATTTAACTTAATATCTGGGTTACTCACAACAAATCACAAGTAATTTTGTTTAACCCTTTCATTACCAGCCAGTTATGTCAGAGAGTACCCTTCTTTACCACAGTAATTAGGAGCCCAATGTCACTTCAGCACCAGTGGGTTTTTCACAATTTCATTGAAGTGCGCCCTCACACGGCAGGAATAGACACTTTTTTAACTTTCTCATTTGTATGTAAAAATGATGGTAAAAATGAGTATACAAAAGGGAGGAAAACATTGTGCAAAAGCGAAATAATTAGATCAGTATTTACACTAAAGAAAAGTAATACAAATGGGTGATATTTCATGCAAATACGGTACAGGTATAAGATTTTTTTTCCATGTGAAAAACAATAACTTGGATGAGATTTTGGGGGGTTTTCTACTTGGAAATGAACCATTTACTTGTATTCAGTGTAAATACATCACAATCCATGCTAACACCCCCACCCCCCCCCCAATTCGTCCTTCGGATGGGACGTAAAGCCATAGGTCCCGTGTGTTGTGTAATGCACGTAAAAGAACCCAGGATACTTATCGTGAAAGTGTTTCTGGTTTAGCGCCTCGGAATAGGCAACTAGATTGATGGCGCTTTACAAATGCAGATTGGATTGGATGGATTGGATTGAATTCAATGTTGGTTTGGACTGTAATCTGCGGCTTGTCTGACCTTTCCCAACATTGAACGGGGGGGGGGGGGGGTTGAAGGCAAATAGTATAGATTTACAATCAAGTGATGTGGTATTTCTCAAAGCAAGGAACTATGCACATAGGTTGTGTACATTGTTTACAGATCATCTTTGTTTGTTTTCGCCTGCCTAATTTTCGGTTACTGCAAACAATGCAGTCACGTTTCTTTCCATTGGGGGTTTTGCCAGGATAGTGCTGTTGCCCTGTCAACTCAATAGGAATATGGTATCTCAACTGACTTGTTGCGTTACGTTCCTAACCCAACAGCAAGCCCTGTACAATCCCTATACGAAAATCAAGGTTACTGACATTTTTGTTCCCTGCTATGCTGGTGAATATTACCCTGCTATTAATTGACAATACAGATATTCAGCATATGGAAAAAAACTCTTTTCCACCATTTCAAGCTTCTGTGTGTATGATTGTAGTACTGAAAACATTGGTTAGCAAGATCAGTTCCACCCATGTTTTTGTTGTAATCTTCAATACAATTGGGCTTCATAACATCACAAAATCCACTTGTGCTCTTATTACACCGAATTTGCTTTTTGGACAAATCAGTGTTGCCTACATTAGTTAAAAGTGTTACAGATTTTTTGTCTTGCCAAACGATACACAATTGCCCACCTTTCACCCCAAAAAATGGGTCATCTCCTTTCTTCATTTTATGGTTTTTTGGGTTTGCGGCCTGGGGTGTTCCCTGTGTAGTGTAACGAACAGTTCCACAACATCCGAATCCTAGTTTAGCAAGTTTAGCTATAAGAGCTGGGCTAGTATAGTAATTATCACAATATATTACGTGTCCCTTATTCTCAAGTCCATGGACCAGATCAATGACAACTTTTCCTGCAACTGTTGGGTTTGGTGGATGGCAGTCTGATGACTTGGAATCTACGTCTGCATCATAAACAGTTTGGGTGTCGTCGGCTCCTGTGTACAGTTTCCAAGCACACGTGTATCCTGTTTTGGACTCGTTCAGGGAGAAGGCTTTAATACCCCGTTTGATAGGTTTGTTAGGCATGTACTGAACAAAACTTAAACGTCCCTTGAATTTCAACATACTCTCGTCTGGAGACAGATTCTGCGCAGGGTTATACAGGTTGAGAAACTTCGGGAAGAGGACTTCTATCAAGGGCCGAACTTTGGAAAGTTTGTCCCGTTTAGCCAAGGCTCTACGAGGATTTTGGTTATTTGAGATGTGGAGGAACCGAAGAATTGAACTGAACCGATTACGGGACATAATCGACGGATAGAATGGGATGTGAAGAATTTCAGATGTCGACCAGTACATCTTGTATTGAGAGGATTTGTTTATGCCCATAGCAATGAGAAGTGCCACAAATGCCATCATTTCTGGAATGTTGGTTGGGTGCCAGGAGAATTGTTCATCAGGATTTGAGTCTATTGTTTGCTGCGCATAGCGATTAGTCTCGTCGACGAGCATATTCCACACGAGTTGACAAAAATACAGCTTGAAGATCTCTACTGCCGACAGTATGGCAAAGTCGCCGGTGGGGCCAGAATTTCCAGTGAACTGCACAGTCCCACACTCGTAATGGTCTCGTCGTTCCCAACCAGATCGGAAATCTAACTTTCCTGTCGTCCTCATTGATCTCGGTCGGCTATCACCTTGGTAGGTCGGCTGCAACAGAAAAACAAGGCAAAGGAGGATTAATCTCGGTCTTACATTTGTAAATACAATATCTCAATGCTACTTTGCTGCATGTGTACACAGGCCACAGGGGGTCATGCGCAAAATGAATATTGTGCTGAGAAAAGAAATATGGCGGCTTCCATCCACTCTCCAAAACTCGTTGCCGATAAATTTTTGTTTTAATGTGGGATTGTGAAAGTGAATTCCCCCAACTTCTTGTGTTATACGACTTATAAGGGCCTTTCAAATACGAGGCTATTCTTTTGGAAGCGTGAGACTAAGACTAAGAGTGCATTTTCAGCTTGTTGACGCTAATTAAATAGCCCGACCGGCTATGGGTGGATGCTAAAATTTCTATGCCATATCTATACTTCAACTTGCTGTTTCAATGAACACAAATAGGCCTATTACCCCAAAAAACTACTAAAAATTGTACATTTTCACTTGAGTACTTTGTGCATGACTTTTTGGGATGCCAGTCAACTCGCCCCCTGGCAAACTCGCCCCTTACAAGCTCGCCCCTTACAAACTCGCCCCCTTACAAACTCGCCCACTGTCGATACAAACTCGCCCCCTGGCAAACTCGCCCCTCACAATGTCACCCCCTGACAAAGTCGCCCCTCAGCAAACTCGCCCCCCGGCAAACTCGCCCCTCTACAAACTCGCCCCCAGTAAATTTTTAACGCAGTTCACGCTGTTGATTGAGACTGGTTTAACGTTCATATAAGAGAGTAATTAAACATTATTATAATAAAGGCAGTTCTTTTCAGAACTAATTACTATCTCAATTGAGAATTAAATCACATGGTGTCACCGCAGTCTTACTTATCCTCTTTACCATGCAAAGCTACAAGTTTTACCTAACATCATTTCAGTTGACGTTTTATTTAACGAAAATAAATATTACAAGAAATAATTCATTTACAGTTACAATTAAATAGATTAAATAGGAAACTAGCTGAACAAAATACTGAGTAAAATAAATAAGTATAATAAAAATAAATAATTAATTACATACAAAATACAAAATACAGATAATTAAAATGTAATTAAATCAAACAAATAACTTTGTAAATTTTTCATAGTATATACATAATACATAATATAGTATACATCGTATAAATCATAACTGTTTTGTTTAGCTAGTTTTATAATTATATGTATTCTAATTTAGTTGTAACTGTTGAATTATTTTTGTTAGGCCCTATGTTTGATTTTCTCTCTTACTAAATCAGTCTCAATAGTGCCTAATAATCCATTAAAATATTTATGTCCACGTACATCCTGCCTTTATAATTAATAATATTAAACCAGTCTCAATAGCGTGCGTGATATGCGTCAACAAATTATAGGGGGCGAGTTTGTTGGGGGGCGAGTTTGTCGGGGGGCGAGTTTGTCAGGGGGCGAGCTTTCCGAGGGGCGGCTTTGTGAGGGGCGAGTTTGTACAAGCAGGGGGCGAGTTTGTCAGGGGCGAGATTGTAAGGCGCGAGTTTGCCAGGGGGCGAGTTGACTGGCATGCACTTTTTGGACCCAGTCCAGGGGGTGGGGATTTGGTCAATCCTATTCAAGGGATCCATTTTCTAAATTTACATTCCTTATCTCCAACAGGTGTAAACCCCTTGAGCATATTATACAAAAAAATGCATCCAATATTTACGCTATAGCCTAGGAAAATATGTGAATTACATTAATTTGCATTGGGCCCGGAAGAGTAACGACTAACGTTAACTGTTACTTATTCATTTTTACTGTGATTTAGCCTAGCCCTAGGCCTAACGTTACCTACCTCTTGAACATGTTGAACGAATTCCGCTGGAAGTTCTACTAAAGATAATGTGCTATCGTCATCCGTTACTTCGTCATCTGATTCTGAGCCACTGTCTGCCAAAAATCTCAGCCAAAATAATAATAATAATAATAATGTGTGGATTTATATAGCGCACGTATCCACCAACTAAGTGGTGCTCAAGGCGCATCATTTATGTCCGTTTCCATCATGATTGCAACTAAAAACTGATCGTTGTGTAAAGCGAGTGGACGCTTGCCTGATTGCAGGAAAAACCGCGTACCGCGAGTGGACGCTAGCATGCAGCAGGAGTGACGCGCATTTTTCTTTTATGAACTTTTAAATACTTCATTCCTGTCAATAGAGGGCGCCAAACATAAAAACCACTCAAGCATTTTCATGTGGTGAATTAAGTAGCCGTGGTCGTCAAGTGCATGCCGATTCCCGGCACCTTTTAGAGCCTACGGGATCGAAGCGTATCACAACAAAGGCTCTTTTTAGAGCCCATGGCATCGAAAGGGTTAACTTCAACATGGCTCATGATACCCTTACATAGGTTCTTTTTTGTTATAAAATTAATTTGAAATAAAAATGGGATCCTTGTCATTTGGTAAGTGGAACACACGTCACGTGCCATCCTTTTTTATCCCATATAGGACAAATCTTCCAATATTCTGCTACATTTTTGTTCAAATACATCCAATATTTGTATATTAAAATCCAAACAACATAATAAATGTTCACATTGGATGCACAAACAATTTAAATAACTTTAATGATTTTACTTAGGGCATGGAGGTAGAATACCTCCATGTTTAGGTAGGCCAACAATCAGCTGGCATAGTATTTCCTTTTTTCAGTGGGGTTACTGGCCGCCGCGATCTTGGTACAATGGAAGGTAATAGGCTGTCGCGATTAGGAATTCATGAATATGTATGAAACGTCTGATTGGCTGAAATATCGTGGGATGGCCCGCCATCGGCGAAAAGTAACCCATTCTGCCATGCTACAAATTGTCCTGCCACTCTTGAAGATTTCCTGCCTGCTTAAAATTCCACGACACCCTCAATCAATGTATATGTATTATTTCAAACGAATGTTATTCTTTTAGTTTGATTAATTGGTGTATCGCTACGTCACTGGCTTTGTCTCTGGCGTTACTTACAATCTCAGTATGTAACAGTTTGTGTAATGCTATAGCTTTTAATACATAGACCTACATAATTATTATGTTCATGTACATCAAAACATGCATCGTCTAGTGCATGCTCACATGATTTTGTTTATGGTACAAACCGAGGACTTATAACAAAAAAGAAACAATGGGATCTCGATTGGCAGTTATTGGTTGGAAATGGGAGATGTCTAAACAAGGTCCAACAAGAAAGGCAACAATGAGATGTCCTCAGTTACACCATAAACAAACGTGATTGTAGCGGATTGTATTCTGCCTGGGGAATTCTCTTTTGAGTCTTTTGGTAATTCCTGGTTTATGAGAGACTATATGGATTTCACAAATGGGAGATGTCAACAGTCAAGTTGTTGATTACCCCCCAAAACCCCACAAACAAACAAACAAACAAACAAACACCCCAACACCCCAACAAACAAACAAACAAACATCTATTGCTGCTAAATTACCCCAAAACCCCACAAACAAACAAACACCCCAACAAACAAACAAGCAAACAAACACCTATTGCTGCTCAATTACCCCCCCCCCCCCACAAAAACAGCCCACCAACAACCAAACACCCCAACCAACACCCCCACAAACAAAAAAACAAACCACCCCCACACCCCCACAAAACAACAAACAAACACCTATTGCTGCTAAATTACCTCCAAAAAACCCACAAACAAACAAACACCCCAACACCCCAACAAACAAACAAACAAACAAACAACCCAACAAACATCTATTGCTGCTAAATACAGCAGGTAATAATGCATACACAACTCATTACATGTATAATGAATATACAGCTGAGGTACAGACAACAGCTAGTCGTTTGTTAACATGTTTTGTTATTGCTTTTATCAACCAGGATGCATTTTGTTCAGCACACAATAATTGCTAGTGTATACTCATGGTGACCCATCAATAAAATATCTTCTCGGAAAGAATAGGACATTTGTGTAGTATGATCTGGAACGTTTATCATTTCTCGTTAAGCATAGAGACCAACTTTGGAAGAATTCATTCCACCCATTTTGTTGTTCTAGACTTTATTATTTGCCGCATTGGTTATTAAAGAATCATTGCGGGAAGTTTGTTGATGCTCTTTGATTGAAAATGTATACATATTGTTCTAGTTGCCGACTGTATCAAGTTTGCATGGCGTCGGGTGCCGACTTTCGGTTAACCGGTTAACCGACCGTAAAGTTTCGGTTAAACGGTTAAGCGAACTAACTGGTAACTCCCAGCATTATTGTAATCACAGGACCAATAGTTGCCCCTTGGAAACCACTTTGGTGCTCGGTTCGTAGTCATGATAAGTGGTTTAATGGTTGGTGCTGCCTTCATAATTTCGTCTTACACATCTTCAGTGGTCGTTATGACAGGTGTGTTGGCCTACTAGCAGGTAAGTACAGTACATGTAAAGTAGGAATATTTCACAAACGGTTTAGTCAGTTTATATGATTGTCAGTTTCCTTATTCGATTAAAATGGCGAGTATGAGGTCTAATATGAAGCTGGTCCAATAACTGGGTGTTTTGTGACATGTCTGTGAAATGTGTTGTGACATTTTTCCCAGTGGTGGTGTTTTATATATTTTGATTCAAAGTTTGTAAAGGTCAGTTCATATGTCACGCAAACGCGAATGCGAAGCGAAATGTGACGTCGAAACTCGATATTCGCACGCGAATAATTTGCATAGGTAGTATTTCGTGTTGAAACACAGACATAGCCTAAATTTGCTCTGCTCACATAGTAGCCCTCTAGCGGTCAAATTGCAACCAGTGTCTTGAAGGCTCACTTTGGCGTGAAGTGACTAAAAATGTATCAAACACCCAGATATTGGAAATTAAAAGGTAGAAAAGAGATGCTAACTTAGAAACAGTGTTGTTCATAATGTTTTCATAATGTTAAAACAGTTCCTATTTCATAGGACCTTTTGTGATTTGATAAGGCACGCTTTTATTGCTTTCAAAATTTGCTTGGATCGAGAAAGATGTCATGACTTCAAGAATGATTTGGACTATTTCATTTTCGTACATAGTTCAGAAACAGTAAAATCTCAGTTTTGGGAAAAGTAAATATCGGACCACATTAAGAGAAAAAAAATAGTGGATTTGGTTGACTGAAATTTCATTATTGTTTGGGATTGCTATTTTAAGAATATTTTCCTTCTTTCTTGAATAGCCCCTGGTGTTGGTATGGCTAATATTATTTGCAGCGAGATGATTGGCCGATACTATAAAGAACACTGCACCACACCATTCATGGTCTCTCAAAGTGGTGCCGCTCTGGCGTTTGTGATCTTCGCATCTGCTCTCCCAGCTACTGCTGGATACGTACGGATGGAGGGGTTCACTCTTATTAATGGGTGCAATATTTTTGCATCTCACCGTGTGTGGCGCACTACTGCGGTTTCCTTCAACCGACGATATGGAAGTCAACGGGGAGGGCGCGCTCTACTCGCGTCTTGATACTGACCCCAGTACCCAAGAGGAGGGAACATCAAACCAGACTATCGCCAGAGAAACAACCTTCAAATCCATTCTTAAATCGGTTTTGAAGAAGGTGAACACGGATCTTTTTGTGAACACTCATTACTGGCTCGTGGCCATTTTTTATCTCTTTAACCAATTAGCACATTACGCCTGGCTCATATACTTCATCCCACACGCTCAATCAAAGGGTTTTTTACCATATGAAGCGGTGCAGTTTACTATGGTTTTTGGCGTTTCGTGGTTGTTTGCAGGAACTGTTATTGGCCCCCTTGTTGATAAATACAATATTATTGGCCCAAATACGTTTATGGGGATATCGATTCTCATGGTGACTCTGTATTACTTTATCGACCCTTTTCTGGTGTCGTTTTGGCCGAATATCGCAAATCTCGCCGTTTATGGTTGTTTCATGGCACTCACGCTGTCGTTGGTTGATGTAATCATGCTTGAAGTGATTGGTGTCGACCAACTGGGAAGTGCTTTCGGCTGGATGGTAATGAAAGGCGGCATTCTACGTTTTTTGCTTCTGTTCATACCAGGTACGTGTTAGATAACTATTTGATTACTAAAACTCAAAACCGAATTGATGGGATCGCGCGTATTACGTATCGACTTATTCCTGTTGGCAAATCGATACGTACTACGCGCGCGCATTGGTAGTATGCGCATTATTTTAGCAACTTCCGTTTCCAAAATTGGCATATCGTTGTAATTGAACCCAAATTCCTTGATTTTAATGTTCACAAGCGATTCTTGAGGCAGAAATTGACATTGCTAATACTGTAATTCTGTAGATTAATGAAATTATATAATTATAGTCTTTACAACACATACATTAAATACAAGTCCCGAGCTTTCTAATTTCTGATGAATTATTTTAAGGTTGGTCAATACATATCGAATGGGCTTCTGATGATCGTTAGAGCATATTCCGTGATCAGTCCAATTTTATCTTCAACATATTGGACTCGAACCTCTCGAATACCGTACGAGTTGCTCTACCAACTGAGCTAATCAGCCCTATGTTGGTGGGCGGTTCACTTATGCCAATTATCTATTGCTCTACGGGGCCAGGTCAGAGACCAAACCATATCTGCTGAGTAGCCAGGGATCAAGCCCCGGTCAGATGCAAACAACCTGGGTAACGGCAGTAGCGGGGATCACACAAACGGGACACAAGCCTTTTATGTCGTTGTACACAAAAAACTTACCTGAAATATTATATAAACGGTTCGTGAGCAAAGAAAAATTGGCTGATGCCGGACTCGAACCCGCGACCTCTCGAATACCAGACGAGCGCTCTACCAACTGAGCTAACCAGCCCCTATGTTGGTGGGCGGCCCACTTATGCAAATTATCTATTGCTCTATGGGGCCAGGTCAGAGGCCAAACCATACCTGCCGAGTAGCCAGGGATCAAGCCCCGGTCAGATGCAAACAACCCGGGTAACGGCAGTAGCGGGGATCACACAAACGGGACACAAGCCTTTTATGTGGTTGTACACAAAGTAGATTGATATGGAGAAACTGACCTGAAATATATATATATATATATATATATATATATATATATATATATATATATATATATATATATATATATAATCGTCGTGTCAGTGCAAAACGTCGTATGTTCACAATGCAATAAGGTCGTATGTACAGCGCGTCGTCAATCTGCATAAATTTACATACATTAAAAAAAGTTTGCGCAACAACGTCGTATCTCAGCCATTGCTTTTGTACATTCATCCGGGAACTTGTTACATAAAGACGGGCTCTGGGCGTATCATTCCAGCAATTTCTTATTGGATACGTTGTGCCGAAGATCTTACGTCACACTTTCGATGATAACAACTAAGGTTAAAGTTGAATATCTCTAAAACTGAGAGGTCGGTATATGGCATCAATCACGAGCCTTGAAGCGTGGCTTGAAATATTCAGGCTGAGATGCAACTTGATTTTGAATGATTGTAAATGTTTGTTCTCTTTCAGGTTTAATCTACGACCGTAGAGGGAGCTATACATTGGCCTTTATGTTGATGGGAGCCATCCATGTTATACCCGCTGGTGCTTTGCTGTGTCTTTGTTGGCTCCAACGGAAAAAGAAATGATGTATGGATATTTTGCACAGCCCCCAATAGAGCTTATGCATATGACGTCACAAACTGAAGAGCGCCCTCTTCAGAGACAAAAGAAGGACACTTCATGGCCATGCCCAGTGATCTTCAATAATGGTGCTCAATGGCCGTGTGAGATTTTTTCTTCAGCAGACTCTGTCCACTATTATGCATTTGTATATCTAAAAATGAATTTTTGACTTTAGATTCCATTAAAAACATCCTGATTTATTATTATTACATAGAAAGGCTTTGCTTCTGAATTAATTTTGATTTTGTATTAAAACAATTTATGAAAATGTTGAAAAACCTAGTCTTGAATTCGGTACCTCCTACTTTCAAGGCGATTCGGTGAATTAATTATTGAAGAACCTTTAAAATTAGATTTCTATGCCAATTTCTAAGCAATTGGCGAAGTGTGCTGCAGCAAAAATAGCTGCCCCCCCCCCCCTTTTAGTGCGTGAACCACTGATCTCTGTACTAACTGGATAGGAGATGAGCGCAGATTGGCCTATAAAAATTGAAGTAACCGGCTTTTTGGTTCCCCAAAAAGGTCAAGAGTCAAATGTCATGTTAGCATACATACAATAACAACAACTGGTTCAGCAGTACTCGGCATTGTCGTCGGTCGGGTAGCAGTAAACCTGTCTGGCCGTCACGCATGCGCCTTCTTTCTTGGGGAACAAAGATGGCGAACAACTAAGCTTCAGCCAATCGGCGCGATCTCCATCCAGATAGTATAGAGAACAGTGGCGTGAAGCCATGACTGAACTTCTTTTGTCTCTGAAGGAGGGCGCCCTTTAGTTTGTGACGTCAATGCATAAGATCTCTGTGTCAACATTATAATCAGGGGAAGTTTCATAAATAATGTGAAACAATTAATCTTATCCATTAACCTTATGAGAATTATTAAATCAAAATACACCAGAGTTAATTGTAGAATTGTTTCATGAAATCAATATTAGCGTATTAAGATTATTCGAGTTTAAGATCAGATTGATATTAATTGTATCTTAAGGCTTCAATATTATTGACAGAGGATACAGCACAACCTTGACCTGAGTAGTTTAGCACTATGACCAAGGCTGTTCAGTGAAAATAATGCGCGTACTACCGTTTTTCATTTCACAGCGCTGCTAACCATTACATAGAGAAAGGCACGCTAACCTGCCGGGCCGTTACTGCTAGTGATGCAACAATACAACCATGGTGAACGCGCACGCGCAGCTCTGAATTTTCTTGCTAACTGTGAATTGAAATACGCTGATGCTTAAGCAATTTGTTCTGTTATAGTTAGCACGAAATTTATAGTTGAGCTGCTAACCGGTAAGCAGCGCATACATTATGTTTATAAGTATTGCACTTGTAGAAGCCTTGACCAAGGCTGTTGTCGTAGTTCGTAGCACCTACCACGATACTCCCACCACGTACCAATTTCTGGACCAAGAAATTCAGCACTCAGGCCGCACAGTGGGCCAGGGGAGATGAAAGTGCGCCAAAATAGTGGTTTGGGGTGTGTGACGGTTCCACTTTTTAGAAAGTTTTTTCGAAAGATCAGACCCTCACGGACAATTTTTGAGAATATTTTTCTTTAGAAATTTTTAAAGTATTTTTTTTTTTTTTTTGAACACAAAAAAGTGCCTCAATGAAGCTAAAAGTCTATAAGTAGCTTTATTTGTTTAAACCATAATAAGGGTATTTTAGAAAAAAGGTATTTACTTAAAATTGTGTATATCTACTGTCCATAAGTCATACTTGAACAATGTTGGGTTTTTAAAATTTTGAAAATTTAAATTAATCTCATTAGAGGGTAAAAACCGTCAAAAAAACACAAAAAACAGTATTTTTAAAAAAGTAACCAAAAAAGTTTAGATTCCCGTGGATTCCCGCCTTAATTGTTATACTGGCGTGATCCCCATAGTCTCCCCTTCACATTGGTACCAGATTTGGCTGCTAGTTTGTGCAACTCTTTAAGATTCGTTCTGATATATGAGCGCCTGTATCGGCTTTATTTGTCATCACGCACCGAGAAGCTATACGTGAAACTCGATACGCGCATTGTATTTGATCCTGGCCTTCGTGGGAAAATTTATGTGCAGTCGCTTTTGGTTTAAGCTACAGCTGATTTTTGTCAACTACATCAGTCAGTGCGTCTTCATATGTAGACAAGTCTAAGAAACCTTTTCTGGCAAAGATGGTGTCACAGAGACACCTTCTTACCCTACTAGTTGTGAATAATTAGTGATTTTTAACCTTTTATATGAATATGTATAAGTTGGGCCAGTGCCCAATTCACCAATGCCGTGGTTGACCGACATAGCATAATTAAACAACAATAGGTTTAAAGCACACAGTACTGGTTAGAAATTCCTGAGTTGGAACCCCCATAGGTTTATTTGTATATCAATGAGGTAAGTTTGAGTTTATATAGAATCAGAGGTGAAGGGTTGAAGATTGAATGAGATGTAAATGAGATGTAGATGTAAAGTGTGGAAAAGGTTGTAAGGTTTTGAGGAATGTGAAGGGAGTTGTCTCCTGGACCTCAATCTATGAGGACTGTCTTACACTCTGCTCTGCTGCAGCAATATTTTTTTTTAGTCAGAGTATTTCAGGCTCTTGATATATTTTATTCAGCAAGTATTCAGGCTTGTTAGTCGTGCTGTATACTACATTCTTTATCGAGAGTGCTTTTCAAGGCAAATTTTGCCAGTTTTACCAACTTTTGGCGAGAGGGGAGACAAGTTGGAAGATCAACCGTCAACCGTAAGTTAAACACATTGGTTTTGATAATATATTTGACTGAAGTATAATTTATAACCTTGATGTTCTTTTACTTGATATTTCACTTGAGGTAGATTGGCGATATTTATTTTCAAGCGAAGTTTAAGAAATGTGTTGTAAAATTTTAATTGAAACATTATTCTGTTTAGAAAAGACATTTAATATTTGGGATTTTAAAGATTGATTAGTGATTTGTCACTAGGGGGTTTATAACTTTCATAAATTATGGCAACAGTCGATTCATTTTAAATTTCCAGACGGCATTTACTTTGGCCAACTTTTCCAAGTGGCGATGCCAGAGGGCGCTATATTTTGACGATCTTATCCACTGGGTACCTGTGTATGCACCATCATCAAATCGACCATAATACACGTACAAGCAAATCAAGTGACGGGCATGTGACGGCAGTTTCTTAACTTTCGAGACGGGAGTAAATCACACATCGGACTACCACCGCAAGTACTTCTCCCTTAGGCCTATAATCAATATATATGAACATTTGCTGTAAGGACCAAAGAGGGCCATATTTTCATTACCCTGTCGAATGCCAGTGAGGGTGGAACCTACATGTATTTATATAAGATTTGTATTGACGTTAGAATGTACTTGCTAATGTGTAGTTTATAGTACTATGAAAGAATTGGGTTATACATGTGTGGGTCTACATTTTGGTCATTTCATCATTTAAGACGTGTCTGAGTGACATTCTTTGATAATTTGTCGGGTAGAATGTCGTATCTGGCCGCCACTATTTTTCATTAAATATAACCAATAATGTAATCTGAACTACTTGGTAAGGTGGAGAACATATGGATGATGATGGACATATACTTCCAATTATTCCAGGATATTTATTTTCATGAAATATCAGGCATTTTTGGTATACGATGACTTCCTCAGTCATGTCAGTCTGATCTTGTAAACTCCACAATTAGTGACCAACACAGTCATTGTACATGCCTAGTGGCAACTATAATAGGATCCTTCTATTTTATGAAGGGGAGGATTTTTTTAGAAGGGAAATCAAGTCCGAAAACCATCATAAAAGTGGATTTTAAAGATAGTTTTCGGTTTCTGTACCACCAAAAATCGATAGAATGACTTTTTAACTGGTTAGTGGTTGCAAAACAAATCCAAAAAAGCTCTTAAAAAGTGGCGGCCGGATACGACATTCTTTCCAATTTGTCTTGGTGACAATATTTAACCTTTTGTCTTAGTGACATTATTTAAAACGTGTCTTAGTGACATACTTTAATAACTTGTCTTGGTGACAATATTTAACCTTTTTGTCTTAGTGACAATGTTTAACTTGTATGTCTTAGTGACATTTAAAACGTGTCTGAGTATATTCTTTGATAATTTGTCTTGGTGACAATATTTAACCTTTGTCTTAGTGACATTATTTAAAACGTGTCTGAGTGACATTCTTTAATAACTTGTCTTTGTGACAAATAACTAACATGTCTTAGTGACATAATTAATAACATGTCTTAGTGACATTAATTAATAACATGTCTTAGTGACATTATTTAATAGCATGTCTTAACTAATATTATTTAATAAGTTGTCTTGGTGACAACACGTAATCTTTGTCTTAAGTGATATTGTTTAATAACTTTTTAGACTGGAATATTTGGTGGTTTTGTAAATATTAATCGGAACCGAACGGACATGTAAGTGACGCGTTTTTTTTTTTTTTTTTTTTTTTTTGCCACAGGAATTATGTGATACATATACACGCGGGACCAAATTTCCATGTACAAAGTATGGTGGGTAAAAGAGGCCTCACAAATTCGGGCAAACGTTCATACCCCTACGTGGAAAAAGTCGTTTAAAACACAGCACGGCAGAATTCCAATCGATCCAGGAATTTTGACTACAATTGGACATCGTTTCAAAGCCAAAAATAAAATATAAAAAAAAATAAAAATGCCGACGCACGGGTCTGAGGCGACGCACGTGGAGACCAGAAACCCGAAACTCTTTTGGCTTAATGAGCTCCGCCCAAATTTTGGCATGTACAGAAGGATCAAGGCGCTACGGAAGCGTGAAAGCGACATAGTAAAAAAATACTCGGAGTAAGTCATAACTATGACTTAAAAATTGCTAAGCTTAACATGAGTCATAATTATGACTTAATATCTCATAATTATGAGTTATATGTTGTCATAATTATGGAGTGAAGCTAAGTCATAATTAAGACTTGGGGCCTAAGCCAAGTATTTTTGTTTTTTGTTTTTTAATATGTCCATTTAATGCTTCCGTAAGGCGCGACGACGAATGGTCAAGTACAGTAATATACCGGGTAGTCAAGTACAGTAATGGTCATTTTACAACATGTAAATGTATGTACATGTAGATATGCATGTATACAAAATGCATATGGATCCGCTGGAGTTCGAATAACTAAGGGAGGTGGGGGGAAAATAGACCAAACGGTTCCGACGGGCCTTGGTCAAGGCTATAGTTGTAGCGGGGTATTAACTGCACACACTTGTTTTGGGCGCGTTCAAAGGAAACGGTGAATTCGCGGAAAAGGGGTTCAGAGAAAAAGAAAGATTTCCCTTGAGTTGAAAGAGTAAAAGTGATTTCAGTTAATTTGTTTTCTGGTTTTCTTTTCTCTTTTTTAATATATTTTTTAGAAGTTGGGGCTTCTGGCTCTTATTTGGCCGTGAACACTCATTTCTATGGGATATACAGTAGACGCGAAAGAAAAAAGTGCTTATCAGTTGTTGTATTTTCAGTAGAGGTTGCGCTTGGATGATTTTCAAAAAGCCTGTGTAATACCGGTATGCTTTTTGCAAAGCTTTCAAACTGCAACTGGAGGGAACAAAATATCTGTTTTTTCAATACAATATGCACAGTAGATGGCCTTGCACCTCGAACTAGTAATTTTTCCTGTAGAGTGAATTGTCAGATTATAAATGACCATGCTCGAGTACAAGACCGTGATATGGATTACAGCAGGCTGGCACACTTCATGTAGATAATAGACTTCTGGTATATAACCTATCCGATCCTGCCGGGTAAGCCCGCACTATACAACGCTAGCAGAATGACAGAGTTACAAAAAAGAACTCGCTCGGACTCGGAGAGAATTAGGAAGTCTTCCTACATCGGATACTACGCCGTGCTTGGCACTTGGGTAACTTGGTTCTTTTGGGCCGGTATGATCAAAGGGCTTGCCGTCTTGCTACCAACTCTCCGTGAACAGCTTCAAGAGAAGACTTGGCTAATCGGCTGGATGATTGCAATAATGGACTCTACTATTGATGTCACAGGTATATAAGTGTATAGCCTCACCCGTTTTACATTGTCATTAAAACTACAAAATGAATTCAGAAGCCAACCCTTTCTATAGAATAGTAATTCACGCTTGTGGAGGATTTTTAAGTCAAAAATTCATTTTAGTAAACAAATGTATATCGTGGACGGAGTGTACTGCAGACAAAAACAAATCGAGAGCGGGATGACGCTCCCAAAAAACATTTCGCGCAAACGGCCAAAATTTAATGCAAAATCCAATATGGCCGCCATTTGCACATAAATATTACTTACCGGGGCGCCATTTGTTTTCTGCAAACGAGAATTGTCATCCCGCGATATTTCAGCCAATCATATGGCGCGTATTTTAAGAGACGTAGGATTCATTAACATAATTTATGCATATTAGATGCAGGCAATCCGTACGTGCGCGCAAACATTTACAGTACATGTGTATGTACGATGTATATACGCATGTACAATGTACTGTACATGTATATCTGAGCGAAGCAGTAAGAACTCATCGCGTATTGAACTCAAGGCTGTGTAATCCAAATTCCATGTACACTGTATGTAGGTAAATGAAATAACCGTTTAGTGAGTTGAAATAACTTAGTGGTTATAAACACTTTATATAAATACATTTTAAATACTGATGCCTCTTTTCAGAGTATTATTTTAAAACAATTAGAACCATATCCTATATTCATGGTCATACAATAATACAATTATACGGGGGATGAAAGATAATTAGAAGCAAGGACACAAACATATTGCACAAATCAGATCAATCTTGTTTAATAATAAAGCATCAACCATTATATACACTGTTAATTTAAAGAAATGTTTATTATGTACATGTACAACACAGTCCCAATGAAATATGTCCCACTCTCTTAATGTAAAAGAGTGAAAACCACTCTTTTAAAGAGCTATATGGCGGACAAGTCTTTTTGGAGTGTAAAACCCACTCTGATTCAAGTGAAAAAATACAGTAAAAGGCTACCAATTCACTCTTTATACACTA
Organism: Zoroaster sp. YZ-2022; assembly: GCA_029582265.1. NCBI lineage: Eukaryota > Metazoa > Echinodermata > Asteroidea > Forcipulatida > Zoroasteridae > Zoroaster > Zoroaster sp. YZ-2022. The sequence continues at coordinate 42,193,305 of CM055819.1, forward strand.
CTAATTTTACTCTTTATCCACTCCAAAAAGACTTGTCCGCCATATAGCTCTTTGAAAGAGTGGTTTTCACTCTTTTACATTAAGAGAGCACAAGTTGCTTTTTGAGATAATCAAATTGTTACACAACTTAGTAATTAAACTAAGGGAGGAACACATATTTTATATATAATGGGATGACAAACTAGCCTCACATCATTCATAACTTATTAAATGTTTGTTTTGAAGCTTTTCTGTCTATAATTTAATTTTTATTGTTTTTTTTCTTCAAAATGAATTTGCAAAGTTCACGACTAAACAATCTGAATGTATTTTCACTATTGCTGAAGCTTTCATAAATAGGCCGGAGTTTTATATGCATCAACAAATACATTATCCTAACAAAAAAGAAATATTTTTTACTACAGTTCAAAGCTAAAATTACGTCTTAATTGTTAACCTGGAAACCCTGGTAAAATTTGAAAAACCATTTTTTTAATGTTTTCTGAAAAGTGTGAGTAGACATTTACGGGTCAACTCTGACTGTTAATAAATAGTTAATTCAAAGTTGATGACCAGTTGTGACAGACTGCCATTCGCATTCATGAAAATTTGTTTTGACATTTATTAAATAGTTCATTTATAGTGTTACTTTCCTTCCGTTTTTCTGATTTGGTTGATTTGATTCTGATTTGATTCAGTTATTTGTGACTGGATTATTGTACTTTCTTTCTGATTATTGTTTAATTCTTATCATGTTACTTTATTGCATTTCCCACTTTTGTATTGTTGCTGATTCAGTTAGATCAGTTTGCTTACAATTTTACTGTAATGAGAGATTTTAGAAATCATCTAGTTTCCACTAATCATTTTGTTGTAAACCTTGTTGTTAAGGAACAATACGTCCGAATTGTTTGTAAATTCATAGCTAACCATAGTTCAATCACAGTGAGAAACTGTAAATTCACTGTATCATCCTGGTAACAAGTAGTCCAGATGTTAAGACCATATAGGCTTATGCCTTCCAGCTGAGTGAAATTGCAATTTTCTTAGTTTCCATATCAATTGTTAGTAACGATAGTTATACTATTGTTAAATCCACTGTTGATTTTATTGATACTGTATTGCAAACGCACAGCTTGTATATTGTCTATTCAGGCCATAGTATAATTGACATGTGAACACTTCACTATCATCAGCCAAGGTATGGTCCTGGGTGGGTTTGTTTACATTCCAAGTTTCAACTCCAGGTCTGGCTATAGGGACTTTTGTTTTGCAGCTTATTAGTATGTTAGGACTCAGTAGCCAGAGATTTAAGTGTTTTTGGACTGATAGAAGACGCTTAATTTTATTAATAAATCATCCCACTTGTAGAAGAAACTTATAATGTCACACAAGTAAATCCTCCATGTGTTCATTTTAGGGGTATTATCTTTAAAGTTGTTATTTGTGTACAACTTATTTAACTTAATACCTGGGTTACTCACAAAAAATCACGAGTAATTTTGTTTAACTTGAACATGGCTCATGATACCCTTATAGAGGTTGTTTTTTGTTATAAATTTGAAATAAAAATGGGATCCTTGTCATTTGGTAAGTGGAACACACGTCACGTGCCATCCTTTTTTATCCCAAATAGGAACAAATATTCTAATATTTTGTCATCCACTTAGCAAAATAATTCACTCAGTGAAATATTCTGCTACATATTAAAATCTAAACAACATAATAAATGTTCACATTGGATTCACAAACAATTTAAATAACTTTAATGATTTTACTTTGAAAAACAAAGCTGTGTCAAATACATGTACCATGGAATGTCTGATAATCTGAACAAAGGGGAAGGCCAACAATCAGCAGGCATAGTTTTCCTTTTTTTCAGTGAGTTTTCCCTATGGAAGTACAATTTGAGATACATTCACTTACCGTACATTATGGGGTACTGGCCGCCGCGATCTTGGTACAATGGAAGGTAATAGGCTGTCGCGATTAGGAATTCATGAATATGTATGAAACGTCTGATTGGCTGAAATATCGTGGGATGGCCCGCCATCGGCGAAAAGTAACTCATTCTGCCATGCTACAAATTGTCCCGCCATTCTTGAAGATTTCCTGCCTGCTTAAAATTTCCACGACACCCTAAATCAATGTATATGTATTATTTCAAACGAATGTTATTCTTTTTAGTTTGATTAATTTGTGTATCGCTACGTCACTGGCTTTGTCTCTGGCGTTACTTACAATCTCAGTATGTAACAGTTCGTGTAATGTTATAGCTTTTAATACATAGACCTACATAATTATTATGTTCATGTACATCAAAACATGCATTGTCTAGTGCATGGTCACATGATTTTGTTTATGGTACAAACCGATGACTTATAACAAAAAAGAAACGATGGGATCTCGATTAGCAGTTATTAAGGTAAAATGGGAGATATCTAAACAAGGTTCAACAAGAAAGGCAACAATGAGATGTCCTCAGTTACACCATAAGCAAACGTGATTGTAGCGGATTGCATTCGCCTGGGGAATTCTCTTTTGAGTCTTTTTGGTAATTCCTGGTTTATGAGAGATTATATGGATTTCACAAATGGGAGATGTCAACAGTCAAGTTGTTGATTACCCCCCAAAAAAACCCTCACAAACAAACAAACACCCCAACACCCAACAAACAAACAAACATCTATTGCTGCTAAATTACCCCCCCCCAAAAAAAAACCACAAACAAACAAACAAACAAACAAACACCCCAACAAGCAAGCAAGCAAGCAAGCAAACATCTATTGCTGCTAAATACAGCAGGTGATAATGCATACACAACTCATTACATGTATAATGAATATACAGCTGAGGTACAGACAACAGCTAGTCGTTTGTTAACATGTTTTGTTATTGCTTTTATCAACCAGGATGCATTTTTCAGCACACAATAATTGCTAGCGTATACTCACGGTGACCCATCAATAAAATATCTTCTCCGGAAAGAATAGGACATTTGTGTAGTATCATCTGGAACGTTTTTTCATTTCCTGTTAAGCATAGAAACCAACTTTTGGAAGAATTCATTCCACCCATTTTGTTGTTCTAGACTTTATTATATGCTGCATTGGTTATTAAACAATCGTTGCGGGAAGTTTATTGATGCTCTTTGATTGAAAATGTATACACATTGTTCCAGTTGCCGACTATAGCTAGTTTGCGTGGCCGTCAGGTGCCGACTTTCGGTTAACCGGTTAACCGACCGTAAAGTTTCGGTTAAACGGTTAAGCGAACTAACTGGTAACTCCCCAGCATTATTGTAATCACAGGACCAATAGCTGCTCCACTTGGAAACCACGTTGGTGCTCGGTTCGTAGTCATGATAAGTGGTTTAATTAATGGTTGGTGCTGCCTTCATAATTTCGTCTTACACATCTTCAGTGGTCGTTATGACAGGTGTGTTGGCCTTTACTAGCAGGTAAGTACAGTACATGTAAAGTAGGAATATTTCACAAAACGGTTTAGTCAGTTTATATGATTGTCAGTTTACTTATTCGATTAAAATAGCGAGTCTGGAGGTCTAATATGAAGCTGGCCCATGGGTGTTTTGTGACATGTCTGTGAAATGTCTTGTGACATTTCTTTTCCAGTGGTGGTGTTTTATATAATTATTTTTGATTCAAAGTTTGTAAAGGCCATTTCATACGTTACGCAAACGCGAATGCGAAGCGAAATGTGACGTTGAAACCTGATATTCGCGCGAATGATTTGCATAGGTAGTATTTCGTGTTGAAACACAGACATAGCCTAAATTTGCTCTGCTCACATAGTAGCCCTATCGGTCAAATTGTACTCAGTGTCTTGAAGGCTCACTTTGGCATGAAGTGACTAAAATGTATCAAACACCCAGATATTGGAAATTAAAAGGTAGAAAAGTGATGCTAACTTGGAAACAGTGTTGTTCATAATGTTTTCATAATGTTAAAACAGTTCCTATTTCATAGGACCTTTTGTGATGTGATAAGGCACGCTTTTATTTGCTTTCAAAATTTGCTTTGCTGAGAAAGGTGTCATGACTTCAAGAATGATTTTGACTATTTCATTTTCGTACATAGTTCAGAAACAGTAAAATCTCATTTTTGGGAAAAGTAAATATCGGACCACATCAAGAGAAAAAACATAGTGGATTTGTTTGACCAAAATTTCATTATTTTTTGGATTGCTATTTTAAGAATATTTTCCATCTTTCTTGAATAGCTCCTGGTGTTGGTATGGCTAATATTATTTGCAGAGAGATGATTGGCCGATACTATAAAGAACACTGCACCACACCATTCATGGTCTCTCAAAGTGGTTCCGCTCTGGCATATGTGATCTTCGCACCGCTCTCCCAGCTGCTGCTGGATACGTACGGATGGAGGAGTTCACTCTTGTTAATGGTGTGCAATATTTTGCATCTCACCGTGTGTGGCGCACTACTGCGGTTCCCTTCAACCGACGATATGGAAGTCAACGGGAGGGCGGGCTCTACTCGCGTCTTGACACTGATCCCAGAACCCAAGAGGAGGGAACATCAAACCAGACTATCGCCAGAGAAACAACCTTCAAATCAATTTTAAATCGGTTTTGAAGAAGCTGAACACGGATCTTTTTGTGAACACTCATTACTGGCTCGTGGCCATTGTTTATATCTTTAACCAATTAGGACATTACGCTTGGCTCATATACTTCGTCCCACACGCTCAATCAAAGGGCTTTTTACCATATGAAGCGGTGCAGTTTACTATGGTTTTGGCGTTTCGTGGTTGTTTGCAGGAACTGTTATTGGCCCCCTTGTTGATAAGTACAATATTATTGGCCCAAATACGTTTATGGGGATATCGATTCTCATGGTGGCTCTGTATTACTTTATCGATCCTTTTCTGGTGTCGTTTTGGCCGAATATCGCAAATCTCGCCGTTTATGGTTGTTTCATGGCACTCACGCTATCGTTGGTTGATGTAATCATGCTTGAAGTGATTGGTGTCGACCAACTGGGAAGTGCTTTCGGCTGGATGGCTATGAAAGGCGGCATTCTACGTTTTTTGCTTCTGTTCATACCAGGTACGTGTTTGATAACTATTTGATTACTAAAATTCAAACAGAATTGATGGGATCGCGCGTATTACTTATCGACTTATTCCGTTGGCAAATCGATACGTACTACGCGCGCGCATTGGTAGTATGCGCATTATTTAGCAACTTCCGTTTCCAAAATTACATATCGTTGTAATTTAACCCAAATTCCTTGATTTTAATGTTCACAAGCGATTCTTGAGGCAGAAATTGACATTGCTAATATAATTCTGTAGATTAATGAAATTATATAACTATAGTCTTTACAACACATACGTTAAATACAAGTCCCAAGCTTTCTAATTTTTGATGAATTATTTTAAGGTTGTTCAATACATATCGAATGGGCTTCTGATGATCGTTAGAGCATATTCCCTGGTCAGTCCAATTTTATCTTCAACATATTGGACTCGAACCTCTCGAATACCGTACGAGTTGCTCTACCAACTGAGCTAATCAGCCCTATGTTGGTGGGCGGTTCACTTATGCCAATTATCTATTGCTCTACGGGGCCAGATCAGAGGCCAAACCATTTCTGCTGAGTAGCCAGGGATCAAGCCCCGGTCAGATGCAAACAACCCGGGTAACGGCAGTAGCAGGGGATCACACAAACGGGACACAAGCCTTTTATGTTGTTGTGTAACTTTATTTTTACAAAAGTAGATTTATAAGTGGAGAACCGGACCTGCAAATATTATATATAAACGGTTCGCGAGCAAAGAAAAAATTGGCTGATGCCGGACTCGAACCCGCGACCTCTCGAATACAGACGAGCGCGTCTCCCACCAACTGAGCTAATCCAGCCCCCTTATGTTTGGTGGGCGGCCGCACTCTGCAAATTATCTATTGCTCTATGGGGCCAGAGTCAGAGGCCAAACCATACCTGCCGAGTAGCCAGGATCTCAAGGGCCCCGGTCAGATGCAAACAACCCGGGTAACGGCAGTGGCGAGGGGATCACACAAACGGGACACAAGCCTTTTATGTGGTTGACTGTACACAAAGTAGATTTATATGGAGAAACTGACCTGAAATATATATATATATATATATATATATATATATATATATATATATATATATATATATATATATATATATATATATATATATATATATATATATATATATATATATATATATATATATATATATATATATATATATATATATATATATATATATCGTCCGTCAGCGCAAAACGTCGTATGTTCAGCGCGTCGTCAATCTGCACAAATTTACATTAACATTAAAAAAGTTTGCGCAACAACGTCGTATCTCAGCCATTGCTTTTTGTACATCTCATCTGTGAAGACTTGTTACATAAAAGACGGGCTGGGCTGGGCGTATCATTCCAGCAATTTCATTGGATACGTTCTTGCCGAAGATCTTACGTCACACTTCGATGATAACAACTAAAGGTTAAAGTTGAATATCTCTAAAACTGAGAGGTCGGTATATGGCATCAATCACGAGCCTTGGAAGCGTGGCTTAAAATATTCAGGCTGGAGATGCAACTTGATTTTGAATGATTGTAAATGTTTGTTCTCTTTCAGGTTTAATCTACGACCGCAGAGGGAGCTATACATTGGCCTCCTTATGGTTGATGGGAGCCATCTGCATGTTATACCATGGTGCTTTGCGGTGTCTTTTGTTGAAATCTAACGGAAAAAGAAATGATGTATGGATATTTTGCACAGCACCCAATAGACCTTATGCATATGATCGCTCACCAAACTGAAGAGCGCCCTCTTCAGAGACAAAGAAGAAGGACGCTTCATGGCCATGGCGCCCAGTGATCTTCAATAATGGTGATCAATGGCCGTGTGAGATTTTTCTTTTCAGCCAGACTCCTGTCCACTATTATACATTTGTATATCTAAAAAATGAATTTTCTTTTTGACTTTAGATTCCTTTAAAAAAACATCCTGATTTATTATTATTACATAGAAAGGCTTTGCTTCTGAATTAATTTGATTTTGTATTAAACAACAATTTATGAAAATGTTGAAAAACCTAGTCTTGAATTCGGTACCTCCTACTTTCAAGGCGAGATTCGGTAGAATTAATGTTGAAGAACCTTTAAAATTAGATTTCTATGCCAATTTCTAAGCAATTGGCGAAGTGTGCTGCAGCGAAAATAGCTGCCCCCCGCTGAGAGTGGCGTTGAACCATCGATACTCTTGGCCAACTGGATAGGAGATGAGCGCAGATTGGCCTATAAAAATTGAAGTAACCGGCCGCCATGTTGGTTTTCCCCAAAAAGGTCAAGAGTCAAATGTCATGTTAGCATACATACAATAACAACAACTGGTTCCAGCAGCACTCGGCATTGTCGTCGGTCGGGTAGCAGTAAACCTGTCTGGCCGTTCACGCATGCGCCTTCTTTTCTTGGGGAACAAAGATGGCGAACAACTAAGCTTCAGCCAATCGGCGCGATCTCCTATCCAGTTAGTATAGAGATCAGTGGCGTGAAGCAATGACTGAACTTCTTTTGTCTCGCTGAAGGAGGGCGCCGCGCTTTAGTTTGTGACGTCAATGCGCCAGGTGTATGCGTTAACATTATAATCAGAGGGGAGTTTCATAAATAATATGAGAGCTAGAGATTGGTGTTTGTATTGACAAACACTAGGTGTTCAGGACGAAGTAAAGCGTCAACATTAGAGATCAACTTTGTTTAAATATTTTTTGGACAATTAACGATCTGTAGCAATGGTACGAAAAATTCTTTGAATTTACCTCTTTGTGGTTTGCTGAGATATGATTGTTTTAAGTATTAAACTTTGACTTCCGGTTTGGACAGGAAGCAAAGGTCAAAACTGGGGTCAACGTTTTGTAAATATTTTTAACAATTGGACGATCTGGCCAATGGTACAAAATTGTTAATTTACCTCTTGTGGTTGTTGAGATGCGATTTTTTAAATATTGAAACTTGGACTTCGGTCAATAGGAAGTAAGGTCAAATTGGGGTCACCTTTTGTGTAAATATTTTCGATTAACAACAATCTATACAATGGTGCAAAAATATCAAGTTACCTCTTGTAGTTAGGTTGAGATATGATTTTTTTAAATATAAAAATTTGACTTCCGGTTTGGACAGGAAGTAAGGTAAAATTAAACAACTTTTGTAAATATTTTTCGACAATTGACGATCTGCACAATGGCACACACAAATTTAGAATTTACCTCTATTGAGATATGATTTTTTAAATATTAAATTTCGATTTATCGCAATTCGATACCCGATGACCCCAAGGATGATCGTCACAACTCATGTTTCATCCACTTGTTAAGTTCCAAGTATATGCCAAGTTTCAAGTTCATCGGAAGCCAGGGGCATGTTTTTTGCAAACAGTCTAGGGAGGAGAAGAAGAAGAAGAACCAGAGCGTGTTTGTTAGAACAAACACACGGTGTTCGAGTGAACTTCCGGTTCAATCAAATTATCAACGATGATGTAAATATCATATTGTGTAAGGGTTTATCATCTTTATAATAACAATATCAATTTCCATATATTCAAAAAAGACAGCCTAATTTTGCGTTAGAATGTGTTGAATTTGAACTTCCTGTTTGGACAGGAAGCAAATGTTGCATTAGGTGGTTTAAAGGTCATATATGACCTCATGATTATGAAAAATATACAAATTTGTCAACTTATACATCAAATTGAAGCTATGAGATATGACCTTTAAAATTTGTAAAATCGTTACTTCGTGTGCCACCAATTGAATTATGGCTATGGTAAACTCATCTCAATAAGAATTACAAGCTGTTAATGTATGGAATTAAATTGTGTTTTTTAATAAATACGGTTCTTGAGATATTGGCTGTTGAAGTGTGACTTGGAACACTATGTTTTTTTATTTTAAATATTGACACTAGCCCAACACATACACAATAATCAGTTTTATTTAAACAGGGTAGCCTCATCAGTTAAAAAACTGCTATCCCTGAG
>CM055819.1:42202834-42232138 GCA_029582265.1 Zoroaster sp. YZ-2022
ATTTTTTTTTTTTTTCCATTCATTTTTTGTTAATGGAACAACCCCAAAAAAAGGTGTTCACGCGTCGCACTAAAGTTGTAAGCATCATTAGGATTCAGGGTCCTTTATGTTGTTGCGTCGCACAAAAGTTTGTCGCGCCCACTAAATTTTCACCGTTGCGTTTTGCCCGTATATTTTTTGGGCAAAAGCCATATTTTTAATTGAAATTTTTCCCTTTAAAAGCCCTCCGGAACATTATTATACAGGTTTGTTTCTGAATATGGGTAGTTAACAAAAATATCAAATTCTTTACAAATTTTTAAAAAACCTAGTGTCAATCCTGATACCCTGCAGGAAGGTGACCTTCTAAACTAGACTATCCCATGCCACTCAATTTGTTGGTAAATTAATTACAGAACCTTTTAAAATTGTATTTATAAAATAATATAAATTTTTTAATCGAAAACTATTTAGGCCTATTGGTTCCTCGTCCCCCCCCACGGGGCTGTGGAGTGGGGCCAGGGGGGTGACCCCCCAATAATTTTCTCATCTTTTGAGCCCCCAGTCGCACCAAGGTACTAGAGAAAGGGGTTGGTCCATCTTTTTCAGTCAACAAACCTAGAGCTATGGGTTTCCATAAAAATGTTCTTTTTAAAACCCTGAAGTTTTGCTGAGTTGTCTGTTATCGTTGTTTTTTTTTAAATACCCGTTTTATTCACAAAAATTTTTTGGGATGGGGTTTTTGGTGGCAGTTCGTCTTTTTTTTTTTTTTTTATGTATATATATAAAAGCAACTTGAACAATAACCCCAGTAAATGACTAAGGGTCATCTGATAGGCCAATCAAAGGGTTTCCCTGCAGCCCAGAGTAAAAAAAAAAAGAAGAAAACAATGTTTTATTAAATATATATAAACATATTATGCAAAAGGGGACATACATAATACATGAATGAACTCAATGGGAAATAAAAAATTTAAAAGCCCTGGAAGGCATGGAGGAAGCCCCACAAACTAATCCTACCTAATTGCAAGGCTTAGTCCTACTGCATATTCTCCCACAGTTTAAGGGGAACAAGTCCAGCCGGAACAGTATTCAAGTGCTCTAGTGGGACCAGGGGTACATATTCTAATGCTCAACCATGCTTGATAGGCATTGCGCTCTATATACATCAAGAGGAGGCAAAGAGACCCGGGAGATGCTTGTAGACTTGAGTCTTGAAAGATTGGACATACTGCTCAGAAATTTTCCCAACTACAGCTTCCCTGGAAGGTTGTTTCCAAGTTCTGATTGCTGTGTGCAGGAAGCTATCCAGGGTGTAAGTTTGCTTTAAACAGGACAGGGGCATGAGCCGGAATGGATGTGCTAGATCGTATTACCCGCCGCCTATCATAAGGTGTTATAGCATAGCTGGAAGATCTGAAGAGGGCTATGGTGGTGTGCATGTTGTACACCCAACACTGTAGCTACGTAACCTATCTCCTGTGATGTAGACTGGTAATAGCCAACTACTCAAGAGCAATGGCCATCCAACACCAATTTTGAGAGCCTTTCTTTAGATGGAGTCAAGTTATTTAGGGATGGTCTGTGACATTCATCCAGGATAAACAGGCATACTCCATATTTTTCGCACCTACGCTTTATAGACAGTGGCTACCCTTGATGTCCAATTTGTTTTGACTTTCCGCAATGCTCAAGCCTTTAAGGCAGCTTTGCAGGAAATGGTGGAGATGTTTTTTGCCCATGCAAGCTTTATTTGTCAATGGGTAACCCCCAAGGATCACAGATTTCTTTCTTCTCTACTTGGCCACTGTTTTAAAGGCTACAAATCAAATGTAGATGGACTCCTCTTTCTGAATATCATCATTGCTTTACACTTTGTTGGGCTCCGAATGTTTTTCAACCAGCCACTCATAACAGCTCTCAGTTTTGTGCTTTAAGTAAGTGTTTTTGTAGCTACAAGTTTGTCTTCATTTTTATACTAGTGGATTTCTTAGCCCATCTGGGATCTACTGGACGTTTTATGTGGTATTTGTACATTTGTTTTCTTATAGCGTGAAAAACTGTTTGTTTTTTTGTCTGTCTCTCCAGAAAGTTTTTACTGTTGAGTGTATATACATTTTGGATCTTCATTTTTATTTGTGCAGTCAACTTTGATTTCAAGATTATAACCTGTGGCTAGAGATTATAACCTGTAGCTTGACCACCCAAGCCTTTTGTTTGGATCAACAACTTTTGTGATCAGACAGTAGGTCTACATCCTGTTTATTCCTACTCACACTATCCAGACCATTGTGTCAATGACTCATCAGAAGATGGCTGAGATGCAGTCTAGATTGTTCACCCAAGATCCACTACATCTTAAATTCTTGGGGCATCCTATATCATACTATGATAATTACATCTGCACCACCTTTCACCTGGAACTCTTAATTTCTGGTGACATAATTAAAATCCTGGACACCTGAAACACTAGTCAACACACCCAAAAACATACTCAAGCTCCATAAAATTTCCTATAACCACCAATGAACTACTCCAATCTTCCACAACACTCCATGTGCCGATCAGCTTTATCTTATTCAGCATTAGGTCAGTTGATTTCTCTTGGGATACTTGCTAATCCAACCTTAAAACATACCGCCGCACACATAGGGGTAAAAAGCTGGGTCGCCGTAGAATGGTGGCGGCTTCCACAACTAGCACTCCCTGCCTTATCAACTGGCAGTGAACTTAACCACGTCAACAAACTGACATTGGCATAACTTCAACTCCAAATGTTTCATGAAATGAGTCTAAACTTCCAGCTCATGTACTAAACACTCCAATCCATATGTAACAAATCGGATGGAATTTATTGACTGCTCAAAACCAATTTGGATCTTGTTGCCATAACCGAGACATAGTGGTTAAACCCGATGATGACAATACCCATTAAGTGCTCCTCTGCTGGCTTCTCTCTCCATTCATATCCCCCAGACCAAAAGACCCCAAGTGCAGAGGTTTGCACTTCTCTTTAGGTCCAGTTTATCTGTCCAGTATGAAAAGTGTTAACAGTGACTACCCTAACATTTGAATCTCTGCATACTGTGAGGTAACGTACAACTCTAGATCTATTCGCCTTGTGTGTTATCGACTCAGCCAAAGGGATGGTTGTTGGTAAACATATAAGCTTCTCCAGTTTTCTGCAGGAATTTGAAATTAATTGTAGGATTATCTCTTGCACCCATCACTGACATTATTTTAACCGGCGATTTTAACATTCATATGGACATCTCTTCAAACAATTATGCAGATCGGTTTGAAGATCTGCTCTTTCTGCTCATGGACTTATCCAGCATATCACAACACCCACTCATCGATATGGTCACTGTCTTGAAACCTCATGATAACAGCATTGTGAAATACTTCCACTCTTATCTCAATATCTCGAATATAACTATCATCCCGGCTTATCTGATCATTATGCAATCATGGCAGATATAGACCTTAAAAACCTCCATACCTACCATTTCTGTAACTAACTTCTCGCCACTGGAAAAATGTAAATAATTAGAGATTTATGTCATGATCTTGAGATCTCAACTGGAAAATGTAAACCTTAGAAGATGGTGAGCTGGATTCTTGTGTCCAATCCCTTTGAATCTACTGCTCCGTAACATCTTGGACGATCATGCTCCGCAAAAACTAGAACTGTAAACTACAATCTGGAATCCCCCTGGTTCCAATGATGATATTCGTGCTGCAAGGAGAAAATCCGTCGTCAACGAACGAAAATGGCAAGCGTGAGCCAAAACTTGGAACGGTTACATCGGCAAGAATACTGTAACCAACGAGGATATTGTGAAAGAACGCGGTGATTAACCAGGCCAAAATAACTCTACTACATCTCTTCTTGGAAGGAAGACTCTGGCGATCAGAAAAACTCTTTGTTAACATTGTTGGCTTCTTCATAAAACCCCAAGCTCCAATTGCTCCAGTGCTTCCATCTACACACTCAATCAGGACCTCGCTAATGAAGATTTTCAAACTTTTTGTCCTGACAAGAATTGAGAATATCCGTCGTTATTTTCCCCAGTACCTGTCATATCTATCTAAACACCATCACACCAGGATCCAGCTAATGTAGACTGTCTATGTTTTGGGCCTACTAGGTGTTACGGAGATCCAAAAACTCATCGTAAATCGCCATCAAAATCATGTGAACTTGATCCAGTGCACGCAACTTCGCTAATAAAACAAAATATTGACAGTGTGTTTGCTAAGTATATACTCTCCTAGTGTAATAAGTAAACAGATCTTCAGTTCCGGTTCCCTGTTTCCTGATAGCCGAAAGATTGCTCATGTTAAACCACTCCTGAAGAGGCTAATTTGGACAAGGGAAGTTTTCAAAAATTACCGACCGATGGCGAATTTAAAGTACCTTGGAAAAACAATCGAGGCAGGTTGTTTCATCACGGATCTCTGACCATGTTCGTGTGAATAACCTGTCGGATACATTTCAGTCAGCCTTCCTAAACCATTTTCATGGAACATGGAACGGAAACTGCTCTTCTCCGCGTCAACAATGACATTTTATCTGCCATGGATGATGGAAAAATCCTACATGCGTGGTGTTTTGTTAGGAACTTAGCAGCGCCGCTTTTTGGACACGGTCGATCTAAAATCCTTCTCTCCGCCTGCAATATCATACTTGGAATACATGACACAGCCCTGGATTGGTGTAAGTCCTACTACCTTTTAAATAGGCCTCAGCATGTTTGTATTGGTAATACCACCTCCGACCTGTTATTCTTGACTATTCTGTACCCTGTTGGCAAGGCTCGTGCTCGGCCCACAGTGGTGGTTTACTGTTGCTATACGTTTCCAGTTCAAATGGAAATATCATTTTGAAGTATAATTTAGAATTACCATGTCTACGCTGATGACACTGCAGCTCTACATTACTTTTTGTTAAATCTTCTCAAGAACCTGCCGATTCCTGCATTACAACACTGAGAAATGTATTCAAGAGGATTCGAAGTTGGATTGCGACAAAACTTCCTGGAAATTGAACGACGAAAAACAGAATTTGTTCCCCATATTTGGATCACGTCAGCAATTGTCTAAAGTTTTCTCTCTCCATCTATTGCAATTGAAGTGACTCGCAGAATAAACTCCCCTCATCACAAACACGTCAATTTGGGGTGTTATATTTGACTCGACAATGACTTTAAAACCTCATATTCTCAACATTGTTCGCGGTATATCATCATTTCACTATCAGAAATATCAGCCGAATAAAGGAAATACTTGAATAAAAGTGCTACTGAACAAATTATTCCATGCATGTTTGTCACATCACGTCTCTTTGATAACGAGAATTGCTTCCTACTTCTACACGGTCTCTCCTGCAGAATCAACATATCGTCGTCATTCAGAACATACAAAAAAAACACAAAGCAGCTCGTGTTGTGACTTTTGTCCAAAAAGTCATGCCATATCACGCCAATGCCTTTTGGAAAGAACTGCACTGGCTTCCTGCTTTCACAGAGAATTGTTTTTAAACTTATATGCTAATTGTTCACAAATCTTTTTTAATAACATTGCTCCAATTTATATTTCTGAACTGCTTAACTTCGTCTACACTCCATCACACACGCAATTTGCGCTCCAGCAACATGTCACTCCTAAAGGAACCAACATCATCAAACGGAACTGGGGTGATAGGTACTTTTTCTGTCGCGGCTCCGAGGACTCTGGAATCCATTCTTCAACTAAACTCTCAAAAATCTTGTCATGATAGTATAACTTCAGAATTTAAGTCGATGCTTAAAAACTCATCTTATGTCTACAATTCTTCAAAAGATGATGTATATTGTAATTCCATTGTAGGTACGTGTATCTCAGTACATAATTTTTCCCTATACCTTATCATTGTATATTGTTTGTATTCATGCTTTTATCTTTGTTTCCGCGCCTTGGAGGCGCCCAGCAGGAGTGGATATGCTACGCTATAAATCTTTATTATTATTATTATCCAGTCAGCTTTGCCCATGCTGCTTTGATCCTTTCCAGGTCTCTGTTCAGTTGGCTGCCACCACTGAGTTACTACTCTCTTGGTGATCTTATTGGTGCAAAGAGCGTGCGGTCATCTCAGCATAAAGGTACATCTCATTCTTACACACATCAACAAGATCATCAATTAAGATGGAGAACAAAGTGGACCAAGTATTGAGCATTGCAGGGACTGATGCATTGATGGATGATGAGTTAGGAGAAAGATTGACCAGAGAGAACAACCTTAATCGATCTTTCCATGAAGAGGTAGCTTTGTAGCCAGGTTAGCAGCTTTCCAGTGCTATCCTTGGTTTCAAGCTTGGCACAGAGTCACATTATGCCAGACTTTATCAAATGCTCCTTTGATGTCCAGGGGCAATGACA
Source organism: Zoroaster sp. YZ-2022 (assembly GCA_029582265.1). NCBI lineage: Eukaryota > Metazoa > Echinodermata > Asteroidea > Forcipulatida > Zoroasteridae > Zoroaster > Zoroaster sp. YZ-2022. The sequence continues at coordinate 42,209,234 of CM055819.1, forward strand.
CATACCTCACCGTTCTTATCCAAGTAGGTGTTCCATGTCTGCAGGAAAGGATGGTAAGAAGGTCTGTTGTGGCACTATGGTCTGGTCGGAAGCCAAACTGCCTCGTTTGAAAAAAAGGTGGTTTACAGCAAGCAGGTAATTTTGGAGTTGTTTCTGGACTGCTGCTTCCCATAACCTTGCTGACGACGCTTAGCTTGGGGATATTGGGCTGGTACTTTAGAGAAGGATCAGCTCTGGAGTCTCTCTTCCCAGCTGTACCGGTGTCACTGAGGCTGTCTTTCCACTGGTTTGGAAATACCACCACACAGAAATAGCATTAACACAAAGTCACAATTACCACACAAAGTCCAAGTTAAGTGTAACTTTATCAATGTTGAATTCTAACACCTTTTAAAGTTAAATACATCTTTATAAAGAGTTGTCACTGACCGAACTCTTTAAAATGTTGATTCAACACTTTAGTTTTAAGAGTTAATAGAAAACTTCTTTGACCCCTGGAGGTTGGTCATCAGCATTTGATAGACGACACTTTTCTGCAAATGCCTGGCAGAAAACGTCAGCCTTGTCTCTAGCTGTTGAGTATGCAACTCCGTTGTGTTCAATGCACAGAGATATCAGAGTGGCCTGTTTATTTCCAGAAAGAGAGTTTACTATACTCCACCACTTCCTTTGCTGCTAAGATCATTGCCAGTTAAGATCTTGCCTGACTCTCCCGCTTGATTGTATTTCCGTCTCTTGCTACAATGTAAACTTCTTTCTATTTGCAGGTGTGTTGCGCTTCTTTAATTGACGGTAGAGACGCAACGCTTTTCTTTTTGCAACATGTCTGCACATGATCATCAAACCAAGCTTTATCACCCAGTCTTCTTAGTAACTGTTTTGCATAGGAATGTACATGTCCACATGGCCTCACGAATGGCACTGTGTAACTTTTGGTACATGCCTCCTCAGGGGCGCGTTATTGTTGGAGTATTCTGATCCAGTTGACAGATGAAAGATATTGCTCCGCATATCCCAGAAGTTTGCGCTCGATCATAGCTCCCAAACTTTCCTTCTATGCAGGCTTGTCCCGGAAGACTGGAACCTGTAGCTGTACCTAGCACAGGGTTTATGATCTAAAGTGCCAAGGTGTGCAAAGGTTTAATAAGGCAGTAACAGGTAACGAGTAGTCTGTCATAACAAGATCCAGGATGTGCTCTCCTCTTGTTGGCTCAGCTACAATCTGCGTGTGAGACCAAGACAGTCTGCTAGTCGGAGTGTTTGCAGTATCAATCGGTCCACTTGTCTGTTTGTTCTACTGCCTAGCCAGTCTTTGGTGATGGACATTAAATCATCACCCACAGCACTGGTCAGAGATTGTGCTCCAAACTCGATCTCATCTTAGGAGGCACTTGTATCCAGATACTCCAGTATATGCTGTGTTGTTGCCCACTCAGGTGGATCTATAAATGGCACCAATGAGCAGTTTCTGAGACTGAAGAGAAATCAAAGCCACATGAGTTCAAGGTCTTTGGATCTCTCCTGGGGTTTGTGGTAAATGGCGATGCCATCCAGAGCAGATAAAACAGCAAGGCCACACTCCAGATGTACCTTCGCGATCTGCAAAGCGGCAGCACATCGGAATAACCAGGAATTGTGATGCAGTCAGCTCCATCTGCAAACCGTTGAGTCAAGGAAGGTCTCTACCACTATGACAATGGCAGGTTTTTCTTTTGGTGCATAGGTTAGCGAGTTCACCGATGTTGGATCCGTAAGCACACATATGTTCACCTCTATGATTCGCAATTCTGTATCTCATAGTCGATGAGGCAGGCATGTGTCGTTTCCGAATTGATCCGGTCGCTTTTCGAGAGCTTGGCTGTGAACTGTGTTAGCAAGAAAGAGATGGGCACAGGGTTGCTAGCCCCTGTACCCCAGTAACGCACCTGGACAGTGCGGTGAAGGTATGTGCTATACATGACCTGATCTGAAAGCATCATAATATGACTCATAACAGATCGGGTTCAAAGAAGAACCACTTGGTCAGGATTGGGTGATCAGCACTGATGGAAAATTGTATACCTCCACTACCGATTAGGCTTTGAACGAATAATGATTATACTTGCAGCTTTAAATAGAGGTTACTGACAATAGGCCTACTTTAACAAACCCTTTTTGATTTTTGCTGGTGGTTATGCCTAAACCCCTTGATCACCACAAGGAAACGATTTAACCTAGGTGCCTGGTTGTCATTCAGTCTCTAGGTTTGCCGACTGAACATTATTATGGACCAACCCTTGTTCTAGTACCTTTTGGATTTGCCGACTGAGGCTGTAAATGCCGACTGAAAACAAATTATTGGGGTGTCCACACCCTCATCCCCCTCACCCGCTTGTGATTTTTTTCTGCAAATGAGAATTGCCATCCCAATTACTTTCAATGATTACATGGCACGTATTTTAAGATGACGTAGGATATTATTAACATATGCATATTACTAGATGCCCAAAATCATTAGTGCTCGCGCATATTATGTGTGCTGTAAATATACAGTGTGTGAACTATTGCTAGAAGTCAACTCAGCGCAATAACCAAATACAATGTACATTGTACACTGCATGTAGTTAAATAAAATAACTTAACAGCATGGTACTTTATCGAGTTGAAATAACCGTTCAGTGGTACACAAAGGCTTTCTCTAAAACATTTGTACGTTTTATATACTGATGCCTATTTTCACAACTATTTAAAACAGAACCATACCTAAATTCATGGTCGCACAATAATGTAATTATATGGGGGCTACATTAAAAGCAAAAGGACACAAACAAACTGTACAAAAACAGAGCGATTTTATTTTAAAAGCATCAACCATTATAATTATTAATTTAAAGTAATGTTTATTATGTACATATACAACATTCCCAAATATGTCCCACGTTTCATTTTGGATAATCAAATTTGTCACGCACAACTGTATTTAAACTATAGGCAGGAACACATATTTATATATTTAATGGAATACATCATTCATCAAATAATTCTTTTGAAGCCTTTTTGTCTATAATTTCAGTATAACTATTTTTTCAAGATTAATTTTTAAAGTTCATGAGAAAAAACATTTCACATAATAAATACAAGCAACCTGAATGTATTTTCACTATTGCTGAAGCTTTCATATAGGCTGGAGTTATGGATCAACAAATACATTATGCTAACAGAAAGGAAATATATTTTACTACAGAAAAGACTTTCACAGTTCATGAGTTCAAAGCTAAAATTAACTCTTAATTGTTAACGAAATCCTGGTAAAGTCCAAAAAACGCGTCTGCTATAAAGTGTAATAAATAGTTAATTCAAAGTTGATGACCAGTTGTAACAGTTGTGTAAAGAATTGCCAATCACGAAAAAATTGTTTTGACATTTATTAATATTACATTTGTAGTGTTACTTTCCTTCTGTTTCTCTGAACTGGATATTTACGAACCTAGAATAGTGACTGGATTATTTTACTTTCTTTCTGATGATTGTTTAGGCCTAATTCTTTTTATTTATTTGTATTGTATTCCCACTTTTATTGTTGCTGATTCCTCAGTTAGATCAGTTTGCTTACACTTTTGTGTAATCTACTAAATAAGAGGTTTATAATTCATCTCGTTTCCACTAATGATTTTGTTGTAAACCTTGTTGTAAAAAATAATATTTCGAGTTTGTAAATTCATAGCCCACCATTGTTCAGTCACTGTGAGAATTAGAAACCCTAAATTCACTGTATCGCTGGTTACAGGTATTCCAGATGAAGACCATCTAGACTTATGCCTACAGTTGAGTGAATTTACAATTGTCTTTGTTTCCAATTGTATTCGTACCGGTCGTTATATTATTGTTAAATCTACTGTTACGAATCTTACCGCTTTGATTTTTTGACAAATATTAGCACCCTCTATTTCACTTCTTCCACTTCCAATATTTTGCTTACGATGCAATTTCAAGCAGTCTAAGTCCCAGGGTTTTGTTTCCCCGGACCCTCGATTGCCCGCTATGAATATGCAATCCATACAAGGACGCTACTTTTGCTCATGCATATCCAGCGCCAACGCAATGCATAATGCAACACCAGCGAGAGCCTTGCGTGCGTGCACACCCTCCCGCCACGTGGCTTGTAGCCGTCCTTTGGACTTGGTCTGTTTCCGAATACTTTCCTCGGGTCCACCTTCACACCGAACACGGTTCGTGGGTGAACCACAGCCAAACAGTCACCGTGACTGACCCGCTCGTCATTAGCCGTGGCCCGCGTGTAGTGCTCCCTACCCAAGCACAGCCGCTGTTCCCCTCATGCAGTAATAACTTAGCATCCAAGCAAATAGCTTAGCATCCAAGCAAATAACTTAACATGCCCGGTAAGCATTTCCTTGAACACGCCCTCCTTTCTAAGTTGTCGATCACTTCACTTTCGTCAAATACCTTACCTTATATGGAACAAGGACCCGTTGTCATACCCTGATTTTGCACACGTTTCTACCCTTAGACGCGGAAGCCAAGCTTCTCATTGGCTAAGACGCTAAACTAGGCTAATGTTTTATTAATTCTAGGCTCCAGATTTCTATATAAACCCCGAGATTTCCTGATCTCGGCGAAGTGCGATTCCGAATAATATCTGTAGTGACTCGATCCGATCCATGACGGTGCGATGTACCGAACTATTACGGTCCAGAACCTCTTTCGTTGAACCAATGGTGCGGTGCGTCGATATGACCGATGGTTCGCGTAAGCTATGCGGTCTGATACACCTCTTGAAGCAATATGCCTGTCGCTTTTGGGAACACCATAAAAAGTGATGGCTCTCAGAAGAGCCGGTTGGTTTGATTCTCTGAAACAAATCAGCGGCTCTTCTCAAACCATCGCTGTTCAAAGAGATCATTACACGGTGTGCCGAAAGAACTCAATAACAGTGTATTTTTTCTTCCTAAAAGGTTTATTTAATCACCTCCCCACCCAAATGCTGAGGATTCACGGCTGGATTCGACATGATAGAGCGCTTAAACAGTAGCTTCAGAGTCTGCGTAACCCAACATTTCCAATTTTATCTTCTGTTTTCCTAACATTAAAGTTCACTTATCCTTTCCAACTAAACTTATTTTTACTTACAGTGATAACTAGATATACTACAATTACTAAAATAAGATTGTTTTAAAACCATAATTGAGGGGCGCATAATATGCATCCAAGTATAGCGCCTTTCAAAAGGCAACCAATGACGCCATGTTCATGTCAAATAAATGAAAATGTCATAATGAAACTGAAGGTAGAGTTCAGACGAAAAGGCATGGTCAGTGGTACAAGGATGAACTTATAGGGGTTGCCAGTTGGTTCTGTGACGAGCGAACAAGCTACAAACATTAAAAGAAAATCAAAAGTGAAACAGTATTGTTTATTTCTTCACAGTCCAGACATATAAGTATATGCTTTTTTTTTAATATGAAAACTACGTCAAATAGTAACAATATACTGGGTGCTTTGTTTAAACGGAACTGCGTGGTCAATGGTTCAAGGATAACATTGTAGAGGAAGCATCCGAGATCGGTGACGATAGAAAAAGCTACAAACATAATTATGTGCTACCAAAGGCTGAGCGGTTTAGTGCACTGGTGTTGTGTTCCTGATCTGATGGTTGATTCGTGAGAATATGGGTTAGAATCACTGGCTGCCATCGTGGTACTTGTGTCCTTAAGCTACAGACACTAACCATAATTGTTTCCCTTCACCCAGGACTATGAATGGGTACCTGCGAGGGGTAAAGAAGGTTATTCATAACCTTGTGTTATGTTTGATTAGCCCTGTAGCGCCAAGGATCTGAGAAAGATTACAGGATTAACAAATAGTCAAGTGACCAGGAAAAAATTGTAAAAGCTCATTGAGACATTATATGTGAAATTGCTATATAAAGAGTTTTAATACAATAAGCGTGGATCATCTCAAAGACCTTAAGTGTTTTAATTAAAGTTTATAATTTATCACGCTTTCTGTTAATAATCTGCCCGTCCATACAATAAAGCAGATTAAAGTTTCTAGATGTTGGTATTGTCCACCCACTTTTGTTAACATTGTGGTCTCGCCCAATAAATAGGCAGAGTGCAGGAAGGGTCTACATCTGACAATGTTTTACCTCCATCCTGTTGTCTTTTAGAAAAGAAATACAAAATTTTAAATTCGGAAGACGGGTATCTCGTTATTGGTATTGTGCCTCCCACTTTTTGAATAGTGTGGCATCGTCCACTGAATAAACCAAAATTCGAGACGCATGCACATCTCAAAATGATGTACCTTCTTTTCTATTTCCATTGATAGGCTTATAAAATGACAAAATATAACAGTCGGTTTTCTCATGTCTCTTGCCCCTGTTCGTTTCAGTCGTTTCGTTTCGTTTCGTTTCGTTCGTTTCGTTTCGTTTCGTTTTGTTTTGTTTTATTTTGTTTTGTTTGTTTTTGTTTTTGTTTTGTTTTGTTTTGTTTTGTTTAGTTTTTTGTTTTGTTTTGTTTTAATTAGTCCCACCTCAAAAATAGGTGAGATCCAAGATGGGTTCATAGCTTAAAATGATATTTGCTCCATTCTGAATCCTTATGCAAAATTTCGTGTTTTATCACAATTTATGCACAATTGTTTTGCTCAGCAGCTAGACTACTTTTTAGCACTGTGTTAAAAACGTTCAATCGATTTTCGGCTAGTAGAAAAGTAGAAAAATTGATTCAACAAGAACATTCGATCTGCTTTTATAATAGCAGGAAAGTAGAAAAGCAGATGTCCACTTTTAGACCACTGTGTGACAAACCATTAAAATCTGCTTCTCTCGACTAGTAGAAAGCAGATGTCCACTTTTAGACCACTGTGTGACAAACCATCAAAATCTGCTTCTCGGCTAGTAGAAAAGCAGATGTCCACTAGAACCACTGTGACAAACCATTAAAATCTGCTTCTCGACTAGTAGAAAAGCAGATGTCCACTTACAGACTACAGTGTGACAAACCATTAAAATCTAGCTTCTCGACTGGTAGAAAAGCAGATGTCCACTTTAGACCACTCTGTGACAAACCATTAAAATCTAGCTTCTCGACTAGTAGAAAAGCAGATGTCCACTTTGAACCACTCTGTGACAAACCATTAACATCTGCTTCTCGACTAGTAGAAAAGCAGATGTCCACTGAACCACTGTGTGACAAACCATTAAAATCTGCTTCTCGACTAATAGAAAGTAGAAAATTGTGTTTGTCTAAATCGCCATAAAACTTCGCTGCCAAGTATGTTTTCCTTATAATTAATAACACGAATAACAAACCATACAATATTGAAAAAATATGTGAAAGAAAACACACTCCAAAATGGTTGTTGGTAATTCGCAGTACGATACTTAAAGCCACTACACACTAAATCAATATCCTATTCGTAAGTCGTAATACGCACGCACAATGGTGGTATCATGGCATACCGTTGTGTGTAATTAAACCGAAATTCCTTGATTTCGTTTACTTTGAGGCTTTACAACACATATGCAAGTCCCAAGTTTTCTAATTTATTGCATAAATCCTTAACTAAAAGGATGGTCAGTGCACTAGTGGGCTTTTGGTGATCGTTGGAGCCAGCACGTGCGAAATTGGCTTGGTTTTAATTACGTCACACAATTGTAATCTCAACAAACATATAATTGATAATCGGTTTTTTAATCTTATACTTGGTGTAAGGTTTATTAAGGTATAAAAACATCCCATGAAATCTTTCAAACCTCAGGTGCTGAGCAATGAGGCTCCCTGGACCCTAATATCTCATTTGTCATTATGATGAGTAATTGTTGAGCTGATTAACAAATTGTTGAAATATATTCTTAAATTTACAGTACATGAAAATACAATGTGGTTAAAATGTACTGCCGTGGTATTTGTGGACCCCTCATTATAGTATGATTATATTAAAGGTTGTTGGAAAAAGCTACCACTTTTATAATAAGTGGACGTTGCCTCGTTTTTATTTATCTCACTGCAAATGTTTCAAATTGCCCACCACATTCATTAATTCATTTTGATTGATCGAGTCATTCATCCATCCACCCACCCAACCATCATTCCACCGCACCCACACTCACCCAGTCAACCATCCACCTACCCACCCACCTACCTAGTCATCCACCCACCAACCCACACACCCACCCCCCCACACAGGATGTTCAGAAAATATGGCGGTTAGAAATTTAATTAACAGAAAACTGGCCAAAAGATTGATTGTGGAGTTATGGTATGTAATATCGTTTCCGTTCGCGAAGCTGAGGTACAGGTTCTGAAAAGAACCTTATCGCACAACTCGTATCTCAATCTTCATTAAGTGAGAAATATGGTTCAGGGAGAACCATGGGGACTTCACGGGTTAATATGGTTTAGGTAGAACCATGGGGACTTCACGGGTTATTCTCAACGTATCGATTAGCCTTATTTTTGATTTAGAGGCTTAAATATTAAGCCACATGGTAGGGTAGCCTTGCTACAACTAAGTTATTTGGGGTACGACCCCATCTACCATTCAAACATTAAAACTAAACTCGTTTAACAACAGACGAATAGACTTGGACAAAGAACCGCCACTCTACACATGACACAACATGCATGACCCTTGAATTCTGCCTGTTGAGAGTCAAAAGTGATATAATACGTGCGACTGACAATCGACAAGCCGTTTTTGTGGTGTTGCTAGATTTGTCTGCTGCTTTTGACACCATTGACCATTGTATATTGTTAAATAGATTGTCTAGTGTTTTTGGTTTTCATAATAATGTTTCCAAATGGTTTCAGTCTTATCTTACTGGTAGGACTTGTAGAGTTAAGATTGCGAATAATTATTCTGATCCGCAAACTCTTGATTATGGTTTACCATAAGGTTCCTGTGTCGGACCTCAGATGTTTTCTTACTACACACACCCACTCTCAGATATTATTAAGCATCATTCTGGTGTCAAATTCCATTTTTATGCTGATGACACCCAATTATATGTGTGTTGATCCCCGGAAACCTGGTGAAACAGATCGTGCACTTTCAACTTTATCTGCTTGTGTTTCTAACATCAAGGCATGGATGTCACAAAATATGCTCCTCCTCAATGATGAAAAGACTGAATTTTTTGTTGCTGTCAACCATAGACTTTTGAAAACATTATCTGACGTCACCATTACAATTGGTAATACAGTTATCAAACCCTCCTCATGTGTAAAAAGGCTCGGTGTTATTGTTGACAGTACTATGAGTAGGCCTATGTCTAACCATGTATCTTCAATATGCAAAACCATTAACTTTCATTTAAGAAATCTGTCGCAAGTTCGTATCTTTATTGATGAAATCACTTGTCATCATGCAGTCCGTGCTCTGGTCACATCACGTTTGGACTATGCAAATTCACTTCTCCAAGGATCCTCTAGTAAAGAGATCAAAACGTCTTCAACGGCTTCAAAATCGTGCTGCAAAATTAATTTTCATGGCTAAAAAGTATGACCATGTCTCCCTCTCCTACGACAGCTTCGCTGGTTTCCCATTCGAGACCAGATTGATTTCAAACATTGACTATTGACTATAAATGTGTTACCGACACTGCGCCATCCTATCTCTGTGAGCTTATTCTTCCATACCAACCTAACCACAGTGGACTCCGTTCAAATTCTGATTCCCGGATCTTCAAAAAGCCAACTACACATTTAACTGCGGCTAACGAGGGTTTCTATACTGCTGCACCCAGCATTTTGGAATGAACTACGGTACCATCTGGTATCCGTCATGCTTCTTCGAGTCAATTTAAAACATCTCTCAAGACTCATTTATTTTAGGCACTGTGTATTTTTAAATTGCCATCTCTCTCACTGTAAAGCGCTGTGATACCGTTTGTGTAAGAGCGCAATATAAATGCCTTCATTGTATTGTATTGTTCAACTAATAAAATACTTGAATACGAAAGTCAACAAACACTGCAAACAAGTCGTGGATCACCAAATGGTAGCCCGACATTGCAAAATTCCCCATGGAACTCGGCCAGATTTAGTCTGGTAAAATATACCTTATATGAGCCCAAATGCATAAATAACCCGGTGTTATAAAACCCGGTGTTGGCCAGGTCTTAAATTAGCCCGGTGTGACTCACGAAAGCACTCGGTAATTGCAGACGATGCAAGCGAGACGTGTTTAGCATAGCTCCAGGAGTTACTCAACCGTGATACTATAGTTAGCCTAACTTGCAACCATCTGTGTTTTCAGTTTATTTTATTTTGATTTTGTTTGACAACGGGCATTTAAAATGGCCCTCAGAGTATGTCATGGTTGCAAAAAGAAATCAGCTGATGTCGATATTCGACAATCTGAATATCTTCTGTGTGATTTGTGCGAATCAAAACGACAAAATCCACCAGTAAAGCAGCAAGAAGCCAAAACTACTTTTTCTGGAGCTGCAGCAAACCTTGTAGAATTGATTTCTTCACCGTTAAGAAACACCGCAAAGCCTACAACTCCCGCTACAACTTCTACAAATGTAACAGCGCAACCTACGGTAACTCCCGCTATAATACTAACGATTACAGAAGCTGCTGCTGCTGTCCATGAAACCCAATCGCAAATCATTGACCGGCTTAATGTGGATTGCCTGGATATATATGCAAATGCAACTAATATCCTACCCGCTATTCGTCAAGGTATGACATCTATTCTTCCCAAAGACACTGATCGGACTGTAATGGTGCCAATCATGCCATTGAGATATGTAATAAACTAAGAGACCGTGCACAAAGACGAAAGGAGGTTATCCACATCACCAACACTATCACAGAGCATACTGTTATCAATATCTGCGCCCGATTCCTCCCCTCCTCGCCAAAACCAACTGCGGCACGTGTTGAGTGTTCACAGAACTGTAAATTTGGACATCTCGAAAGAGGAAAAACATCACAACTGGAATGCAGTTTATGCCAAGGTCAGTACCACAAGATTTGTGTTGCGTAAAAACATCTTCAAACCTACAGTTTGGATGTGTCCCTCTTGTAAGAACATCAACCATCGTTAATACACTCACAATGAATCTCGGTGAACAGGAGAAAAGAACTGGTAAATCTTCGCCGCGAGAATATGGAACTGAAAGGACTTATACACGCACAAACAAATAACTACAAGAATCTGCAAAATCTAGTGGAACTTAAGAATACGCCTATATATCAGTAATGGATGTGCAGCCCATCCCCTTGGATACCGCGCCTACGCAACCTGCAAAACCAGATAGTAAGTTGGAGAATAAGTCTTTACTGATCGGAGATAGCATGATTAGGGACTTTGAGGAACGAGGCTTGGGAACACTAAGATTGAATGTCTCAGGAGCTAATGTGTCAAGGTTCACCAGAAATTGAAAAATATGAGCGTTGATGATTATGGAACTATCATATTGCATGTCGCGACAAATGACTGCACCTCGCAAAGAAGCCAGAATGAAGCAGAGGACATCTACACTGAAATGATCTCGGACTTACAAACACGTGCCCCTAATACAGCGATTGTTATTTCTTCTGTGTGTCCCCGGGTAGATGACAACGGCCGCCACCAACCAGCTGTTGATACTATGAACTCCAATTTGCGTCGAATCGCTTCTGCGAAGGGCTGTATGTTTGTTAACAATGACAGCACCTTTAAGTCTCAAGATAAAGCAGTTGATGAGTCCCTTCTCAACAACGGAGGTCTTCACTTGAATAGGAAAGGGACCAGACGCCTACTACAAAACATCCACGAAGCTCACCCCATCATCAAGAAGAGGGCTGGAAACTCAACCGCGGACCCCGTTGGTCAAATTCCAAGCCCAGCAAGCGCAACTTCCAGGACTATGAATAACAACGCTCGCCGTTCCTCTGGATTAGACAGACAACGCCCGGTGCATTATACTTCTTCCGATCGCAGACGCAATTCGCAATTTCCCGTACGGTGTGATCTATGCGGCCTTTCTAATCATATGACAAGGGTTTGTAGACATCGCCAGCCAGTACAGTGTCATACATGCCACGAATTTGGACACAAATCCTATGTTCCCGGTGTCAGACCATACCTATGTCGCGAGCGACCTAACTACAGCCATTGGCAATAGGATACAGCCAGCACCGTAGAATGTGTAAATCCATTTTCTATATTAATTGATGAACTTGATAATAATTATGAAAATGTTTCTTTAATGTATGTTGAGCATGTGAATTCTACTCGTACTGCAAATCCTAACCATAATGATATCCAGAGTAATGCTAATAAACGCCATATGCGTGGTGGTAGAAAGAAATGTAATACTAATAGTAAATTTAAGAATGTCAAAATTGTTTTTAATAATGTCAACAGGATTCGACCAAAGATTCACGAGGTTGAAAAGTTACTTAAAGATGAATGTATTGATGTGTTTGGTATTGCTGAAACTTTCCTTAAGAGTACTGATGTTATTAATATTCAAGGTTATAGATGGGTGGGTAAAAATAGAATTAGAAAGGGGGAAGGCGGCATAGGCCTATTCCTTTCTGATAACGTTTCTATTATTGATGATGATGTTTTTAATTCGTCTTCAGATAATTTTGAAAGGTTATGGGTTAAGGTTTATTTTGGCAAAGATAAACACTTTTATATTGCTGTAGCTTATTTCCCGGTTGAAGGCATTGATATTGACATTACTGATGAATTGTATGGGCAACTGCTCTCAGAAGTGATGCGTATCGAAAATCAAGAGGGCAACCCTCAAATTTTAATAATGGCCGATATGAATGCAAGAATTGGTCGTGAAATTAGCTATGGTGATCCAGTGTTAAATTCTAATGGCGAGCGCCTTCTTAACTTCGGGATGATTCTAATCTTGAGATTTTGAATTGTTCTAAAACGTGTAGAGTAAATTTACCTGGTTCAGAAACAATTTACAAAGTACTATTGATTACATGCTTTGTTCCAATAATCTTGTAAACCAGGTGCGCGAATTTATTGTTGATGAAGATCGCAGTATGAATTAGGAAGTGATCACAATGTGCTACTATTGAAGCTTAACGTTATGAATAGGGACAGTAAGGATAATTAGAACAAAACGCGTAAAAGGTTAGTCTGGGATATTAAACAAGACCAGGACTTTTCGGCTTATAAAGATAATCTGCGGGTTAATTTCTCTAATTGGGATGCCAATTCTTTTGTTGACCCGGATGGGACGTGGGATTCCTGGAAAAACAATGTCTTGGCGGCTGCGTCTATAGGCTTAGGCACAAAAGAAATCAAAATGAAACGCAACTCATGGTTTGACGAAAGTATTGATGATGGCATTAAAGACCGTAGAAGCACTGCAAGATTACACAGGAAATGGGCTAAGGGTGAAAGGTCGGACAATCGTATGGGTGAAAATTTATGGAAAGATTACCAGGATAAACGTATTCATGTTAAAAATCTTATTAAGAACAAAATTACTCAAATGCGCGTCGATCGCTCGATTGATATTGCTAACAAAGGGGGTCCTGCGTGTCGCGATTTTTGGAAGGCTTTGAGAAGTAACGATAATACACGTAAAAATTATGATATACATTGTATTGTAGCTCCGCAATCCGGTGATATTATTTATGACAAAGAGAAGATGAATTTGACTATTCTTCAATATTGGCGCACTTTGGGGAAAATGAACATGACTATTAATGGTATTGGGGGTGTGGTGAATGATGATAGCAAGAGTTGTAGAGTTAGGAATTTTGTTAACTCAATTAGAAGTCAGGAGTTTAGTTATGATATGGTTGATGTTGGGAATTGATGTTGAAATTAACTTAGATATTGTTTTAGAAGCACTGAACTGTGCTAAAAACAATAAGTTGCCCGGTTTAGATGGTATTACAAATGAATTATTGAAAAATGGTGGGGACTGTTTAACTAGGACACTTTTGGATATGTTCACCAAATTTATAGAACTTGAGAAGATTCCAGCGGAATGCAATCGTGGCATTATTGCCCCCATTTTCAAGAAAGGTGATCCGAAGGACCTTAATAACTATAGGGAGATTTCATTAACGTCGTGTGTTGCCAAAAAATTTAATAGGATTATTGCAATGAGTATCTCAAAACACCTAGAAAGTTCAAATGTATTGTCAGAGGTTCAAGGAGGTTTTCGTTCATCATATCGCTGCGAAGACCACATCTTTACACTGAAGAGTATTAATGCGTGTCGTTTAGCGGAAGGTAAGAAAACATATAATATGGCATTCTTAGACTTCCGTAAGGCGTTCGACACAGTGTGGAGGGATGGTCTTTTGATGGCAGCATGGAATTCAGGTCTAAGGGGTCGTATCTGGAGGTTGATTGACACTCTTTATGATAATGTTCAGGCACAAGTAAAATTTGGAAATATCGAAACTGATTTCTTTGATGTTGATGAAGGAGTTAAACAAGGTTGTGTTTTATCGCCGGTTTTGTTTTGTATTTTTATCTCTGAATGTTCTAAGTTACTTAAGAAGCATAATTTGGGTGTGCGAATTCACTATGTTTGGGTTGGTATTTTTGGGGGGCAGACGACGTGGTCTTATTGGCAAATGATGAAAAGGAATTGAATAGAATGTTGGAGGTAGCAGCTGAATTTGCGAATGATTGGAAAATGAGTTTTAACCATGATAAATGTAATGTATTAGTTTCAGGTCAGCGTGTTAATAATGATAAATTGTGGAAGTTAGGTGATAAATATATTTCAGTAACCAGGGAATATAAATATCATGGAGTGTATATTTCTCGTAACCTTACTGACCACCAACATATTGAGGAAGTTGTCAAGAAAGGTAACAGACTAATTGCGTATATCAAATCTGTAATTGATAATTTTGATGAATTTAATCGCGTTTACTATGGTGATGTTTTTATGGCGCAGTGTGGATCCCTAGTAGTCAGTCGGATGTTGATAAACTCGAAAGCTTCAGTTACAAATGGCGCGCTATATTCTGAAAGCCTCCCGCAACACGCCGCGTGCAGCTCTTTATGGCGACTTGGGTTGGGTCCCTATCTCTACCATGCAAAATACGCTTAGGATGAAATTTCTTGCGCGAGTTGTTAACTTGGATATGCATCGGTGGCCAGAAACTTTTGTTAAATACAATGATTAGTTTAGATGACGTCAGTAACTTGCGTTACAATTTTTGAGCCACACCCAGGAAGTTTTAGGCAAATGTGGCTTTTTTGATGTTATTGATAGTGCAAAGTTAGGGAAATTACCTCAGAATCCATACTGGATTAATTATGTAAAGACTATTATTTTTGATATATCTGCAAATGATTGGAGGGACGAGGTATGCAGTAAAACGTCCCTTGCAGACTACATGACCATTAAAGATAATCCGGGCTTAGAGGCTTATCTTTTGGATAAAACCGATTTTCACGGCGCGTGTTTGAAATTTAAAATTCGCTTTAATACCCTTCCACTTGACCGCAAAATCAGTAGGTGGACACCGGATATTGATGGGACATGTATTCTGTGCAATAATGGAGATGAAGATGTGAAGCACTTTCTATTAATTTGTCATGCGCTCCATTCAATTAGATCCGATGAGTATACTAAGCTTCAAGATAACCTCTTCAGAAACGATTGTGTTGATGTTTGGGAACTATTTATTTCTGGTAATCTAGATATTAAATACAGTCTTACGCTTGGTAGCACACCTATGTAAATACGGGCCTGCATGTTTATGTTTACTTTTCTGCACTTACCTTGTAGGCTTGTTTGGGTTCTGAACATTTTTTAGCTACGGTGATTTCTAGTGTTTTTCAAATGTTTAGAATTGGAACGTGTTTGCACAGTGGGAGAAGTCGGTGGACCATGTAGGACCGTATGTTTTTCCCTTTCACATAATAATACTATTAATATTATAATATTGTTGGTATATATTGTTTTCAGTAGTTCTTTTTGATGTATTTTTGAACGCACCGCCGGGTAGGCGTGTGCCACTGTTTTAAAAGTGTATGTTCAAATAAATAAATTAAAAATTAAAAATTCAAGCGTATCGCTTGGTTGCCTTCTGGTCTCTGGGGTCATACAAAAGGCTGTCTAATCGGATAAGTCACTATTGTTAAAGGATTATTCGCTGGCTAGCGATTTTGGAGAGTGGCAGAGATGCCAGTTATACAATTTTGGTTTAATTTAGACAATTTCTTCACTCCTTTTAAGACTTTTCCGTTGATAGCATGCACACGTTAGTAGGTCTTGAGTCCTTATTATTTCCCAGCACATAACATTATGATGCACATACCTGGTAACAGACTAAAAATTGTACGAATCTTAGCACATAAATCAGCGACTATGTGGCTGTGTGTACACAAAAAGATAATTTTCCTTGGTATATTCGCCTGAATCAGCGTAAACAAACGCCACAGCTTCCCAGGTCTCCGCAGTTTACACGCAAACATAATACATCTATACGTTGGGGACCGGCGTAGACTAATCGTCTTAAAATACTACTATAAAAAATACTTCTTTTGCATGAAGCGACGAATAATATTCCACATGCCTTGCGCGGAACATGTACAGTATACAATGAAAATTTGAACGTGGATGCACATTTCAGCTGTATCGAAATAATTACGCTTTCATTTCGAATTTCTTTGCCATGGTGGTTTTGATTTCCGTTTTTCATAAGTGAAGCACATAATTATAGAATACTGATATATTTTATTTGTGAACTAATTTGCTTCGTTCATGACAATTTGAATCAAAGTAAAACAGAGAACTGCGATCGTGATGTATCTTTGGCTACCTCCAATGAAGAAGTCCACATTTATTAATTAATTTTCTGTTTGCTTAGACAGGTCTTATCTTAGTGAGAATTCCATAAACGAAAGTACCATAGTACGTTTAATTTTGCCATATGCCTGCTGCTTTTTAATAATAATAATAATGTATAGATTTATATAGCGCACGTATCCACCAACTAAGTGGCGCTCAAGGCGCATTATATTATTATCCCTGCTCATAAGGCTCATAAGGCTCATAAATCATTCCTGAAACCATCTCAGCTCCCTGGGGAGTATACAGTTCAATTGCTGCCATTTCTAGCGCATATAGAGCAAACCATCTCTGCCTTCACAGGTACCCATTTAACCCCTGGGTGGAGAGAAGCAATTATGGTTAAGTGTCTTGCTCAAGAACACAAGTGTCACGGCCGGGACTCGAACCCACACTCTGCTGCTGGCAACACCAGAACTTGAGTTCAGTGCGCTAGACCGCACGACAATCCACTTTACGTGCATTATACAACACACGGGACCTACGGCTTTACGTCCCATCCGAAGGACGAAGCAATTATGGTTAAGTACCTTGCTCAAGGACACAAGTGTCACGACCGGGGCTCGAACCCACACCCTGCTGCTGGCAACACCAGAACTTGAGTTCGGTGCCAACGTCAAGAAAATTATATCCCAAGTTTGTTGTATAAAAATAAATAACATAACAATTATGTATTATGAATATGATGGGAGGGAGAGAATGGGAGAAAGAGAAAATATGACTTTTATTTTGTTTTATGAAAGCTACATTAAAATATCTCTTTTTGAAATTATGGCTCTGAAAATAGCCGTTTTAACTGGTGTGCGCCCTAAGGAGAACCGTTGACTTGTTACAACTTGTGGATGAGGCTGTCATGACGATCTCTATCTGCAGCTGTGCTCTGGAATACCTTCCTGCAACTGTTCTTGTACACGCGTGAGTGATGCGGTTACAGATTTTTAAGTAATTAATATTCGGGGTCCTTCCTGAAAAAATGCAATGGAACTTTACTGTATAAGCGTTGGCACCGTGAGCGAAAACGTCTAAACTGATTATTGTGTACTTTGTGTCTATTTTAATATGTTATATCTCCAAATCCATTCATATTAATACAACACTGACATTTTAAAGGTTGTGGTTGTGTTTTGTCCTGTAAGAGTTTACATAAAATATTGTTCTTCGCGGTGATTTTTTATATTCTTATTTCACGAGCCCATCACAGTTGGGGTAGGTTCAATAGGCGGAACAGCCAAAGAGCCCATAAAGGTGACCCTTCCAATCACCGAGTGCGTTACGGATCACGTGATGCATTTCCTGCTAATTTCGTGTAAGGCGTACTCCCCGTACACAGTTTTTTTTAATCACAAACCATTTCCTAGCTTTCAAAACAGCCAATTCGGTTTTGTGCCGTGAGCACTTTCGCTCGATTTTCAACAAGGAGCTGTGCTGCAAGTGTTAAAAATTTAACCGTTTCCAAGCAGTACTAGTAGCACTTGTACTTGGTTTATATTGAGAAGAATTCTTCCTCTCTTCAAATCTGGAATCATAACTGAAAAAATGTATACACGGCGGGGCACCCGGTCGGCGTCCACCTGCGAACCATTGAACATGGTTTCATATCGCGAACCATATCGTGAGCCACCGTGCTAATCAAAGAAAGAACAAGCAAAGTCCGACGGTTGTCGATAACCGTACTATAAAAAACACAAGACTGAGACAGCGAGAAGGGCCAGCATAGGATTTCCCCAATATGCTCCAACCATGTCCCAAAAATGGGAAGGAAGAACATTCCCAAAAACATGACCTCGGGTTGGGAACACCCCACCGAGGACACCTGTCATTCAATGCCCCATTTTAAGACCCTCTGAGACGTCTTAAATTAACAGCGCCCACATAACCCTCCAATTCAAATCCCGAAGTCGGTGTTTCATGGAGGTATGACATCATTTAAAAACCTGACCTATGGGCTGGTATCCTGGGACCTGCACGTGGTAGCCCTGCTTTAAACTAATTACCAGGATTTCTGCGGCGTCACGATCCAGTGCAGTGAGGAAGGGAGACCTGGAGCTGATAATAAGTGTAACCCTAAACAGCAACGCTAACAACCTCATGATGCTATCTCTAGCTACATGGAATGTTCAGGGACTCTTTTACAACGAGAACCTACATAAGACAGAACTATTGATTGGTCAGTTCATAAACTCAAAACTAGACATCTGTGCCATCCAAGAAACCAAGACCACTGCAGCAGATGAGATAGTTATCAAGGGTCAGAAGTTGATATTGTTTGATAGTAAATCGAGACACTATGGATTGGGATTTATAGTCAGTCCCAGGCTCGCAGCCCACATTGTGTCATACCAGAGTCTTAGTGATAGGGTTGCCTACATAGATGCCAAGACTCCCATCTAAATCTGGCAGCAGTTTCACAATCTTCAGACTTATCAACGCCTATGGACCCACATCTCCAGCTGGCTAGGAAAAGCCCAAACCAGCTCAACTTGTTCTACAAACAGCTTGCTAAAGCTATTGATCTGACGGCAAGATATGAATATTATCTTCTGAGGAGACTTTAACTCTAAGCTTGGGACTTTGTCGAGGCAGGACATCGATGATGGGATCGTCACCAACCACATGGGTCGTTATGGGACTGGAAAACGGAACATCAACGGAGAGGCTTTGTTAAACTTTCTTGTGACTCATGATCTGTTCGCTGCAAACACGGCATTCATACACCCCTGCCGTCACCGAATAACTAGGGGTGGGCTACATTGCTAAGCCTGGCAGATCAAGGTTCAGCAAAGAAACTGTACCCACTTTTGTTCAGATAGACTTCATACTGTGCAAGAGTAAATCAAAATGTCTGCTGAAGAATGCTAGGTCCTACGAGAACCCACGCCTCATTGTTGGGTCAGACCACCGACCCGTAGTTGCTCAGATTGACCTGAGTAAACTTGTACTGATACACAAGAAACGCAAATCAAAAGTTCAGCGGTTTGATTTAGCGAACCTTGTAACAGATCCAACTGTAAAACAGCAGTATCAGACAAAACTGAGCTCCGAACTGGAGGTTTTAGATAGCTCTAAGTCTCCTGCAGAGAGACTGGGCGATCTCTCTTACTACCATCAAGACCTCTGCGACAGCGACCATCGGAATCGCTAAACCATCCCAACAGAGAGAACTTTTAGCCAAGACTGCAACCTTGTTAATCTTGTCGAGTGTCGAGCAAAGTTGAGATCAGAACTCACAGCTGACAACAGTGGGTTCGACAGAACATCTATACGATCTCATATAAACAAGACGGAGAAGAAGATCCAGAAGCGCCCTAAGTGAGATAGCAGTAGCCAGAGCAGACCAACTGTGTGAAACGATCAACTCCACTGACGGTAGCCGCCAGATGTACAGAAGCCGTGAGAGAACTCTCTAACACCAACAAGAAGAGCTCCATCGTCTACGTACACAATGAGAGTGGCTTAAATGTCTGCTCAGATTCCATCAAGGCTAAACTGATCCAGAAAGCTATTTTGAGAAACAGTTCACGGACACCAGTGATGCACCTCTACCTGCGTTTGACGGAGACCCTAAAGCCCTAGACATCCCAATAACAAAATTCGAAGTAGCTACTGCAACAGCCAAGCTGAAGAATGGCAAGGCTAATGGACCTGACAACATCCCTAATGAGCTTCTCAAGCATGGCATCCTGAATGTAATTCAGTCTATGCCGAAAATCATCAACACATCCTTCACTACACATAGTCATATACCTTCAATAGGCCAAGGCATCCTCGCGCCTCCAAAAACCTGGCAAGCCCAAAGGTCCCCTCAAAAGCCTCAGACCCTAATGCTCCTCAACGGCTCCCGGAAAATACTGTCCCTCATCACTCTTAATAGAATCTGTCAGAATGTAGAGCAGATACACAGGCCCTTGGCAGGCAGCCTACACAGAACGGTAGAAGTTGTGCGGACTTAGTCTGGGCACAACGTATGCTTATATCTGTTGTGAAGAACAAGGAATGGGAGTTTTCGAAGATGGGCATTGATATGAGCTCAGCATTCGACACCATCAAACGAAGAACAGTCCTAAAACTCTTAGTTGAAGCTGGATGCACTGACGACAGTAAGACTTGTGAGATATCTGCTCTCTAACACCAAACTCCAAGTAGAGTGAACAACGAGCTGTCAGACGAGTTTGAAAGTACCCTTGGTGCTTTCCAAGGTGACAACCTCTCCGGGTAATTGTTTACTAGTACTTGCTGGAGCGTTGTATGAAGTTAGGAAGACAGATGAAACGAGCCACCACTATCTATCGAAGGTGTGCCAGAAGAGTGGGAGTATGCGGACGACGTCGACTTTGAAGACGAGGAGATGGAGAAAGCTGGAGAAGATGTTTCCTCTCATCAGACAAGTCCTTTCTGGAGTGGAACCTGTTTGTTAATGATAGCAAAACAGAGTATGCTAAAATACCTAGCAGACCCCGGCGATCTTACTCCTAGTGGTAAGAGCGTTAGGAAGAAAACTTGAACCATGGAGGTCAAACAAATCTCTTGGCTCTCTCCTGTGCAGCGAAAAGGACATAAAACAACAATGTAACCTTGGCAACGCAGCGTTCAACAAGTACGAAGTGCTGGCTTCGGGACCTAAGATCCCCTCCTACCAAGAATCAAACTGTATGATGCACTTGTTGCATCAGTAATGCTCTACAACAGCAACAGTTGGTCCAGCACCCGCTGTAGTACTGGAGCAACTGGGCATCACGCACCGCAAACATCTGCGTCGCATACTGAAGATCCACTGGCCAAGGGACAATCAGGAATGAAGAGCTCTACAATCGGTGCAGCACAAATAAACTTTCGGAAGAGTCTGTAAACTGAGATGGACTATGTTTGGTCATGTCTTGAGACTTGATGAGCAAACCCTGCATTTGCATCCTAACATTTGCTATTACCAATAATCTTAAATCTAGAAGGGTAGACACCAGAGTAATATTTTCAATCTGTTAGTCAATGATCTAGAATCTAGGAAATTAAATATGAAAACCATTATTGATTTGTATGAGATAAGAGATATGGCTCTGAACAGACGATTGTGGCGTGAAAGTTTTTAGTCGTTGTTTTTTTTAGGGGACTTATTGGTCTCATAAGCGGATTGCTCTTTAATTTAAATTATTTTGCTATCTTAATGTGGGAGCAGAACAAGTTTATATATATACCTATGTCACCGTTGATAACTGGGCTCTGAATTTCTTTTGGTCCTGAACAGATCGTACAATTGTCGAACGGTCGCGGCCCCAGTCAAAAGACCGGCAAAATACTGAAAACAAGCAAGACCAGCTTGCAAAAATGACCATAGTAAGCTGTGGGCCTCAAAGAGTGAGGGTATTATTACTCCAAGTGCCTCCACAGGGACCATCATCACTCCACAGAGCCCTCATCCACGAGCATACAGCCCACCACATTTATGGCGGATGTTAGTCACCTAGCCACCCTCATCCAGTGACTGGACAAGCACCGATCTACGGACGAGTTCAGTCTTGCCTGACAAGATGAAGAGAAAATAGCCCGATTCACCTCTCCTCCACAGAAGAAGGGAGGTTAAACGAGACCTAGATAAAACAGGGTGATAAAATCAAGGTGATTGACCAGCAATACCTTGCCCAAAAAGTGATCGCTTTCCCTTCAAACTTATCCAAAGAAGAAAGCAATGGAACACGTTCTTTCCAACGTTCTGTCCCCCTTCCAACCCAGACCCAGTTGATCTTAATTGGGTCGGTTGTCCACTTAATGGGGACAACATCGGATAGGTTGGAGGGTCATGAGCCTAAGACCAAGCCTTGCGACTTGATCATATTTAAACGAGACTCGCTCGCACGTTCAAAACCTTTGATGATACCAAAAAGCCGCCTCAAAGACCTGACATACCTTACAATGCAGGTAGTGTTGTCAGCGTACTGCAACACCCTACACTACAGGTCATTGGCACCGAGGATTGCCAAGCCCTCAAGGCGAGCATTATCGATGATGGTTTGAGCAAAGGCTCAATAAAAAGTACATATAATAGGAGAGAAGCGTCGCTACCATTGGCCATACTACGTAAAACCGCATCGAGGCTCAAGCCAACGGACCTCAAT
>CM055819.1:42232638-42325547 GCA_029582265.1 Zoroaster sp. YZ-2022
TCACTCAAAATAATTATTGCTGGTACATTATTATATCTTTTGGTTCTGAAGCCAGATGACCTATTACTGAACTGGCCAAATTAGAATAATCTTTATCCCATAACAAAAGGTCTTCAGTTTTCGGTAGCGGTTGAGAAATCCTCTTAATATAATACACGAACCCTTTACAGTATCATTTTGCTGGAAACAATGCCGGTGCTTCGCCCACTCTCTGTGACAATTTCTATATGTATCAGATCGATATGAAACAATATCATCTCAATTAGTGGGACAGAGACGTCCCAGCTTAAATGCAACGGATTGAACAAAACAGCCTTTCTGTTATGCGTACAAGTTATCAGGCCAATGATATAATTAATTCCAAGGTTTGTTCTGTAATAACATGATATGTATATTTTCATTGGATAAATACCAATACATTTCAAATGTATTGGTAAAGATGGGCTCTAAGCAATTACCACTAATTAACTAGGTTATGTCACAAGGAAACTAAACAAATATTTACTTTCCCCAAATTCCATTTTGTTTCAAATTCAGAAAAGCGTAAGGTCTTCTGGGGGAACACAAATGACCTTCGTACATGAACAGAATCTCTTTCCTGATGTTACCCTTGAAAAGTCACCCCTTCACTCGACAAGTATTAGTAAACAGTTGAGTAAATAATACTTAAAATATTGGCGCTGTTGCAAGTGTTAACATAGCAGGGGCCATTTGTTTTCCCCTAGTGGACCTTATTCTTATTCTGAATTCGTGACAAATGGGTTCGGATAACATTAATTTGTTCAATATTTAAAAATGGGTTGCCTGAGATAAGGCCCCCAAAAAAGTCGGCATTTTTAATTTTCTTGTTTTGTTGTTTTTCTTTGCTATGAAACGATGTCCAATTGAAGCCAAAACTGCTCAAAACTACTTTTTCACATAGGGGTATGAACATTTGCAAGATTTGTGAGGCCACTCTTAGCCACCATACTTTGTATATGGGAAATTTGGTCCCCGCGTATACAATGTATCACGTATTTCCCTGTTAACAAAAAAACAATGGCCGAAAAAAGCCAGTCACCACACCGATTTTGAAGCCGACCGTTGACCAGAAACTTTTTTGGGGCCTAATACAACTTATTTAGTCTAGTTTCTTTATGACATAACTTCTCAAAAAATGGGGAAAGATCAATAATATTTGCTTAGAGCCTCTCTTTAAGAAAAAGAGGGAGAGAGAGAGAGAGGGGAGAGAGAGAGAAGGGAGAGAGAGAGGAGAGAGACCGGGAGAGAGCGAGTCATAAACAAACATTCAGCATGACAAACAAATAAACAGTAATTGACTTGGTCATTATAACAAAGTAATTACCTTATTGGTAATACCGAAAACATATGATCACAGTTTTACATAAGACTTAGGGACCTTAGCCAATCTCGCCCACTTACTCCACCCGAAACAATCTAAATTCTCACCCGCAAAAATTCTCGCCCTCACTATTATTTTTACTCCAAGTCTCCTACCATACCTTTAGAAAAACCTTAATCCATTCACACAATGGAAAGGCTTAAGTAGTTCCACGTGAACACTCTTTTGTCAATGGATTAGGGAGGTAAATGTCCCTTACTTGGTGTTGAATCAGTGTTGGATCGAATACAAATGTTGCTTTTGAACTACACAGTGAAATAAATTTGCCCATGTTGATTTGTATACATACATCTTGTTTCATATAAAGTATGGATCCAGTTAATGGCATCTTACAAAGGTTGTATACTGGATTTAAACTATTAAAATAAATCCATTGATTCCATTCTGTGTGTATTTCATTTAAATGCCATCTGAATTTAAGCCTTAAAGCACAAGCCATCATTATTTCTAATGTTAAACAATGATTTGTATCCAACCAAATGGAATGCCCCGGTGCAGTTGTGCAGAGCATTTCTGGACTTCTTTACCATTGTTAAGCGTTTATGCATGCCGTTATTATTAGTTTATTGTTAAACTGATATTCTAGATAAAACAATAAGTCCATAATAAATCCTAACCAGAGAAGCAAGCTTGGACGTACTGAAATTACACTATCATTGTTTCAAATGTTCTTTACATTATTTTGTTACCTAAACAGAGAGAAAAATATTGGAAAAACTTATTGTCAAATAATGTTTCCACACTGTCACATGGATGTTACATCTGAGATTCATATTTTTGACTGTCCAATGTATACGTTTGTGTAAAGAAAAGTATGTTTAATATATTCTTCCAACCATAACTTTCAGATCAAACAGGTGATCAAACATGTGCCACCACGATATGAAATGTGAGGTTTAAAGGTCTTGTGTACGTAATTACTCATATTATGAGGTAACTAGAGGTTCCTTATAGGTTGGGTACAAGATTGGTAATTCAAACAAATGACATAATGGTGAATTTGTAATGGAAAACTTCACCTGCTGATTACGGTGTTAGAATAAATCAAACAAATCTGGATGCATTTTCAATACGTTCTCATTTATGAAACACCGTAATAACCTTAAAACATATTTAGGCTGGTTGTGTATTCCATATCTAAATTTAAATAAAGTTAGGATACTGTACTGGAAAGCATTTTCGTTTGCAATATCATAAATGCACACACATATTTTTTCGAATGAATGTTCATGGCTTAACTGGTGAACGACGCAGCCTAACAAGCTTAAACTTTCACAGATTTGTATTTAATATATATCTTGCTTCAAAGAGAGTAAGTATACTATACTCTAATAAGCAGTTTTGTCAAAATTATCAATTATGTACCTTCATTTTAATTAAATTACATTTCAAATGAACAATAACAGTATATTTCATCATATAATCCTCTTTGTCAAGCCGGGTATGGCATTTTTTGTTTTCTCAGGCCTGGAGGGCTGGCGGGGGGGGGGGGGAGGGGGGGGTCATGCCCCTACTCTGTATTTTTGTAAATCTTCAGCCCAAACTGTTTGAAACTGCAAATGTTGACTTAGGAAGAGCTAATGAGGTCCACTTTTTTCCTCATAGTTCACCGTTCCAGGGATCGCTTTACTATAATATGATCTATATATTTCCATTATGTTTGAATAAGAATGTATTTGTTATTCAACGTTTAACTTA
The DNA here is from genome assembly GCA_029582265.1 of Zoroaster sp. YZ-2022. Taxonomy (NCBI): domain Eukaryota; kingdom Metazoa; phylum Echinodermata; class Asteroidea; order Forcipulatida; family Zoroasteridae; genus Zoroaster; species Zoroaster sp. YZ-2022. Next base: position 42,235,739 of record CM055819.1, read on the forward strand.
TTTATGCCCGATATTCATCTGCTGCATCTAATTAATATTCAAATTGCTTGACGCCACCAATGGCTGCGTCAGGTTCACAATCCAGTCAGAATCAACATGTAACATGACTTGTTATTTATGTGTTTTATCTCTCTCTTTATATTGCAAATTGTATTTACCCCATGAAACAACCCTTCTCTGTTAATAAGAAATTGTGCGACCTTCAAAACCATTTTCACGCAGCGAATAAATAAATAAATAAACACAATCGGCTAGTCAATCAGACAGCACTGATTCACAAATATAGAAGGTGTTATGAACACAATTAGTTTCATCAACTTGTTTAATCCATGGTGTTTATATCAAGATGACAATTTGTTGTGTTATTGATACACGATCCATCCCTGCGAGAGGGCGCTCTCCAGACAAGCCGATTTCACACTTCGCTCGTCCCCACTGTCAGTTGTTACCATACAGGCGATGGGGACGAGCGAACTATCACACACGATTCGCTGTTGGAGTGAACAAATACAGCTTGGACCGTTTGCGTATTTTTTATATATTTTTTTTTTTTGTGGGATAAACGTGAGCAATTGTTATGAAATTCCCGTTTTTAAAAACTTGCTGTCTTTTAACACAATTTAAAAAAAGACTTTTTTTCAAAAATTGCCAACGTTCGTCCTGGAAAAAAAAGACGCGGCTGGTCTATTTTTCCCTTCGGTTAAACACTGGCGTTTATCACTGTTGAACCTGTAATATTTTACCATCGACAGTAACTAGTGTTAAGTAAATCAGTAATTACAGCTCGAGTTTACCAACGTTTGGGCAACATATTTCAATCATCGTGGTGAGCAGGGCGCACTGTGCAACCATAGAGCAAGGGCAAACAACTAATTTCGCACATATGTCAAGTCAACAACAAATATAGTGCAAATTTATTTTATTCGTGATAACAATAATATTTAAGATTTTAACTAATGAACTCAGCAACATTAAGAGAACTGTACACCATTGGTGAAATATATGTAAATGCATCTATACTTTAAAAAGAATAAAGAATAATGTAACCTGCAATCACTGGGTGTTAAAAATCACCAGTGAGTGTAATTTCTAAGATCTGTTTACAATCATGATAATGTGGAACTTTTCAAAGTTGTAATACATTTCACGTTTTCTGAAACAGCAAGTCAAACCGAACATTTCTTAAATGTGTATCAACACAAAAATTATGATTCAGTAATTCTGTAATCGGTTTTTACCAAAGATATACATACTCTTTAAACTAAAATAAAAACATAGGCCTATTCATTATTAATGTAATATTACTTCACAAAGAAAACAATGAGAGGGAGCATTGTTTAAAATGAACAACAAGTGAGAATTGAACATCATCTTCATTGAGGAAATACATTCCGAAATGTACTATTATTTCAAGCTTGAATCCACAATTAGTTTAACTAACCCTGCTAGACGAAAATCGTTTGTCAACATTGAGACACCGCACCGGTTTACACGCGTGCATTGTTGTAAGTGTTAAACACACTCCAAGATGTTTGAAAGGTTCTCAATAGCTGCCGACGTGTAGCAACAACACTTGTTATGACACGGTCGGTGACCTATTATTATTCATTCACTCTCCATTCTCAATATTTTCTTGTGTACTATGCATTGCTGTTTGCAAAAGTTGACGGAAAATACACAATGTATTTGGTGCACAAGCCTATGAGGTATTGACAGTTCATTATCCTCTATTTGGAATAAACTACAAACAGCAAACTCAGGGTTGAAACACTTTATGTGGAGGGAGGGGGCTCGACATGATCACCATGTTGGGTGAAAAAGCATATGACTGTTGGAAACAAGAAAAACAATATCAAATCCCTTTAATTTGTGTGCACCCTATTTCTGGGATAAGACATTATTATAATTTAACCAAAGGTATTCCTTTAATGGTAATGGTGTATAACGGTTCTACATATCTATACTGTTATCCCATCGTACTTTGGGCATACACCCAGCTTTACCATTTTAAGACGTCCATCATAATTACGTACAACACCACAACACAATAATTTTAACTAATTAAGAGTAAAGATCGAGTGAAAATCAAATAACCGTATGATTGACTTGACATAAACATTTTTATCTATAACCGTTACTTTAAACGTTTTGTTATCTCACTGAACTTTGGCACAAAGCTTTACAACTTTTACAATACGTCCTTCAATCATTTTTATCAACACTACAGCACAATAGTTTTAACTAATTAAGTGTCAAAATCGGATGAAAATTAAATAACCGTATGATTAAACTTACATTTCAAAACAATCTATTTTTGTTGAATGAGATTATTTGTAATTAAAAGCCGGTATACACTAATGTATTCGTATTATGTCAAATTGTGAACAATGTTATTTTTATTTACTTCATTGTATCGTTGACGAGAAAGTAATTATTGAATATGTATTCAAATTGTTCGTATTAAGTCTAATGTGAAATTTACGTCTGAAAACCAAAATTCAGTTCTGAAATTGTTTACTACAATGATAGCACCTCGTACATAAATATTTCAATTGAGGTTTATTTACCGTCATCAACTTAACACCAACTTGGGCAGAAGGTGTCGTTTTTACCCAAGGGATTCCCAATCGGGGCCCATTTGTATCGTCATTGACAGAATAGGATTCCAATCAGGATAAAATGGTTCATATGAACTGTGATCAATGATAATTTCTTTTTCAGTTTATCAATAGTGTATAATGGCTTGAAAATGAATAATTATACAAAAGAGGTATTTGGTAATGTACGCTTATTTCACCTACCGATGAATGTTTCATCACAACTGTTTGTATTGGTTTATGTTTTACAAAAAGTTGCCAGACTTGTTTCTCTAAGATAAAACAATTTCTCAGTATGACTGTAAAGTGTATTACGATGTGAAAATGTCATTAGTAGTCTTGGTTCAAGACGATGTTGTATTTTTATAAACGATCATTCGCCACAAGAGAAGGCTATCGCCAGACAAACCGCTATCACACACGGGACGATATTACACACGAACTCTAATCAGCGTTTCGTCTGTGATACGGTTCGTATGAATATAGCACCATATTGTCGCACCATCGATCGCGTATCGAAAATAGGACATCTTCTTGAACCAATACATTAAAAACCGATATTAAACATTCAGAAATAACTAAGCAAAAACAAATAGTAATTCAATACTTGTTAAAGCCAGTATACACTTGGGTATAATGACTGTTAAAATGAAGAGATATGTACATAAACCAACCTGTGAAAGATTAAGGTAATTTCTTAAAAGAGAATAGGGGAGATACATTGTTAGTTCACTTCCCATTAGTATAAGCCAATATTAAACATTCAAATATATAAGCTGAAACAAGTTGTAATTAAATAATGTTTAAATAAATAAAACAACAATCAATGATTCAAGTGGCATCTAGGATTCAAGTAGCATTTCAACATAATGAGTACTTAGTGGATTATGTTTTATGTTTTTGTTTGTTTTTTAATTATTAGTTTCAGACTTTCAGTTGTTTGGCATTTGATCATGGTGTATACTAGTACTACACGATGTACTTTCACCTTACGTTAACTCTTTATAATGTTTTCACAATATCATATCGATCATAATATGCACACTATACCGATATAAACTCTTTTCAATTTAAAGGTGGCTATTAAATTATTTTGATAATTACTTAAGGTGTTTTTAAGCTTTTTTATTGGCAATTTTTAAAAAATTATGAGATATTTCTCAAATTAATAGTCAAAAGCTAGCTTAGTTTTACAGTAAATATGTGTCTAAATGTGTTTCTGCCAAGACCACACATAAATTATTTTGGGACTTATGTCAAACCATACACCTCATAATTAATGTGAGAAATGTGTTATTCTAAAGAATATACTCAAATAAATCATAGCAATGTTCGGATGGAAAAGAACATTTTCAGAAATTGCCGTCAAAATAGCATCAAACACAGGCCCATTCTTCAAGCGCTGGCTATAATAAATTAATATTAACCGTGACAAAAAGTCAGGTCGTTTTAAATGCGAACGTTTGTTGTAGATTTAAAGAGGCACTCTTGTTCTTTTTTACGATGTAAAATCTGAGTGACGGTCAGAGAATCTTGCTTATCGCCATCAGATGTGCTATGTAGAATAATTATTTATTATTATAGAATTTCCAAAATACGTTACATCCAGATAAAATGTACACAATTTACACTTTCTCTACCTTCTTGAATATGAATTCACCAAAACTGCATCCTCTCTGCACAACAATACAACACAGTTGGCAAAGGGGTTTTTAGTGCAGCGGTGTGACACTGAATTCCTGCTGGGATATCACAAAATATCGCCCCCATGTGTCGATGATAAACATTTTTGTCAAATGTTCAGAGCCTACTAACTCTTATCTTATCTTAAAATAAATTCAAATCTTGTTGTTAAAACCTAGAAGCATGGATATTTAGTAAAGTATGTATCAACATAAAACTACATTTAATCAAATAAACCAAAAGGCATTTCATAGATCCATTAAGTAATATGGGATTTGCTGGTTCAACATTCTCTTCTTTTCTCTCTTTTGTTGTAAATGTCGTTTATGTAAACACTTCATTTGTGACATTTATTAGTAATAAAGTGCATGTGTTTAAATGTAAATCGTAGTTGTACATCTCGATCGATGACATTTAGACAGCATAATTTTGTTAATTGATAATATTATTATTAACATCATCATGAAACCTTTTTAAGTGCCGGAAATGGGTTACCATACTGCCCTTGTTGTGAGTGCGATGGGTAAAGAGTAGCTTAATGGGATTAATTTACAACAAAGCGTCATAAATAAAAATATTACTAGACAAATTACAGCTGTAGTCTATTCTGTATAAAATACTTATTGTTTGTGTGAACATAGTCGTTTAATAGAGGTTTACTTTCTGTTTACCATTTAGGTTTACCGATTAATAGGAAAATTGCCAGCAGGTTATATCAGTTATACATGTTATTCTCAGGATAAGCTGTTATAGTGTTATTATATAGTTCAATGCCGATTTATTTATGTCTGGGTTGACGGTATATTATGATTATTTGTATGATTTTATTTTAGGATGCAGATGATCTTTCAGATACTATAGATGGACTATAATGTTGATATGTATCAACAGCTGTCATCTACTGACAGAAATCCCATGACCCCTGGTGGTTCTCCCATGTAGATATACCAACATGTAATTCAGTTGGTACTCGTCCATGATAGGCACCAGCGTCCCACTCCAGGAAACTCTGCCCTTCTCCTCCTTTGCCGACTGTAACGACGCCCTCATTGTACTCGATCCAGAAGGGACGGTACTCATTGTTATTAAGCAGAGGTGGATCTGACACAAGGTATTCAGCATACACTGAGCCGTCACCGCTGAAAGTACTGCACAAATGTGGCATGCAGGCTCGGATGTATGCCTCTTTATAACCTCCACCAATCACTAAAATGAAAACAAATAGTATTTTTATGATGGTGTCAATTGTAAAATATTTGTTTTTGTTTCCAGACAACAATGATCACAACCACCCCTTCACGCATAAAAATTAGTTTGTTCTGTGCTGTGAGATAGTTTTAAGAAGGTTTAACATCTGCAACCGAAATAAATGCTTAAAGACCCACGTGATTGGCACTGGGCACTGCTAATTCTCGCCAAAATTCATCCAATGCATATATATATATATATATATATATATATATATATATATATACAGGGTGTATATTAAAGTATACAGTAAGAAAAAGGTCTCAAAAATGAAAATTGTATTATATTCAAAAAGTCTCTCAATACACATTGGCTGAAGATGGTCTCCTGCTTTTATTAGCATCATGATTATCGTCAGCATTTCACGCCATAGTGAACACGGGCTACTTTCGTTAACCACCTAAAAATTGGCTTGCGCATAAAATTGCTAAGTTCAAAACTGGATCAGAGGCCATGAGAGGCAAGTGTGGCATGTTCTTTGTTAATTATCAATTATTTGGAGTCCACCACGTGACCGCCATTTCGTTCCACACAGATTCGTGCCCTCCTCAGCATATCGGCAACGGCAAGCCTAATCACTTCTCTGTCTTGTGATTGCATTGAACCGGCCCGTGGAATGGCCGCCGAGATCACCAGACTTAACGCCATTGGACTTTTTCCTGTGGGGACATCTGAAGTCCAATGTTTATGTTACTCCACCAGCGGACCTGGATGACCTTGAGAGACGGATAACAGCCGAGATCAATGTGGCCTCTGATCCAGTTTTGAACTTAGCAATTTTATGCGGAAGCCAATTTTAAGGTGGTTAACGAAAGTAGCCCGTGTTCACTCTGGCGTGAAATGCTGACGATAATCATGATGCTAATAAAAGCAGGAGACCATCTTCAACCATGTGTATAGAGAGATTTTCTGAATATAATACAATTTTCATTTTTGAGACCTTTTTCTGACTATACTTTTATTTTTATTTTTATTTATTTTTTCGTGAAAGTGGAGTTTAAAACTCCATTTATTCAACAATCATATACATACATTCATTACAACACACCATATTACGTTAAATAAATATACATATGTACAAAAATAAAATTAAGTACAGTAAGGTGTAGTAAAATAATGGTGTCAATTATACAACAAGGAACATAATCATGAACACTAAATATCAAATAATCATGACGGAAAATAGATACGGAAACGAAGGCTCATGCACCCCGAATGACAAACGATGATAAACAAATCATGCAAAATCAATCAATATATAAATAATACACAACAAAGAACATAAATCATGAACACTAAATATCGAATAATCATGTCGGAAAATACAAATAAATATGGAAAAAGGCTCATGCAAAATGAATGACAAACAGGGTGATAAACAAGTCATGCAAATTCAATCAATCAATTAATTAATCAATCAATATATAAATAATAATAATAAAGTAAACTATTTAGAAACGAACACTCATCAGGTTATCCTAAAAAACAAAATATATACAAACGAAATGAGATATAAATTCTCAAATCATACAAAGTAAATGCAAAACAATCAATCAAATTAGACACATGCATTGTAAATAACAATAGCAGTAGTACATTAATTAAATTAAATTAACAATAAAACAATTAACAATTATTCAAATATTAGCACACACAAAAGGAATCATGGAAATCCAGAAATATAAACAATATTGGCAAACAAAAAATCAAAATCAGAATCCAAGTTAGAAACAGAATCTCAGGTTATCGCCTTCGAAGAAACAAAGGGCAGAATTTCTATTATAAATGAAACGGAAAACATTATCAGGTAATCGCAACTTTTCCAAAAGAATAAATTTCCTCAAACTACATTGGTACATGCGAAGAATATCCAGGTTATAACTATTGCTTTGATCGATAAGTTTACATCTGATTTTCCAAATAGTTCTGTGAAGTCTACTAATAAGTAATAAACAAATATCCTTTTTCAAACCCACCCCCAAAATTCTGCAAATATCCGATAGGGTAAAAGTCATATCTTTGTTATATTTCTTTATGATATTCTCGACAAAAAACCAGGCATTCGTATGTTTAGTGCAATTAATAAATAGGTGTTCGATGGTTTCTTTACTAGCTTTGCACAAGAGACAGAGATTATCGTCAGTAATTCCCCATTTTTCAAGTTTGTCTTTGGTCGGCAGTATCCTATGTTTCAGTTTAAACTACATGTCCTTGTCCCAGACATCTATAAATGTATCCATCGTATTTGTTCTGTAACCAGATTTGATTCCAATTAATATTACTAACTTTAAAGAAAAAACTCCACTCTTCTTGAGCAGTGGGCGTGATTAGATTTCTGCTGATCAGAATATTATAGATAACCTTCACATTTATATTGGTTAAATCAATAACAATATCTTTATTATTAAAGGTAACCTTATTCAAAAAGTGGTTCGGTGGTCCTTCTCTGGATTCATTTATATAATCTTTTTTAATGTTTCTGTTTAAGCCTGCCATAATGCGGCCGGCATTTACGGGCAAAATAGCACACGAATCAGCAATTTTCTTGAAAGAAAACAACTGGCCATATTGGGTAATATCTTTAAGGTGGATAATTCCCCGAGGTTTCAAAATTTTGGAGTCTAGGGCTTTTTCTTGGTTGCCAGTAATAATCGTGTTATTCCACAGAGGTAAGTTACCCGTTTCATTGACACACGAGAAAAAAGTATCAATAATAGCTCCGGACTTATTAAAATTTACAATAAGATCTTTATAGTAAGGCTGGGCCGTGGAGACAATAGCTTTGGGGGAATTGAAAACGTACCAGTCAAGTTGGCTTTCACCACTGGCTTGCGAAATACAATAACTAAACAAGGGTTTCCATTTACCGGAACTTTCGCGAAATTTACGTAGAGTATTAATTTTCAAAGCTTGTAATTTACATTTGACGTCAATAACGCCGGTACGTCCGTTTTCGGGGGGCCCGCAAATAACACTTATTTTGATCTTATCGGGTTTTCCGTTCCAAAGGAACGACCACTTAATTTTCTCCATTTTCGAGATATACACTTCAGGACAATCCAAAACCGAACCAAAATATGAGAGTCCAGCTCCAAAAAAACTATTAATAACTATAGACTTACCTTTCAAGGTAAGATCCCTAGTTTTCCATATATTGAGAGTTTTTTCCATTTTACTAATCCTAGGTTCCCAGTTTCTAGCCGAATTATCATCATTCCCGAAATAAATTCCCAATATTTTAAGGTGATCATTGACCCACGAGAAACCCCCCGGCTTATCTTTTCTATCTTTCCATTTCCCCAACCATAACCCCTGAGATTTCCCTACATTAATTTTAGACCCAGACCCCCCACTATAAACAGTAAAAACTTCGTCCAAAACATCAAAATCATTATCATTAGTAAGAAAAATCGTAGTGTCGTCGGCGTGCTGGATTAAATTCAAAATCTGACTACTATCTGGAAGAACAAAACCTTTGAGATTATTATTATTTCTGATCAGACAAGCCAACCCTTCAGCACAAATTGTATACAGTAAGGGAGAAAGGGGACATCCCTGCCTAATTCCCCGGGTCACCCCGAAGGTTTCCGTAAGAAAATTGTTAATTATAATAGAACTGCTCGGGTTACTATATAGGGTTCGCACCCACCTAATAAGCCCATTTGGAATTCCCATTTTATTCATAATGCCAAACATGTAAACCCACTCTATCCTATCAAATGCCTTTTCCTGGTCAATACTTAGTAGAGCCCCCTGTTTCCCCTCGTTGTTGATATAATAAATACTATCCCTAAGGGTCATTAAATTGTCGTGAATATTTCTTCCCGTGACTCCGCAAGATTGGTCGTCGCCAATAATAAGGGGCATAATTTTCTTTAATTTATTAGTTATGACTTTTGAAATAATCTTATAATCCACATTTAAAAGACTAATAGGCCTCCAATTCTTTAGGTTATTACGCTATCCCCTATTTTTAAAAATTAAGCGGATAAGCGCAATATTCATTGAATCAGGGAGACGATCATTTTTTAAACATTCATTGGCCACTTCAATAAAATCAAATTTAATGACTGGCCAGAAAAGTTGATAGAATTCGACTGTCAATCCATCCAACCCAGGGGATTTATCTCTTTTCATGTGATTAAGGGCAAAGGATAATTCGTTTTCGTCAAGATCTTTTTCGAGATCGTCAATGACGTCATCATCGAAAGAAACGAAGTTAACATTATCAAGAATAGTGCCATAATTTTCATTAGATATCTCTTCGCTCGTGTACAGATTTTCATAAAAGGAATTTGCATACTCACACATAGAAAATGTATCTGCATAAAATTTACCATCACCATCAACTAAATTGGTTAAAATGTTATCGTTATTTCTTTGTTTTTCCATGCGACGAAAGAAATTAGTTGGTTTCTCACCCGTTATTTTATTAATATGACACCTGACCCTAAACTTTTCCAAGTCCTCGAGCTCGTAAGCTTTTATTTTATTTTCGATTTCGGAAACGACATTAGGATCGGAATGGGGGTCGTTGATGAGTCTAGTCAGATTATTTTGAAGTTCATTCTTATATCTTTTTTCTTTATTATATTTTTCGGAACCAAAATTCTTAATGATTTCTTTTAGTTTGCATTTCCCGTGGTCCCACCATTCCAAAAGATTGCCGTAATTATATTTTTGGGTTTTCCAATAGTACCAAAAATACTTTATACGTTGGGCACATTGTTCGTCCCGCAGTAATTGATTATTGCAGATCCATCTGCCTGGGCCTAAATTAATATCACGTTTTTCAAATCTGCTAATAACGGCGAAGTGATCAGAAACGCCTATGGAACTAACGCTAGCGTTTGACAAGAGACAATACAACGAACGGGATATAAAAATATAATCGAGCCTGCTGCTCTTTTTAAACCCCCTGTGGTAAAAAGTATACCCCAAATCATCCGGATAAAGATTCCTGTAAGTATCAATTATATCATGATTGGTGATGAGGTTTTTCAATTCTATAACGCTTTTATCTGTATTATTGTCATAATCAAGTTGGCAATTAAAATCTCCGGCAATTAACCAATTGTCACCTTCGTAAAGGTACTTATTTAGAATTTGAAAAAAAGTCTTTCTATTGTACATCTGATTAGGGGCATATATATTCAAAATACTAAGGGGGGTACCTTTCCATAAAATGTCACAGGTAATCAATCTTCCCTCGTCATCTTTATCTAAATTATCCAGTTTTATCTCTGATTTGCGCGATGCCAGAATAGCCACTCCCCTAGAATTACTTTCCCCATGATTAAAGGCCATTTCCCCTCCCCATTGTTTAATCCAAGAACCCTCGTCCTCCCTAGTACTGTGTGTTTCCTGAAGACAGATGATATCATATTTCTCTCTATTTAAATGGTTGAATAAAATTTCCCTTTTTTGGTCATTTCGAAGCCCGTTAACATTTAAAGTGGCTATTCTGAGCATCGCGAAAATCAAAATGTAATAAATCATGAATTACAGGGGTAAACTTACGTAGCTCTGCCCCTTCCCCGTCCCCGTTGGCTCGGCTGACTGGATGGTTCGGATTGCGAATCTTCTTCCGCTGTCGTTGCACTCCTCCCCTCATGTAGATCACGTAATCCTCCCCTTTTTGACTCTGCGAAGACTCTTGCTGTGATTTTACTTGCTCCTTTCCCTCGTCTGGCTCTCCTCCCGATTTCTCGTTATCACTATCTTCCTTCTCTTATGTGTTCTTTCTCTTCCTCGTTTCACCTTTGGCGACACTCTCGTCCCAAAAACCTTGGAGTTTTCGCTTCAGTTTAGGTGGTGGCTTCTTAATCACCTCACTAAATGACTTCTTGGTGGTCTGTGGTGTGGCCGCGATGCCGCTCCCCCCTGCTTCATCGTGCTTCTCTTCTTCCTTGGTCTGTGGTGCCGTCTCGGTCTGTGGTGCCGTCTCGGTCTGCTATCAATGGCACGCAAAATTTCGCGGGCGTCCTTTTTCAGCCAATCAGAAAACACTTGTCAATTGAGGGCGCTATTGACATTTTCCGAAATCAGGTGTTACCGACGTGCCAGAGGGGCTCGCCGGGAACAAATGAGTATTGTTTTCGTGTGCCAAAAGAACACCACGGTACCCAAGAAATATACAATATTGAGCCAATATGGCACAATGGGGTTGAAAGGGTTAACAACGAACACGATCTTTTGACATTGTTGACATCAACACATTTGCTTCAGGTTCAACGAATCCCCCAACACAACACACACTGCCTTCCTTGTACTATTACAGTGTACTAATAATGATAGTAAAAACAAATCAGTGTATGAGATTTGTATTCCACAGAACAGAAATGCCTACATTTAAATGTATTACAGCAACTGTTTTTCAATAATTAATTTTTTTTTTTTTTTCATCTTGCAGAAAATATTACCTGGGCAGGTTCAACAGAGTTATCATCCGTACATTTTTATTTCGGACCCTAGTGGACAATATAAGAGATTTTCATATCCACCAGTAAACTTGTTCGCTAAATGATGCCAGTCTACATGGTTTTGACAACATATTCAATGTTTTCCCTTGTAATTAAAAAGTGGTTTCATTATTTGTGGACTTTCTGTAGTATGCTTCATTAGTTACAAATGTTCAGTTCATAAAATTCAGACATTATTGCTTTTTTTTACAGGGAATAATGCATGTCCCCTTTCTCTTGAAAACATGCCTTAAACAGCATGGCCTGAAACTTAAACCGTCCAAATGCAGTCTACTGCAAGAAGAAGTAAGGTACCTCGGTCACATTGTTTCGGGCAAAGGCATCGCTACGGATCCAGAGAAAACCAAACAGGTCGATGACTGGCCAACTCCTTCAAACCGCAACGAACTGCAACGTTTCCTTGGGTTTACAGGTTACTATAGACGATTCATAAACGGGTACACTGGCATAGTCCACTCTACAAGCTTACATCTGGTGACCCAAAACGAAAGAAGAGGGGTACCCAAAAGCCATCTTCTTCAGTACCACCATATGTTTGGACATATGACTGCCAGAAGGCCATGGAACTATTGAAGCAACGCATGACATCACCCCCAATTCTTGCCTACGCCAACTACGAACTCCCATTCATACTTCAGACAGATGCCTCAGGTGCAGGATTAGGAGCTGTGCTTAGCCAAGTACAGAATGGTACTGAAAGGGTAATTGCTTACATCAGCAGAGCGCTCAACACTGCAGAATCTTGCTACCCTGCACACAAGTTGGAGTTCCTGGCAATGAAATGGGCCATAACTGATAAACTACGTGACTACCTCCTTGGCAACAAGTTTACTGTCCTGACAGACAACAATCCCCTCCTCTATGTCATCACTTCCGCTAAACTCGACGCTGTAATAATTGTTTGTTACACAGCTAGTAATAAATGACACAAGGAGACATGAACATGTGTATTCCAAGATGGCGGTCATTGTTGGATCTTCGTCAATAGAGGGCGGCATACAATATTTGTGTTGTTACATCAATGCATGCATCTTTACATATCATTACATCTCCCCCTTTTTTTTTTTTTAGAAGTAAAAATAAGCTTTCTGATAGCAACTTTAATATGCTGTGACATGAGCATGTGACCTAATTCAGTCTGAGTTCTTAATCGAGTTCATAGTTTTGTTGTCTTCCGATGTGTGTCCATGTTGTTTCACTTCACTCACTCCGAACTTGCATTTGTTTGCATTTAGCTTCAAGTTCTGTTCTTGAGCTCGCTTGAGTACTCTCTCTAGCCGTTCATTATGCTGTTTCTGGTCAACACCCCCATACTAATATGTCGTCCATGATGACTTCTGTACCATCTATGTCATCAAACATCTGTGTCATGACTCTTTGGAAGATTTCTGGCGCTGATTTTATACCGAATGGTAATCTTGTGTATCTGTACCTTCCAAATGGACTGTTAAATGTACACAGCTTTGAGCTTTCTATATCTAGCTGTAGCTGCCAATACCCACTGCTGGCATCTAGCGTGCTGAAAACTTTTGCTTGAGGCAGACTTGTCACCACTTCTTCTATTGTTTTCATCGGGTATTGTTCTCTTTCAATAGCATCATTGAGGTGTTTTGGGTCTAAGCAGATTCTCACTTTATCTTTTTCTGGTTTGATTACTGTAACCATACTGCTTACCCATGGGCTCGGTTCTTGTACTTTTACAATTACTCCGAGACGTTCCATTCTATCTAGCTCTTGACGTACTTTGGGTCTTATTGCTATTGGCACCTTTCTTTGCGGATGCACAACTGGAACAGCATCTTGTTTCAGCTTTATGTGGTGCTCACCTGGAAGTTTTCCAAGGCCTTCAAACACATCTGTGAACTCATTCACTATTTCTGGACAATTGTTTTCCACTGTCTCAATCTTTCTTATCAGACCCAACTGTTCGCAGGCATGAAGTCCCAACACTGGTGTTACACTGTTCTGAATTACTTGGAACTCCAATGCATGGTATTTGTGTTTGTGCTCACATACCATAGTACATTTTCCTGTCGTTTTTATTTCATGTCCTGAGTACGACACAAGCTTTGCTTTCGATTTTCTGACTCTGTTGCACATCTGCTGGTGTATTTCTGCAGGCATGGCATTGCACTGTGCTCCAGTATCCAGCTTAAATTTCACAGTTTTCTCTGTGATGTTGCCTTGTATGTTCAGATTAACAGTCCAATCTTTCTTATTGGTTTGAACTGCATCCATGTAGAACTCAATTTCTGATGATTCACTGTTCATTAACTTCATGTCGTCGCATCAGTGCAACAAGGTCGTATCATAGTTACGACCTTGTTGCAGACATGGATTTCGCGGATTTCGCTCAGTGCAACAAGGTCGTATCTCTTTACAAAGTTCCCGGATGAACACGTACAACCTATGGAAGAAGATACGACGTTGTTGCACTCAATTGTTTTAACGTTTGCAAATTATGCAATGTGACATACGACCTTGTTGCATACGACCTTGTTGCTCTGACACGACAATGTAGTCTTCTCTGTTTCTCGTGACTACTGTTTTCTCTTTTTGGGTATGCACCAGTAGGCCTACCACTGAAGCATTTGTTGGCATAGTGATTCATTTCTCCACACTTTTTACATGTCATTCCATATGCAGGACACTGTCTGACTTCATGAGTTTTTCCGCATCTTTTACAATCTCTTGTCTGTTTTGTTTTGTTTTGCGGATGACGCTTTTTTTGTTTTCATAGCGTGAATGTCTGTCCCTTCACTATGTGGCTTACTCTCCAGTTGCTTTCCAACAGCTTCTGCTGCATGACAAATGTCTATAGCCTTTGCTAGCGTCAACTCTCTTTCTCTTAGCAGTCTCCCTCTTAGCGTGTCACTAGCAATACCTACGACTATTCTGTCTTTTATTAGACTGTCGCACAATGTTCCAAACTCACATGATTTGGCTTTGAGTCTTAGATCAGTCACAAATTGATCTATCGTTTCATTTGGCTGCTGTGATCTTGTATTGAAAATATGTCTTTCATATGTGACATTTTTCTTTGGTTCAAAGTATGCTGAGAATTTTGCCATTAGAGTTTCTAGACTGTCTTCTTTTTCGTCATCATTAAAGGTGAATGTATTATACACTTCTAGTACATCCTCACCTATGACATGGAGCAAACAACTGCACTTTATTCGGCCAGTTTTCTTTTCCATTCCACTCGCCGTCAGATACAACTCGAATCTTTGCTTCCATTTTCTCCACTCTGCTAAATTAGTGCAGTCTAGTCTCAAAGCACTCGGGGTTTTTAATCCTTCCATTCTCACTATTTTGCAGTTTTTTTTATCCCGTCTGACACCATGTAATAATTGTTTGTTACACAGCTAGTAATAAGTGACACAAGGAAACATGAACATGTGTATTCCAAGATGGCGGTCATTGTTGGATCTTCGTCAATAGAGGGCGGCATACAATATTTGTGTTGTTACATCAATGCATGCATTTTTACATATCATTACAGACGCAACAGGTCAAAGATGGGTGGCCGGTCTGTCCCAGTTTGACTTCACAGTGAAGTATAAACCCGGCAAAAGTAACGCAGCAGCTGATGCGCTCTCTCGAAAACCGCATGCTGACACCTCAAGAATCTCATTCTCTTTTCAGAAAAAAGCAATCACAATCCCACCACACATCGTACAAGCTATCTGCAACAGTCAACCCCCAGTGTCTACTCCGTTCATGGAGCCTGCGACTGCAAGGTGTGAGGTCATAACACAACAAGTCATTCTGATGTCCATGCCAATGAGTTACCTCGAGTCGCACACAAAGACTTGATGTTAGCTCAGAAAATTGACTCAGACATCTCCAGAGTCATACACTATTTGGAGAAAGGTAGAAAGCCAACACCAGCAGAAAGAACTCACGAACATGTTGGATGTCTCCTTCATTTGCGTCAATGGGATAAACTACAACTGAAAGAGGGTATAATATATCGAGAGTGAGAAAGACATCAGATGGATCTACATCACAACAACTAGTTTTCCCTCAGCAGTACAGAACCATTGTCATGAAAGGTCTACACAATAATTTTGGCCATCTAGGATATGACAGAACACTAGACATGGCAAGAAACCGCTTCTTCTGGCCAAAGATGGCACGAGATATCAAAGATTGGTGTGAACGTTGTCAGAGATGTTGCCTCAGAAAAACACCCTCCATAAAAACAAGAGTACCTTTGGTGAACATCAACACCAGCGAGCCAATGGAATTGATCTGTATCGATAACCTGAAGCTCGAACAAAGCAAAGGCGGCTATGGAAATATATTGGTCATAACTGATCATTTTACTAAGTATTGTGACGTCACACCCCTGACGTCCGAGTGGAGACAACGGGGCAACCTCCTCACCCACAGGGTGTGACGTGGACAGCACTGACGGGAACGTCCCCGAGCGGTTAGGAACGCGTCCGTTGGGATGGAAATATACCGTCCCAGTATCGGTGTGCTGCACTGTCCAATTTCCCCTAAAAAGGGGTCAATATTTATTAACACAACAGCTATGAATCGGAGTGACAAAGGGGACCCTCAAACCCAACTATTCATATCTCATAGAGGGTTTCCTGTACTATATCCTGCAGGAGAACTATGCGTCGTAGCAGACGTAACAGTGTACCCCGTGCACCACAAGTTATACGCGGCTATGAACCTACGTTAACCATTTTAGGGACCAAACAGGGATGTCGCCCCTCACAATGACCGGTGTGAAGGTTGCAGCAACAAACCCTTTCTTCGAACCCGCAAGCTCCTAAAATGAACCGTACCACACTACACAATAGTCCCTCAGTGATCAACACTGCTCACAGCTCAGTCACACTGTAACAGGTGACTTACCTTGCTTCCGCACTGTTCGACTACCAAGTCAAACTGCCTCGACACTGCCACAGGCGCTGCTTTTATAGCCTTCCTACGCTGCAGCCCTACCGCACGTGACATAGCGCTACCCAATCTCTGCACACCGGCAGCGATCACCGCTTTCGGCCTGTTCCATAACGCAGCAGGGGTGAACTAGTATCCTGTCGCGCCACAGTATGCACAAGCCTTCCCGACTCGCGACCAAAAGGCCGACACAGTTGCCAACAAACTTTGGGAGAAGATAATACAGCACTACGGTTTCCCTGTACGAATTCATGCCGACCAAGGTAGAAACTTCGAAAGCCAACTCATCGAGGAACTCTGCAAAGTATCAGGAATAAAAAAGAGTCGAACAACCCCCTATCATCCACAAGGAAATGGCCTCACTGAACCCTTTAATCATACTCTACTGAACTTGCTCGGCACTCTTGAAATGCAGGGTGGTTAAAAAAAAAGTTAACCCAAGTTTAAGGTGATTGTTCACCCACCTCCTACAAATCCAGAGAATTTGTGTTTACCGAGTGTTGATGAATACGGTTTTGTACATGCCATCTGTAATACTAGGCCATATCTTGAGATCCAATTCAGCTAGACCTAGCATTTTTTCTGGATTATTTCTAAAAACCCTATTCATCAACACTAGGTAAGCACAATTTCTCTGGATTTGTAGGAGGTGGGTGAACAATCATTACATTACATTACATTACATTACATTACATTACATTACATTACATTACATTACATTACAACAAGTATTTATCATGCGCCATTCCCGAGAGGCTCATGGCGCTTACAAAAGTTAATATGACATAATAAATACAAATCAGGATAGAATAAGACATAAATTGATGCAAAATTAATGAGGAAACAAGTGAGTTTTAAGAGCCATCTTGAAGGCATTAACAGAAACAGATTGTCTGATATAAACAATCACCTTAAACTTGGGTTAACTTTTTTTTTGAACCACCCTGTAGACCAAAAGAAAGACTGGAAACCATACGTAGGTGTCATGACACATGCACATAACTCAACTCGTCATGACTCAACCGGGTATGCGCCATTCTACCTCATGTTCGGCAGGCACCCAAACCTACCAGTAGATCTGATGTTCGGACTTAAGACTAATGAACAAGATCCACCTACGTATGGCGAGTACATCGAACAATTCAGAGACAGGCTCCAAGTCGCCTACAAAAGAGCAAGTGACCTCGTCAGACAAGCTAAAGCCAAACAGAAACGTCTGTACGACAGAGGTACCCGCGTAGCTCCACTCCATACTGCTGATAGAGTTCTGATTCAAAACAAGCTCTTGACTGGAAAATGCAAACTCGCAGACCGATGGGAACCACAACCCTACGTCGTTGTCTCCAAACACTCGGACTTACCTGTCTACACTGTCCGTTCTGTAGATGATGGAAAAGAAAGGACCGTACACAGAAACCTGCTGACTCCGTTCATGTTTCTCCCGATAGAAGAAGACAACATGACATATGATGAAACTCACGTCGGGTAAAAACATCAAACCCTGAGATACTAGTTACACCAGAGGTATCTGTCCCAACCCCAGTAATATTTGTAATTGCATTGTAGGTACATGTATCTCAGTACATTTTTTTTCTCTATGCTATCATTGTATATTGTTTGTATTCATGTTTTTCTTTGTTTCCGCGCCTTGAGCGCCTAGCAGGGTGGATATTATGTGCGCACTACAAATCTACAAAGTGATGAAGAAGTAGACATCGCATTTATCCCTGTGGAAACAATTGATATTCCACAAAGAGGCAGTATCACAACTCCTTCAACCTCACCTCCAGAACTTACCCCAGTAATACTCCACCAACCACCGAGGTACAACATATCTCCTTCAGTCGCACCTCCAACACTGACTCAAGAAATCGTACGTGAAAACTACTGACAGAGTTATGAGTAATTTTCCAAGAGAGGTCAAATTGACGATGGGACCAAGTTTTCAATTTTAGGCATTGGGACAAAGGTAGCCTAATTGCCTCTATGTGGATAATTGCCTGGCCTACAAAAATGTGTTTAGCGAGTAAACACAATTCTAAACACTTTCTTGCTATCGGTTTGTAAACATGTTTACATGCTAAACATTTTTAGCATGATGACGGATAGTGTTTAGCCATTGAAAATTGATGTTTAGGAATTGGACATGTGGGTTCAGCTAGTAAACATACCAAGAAAAGTGTTTACTTGCTAAACAGTTTTTTAGAGTATTATGTAATGTGCTTAATTAACTTGTGCAACTGTGTACTGTCAATTCATTTTTCGTCAAACATTGATCATGGTTGGTGTTCAGCTAACTAACGAGCAGAGAGTTTTTTGTGTCACGGAGTACATCCGTACTGGAAGAGTAAATGGTGTTATCGATGCATTTATGCAGCGATTCCCAGATCGAGATCCACCTGCAGCCAGCACTATCTGGAGAAACCTGCGAAAGTACCGGAGGGAGGGTACCAGCCTCAATCTCAATCGAGGGCGTTCCGGGCGACATCGGACTGGGAGGTCGGCGGAAAACATCGAATTGGTGGAGGCGCAGCTGGATGCCAACCCGCATGTCAGTGCGAGACGGAATGGACTGGGCCTACCACATGCCACGTTCAATCGCATCACTCGGCTGGACCTGGGCATGCACCCCTACCAAATGCGCGTGGGACGTCGGCTGCTACCGCCGGATTTGCCAAGACGGTTGAATTTTTGTCAGTGGGTCGTCGACCAGCTGCAGGCAGATGTGCGATTCGTCCATCATCTCGTCATTGGCGATGAAGCTGGATTTTCTCTCGACGGAAAAGTCAACTCACGCAATGTTCGAGAGTACGCCCCAAACATCATCCACCTCCCTTCAATTACGAGCACAACTTCCAACGTGAGAAAGTGAGTGTCCGGGTTGGCCTCTGCGACAGTGGCCTCATCGTCGGACCGGTGTTTTTTCAGGGCAACCTCAACGGCCGGCGTTACCTTGAGATGTTGAATGATGATGTCATCCCCATCCTTGAGGAACATTTCGAGGTTCAGGAGCGAGGTGTGTTTAGGCGCCTGTGGTGGGCTCAAGACGGCGCTCCGGCTCATCGTCTACTGGCTGTCCGAGACCGCCTTCATGAAGCGTTCGGAGACCGTATCATAGCGTTGAATCATGTGCATGAATGGCCGCCGAGATCTCCAGACCTCACCCCGTGTGATTTCTACCTCTGGGGATACTTGAAATCCAAGGTGTACACGACTCCCCCTCCGGACCTGCAGACTCTCCGTGACAGAATAACAGCTGAGATTGACGTCCTGCGGCAAACTCCAGATGTTGTTAGGAGAGCGATGGGAGACATGGAGAGACGATGTCGCCTGTGTATCGAGCGAGAGGGAGGGCATGTTGAGGGGGAAGGGATGTAATCATCAACAGTTCATCCACATTGCAACACTTGTACATCTAAACAAAATCGATTATCACTGCATTTAAAAACTTGGTCCCATCGTCAATTTGACGTCTCTTGGAAAAGTACTCATAACTCTGTCAAAAATTTTCAGATTTGGACGTTTGATGTCTCATTTTAAAGTGGAAAGGTGTATCTTTCAAACCATACCTATATTATCTATGCTGGTTACTCATTCTACGTCTGGCATTCCGTAAAATTTTGTTTGCATTTTGTTTTTAGACACACTGTATAGTAAATATTTATATATCTCATTAAAATAATCCCAGAGGGTGCTATTTGAATGAGATAGTTAAAAGTAATTGGGTAAAACTGAGGGCGCTGTTTGGGTGGGGTTGGAAAAAGTATTCAAGGAATGTGTGGGGCTTGCATGTCCATTGTTGATTTAGAGCTTTTTTGGGGGGTGGGGTTTGGAGCTCATACAGGGAAGACATGTAGAGACAGTTCGGAGAGGGTTGATTTCTGAAATTTACGCGGGGTTAGTTTCTGGCCAACAATTGTGCCCTGTGTGGACACACACAAATTGTGGGGTTTTCTCAGATCCTGTGTGGATCAGAAAAGGTGATTTTACGTAAGTGGAGACCTGCGGAAAACCCGTCCTGTGTGGACCTGACAGAACCGTCCTTAGTGGACCCTTGCAGAACAGCCAGACATAAGCAAGCAAGATATTGGCCAACAAATTAAACCAATACTACAGTAAGCCGACTCAGCGTGACGACGCCCGGTCGAAAACCCAGCCGTCCCTACTCCATTAGATAGTGGCATGCAACCAGGGAGAGAGACAGGACAAGCAGGGCAAGAAATACCAACCCGAGGGCGACAACCGAAGAAAGCGGCGGGCAAGTACTCAAGAGAACCCCCCCCCCCCCTTCTCTGTCAGGTGAGTGGCAGAGACAGTGGCCACACATGGACCCATGGAGAACAATATAGACATTGGTGGTGGGATGTATTATACTGGCCTTATTACTGTAATTATAAGTAACCGTATTAAATGTTGTTATTAAATTTTTTTGTTTCATTTATGCATTAAAAACCCATATTCATTTACTCTACAATTTAAACTCCAGTTTCACCCAAAACCATTATACTTGCGTGACTGTCTCGATAACCCTGCCACTGCAACCGTCAATCATGGGAATTTCGGTCTCATGGTGTGACACTGCCTCTAAAAGGCCAACATAATTCTTGGTTACGCCCAAAATTGTCAATACTCACTTATCTCGATAAAGACAGACTGGTCCGTCCTGTCCTCTGCCAGGGCTATCATGGCATGCCTTGGAGCCTTCACCGAGAAGTTCAGACGGAAAGGCATGTTCAGTGGTTCAAGGATGAAATTGTAGCTGTACGGGCTGACAGCGGGTTCAGTGACGATAACACAATCTACAAACATAAACAAAACTAAATTAGTTGACTGTGAAACGAGTGTTTGTTCTTCCATTCCATTTAAGCAAAGACATTACTGCAAAATTCTGTATTTTTACAGAATTAAAACAAAAATCAATTTAATCGAAAT
This sequence comes from Zoroaster sp. YZ-2022, assembly GCA_029582265.1. Classification (NCBI taxonomy): domain Eukaryota; kingdom Metazoa; phylum Echinodermata; class Asteroidea; order Forcipulatida; family Zoroasteridae; genus Zoroaster; species Zoroaster sp. YZ-2022. Next base: position 42,257,598 of record CM055819.1, read on the forward strand.
AGTAATACGAATGATGATAACAAATGAAGCGACATTTCAATGTACCCTGCAAATACTGAGGTGTTTGAATAGCATCAGTGTCGTCAACTTACTTATTCCATTCTGTTCGTATTGGCTACTCGGAACATATTGTTTACTAGGAACACCATTAGTTCAGTATTAAACAACAGTGTATTTTAGGATTTGAGGCATGGTGGAGATAGATGTTATTGAGTTATTTCGGGTACACCATGTAATGATCTCTTTTTGGAAAAAGTATGGTGTTCTACACACAGAAAGAAAAAAAAACAAGTTGTGTAAAATTTTACTATTTTGCAATGTTGTATACGAACCTCCTAATTGTTTGGTAAAGTTTTACAAAATGCGTGTTGGGTAAAGTTTTTCATAAACATTTTGTAAACTTTTACTTCAAAAATCAGTAAACCCTGCGGTGCATGGTCGCAATATAATCACACACGAGCATGGTGGTACTAAATCATTTAGTACGTTTGAATAGCGTGTAAAACGTTCATATAGGGGCACACAATCCCTTCTCAAATGGTGTAAACAGACGTATTGAGTCCCTCTAGACCCAAGAAAACAAATTCAAGCCAAATATAAAGTTTTATATGAGTGCTAGCCCACAATCCCTTCAAAAAAAATTGTTACCCAAAACCAATGTTTTTTCAATTGTTTTGCACCGCTGATATTCTACAGAGAAACCAAGAGATTCTATTTGTCTGGCCATTCTAATACCCACAACCAGACCTCAAAATAAACATTTCAGGTTGCCGGAATGTCTGGGCCAAGGAAAGCAAGTGACAGGATGACTGATTACATTGGGATTAGTGCGGTACCATCAATTGATAACAGCTGTACTGTTTCAATGGGTTGTCTGCTGGCAAGGGCCCCCCCCCCCCTTACTTTGAAAGCTGCATACCGGGTCAATGGTTCACCCCAGGTTGAATTTTTGTTTACCATGTTATCAGGCACTGTATCAATAGAGAACTTATGCAAAGTGGCTGAATTTGAGTTTTGCATGACGTAGTAAACAACAATTGTTTACAAACACACTGAATGGTTTAGAGCGATGTACCCTCGATAGGTAGGTAAACATAAATTAGGTAAATTTTTACTGAATGTATTGGTAAAAAATACTTAATTTTTGTGTAGAATACTAGACTCTTTTTACTATTTGACCGTGTAAACTTTTACTACATTGTTTGGTCTGCATAATTCATTACATATTTATTAAATAAAAATAATGTAAATGAAACAAGGCACCCCACTATATTTATACAGGTTCAAAAACTTTTTTTTAAATTTTATTAACAATAAAATGAAAACAAACCAAGAACATGCATAACATTTCTTAACAGTTTATCATCTCTTCAAATCCCCACTTCACAAGATTCTCTCATTTTCTCCATGTTGTGAGGCGATTGTCGACTTGACAGGCACACACTGCTTTTGCACACACGTCGCGCACACACAATGCATGATCACATGGTGGGCTTTACACAATTAAAATTGAATTTTTTGACAACGCACGGCAATGCTTAAGTTCCTTGTGGTAAAAGTTACACGGGCCAGGTAAAGACTTGAATTAGTTACATAAAGTATGTAAATAAAATTTAATACATTTAAATTACGTAATTTTTAACTTACACAGCAATTGTGTTCTTTATTTTCCGGAAATTTTACCTAAATTGTGTAATATTTTACAAAACATGTTTTACCCATTTTTTGTTTTACCATTCATTTTGTGTGTGTAATAAGGACACAACCACATTGCAAGAAGAGTGTTCACGCGTCGCACTAGAAGTGTGTAAGCATCGCATTAGGATTCACGCGTCGCACTACAAGTGTTGTTGCGTCGCACTAAAGTGTTGTCGCGTCGCACTAGAAGTGTTCACCGTTGCGTTTTTGTCTCGTATATATTTAATGGCAAAGCCATATTTTTATGTGTAAAAATTATATTCCTTTAAAAGTCCTCCATAGCCCAGACATTATTATACAGGTTTTGTTTCTGAATATGTGGTAGTTAACCAAAAAATATCGCAAATTCTTTTACAAATATTTACAAAACCTAGTGTCAATCCTGATACTACCTGCAGGGAAGGTGAGCCTTCTAACCACTAGACTATACCATGCCACTCGAATTTGTTGGTGAATTAATTACAGAAGAACCTTTTTAAAATTGTATTTATAAAATAATATAAATTATTTAATGCAGAAAACTATTGCTCAGGCCTATTGGGTTCACTCGTCCCCACCGCACAGGGCTGTAGCGAGTGGGGCCAGGGGGTGTGACACCCCAATAATTTTTCTCAGTCGGTATTTAGAGCCTCAGTCGGCAACTCAAAGGTACTAGAGCAAGGGTTGGTCCATAATACATTTTCAGTCAACAAACCTAGAGCTATGGGTTTGCCGACTGAAAATGTATCATGTTTCTAAACACTGAAGATTTGCTGAGTTGTCTGTTATCAGTTGTTTTTACTTTGTAATACACTGCGTTTTATTCACAGAAATTTTGAGATGCGGTTTCGGGTGGCAGTTCGTCTTTCCAGTTTTTTTTTATTTTTATGTATATATATAAAAGCAACTGTGAACAATAGCCACATCAGTAAATGACTAAAGAGGTCATCTGATAGGCCAATCAAATGGTTCACTGCAGACCAGAGTGAAAAAAAGAGAAAAAGAGAGAAAACAATGTATATATTAAATATATATAAACATATTATGCAAAGGTGACATACATGAATACATGAATGAACTCAATGGAACTAAACTAATTAGAGAAATGACACCTGGCAAGGCATGGAGGGAAGCCCTACAAACTAATCCTACCTAATTGCAAAACCTGATCCTACTGCACTGTTCTCCCGCAGTTTAAGGAACAAGTCCAGCCGGAACAGTATTCACAAGTGCTCTAGTAGGACAGGGTACATGTTCTAACCAACCATGCCTTGATAGGCATTGCGCTCTGTATACATCAAGAGGAGGCAAGAGACAGGAGATGCTTATGAACTTGAGTCTTGAAAGATTGGACGCCACTGTCAGAAATTTTCCCAACTACAGCTTCTGGAAGGTTGTTCCAAGTTCTGATTGCTGTGTGCAGGAAGCTTCTATCCAGGGTGTAAGTTTTGGCACTAGGCAAGGACAGGGCATGAGCCGGAATGGATGTGCTAGATCGTGTTACACGCCGCCTATCATAAGGAGGTGGTAGCATAGCTGGAAGATCTGAAGGGCTATGGTGGTGTGCATGTTGTACAACACTGTAGCTGCAGCAACCTGTCTCCTGTGATGTAGACTGGTAATAGCCAACTTCTCAAGAGCAATGGCTTCATCAACACCAATAATTTTGAGAGCCTTTCTTTGAATGGAGTCAAGTTGACTGAGGATGGTCTGTGAAGCATTCATCCAGGATAAACAGGCATACTCCATGACACTACGCACCTGCGCTTTATAGACAGTGGCCCTACCCTTGATGTCCAATTTGTTTGCGACTTTCCGCAATGCTCCAAGCCTTTGAGCAGCTTTCTTGGAAATGGTGGAGATGTTTTTTGCCCATGCAAGCTTATTGTCAATGGTAACCCCAAGGATCTGAATTTCTTTCTTCTCTGCCAGCTTGCTATTTCCAAAGTACAAATCAAGTGTAGATGGACTCCTCTTTCTAGATATCATCATTGCTTTACACTTTGTTGGCTCGAATGTTACCAGCCACTCATAACAGCTCTCCAGTTTTTGTGCTAAGTAAGTGTTTTGTAGCTACAAGTTTGTCTTCATTTTTATACTAGTGGATTTCTTATTACATCTGGAATCTACTGGACGTTTTATGTGAGTATTTGTACATTTGTTTTCTTATAATAAGTGAAAAACTGTTGTTTTTTTGTCTGTCTCTCCAGAAAGTTTTTACTGTTGAGTGTATATACATTTTGGATCTTCATTTTATTTGTGCAGTCAACTTTGATTTAGATTATAACCTGTAGCTAGAGATTATAACCTGTAGCTTGACCACAAGCCTTTTGTTTGGATCAACAACTTTGTGATCAGACAATGGAGGTCTACATCCTGTTTATTCTACTCCTGCTATCCAGACCATTGTGTCTCAATGACTCATCAGAAGATGGCTACAAGATGCAATCTACAGATTGTTCACCCAAGATCCGCCATCTTAAATTCTTGAGACGTCCTATATCATACTATGATAATTCATCTGCCACCTTTCACCTGGAACTCTTAATTTCTGGTGACATAAACCCAAACCCTGGACCTGAAACACTGATCAACACACCCAAAAACGCCACTCAGCTCCATAAAATTTCCTATAGCCGCAATGAACTACTCAATCTTCACAACGCTCCATGTACCGATGCAGCTTTATCTTATTCAGCATTGAGTCAATTGAACTCTCTTGGGATACTTGCTAATCAACCCAAAACATACCGCCGCACACATAGAGGTAAAAAAGCTGGTCGCCGTAGAATGGACAGCCTTACACAACTAGCACTCCTGCCTTATCAACCCCCAGCAGTGAACTTAACCACATCAACAAGCGACATTGGCATAACTTCAACTCCAAATGTTCATGATGAGTCTAAACTTCAGCTCTGTGTACTAAACACTCAATCCATATGTAACAAATCGGATGAATTTGTTGACTTTGTACTTCAAAACAATTTGGATCTTGTTGCCATAACCGAGACATGGTTTAAACCCGATGATGACTTAATACCCCGTGAGTGTACTCCTGCTGGCTACTCTCTCCATCATATCCCCAGACCAAAAAAGACCGGTGGAGGGTTGCACTTCTCTTTAGGTCCAGTTTATCTGTCAGTATGAAAAGTGTTAACATTGACTACCTAACATTTGAATCTCTGCATGCTGAGGTAACGTGCAACTCTAGATCTGTTCGCCTTGTTAATATTTATCGACCAGAAAGGGATGTTGATGGTAAACATGTAAACTTCTCCAGTTTTCTGCAGGAATTTGAGAAATTAATTGTGGATTATCTCTTGCACCCATCTGACATTATTTTAACCGGCGATTTTAACATTCATATGGACATCTCTTCAAACAATTATGCGAATCAGTTTAAGATCTGCTCTCTGCTCATGGACTTATCCAGCATATCACAGCACCCACTCATCGATATGGTCACTGTCTTGACCTCATGATAACGCGTGAAAATACTTCACCTCTTATCTCGAATATAACTATCCATCCCGGCTTATCTGATCATTATGCAATCATGGCAGATATGAACCTTAAAAAACCTCCCATGCCTACCATTTCTGTAACTACTCGCCACTGGAAAAATGTAAATATTAGAGATTTATGTCATGATCTTGAATCTCAACTGGAAAATGTAAACCTTGAAGATGGTGAGCTGGATTCTTGTGTCAATCTATTTGAATCTACTGTCCGTAACATCTTGGACGATCATGCTCCGCAAAAACTAGAACTGTAAAACTACAATCTGAATCCCCTGGTTCAATGATGATATTCGTGCTGCAAGGAAAATCCGTCGTCAACTTGAACGAAAATGGCGTGACAATGGAAACTTGGAGTACATCGGCAGAGAATACTGTAACCAACGAGATATTGTGAAGAACATGATTAACCAGGCCAAAATAACTCACTACTCATCTCTTGTGGAAGAGAACTCTGGCGATCAGAAAAAACTCTTTAACATTGTTGAAAAGCTGCTTCATAAACCCAAAAGCTCCAGTGCTTCCATCTACACACTCCAATCAGGACCTCGCTAATGAATTTTCAAACTTTTTGTCACAAAATTGAGAATATCCGTCGTTATTTTCCCCAGTACCTGTCATTCTATCACAAACACCATCACGCAAGGATCCACAATGTAGACTGTCTATGTTTGAGCCTACTAGTGTTACGGAGATCAAGAAACTCATCATGAAATCGCCATCAAAATCGTGTGAACTTGATCCAGTGCCAACTTCGCTAATAAAACAAAATATTGATGTGTTTGCTAAGTATATCACAATTATTGTAAACAGATCTCTTTCTTCCGGTTGTTTCCCTGATAGCCAGAAGATTGCTCATGTTAAACCACTCCTGAAGAAACCCAATTTGGACAAGGAAGTTTTCAAAATTACCGACCGGTAGCGAATTTAAAGTACCTTGGAAAAACAATCGAGCGAGTTGTTTCATCACGGATCTCTGACCATGTTCGTGTGAATAACCTGTCGGATACATTTCAGTCAGCCTATAAACCATTTCATGGAACGGAAACTGCTCTTCTCCGCGTCAACAATGACATTTTATCTGCCATGGATGATGGAAAAATCACTGCATTAGTTTTGTTAGACTTAAGCGCCGCTTTTGACACGGTCGATCACAAAATCCTTCTCTCCCGCCTGCAATATCATCTTGGAATACATGACACAGCCCTGGATTGGTGTAAGTCCTACCTTTTAAATAGGCCTCAGCATGTTTGTATTGGTAATGCCACCTCCGAGCCTGTTATTCTTGACTATTCTGTACCCCAAGGCTCCGTGCTCGGCCCACAGTGGTTTACTGTTTATACGTTTCCAGTTCGTGATATCATTTTGAGTATATAAATTTAAATTACCATGTCTACGCTGATGACACGCAGCTCTACATTACTTTTAAATCTTCTCAAGAACCTGCCGATTCCTGCATTACAACACTGGAGAAATGTATTCAAGAGATTCGAAGTTGGATGCGACAAAACTTCCTGAAATTGAACGACGAAAAACAGAATTTGTTCTATTTGGATCACGTCAGCAATTGTCTAAAGTTTCTCTTCCATCTATTGCAATTGGTGACTCGCAGATAACCCCCTCATCACAAGCACGTAATTTGGGTGTTATATTTGACTCGACAATGACTTTAAAACCTCATATCTCCAACATTGTTCGCATATCATCATTTCATATCAGAAATATCAGCCGAATAAGGAAATACTTGAATAAAAGTGCTACTGAACAAATTATTCATGCGTTTGTCACATCACGTCTCGATAACGGGAATGCTCTACTCTACGGTCTCCCGCAGAATCAAATATCTCGTCTTCAGAACATACAAAACACAGCAGCTCGTGTTGTGACTTTGTCCAAAAAGTCATGCCATATCACGCCAATCTTGAAAGAACTGCACTGGCTTCCTGTTTCACAGAGAATTGTTTTTAAACTTATGCTAATTGTTCACAAATCTTTTAATAACATTGCTCCAATTTATATTTCTGAACTGCTTAAAGTCTACACTCCATCACGCAATTTGCGCTCCAGCAACATGTCACTCCTAAAGGAACCAACATCAAAACGGAACTGGGGTGATAGGTCTTTTTCTGTCGCGGCTCCGAGACTCTGGAATCATCTTCCAACTAAACTCAAATCTTGTCATAGTATAACTAGATTTAAGTCGATGCTTAAAACTCATCTTATGTCACAATTCTTCAAAGATGATGTATATTTGTAATTCCATTGTAGGTACGTGTATCTCAGTACATAATTTTTTCCCTATGTTATCATTGTATATTGTTTGTATTCATGTTTTTATCTTTGTTTCCGCGCCTTGAGCGCCCAGCAGGGTGGATATGTGCGCGCTATAAATCTTTATTATTATTATTATCCAGTCAGCTGCCCATGCTTTGATCCTTTCCAGGTCTCTGTTCAGGCCGGCTGCCACTAGGTTACTCTCTCTTGGTGATCTTATTGGTGCAAAGAGCGTGCAGTCATCAGCATAAAGGTACATCTCATTCTTACACACATCAACAAGATCATCAATAAAGATGGAGAACAAAAGTGGACCAAGTATTGAGCATTGCGGGACTGATGCATTGATGGATGATGAGTTAGAAGATTGACCAGAGAGAACAACCTTAATCGATCTTCCATGAAGGTAGCTTTGTAGCCAGGTTAGCAGCTTTCCAGTTATCCCCTTGGATTTCAGCTTGGCACAGAGTCCATTATGCCAGACTTTATCAAATGCTCCTTTGATGTCCAGGGCAATGACACATACCTCACCGTTCTTATCCAAGTAGGTGTTCCATGTCTGGGAAAGGATGGTAAGAAGGTCTGTTGTGCTATGGTCTGGTCGGAAGCCAAACTGCCTGCTTGAAAAAAGGTGGTTGCGAAGCAGGTAATTTTGGAGTTGTTTCTGGACTGCTGCTTCCATAACCTTGCTGACGACGCTTAGCAGGGATATTGGGCGGTACTTAGAAGGATCAGCTCTGGAGTCTCTCTTGTGTACCGGTGTCACTGAGGCTGTCTTCCACTGGTTTGGAAATACACCACACGAATAGCATTAACACAAAGTCACAATTAACACAAAGTCAAGTTAAGTGTAACTTTATCAATGTTAATTCAACACTTTTAAAAGTTAAATACATCTTTATAAAGAGTTGTCACTGACCGAACTCTTTAAAATGTTGATTCAACACTTTAGTTTTAAGAGTGTAGAAAACTGCTTGACCCCTGGAGGTTGGTCATCAGCATTTGATAGACGACACTTTTCTGCAAATGCCTGGCAGAAAACGTCAGCCTTGTCTCTAGCTGTTGAGTATGCAACTCCGTTGTGTTCAATGACGGGAATATCAGAGTGGCCTGTTCTTCCAGAAAGAGAGTTTACTATACTCCACCACTTCTTGCTGCTAAGATCATTGCCAGTTAGATCTTGCCTGACTCTCCGCTTGATTGTATTTCCGTCTTGCTAATGTAAACTTCTTTCTATTTGCAGGTGTGTTGCGCTTCTTTAATTGACGGTAGAGGCAACGCTTTCTTTTTGCAGCATGTCTGCACATGTCATCAAACCAAGCTTTATCACCAGTCTTCTTAGTAACTGTTTTGCTAGGAATGTACATGTCCATGGCCTCACGAATGGCCTGTGTAACTTTGGTACATGCCTCCTCAGGGGCGTTATTGTTGAGTATTCCCGACCAGTTGACAGATGAAAGATGTGCTCGCATATCCCAGAAGTTTGCTCGATCATAGCTCCAAACTTTCCTTCTATACGGCTTGTCCCGGAAGACTGGAACCTGTAGCTGTACTAGCACAGGGTTATGATCTGAAGTGCCAAGGTGTGCAAAGGTTGTGGCAGTAGCAGGTAAGTCTGTCATAACAAGATCCAGGATATGCTCTCCTCTTGTTGGCTCAGCTACAATCTGGTGTAGACCAAGACAGTCTGCTAGTCGGAGTGTTTAATAATCGGCCCGCACTGTCTGTTGTTCTACTGCCTAGCCAGTCTTGGTGATGGACATTAAAATCACCCACAAGCATCAGAGATTGTGCTCCAAACTCGATCATCTTGGGGAGGGCACTTGTATCCAGATACTCCAGTATATCATTGTTGCCACTAGGTGGTCTATAAATGGCACCAATGAGCAGTTTCTGAGACTGAAGAGAAATCGTAAGCCACATGAGTTCAAGGTCTTTTGGATCTCTCCTGGGGTTGTGGTAAATGGCGATGCCATCCAGGCAGTAAACAGCAAGGCCACCTCCAGATGTACCTTCGCGATCTCTGCGGCAGCACATGGAATAACCAGGAATTGTGATGCAGTCAGCTCCATCTGCAACCGTTGAGTCAAGGAAGGTCTCTACCACTATGACAATGGCAGGTTTTTCTTTGGTGCATAGGTTAGCGAGTTCACCGATGTTGGATCGTAAGCCACATATGTTCACCTCTATGATTCGCAATTCTGTATCTCATAGTCGATGGGCAGGCATGTGTCGTTTCCGAATTGATCGGTCCTTTCGAGGCTTGGCTGTAGACTGTGTAGCAAGAAAGAGACGGGCACAGGGGTTGCTAGCCCCTGTACCCCAGTAACGCACCTGGACAGTGCGGTGAAGGTATGTGCTATACATGACCTGATCTGAAAGCATCATAATATGACTCATAACAGATCGGGTTCAAAGAAGAACCACTTGGTCAGGATTGGGTGATCAGCACTGATGGAAAATTGTATACCTCCACTACCGATTAGGCTTTGAACGAATAATGATTATACTTGCAGCTTTAAATAGAGGTTACTGACAATAGGCCTACTTTAACAAACCTTTTTGATTTTTGCTGGTGGCTTATGCCTAAACCTAATTGATCACCACAAGGAAACGATTTAACCTAGAGTGCCTGGTTGTCATTCAGTCTCTAGGTTTGCCGACTGAACATTTATTATGGACCAACCCTTGTTCTAGTACCTTTGATTTGCCGACTGAGGCTGTAAATGCCGACTGAAAACAAATTATTGGGGGTGTCACACCCCTCACATCCCCCTCACCCGCTTGTGATTTTTTTTCTGCAAATGAGAATTGCCATCCCGCAATTACATGGCACTTTCAGCCAATTACATGGCACGTATTTTAAGATGACGTAGGATATTATTAACATATGCATATTACTAGATGCAGGCACTCTAATCATTAGTGCTCGCGCATATTATGTGTACTGTAAATATACAGTGTGTGAACTATTGCTTAGAGTCAACTCAGCGCAATGTAATCCAAATACAATGTACATTGTACACTGCATGTAGTTAAATAAAATAACTTAACAGCATGGTACTTTATCGAGTTGAAATAACCGTTCAGTGGTACCACCCAAGGCTTTCTCTAAAACATTTGTACGTTTTATATACTGATGCCTATTTTCACAACTATTTTAAAGCAGAACCATACCCTAAATTCATGGTCGCACAATAATGTAATTATATGGGGGCTACATTAAAAGCAAAAAGGACACAAACAAACTGTACAAAACAGATGATTTTATTTTAAAGCATCAACCATTATACTATTAATTTAAAGTAATGTTTATTATGTACATATACAACATTCCCAAATATGTCCCACAAGTTTCATTTTGAGATAATCAAATTTGTCACGCACAACTGTATTTAAACTATAGGCAGGAACACATATTTATATATTTAATGGAATACATCATTCATCAAATAATTCTTTTGAAGCCTTTTTGTCTATAATTTCAGTATAACTATTTTTTCAAGATTAATTTTTAAAGTTCATGAGAAAAAACATTTCACATAATAAATACAAGCAACCTGAATGTATTTTCACTATTGCTGAAGCTTTCATATAGGCTGGAGTTATGGATCAACAAATACATTATGCTAACAGAAAGGAAATATATTTTACTACAGAAAAGACTTTCTTACAGTTCATGAGTTCAAAGCTAAAATTAACTCTTAATTGTTAACCTTGAAATCCTGGTAAAAGTCCAAAAAACGCGTCTGCTATAAAAGTGTAATAAATAGTTAATTCAAAGTTGATGACCAGTTGTAACAGTTGTACTTAAAGAATTGCCAATCACGAAAAATTGTTTTGACATTTATTAATATTACATTTGTAGTGTTACTTTCCTTCTGTTTCTCTGAACTGGATGTTACGAACCTAGAATAGTGACTGGATTATTTTACTTTCTTTCTGATTATTGTTTAGGCCCTAATTCTTTTTATTTTATTTGTATTGTATTTCCCACTTTTGTATTGTTGCTGATTCCTCAGTTAGATCAGTTTGCTTACACTTTTATTGTAATCTACTAAATAAGAGGTTTTATAATTCATCTCGTTTCCACTAATGATTTTGTTGTAAACCTTGTTGTAAAAAATAATATTTCCGAGTTTGTAAATTCATAGCCCACCATTGTTCAGTCACTGTGAGAATTAGAAACCCTAAATTCACTGTATCGCTGGTTACAGGTATTCCAGATGAAGACCATCTAGACTTATGCCTACAGTTGAGTGAATTTGCAATTGTCTTTGTTTCCAATTGTATTCGTACCGGTCGTTATATTATTGTTAAATCTACTGTTACGAATCTTACCCTTTGATTTTTGACAAATATTAGCACCCTCTATTTCACTTCTTCCACTTCCAATATTTTGCTTACGATGCAATTTCAAGCAGTCTAAGTCCCAGGGTTTGTTTCCCCGGACCCTCGATTGCCCGCTATGAATATGCAATCCATACAAGGACGCTACTTTTGCTCATGCATATCCAGCGCCAACGCAATGCATAATGCAACACCAGCGAGAGCCTTGCGTGCGTGCCACACCCTCCCGCCACGTGGCTTGTAGCCGTCCTTTGGACTTAGTCTATTTTCCGAATACTTTCCTCGGAGTCCACCCCTTCACACCGAACACGGTTCGTGGGTGAACCACGGCCAAACAGTCACCGTGACTGACCCGCTCAGTCATTAGCCGTGGCCCGCGTGTAGTGCTCCCTACCCAAGCACAGCCGCTGTTCCCCTCATGCAGTAATAGCTTAGCATCCAAGCAAATAGCTTAGCATCCAAGCAAATAGCTTAACATGCCCGGTAAGCATTTTCCCCTTGAACACGCCCTCCTTTCTAAGTTGTCGATCACTTCACTTTCGTCAAATACCTTACCTTATATGGAACAAGGACCCGTTGTATACCCTGATTTTGCACACGTTTCTACCCTTAGACGCGGAAGCCAAGCTTCTCATTGGCTAAGACGCTAAACTAGGCTAATGTTTTATTAATTCCTAGGCTCCAGATTTCTATATAAACCCCGAGATTTCCTGATCTCGGCGAAGTGCGATTCCGAATAATATCTGTGTGACTCGATCCGATCCATGACAGTGCGATGTACCGAACTATTACGGTCCAGAACCTCTTTCGTTGAACCAATGGTGCGGTGCGTCGATATGACCATTGGTTCGCGTAGCTATGCGGTCTGATACACACTCTTGAAATATGCCTGTGTCCTTTTTAGAACACCATAAAAAAGTGATGGCTCTCAGAAGAGCCGGTTGGTTTGTTCTCTGAAAACAAATCAACCGGCTCTTCTCAGAGCCATCGCTGTTTCCAAAAAGAGATCATTACACGGTGTACCCGAAAGAACTCAATAACAGTGTATTTTTTCTTCCTAAAAAGGTTTATTTAATCACCTCCCCCACCCAAATGCTGAGGATTCACGGCTGGATTCGACATGATAGAGCCTTAAACAGTAAGCTTCAGAGTCTGCGTAACCCAACATTTCCAATTTTATCTTCTGTTTTCCTAACATTAAAGTTCACTTATCCTTTCCAACTAAACTTATTTTTTACTTACAGTGATAACTAGATATACTACAATTACTAAAAATAAGATTGTTTTAAAACCATAATTGAGGGGCGCATAATATGCATCCAAGTATAGCGCCTTTCAAAGGCAACCAATGACGCCATGTTCATGTCAAATAAATGAAAATGTCATAATGAAACTGAAGGTAGAGTTCAGACGAAAAGGCATGGTCAGTGGTACAAGGATGAACTTATAGGGGTTGCCAGTTGGTTCTGTGACGAGCGAACAAGCTACAAACATTAAAGAAAATCAAAAGTGAAACGAGTATTGTTTATTTCTTCACAGTCCAGACATATAAGTATATGCTTTTTTTTTTAATATGAAAAACTACGTCAAATAGTAACAATATGCTAGGTGCTTTGTTTAAACGGAACTGCGTGGTCAATGGTTCAAGGATAACATTGTAGAGGGAAGCATCCCGAGATCAGTGACGATAGAAAAAGCTACAAACATAATTATGTGCTACCAAGGCTGAGCGGTTTAGTGCACTGGTGTTGTGTTCTGATCTGATGGTTGATTCGTGAGAATATGGGTTAGAATCCTGGCTGCCATCGTGGTACTTGTGTCCTTAAGCTACAGACACTAACCATAATTGTTTCCCTTCACCCAGGACTATGAATGGGTACCTGCGAGGGTAAAGAAGGTTATTCATAACCTTGTGTTATGTTTGATTAGCCCTGTAGCGCCAAGGATCTGAGAAAGATTACAGGATTAACAAATAGTCAAGTGACCAGGGAAAAAATTGTAAAGCTCATTGAGACATTATGTGAAATTCGCTATATAAAGAGTTACATAATACAATAAGCGTGGATCATCTCAAAGACCTTAAGTGTTTTAATTAAAGTTTATAATTTATCACGCTTTCTGTTAATAATCTGGCCCCGTCCATACAATAAGCAGATTAAAGTTTCTAGATGTTGGTATTGTCCACCCACTTTTGTAACATTGTGGTCTCGCCCAATAAATAGGCAGAGTGCAGGAAGGGTCTACATCTGACAATGTTTTACCTCCATCCTGTTGTCTTTTTAGAAAAGAAATACAAAATTTTAAATTCGGAAGACGGGTATCTCGTTATTGGTATTGTGCCTCCCACTTTTTGAATAGTGTGGCATCGTCCACTGAATAGGCAAAATTCGAGACGCATGCACATCTCAAAATGATGTACCTTCTTTCTATTTCCATTGATAGGCTTATAAAATGACAAAATATAACAGTCGGTTTTCTCATGTCTCTTGCCCCCTGTTCGTTTCGTTTCGTTTCGTTTCGTTTCGTTTCGTTTCGTTTCGTTTCGTTTCGTTTTGTTTTGTTTTATTTTGTTTTGTTTGTTTTTTGTTTTTTGTTTTGTTTTGTTTTGTTTTGTTTAGTTTTTTTGTTTTGTTTTGTTTTAATTAGTCCCACCTCAAAAATAGGTGAGATCCAAGATGGGTTCATAGCTTAAAATGATATTTGCTCCATTCTGAATCCTTATGCAAAATTTCGTGTTTTTATCACAATTTATGCACAATTGTTTTGCTCAGCAGCTAGACTACTTTTTAGCACTGTGTTAAAAAACGTTCAATCGATTTTCGGCTAGTAGAAAAGTAGAAAAATTGATTCAACAAGAACATTCGATCTGCTTTTTATAATAGCAGGAAAGTAGAAAAGCAGATGTCCACTTTTAGACCACTGTGTGACAAACCATTAAAATCTGCTTCTCGACTAGTAGAAAAGCAGATGTCCACTTTTAGACCACTGTGTGACAAACCATCAAAATCTGCTTCTCGGCTAGTAGAAAAGCAGATGTCCACTTTTAGACCACTGTGTGACAAACCATTAAAATCTGCTTCTCGACTAGTAGAAAAGCAGATGTCCACTTTTAGACTACAGTGTGACAAACCATTAAAATCTGCTTCTCGACTAGTAGAAAAGCAGATGTCCACTTTTAGACCACTCTGTGACAAACCATTAAAATCTGCTTCTCGACTAGTAGAAAAGCAGATGTCCACTTTTAGACCACTCTGTGACAAACCATTAACATCTGCTTCTCGACTAGTAGAAAAGCAGATGTCCACTTTTAGACCACTGTGTGACAAACCATTAAAATCTGCTTCTCGACTAATAGAAAAGTAGAAAATTGTGTTTGTCTAAATCGCCGCCAAAACTTCGCTGCCAAGTATGTTTTCCTTATAATTAATAACACGAATAACAAACCATACAATATTGAAAAAAATATGTGAAAGAAAACACACTCCAAAATGGTTGTTGGTAATTCGCAGTACGATACTTAAAGCCACTACACACTAAATCAATATCCTATTCGTAAGTCGTAATACGCACGCACAATGGTGGTATCATGGCATACCGTTGTGTGTAATTAAACCGAAATTCCTTGATTTCGTTTACTTTGAGGCTTTACAACACATATGCAAGTCCCAAGTTTTCTAATTTATTGCATAAATCCTTAACTAAAAGGATGGTCAGTGCACTAGTGGGCTTTTGGTGATCGTTGGAGCCAGCACGTGCGAAATTGGCTTGGTTTAATTACGTCACACACAATTGTAATCTCAACAAACATATAATTGATAATCGGTTTTTTAATCTTATACTTGGTGTAAGGTTTATTAAGGTATAAAACATCCCATGAAATCTTTCAAACCTCAGGTGCTGAGCAATGAGGCTCCCTGGACCTAATATCTCATTTGTCATTATGATGAGTAATTGTTGAGCTGATTAACAAATTGTTGAAATATATTCTTAAGAATTTACAGTACATGAAAATACAATGGGGTTAAAATGTATTGCCTTGGTATTTGTGGACCCCTCATTATAGTATGATTATATTAAAGGTTGTTGGAAAAGCTTACCACTTTTATAATAAGTGGACGTTGCCTCGTTTTTATTTATCTCACTGCAAATGTTTCAAATTGCCCACCACATTCATTAATTCATTTGATTGATCGAGTCATTCATCCATCCACCCACCCAACCATCATTCCACCCACCCAACCACTCACCCAGTCAACCATCCACCTACCCACCCACCTACCTAGTCATCCACCCACCAACCCACACACCCACCCACCCTCACAGGATGTGCAGAAAATATGGCTGTTAGAATTTTAATTACGAGAAAACTGGCCAAAAGATTGATTGTGGAGTTATGGTATGTAATATCGTTTCCGTTCGCGAAGCTGAGGTACAGGTTCTGAAAAGAACCTTATCGCACAACTCGTATCTCAATCTTCATTAAGTGAGAAATATGGTTCAGGGAGAACCATGGGGACTTCACGGGTTAATATGGTTTAGGTAGAACCATGGGGACTTCACGGGTTATTCTCAACGTATCGATTAGCCTTATTTTTGATTTAGAGGCTTAAATATTAAGCCACATGGTAGGGTAGCCTTGCTACAACTAAGTTATTTGGGGTACGACCCCATCTACCATTCAAACATTAAAACTAAACTCGTTTAACAACAGACGAATAGACTTGGACAAAGAACCGCCACTCTACACATGACACAACATGCATGACCCTTGAATTCTGCCTGTTGAGAGTCAAAAGTGATATAATACGTGCGACTGACAATCGACAAGCCGTTTTTGTGGTGTTGCTAGATTTGTCTGCTGCTTTTGACACCATTGACCATTGTATATTGTTAAATAGATTGTCTAGTGTTTTTGGTTTTCATAATAATGTTTCCAAATGGTTTCAGTCTTATCTTACTGGTAGGACTTGTAGAGTTAAGATTGCGAATAATTATTCTGATCCGCAAACTCTTGATTATGGTTTACCATAAGGTTCCTGTGTCGGACCTCAGATGTTTTCTTACTACACACCCACTCTCAGATATTATTAAGCATCATTCTGGTGTCAAATTCCATTTTTATGCTGATGACACCCAATTATATGTGTGTTGATCCCCGGAAACCTGGTGAAACAGATCGTGCACTTTCAACTTTATCTGCTTGTGTTTCTAACATCAAGGCATGGATGTCACAAAATATGCTCCTCCTCAATGATGAAAAGACTGAATTTTTTGTTGCTGTCAACCATAGACTTTTGAAAACATTATCTGACGTCACCATTACAATTGGTAATACAGTTATCAAACCCTCCTCATGTGTAAAAAGGCTCGGTGTTATTGTTGACAGTACTATGAGTAGGCCTATGTCTAACCATGTATCTTCAATATGCAAAACCATTAACTTTCATTTAAGAAATCTGTCGCAAGTTCGTATCTTTATTGATGAAATCACTTGTCATCATGCAGTCCGTGCTCTGGTCACATCACGTTTGGACTATGCAAATTCACTTCTCCAAGGATCCTCTAGCAAAGAGATCAAACGTCTTCAACGGCTTCAAAATCGTGCTGCAAAATTAATTTTCATGGCTAAAAAGTATGACCATGTCTCCCCTCTCCTACGACAGCTTCGCTGGTTTCCCATTCGAGACCAGATTGATTTCAAACATTGACTATTGACTATAAATGTGTTACTGACACTGCGCCATCCTATCTCTGTGAGCTTATTCTTCCATACCAACCTAACCACAGTGGACTCCGTTCAAATTCTGATTCCCGGATCTTCAAAAAGCCAACTACACATTTAACTGCGGCTAACAAGGGTTTCTATACTGCTGCACCCAGCATTTGGAATGAACTACGGTACCATCTGGTATCCGTCATGCTTCTTCGAGTCAATTTAAAACATCTCTCAAGACTCATTTATTTTAGGCACTGTGTATTTTTAAATTGTACTTGCATCTCACTGTAAAGCGCTGTGATACCGTTTGTGTAAGAGCGCAATATAAATGCCTTCATTGTATTGTATTGTTCAACTAATAAAATACTTGAATACGAAAGTCAACAAACACTGCAAACAAGTCGTGGATCACCAAATGGTAGCCCACGACATTACAAAGAATTCCCCACATGGAACTCGGCCAGATTTAGTCTGGTAAAATATACCTTATATAGGCCCAAATGCATAAATAACCCGGTGTTATAAAAACCCCGGTGTTGGCCAGGTCTTAAATTAGCCCGGTGTGACTCACGAAAGCACTCGGTAATTGCAGACGTGCAAGCGAGACGTGTTTAGCGCAAGCTCCAGGAGTTACTCAACCGTGATACTATAGTTAGCCTAACTTGCAACCATCTGTGTTTTCAGTTTATTTTATTTTGATTTTGTTTGACAACGGGCATTTAAAATGGCCCTCAGAGTATGTCATGGTTGCAAAAAGAAATCAGCTGATGTCGATATTCGACAATCTGAATATCTTCTGTGTGATTTGTGCGAATCAAAACGACAAAATCCACCAGTAAAGCAGCAAGAAGCCAAAACTACTTTTTCTGGAGCTGCAGCAAACCTTGTAGAATTGATTTCTTCACCGTTAAGAAACACCGCAAAGCCTACAACTCCCGCTACAACTTCTACAAATGTAACAGCGCAACCTACGGTAACTCCCGCTATAATACTAACGATTACAGAAGCTGCTGCTGCTGTCCATGAAACCCAATCGCAAATCATTGACCGGCTTAATGTGGATTGCCTGGATATATATGCAAATGCAACTAATATCCTACCCGCTATTCGTCAAGGTATGACATCTATTCTTCCCAAAGACACTGATCGGACTGTAATTGCCAATCATGCCATTGAGATATGTAATAAACTAAGAGACCGTGCACAAAGACGAAAGGAGGAATTATCCACATCACCAACACTATCACAGAGCATACTGTTATCAATATCTGCGCCCCCGATTCCTCCCTCCTCGCCAAAACTAACCGCGGCACGTGTTGAGTGTTCACAGAACTGTAAATTTGGACATCTCGAAAGAGGAAAAACATCACAACTGGAATGCAGTTTATGCCAAGGTCAGTACCACAAGATTTGTGTCGGCGTAAAAACATCTTCAAAACCTACAGTTTGGATGTGTCCCTCTTGTAAGAACATCCCAACCATCGTTAATACACTCACAATGAATCTCGGTGAACAGGAGAAAGAACTGGTAAATCTTCGCCGCGAGAATATGGAACTGAAAGGACTTATACACGCACAAACAAATAACTACAAGAATCTGCAAAATCTAGTGGAACTTAAGAATACGCCTATATCAGTAATGGATGTGCAGCCCATCCCCTTGGATACCGCGCCTACGCAACCTGCAAAACCAGATAGTAAGTTGGGAATAAGTCTTTACTGATCGGAGATAGCATGATTAGGGACTTTGAGGAACGAGGCTTGGGGAACACTAAGATTGAATGTCTCAGGGGAGCTAATGTGTCAAAGGTTCACCAGAAATTGAAAAATATGAGCGTTGATGATTATGGAACTATCATATTGCATGTCGCGACAAATGACTGCACCTCGCAAAGAAGCCAGAATGAAGCAGAGGACATCTACACTGAAATGATCTCGGACTTACAAACACGTGCCCCTAATACAGCGATTGTTATTTCTTCTGTGTGTCCCCGGGTAGATGACAACGGCCGCCACCAACCAGCTGTTGATACTATGAACTCCAATTTGCGTCGAATCGCTTCTGCGAAGGGCTGTATGTTTGTTAACAATGACAGCACCTTTAAGTCTCAAGATAAAGCAGTTGATGAGTCCCTTCTCAACAACGGAGGTCTTCACTTGAATAGGAAAGGGGACCAGACGCTCTACTACAAAACATCCACGAAGCTCACCCCATCATCAAGAAGAGGGCTGGAAACTCAACCGCGGACCCCGTTGGTCAAATTCCAAGCCCAGCAAGCGCAACTTCCAGGACTATGAATAACAACGCTCGCCGTTCCTCTGGATTAGACAGACAACGCCCGGTGCATTATACTTCTTCCGATCGCAGACGCAATTCGCAATTTCCCGTACGGTGTGATCTATGCGGCCTTTCTAATCATATGACAAGGGTTTGTAGACATCGCCAGCCAGTACAGTGTCATACATGCCACGAATTTGGACACAAATCCTATGTTCCCGGTGTCAGACCATACCTATGTCGCGAGCGACCTAACTACAGCCATTGGCAATAGGATACAGCCAGCACCGTAGAATGTGTAAATCCATTTTCTATATTAATTGATGAACTTGATAATAATTATGAAAATGTTTCTTTAATGTATGTTGAGCATGTGAATTCTACTCGTACTGCAAATCCTAACCATAATGATATCCAGAGTAATGCTAATAAACGCCATATGCGTGGTGGTAGAAAGAAATGTAATACTAATAGTAAATTTAAGAATGTCAAAATTGTTTTAATAATGTCAACAGGATTCGACCAAAGATTCACGAGGTTGAAAAGTTACTTAAAGATGAATGTATTGATGTGTTTGGTATTGCTGAAACTTTCCTTAAGAGTACTGATGTTATTAATATTCAAGGTTATAGATGGGTGGGTAAAAATAGAATTAGAAAGGGGGAAGGCGGCATAGGCCTATTCCTTTCTGATAACGTTTCTATTATTGATGATGATGTTTTTAATTCGTCTTCAGATAATTTTGAAAGGTTATGGGTTAAGTTTATTTTGCAAAGATAAACACTTTTATATTGCTGTAGCTTATTTCCCGGTTGAAGGCATTGATATTGACATTACTGATGAATTGTATGGGCAACTGCTCTCAGAAGTGATGCGTATCGAAAATCAAGAGGGCAACCCTCAAATTTTAATAATGGCCGATATGAATGCAAGAATTGGTCGTGAAATTAGCTATGGTGATCCAGTGTTAAATTCTAATGGCGAGCGCCTTCTTAACTTCCGGGATGATTCTAATCTTGAGATTTTGAATTGTTCTAAAACGTGTAGAGGTAAATTTACCTGGTTCAGAAACAATTTACAAAGTACTATTGATTACATGCTTTGTTCCAATAATCTTGTAAACCAGGTGCGCGAATTTATTGTTGATGAAGATCGCGAGTATGAATTAGGAAGTGATCACAATGTGCTACTATTGAAGCTTAACGTTATGAATAGGGACAGTAAGGATAATTAGAACAAAACGCGTAAAAGGTTAGTCTGGGATATTAAACAAGACCAGGACTTTTCGGCTTATAAAGATAATCTGCGGGTTAATTTCTCTAATTGGGATGCCAATTCTTTTGTTGACCCGGATGGGACGTGGGATTCCTGGAAAAACAATGTCTTGGCGGCTGCGTCTATAGGCTTAGGCACAAAAGAAATCAAAATGAAACGCAACTCATGGTTTGACGAAAGTATTGATGATGGCATTAAAGACCGTAGAAGCACTGCAAGATTACACAGGAAATGGGCTAAGGGTGAAAGGTCGGACAATCGTATGGGTGAAAATTTATGGAAAGATTACCAGGATAAACGTATTCATGTTAAAAATCTTATTAAGAACAAAATTACTCAAATGCGCGTCGATCGCTCGATTGATATTGCTAACAAAGGGGGTCCTGCGTGTCGCGATTTTTGAGCTTTGAGAAGTAACGATAATACACGTAAAAATTATGATATACATTGTATTGTAGCTCCGCAATCCGGTGATATTATTTATGACAAAGAGAAGATGAATTTGACTATTCTTCAATATTGGCGCACTTTGGGGAAAATGAACATGACTATTAATGGTATTGGGGGTGTGGTGAATGATGATAGCAAGAGTTGTAGAGTTAGGAATTTTGTTAACTCAATTAGAAGTCAGGAGTTTAGTTATGATATGGTTGATGTTGGGAATTGATGTTGAAATTAACTTAGATATTGTTTTAGAAGCACTGAACTGTGCTAAAAACAATAAGTTGCCCGGTTTAGATGGTATTACAAATGAATTATTGAAAAATGGTGGGGACTGTTTAACTAGGACACTTTTGGATATGTTCACCAAATTTATAGAACTTGAGAAGATTCCAGCGGAATGCAATCGTGGCATTATTGCCCCCATTTTCAAGAAAGGTGATCCGAAGGACCTTAATAACTATAGGAGATTTCATTAACGTCGTGTGTTGCCAAAAAATTTAATAGGATTATTGCAATGAGTATCTCAAAACACCTAGAAAGTTCAAATGTATTGTCAGAGGTTCAAGGAGGTTTTCGTTCATCATATCGCTGCGAAGACCACATCTTTACACTGAAGAGTATTAATGCGTGTCGTTTAGCGGAAGGTAAGAAAACATATAATATGGCATTCTTAGACTTCCGTAAGGCGTTCGACTACAGTGTGGAGGATGGTCTTTGATGGCAGCATGGAATTCAGGTCTAAGGGGTCGTATCTGGAGGTTGATTGACACTTTTATGATAATGTTCAGGCACAAGTAAAATTTGGAAATATCGAAACTGATTTCTTTGATGTTGATGAAGGAGTTAAACAAGGTTGTGTTTTATCGCCGGTTTTGTTTTGTATTTTTTATCTCTGAATGTTCTAAGTTACTTAGAAGCATAATTTGGGTGTGCGAATTCACTATGTTTGGGTTGGTATTTTTGGGGGGCAGACGACGTGGTCTTATTGGCAAATGATGAAAAGGAATTGAATAGAATGTTGGAGGTAGCAGCTGAATTTGCGAATGATTGGAAAATGAGTTTTAACCATGATAAATGTAATGTATTAGTTTCAGGTCAGCGTGTTAATAATGATAAATTGTGGAAGTTAGGTGATAAATATATTTCAGTAACCAGGGAATATAAATATCATGGAGTGTATATTTCTCGTAACCTTACTGACCACCAACATATTGAGGAAGTTGTCAAGAAAGGTAACAGACTAATTGCGTATATCAAATCTGTAATTGATAATTTTGATGACTTTAATCGCGTTTACTATGGTGATGTTTTATGGCGCAGTGTGGATCCCTAGTAGTCAGTCGGATGTTGATAAACTCGAAAAGCTTCAGTTACAAATGGCGCGCTATATTCTGAAAGCCTCCCGCAACACGCCGCGTGCAGCTCTTTATGGCGACTTGGGTTGGGTCCCTATCTCTACCATGCAAAATACGCTTAGGATGAAATTTCTTGCGCGAGTTGTTAACTTGGATATGCATCGGTGGCCGAAACTTTTGTTAAATACAATGATTAGTTTAGATGACGTCAGTAACTTGCGTTACAATTTTTTGAGCCACACCCAGGAAGTTTTAGGCAAATGTGGCTTTTTTGATGTTATTGATAGTGCAAAGTTAGGGAAATTACCTCAGAATCCATACTGGATTAATTATGTAAAGACTATTATTTTTGATATATCTGCAAATGATTGGAGGGACGAGGTATGCAGTAAAACGTCCCTTGCAGACTACATGACCATTAAAGATAATCCGGGCTTAGAGGCTTATCTTTTGGATAAAACCGATTTTCACGGCGCGTGTTTGAAATTTAAAATTCGCTTTAATACCCTTCCACTTGACCGCAAAATCAGTAGGTGGACACCGGATATTGATGGGACATGTATTCTGTGCAATAATGGAGATGAAGATGTGAAGCACTTTCTATTAATTTGTCATGCGCTCCATTCAATTAGATCCGATGAGTATACTAAGCTTCAAGATAACCTCTTCAGAAACGATTGTGTTGATGTTTGGGAACTATTTATTTCTGGTAATCTAGATATTAAATACAGTCTTACGCTTGGTAGCACACCTATGTAAATACGGGCCTGCATGTTTATGTTTACTTTTCTGCACTTACCTTGTAGGCTTGTTTGGGTTCTGAACATTTTTAGCTACAGGTGATTTCTAGTGTTTTCAAATGTTTAGAATTGGAACGTGTTTGCACAGTGGGAGAAGTCGGTGGACCATGTAGGACCGTATGTTTTCCCTTTCACATAATAATACTATTAATATTATAATATTGTTGGTATATATTGTTTTCAGTAGTTCTTTTGATGTATTTTGAACGCACCGCCGGGTAGGCGTGTGCCACTGTTTTAAAAGTGTATGTTCAAATAAATAAATTAAAAATTAAAAATTCAAGCGTATCGCTTGGTTGCCTTCTGGTCTCTGGGGTCATACAAAAGGCTGTCTAATCGGATAAGTCACTATTGTTAAAGGATTATTCGCTGGCTAGCGATTTTGGAGAGTGGCAGAGATGCCAGTTATACAATTTTGGTTTAATTTAGACAATTTCTTCACTCCTTTTAAGACTTTTCCGTTGATAGCATGCACACGTTAGTAGGTCTTGAGTCATTATTTCCCCAACACATAACATTAGAATGCACATACCTGGTAACAGAATAATAATTATACGAATCTTAGGACATAAATCAGCGACAATGTGGCTGTGTGTACACAAAAAGATAATTCTCCTTGGTAAATTCGCCTGTTTCGGCGCAAACAAACGCCACAGCTTCACAGGTCTCCGCAGTTTACACGCAAACATAATACATCTATACGTTGGGGACCGGCGTAGACTAATCGTCTTAAAATACTACTATAAAAAATACTTCTTTTGCATGAAGCGACGAATAATATTCCACATGCCTTGCGCGGAACATGTACAGTATACAATGAAAATTTGAACGTGGATGCACATTTCAGCTGTATCGAAATAATTACGCTTTCATTTCGAATTTCTTTGCCATGGTGGTTTTGATTTCCGTTTTTCATAAGTGAAGCACATAATTATAGAATACTGATATATTTTATTTGTGAACTAATTTGCTTCGTTCATGACAATTTGAATCAAAGTAAAACAGAGAACTGCGATCGTGATGTATCTTTGGCTACCTCCAATGAAGAAGTCCACATTTATTAATTAATTTTCTGTTTGCTTAGACAGGTCTTATCTTAGTGAGAATTCCATAAACGAAAGTACCATAGTACGTTTAATTTTGCCATATGCCTGCTGCTTTTAAATAATAATAATAATGTATAGATTTATATAGCGCACGTATCCACCAACTAAGTGGCGCTCAAGGCGCATTATATTATTATCCCTGCTCATAAAGGCTCATAAGGCTCATAAATCATTCCTGAAACCATCTCAGCTCCCTGGGGAGTATACAGTTCAATTGCTGCCATTTCTAGCGCATATAGAGCAAACCATCTCTGCCTTCACAGGTACCCATTTAACCCCTGGGTGGAGAGAAGCAATTATGGTTAAGTGTCTTGCTCAAGAACACAAGTGTCACGGCCGGGACTCGAACCCACACTCTGCTGCTGGCAACACCAGAACTTGAGTTCAGTGCGCTAGACCGCACGACAATCCACTTTACGTGCATTATACAACACACGGGACCTACGGCTTTACGTCCCATCCGAAGGACGAAGCAATTATGGTTAAGTACCTTGCTCAAGGACACAAGTGTCACGACCGGGGCTCGAACCCACACCCTGCTGCTGGCAACACCAGAACTTGAGTTCGGTGCCAACGTCAAGAAAATTATATCCCAAGTTTGTTGTATAAAAATAAATAACATAACCATTATGTATTATGAATATGATGGGAGGGAGAGAATGGGGAGAAAGAGAAAATATGACTTTTTATTTTGTTGATGAAAGCTACATTAAAATATCTCTTTTTGGAAATTGTGTGGCTCTGAAAATAGCCGTTTTACTGGTGTGCACCCCATGGAGAACCGTTGACTTGTTACAACTTGTGGATGAGGCGGTCATGACGATCTCTATCTGCTGTGCTCTGGAATACCTTCCTGCAACCGTTCTTGCACACGCGTGAGTGATGCGGTTACAGATTTTTAAGTAATTAATATTCGGGGTCCTTCCTGAAAAAAAATACAGTGGAACTTTAATGTATAAGCGTGCGTTGGCACCGTGAGCGAAAACGTCTAAACTGATTCTTGTGTACTCTGTGTCTGTTTTAATATGTTATATCTCCAAATCCATTCATATTAATACAACAGTGAAACTTTAAAGGTTGTGGTTGTGTTTTGTCCTGTAAGAGTTTACATAAAATATTGTTCTTCGCGGTGATTTTTTTTATATTCTTATTTCACGAGCCCATCACAGTTGGGGTAGGTTCAATAGGCGGAACAGCCAAAAGAGCCCATAAAGGTGACCCTTCCAATCACCGAGTGCGTTACGGATCACGTGATGCATTTCCTGCTATTTCGTGTAAGGCGTACTCCCCGTACACAGTTTTTTTTAATCACAAACCATTTCCTAGCTTTCAAAACAGCCGATTCGGTTTTGTGCCGTGAGCACTTTCGCTCGATTTTCAACAAGGAGCTGTGCTGCAAGTGTTAAAAATTTAACCGTTTCCAAGCAGTACTAGTAGCACTTGTACTTGGTTTATATTGAGAAGAATTCTTCCTCTCTTCAAATCTGGAATCATAACTGAAAAAATGTATACACGGCGGGGCACCCGGTCGGCGTCCACCTGCGAACCATTGAACATGGTTTCATATCGCGAACCATATCGTGAGCCACCGTGCTAATCAAAGAAAGAACAAGCAAAGAATCCCGACGGTTGTCGATAACCGTACTATAAAAAACACAAGACTGAGACAGCGAGAAGGGCCAGCATAGGATTTCCCCCAATATGCTCCAACCATGTCCCAAAAATGGGAAGGAAAGAACATTCCCCCAAAAACATGACCTCGGGTTGGGAACACCCCACCCGAGGACACCTGTCATTTCCAATGCCCCATTTTAAGACCCTCTGAGACGTCTTAAATTAACAGCGCCCCACATAACCCTCCAATTCAAATCCCGAAGTCGGTGTTTCATGGAGGTATGACATCATTTAAAAACCTGACCTATGGGCTGGTATCCTGGGACCTGCACGTGGTAGCCCTGCTTTAAACTAATTACCAGGATTTCTGCGGCGTCACGATCCAGTGCAGTGAGGAAGGGGAGACCTGGAGCTGATAATAAGTGTAACCCCTAAACAGCAACGCTAACAACCTTCATGATGCTATCTCTAGCTACATGGAATGTTCAGGGACTCTTTTACAACGAGAACCTACATAAGACAGAACTATTGATTGGTCAGTTCATAAACTCAAAACTAGACATCTGTGCCATCCAAGAAACCAAGACCACTGCAGCAGATGAGATAGTTATCAAGGGTCAGAAGTTGATATTGTTTGATAGTAAATCGAGACACTATGGATTGGGATTTATAGTCAGTCCCAGGCTCGCAGCCCACATTGTGTCATACCAGAGTCTTAGTGATAGGGTTGCCTACATAGATGCAAGACTCCCATCTAAATCTGGCAGCGGTTTCACAATCTTCAGACTTATCAACGCCTATGGACCCACATCTCAGCTGGCTAGGAAAAGCCCAAACCAGCTCAGCTTGTTCTACAAACAGCTTGCTAAAGCTATTGATCTGACGGCAAGATATGAATATTATCTTCTGGGAGACTTTAACTCTAAGCTTGGGACTTTGTCGAGGCAGGACATCGATGATGGGATCGTCACCAACCACATGGGTCGTTATGGGACTGGAAAACGGAACATCAACGGAGAGGCTTTGTTAAACTTTCTTGTGACTCATGATCTGTTCGCTGCAAACACGGCATTCATACACCCCTGCCGTCACCGAATAACTAGGGTGGGCTACATTGCTAAGCCTGGCAGATCAAGGTTCAGCAAAGAAACTGTACCCACTTTTGTTCAGATAGACTTCATACTGTGCAAGAGTAAATCAAAATGTCTGCTGAAGAATGCTAGGTCCTACGAGAACCCACGCCTCATTGTTGGGTCAGACCACCGACCCGTAGTTGCTCAGATTGACCTGAGTAAACTTGTACTGATACACAAGAAACGCAAATCAAAAGTTCAGCGGTTTGATTTAGCGAACCTTGTAACAGATCCAACTGTAAAACAGCAGTATCAGACAAAACTGAGCTCCGAACTGGAGGTTTTAGATAGCTCTAAGTCTCCTGCAGAGAGACTGGGCGATCTCTTTACTACCATCAAGACCTCTGCGACAGCGACCATCGGAATCGCTAAACCATCCCAACAGAAGAACTTTAGCCAAGACTGCAACCTTGTTAATCTTGTCGAGTGTCGAGCAAAGTTGAGATCAGAACTCACAGCTGACAACAGTGGGTTCGACAGAACATCTATACGATCTCATATAAACAAGACGGAGAAGAAGATCCAGAAGCGCCTAAGTGAGATAGCAGTAGCCAGAGCAGACCAACTGTGTGAAACGATCAACTCCACTGACAGTAGCCGCCAGATGTACGAAGCCGTAGAGAACTCTCTAACACCAACAAGAAGAGCTCCATCGTCTACGTACACAATGAGAGTGGCTTAAATGTCTGCTCAGATTCCATCAAGGCTAAACTGATCCAAAGCTATTTTGAGAAACAGTTCACGGACACCAGTGATGCACCTCTACCTGCGTTTGACGGAGACCCTAAAGCCCTAGACATCCCAATAACAAAATTCGAAGTAGCTACTGCAACAGCCAAGCTGAAGAATGGCAAGGCTAATGGACCTGACAACATCCCTAATGAGCTTCTCAAAGCATGGCATCCTGAATGTAATTCAGTCTATGCCGAAATCATCAACACATCCTTCACTACACATAGTCATATACCTTCAATAGGCCAAGGCATCCTCGCGCCTCTCCAAAAACCTGGCAAGCCCAAAGGTCCCCTCAAAAGCCTCAGACCCCTAATGCTCCTCAACGGCTCCCGGAAAATACTGTCCCTCATCACTCTTAATAGAATCTGTCAGAATGTAGACAGATACACAGGCCCTTGGCAGGCAGCCTACAAGAACGGTAGAAGTTGTGCGGACTTAGTCTGGGCACAACGTATGCTTATATCTGTTGTGAAGAACAAGGAATGGGAGTTTTCGAAGATGGGCATTGATATGAGCTCAGCATTCGACACCATCAAACGAAGAACAGTCCTAAAACTCTTAGTTGAAGCTGGATGCACTGACGACGAAGTAAGACTTGTGAGATATCTGCTCTCTAACACCAAACTCCAAGTAAGAGTGAACAACGAGCTGTCAGACGAGTTTGAAAGTACCCTTGGTGCTTTCCAAGGTGACAGCCTCTCGGGTAAATTGTTTACCCTAGTACTTGCTGGAGCGTTGTATGAAGTTAGAGAGAAGACAGACAGAAACGAGCCACCACTATCTATCGAAGGTGTGCCAGAAGAGTGGGAGTATGCGGACGACGTCGACTTTGAAGACGAGGAGATGGAGAAGCTGGAGAAGATGTTTCCTCTCATCAGACAAGTCCTTTCTGAGTGGAACCTGTTTGTTAATGATAGCAAAACAGAGTATGCTAAAATACACCTAGCAGACCCCGGCGATCTTACTCCTAGTGGTAAGAGCGTTAGGAAAGAGAAACTTGAACCATGGAGGTCAAACAAATCTCTTGGCTCTCTCCTGTGCAGCGAAAAGGACATAAAACAACAATGTAACCTTGGCAACGCAGCGTTCAACAAGTACGAGAAGTGCTGGCTTCAGGGACCTAAGATCCCCCTCCCTACCAAGATCAAACTGTATGATGCACTTGTTGCATCAGTAATGCTCTACAACAGCAACAGTTGGTCAGCACCCGCTGTAGTACTGGAGCAACTGGGCATCACGCACCGCAAACATCTGCGTCGCATACTGAAGATCCACTGGCCAAAAGGGACAATCAGGAATGAAGAGCTCTACAATCGGTGCAGCACAAATAAACTTTCGGAGAGAGTCTGTAAACTGAGATGGACTATGTTTGGTCATGTCTTGAGACTTGATGAGCAAACCCCTGCATTTGCATCCCTAACATTTGCTATTACCAATAATCTTAAATCTAGAAGGGGTAGACACCAGAGTAATATTTTCAATCTGTTAGTCAATGATCTAGAATCTAGGAAATTAAATATGAAAACCATTATTGATTTGTATGAGATAAGAGATATGGCTCTGAACAGACGATTGTGGCGTGAAAGTTTTTAGTCGTTGTTATTTTGAGGGGACTTATTGGTCTCATAAGCGGATTGCTCTTTAATTTAAATTATTTTGCTATCTTAATGTGGGAGCAGAACAAGTTTATATATATACCTATGTCACCGTTGATAACTGGGCTCTGAATTTCTTTTGGTCCGCGAACAGATCGTACAATTGTCGAACGGTCGCGGCCCCCAGTCAAAGACCGGCAAAATGCTGAAAACAAGCAAGACCAGCTTGCAAAAATGACCATAGTAAGCTGTGGGCCTCAAAGAGTGAGGAGTATTATTACTCCAAGTGCCTCCACGGGGGACCATCATCACTCCACAGAGCCCTCATCCCACGAGCATACAGCCCACCACATTTATGGCGGATGTTAGTCACGCCTAGCCCACCCTCATCCAGTGACTGGACAAGCACCGATCTACGGACGAGTTCAGTCTTGCCAGACAAGATGAAGGAGAAAATAGCCCGATTCACCTCTCCCTCCACAGAAGAAGGGAGAGGTTAAACCGGACCTAGATAAAACAGGGGTGATAAAATCAAGGTATTGACCAGCAATACCTTGCCTAAAAGAGTGATCGCTTTCCCCTTCAAACTTATCCAAAGAAGAAAGCAATGGGGGAACACGTTCTTTCCAACGTTCTGTCCCCCTTCCAACCCAGACCCAGTTGATCTTAATTGGGTCGGTTGTCCACTTAATGGGGACAACATCGGATAGGTTGGAGGGTCATGAGCCTAAGACCAAGCCTTGCGACTTGATCATATTTAAACGAGACTCGCTCGCACGTTCAAAACCTTTGATGATACCAAAAAGCCGCCTCAAAGACCTGACATACCTTACAATGCAGGTAGTGTTGTCAGCGTACTGCAACACCCTACACTACAGGTCATTGGCACCAGGGATTGCCAAGCCCTCAAGGCGAGCATTATCGATGATGGTTTGAGCAAAAGGCTCAATAAAAAGTACATATAATAGGGAGAGAGAAGCGTCGCTACCATTGGCCATGCTACGTAAAACCGCATCGAGCTCAGAAAGCCCAAGCGGACCCTCCAAGTCAACGCGGCTCTCTTCATCTACGCGAGTAAATAAAGAGCTAAGGAAGGGAGACTGTAAATCAACCTCCACAGGCTCTTCAGTAAAACGATCAAGATAAAAATCTGGATAGACTTTAGTAATTCCCTCAGTGGAGTCGATAACGTTTCCGCCATGGTCACGCACTGAGGAAATGAGTTTCTTCCGAGCCCAGGAGGTCTCGAGTTGATAGAAAAATCTAGATGGCTTCTCCCATTCATCGAGGTCCCGAATCCGCGAACGGATCCGAGCCCCCTCCCGGCACGAAGAAAGATGATGGTACCACAAGACAAGGCAAATATCTTCCCCTTCCATTCTAGCTGCCTGCCAGGAAGCTAAGTCGTCTGTAGAGGAAATATGACAGTTATGGAGACAGGAAAATCATATCCTCTACATAAATCAAAAATACGTCTTCCCTTCACGGGATCACGCATCCCTCTGACGTTTAGAGAAAGTATGGTGTTAATGGTCGCTGTTTTGAATCAAATAAAAGTTACGTGGGAGCACTCTCCGGGGGTTTTGGAGGGTGCCCCTTAGAAGTTCTTAGGGCGGGGGTTGGTTTTGGAGGAGTGGCTCTACCTTCCCCTGCTCCATTTCCAACCCCGAAGAGGAGTCGGTTAGGTTTTTCCCCTTTACAGGGGCGGCCCGCTTCAACGGGGCTATTGACCCGGTGGAAGAGTCAGAATCCAAAAAGGGACGACCCCTCTTCTTCTTCCTCCCCTTACCACCGATGACCTTGAAAGGTTTCATCCTGTCGAATGTGGCTGCGTTCACGCCAGTGCAGCCAGCGCATCCGGCAAGGCTAAAACAACACTAAAAGTCCAAGGTACGCTCGCAGTGGAAATATTCGAATGGCGAGTCGCCCTTGAACGGACCTACCACTCTTGAGCATCCTAAGCAGACTACTCGTGGTAGGCTATATGAAAAAACGATGGGGGTTTCGGCCCCGGAAACAGTGTCTGAGCCCGAAGACCCAGACAACGATGAAAGGGAACTCCCCGAACCGCCCGATTCCGAAGATTCGGACTGAGAGGAGGGAAAGCTCTCTACTACCACAGGGGCCGAAACCCCAGACTGCAAAGGAGAAGACTCCTTCCCCACCGAAACCGGTTTAGGAAGAGATTTCTCCTTCTTAGAAACAACAGACCGTGAGGGAGGAACATCCCTCTTCACTGCCTCTGCAGGGGCGGAGCCCCAGACTGCAAAGGAGAAGACTCCTTCCCCACCGAAACCGGTTTAGGAAGAGGCCTCCCCTTCTTGGAAACAATAGACCGTGAGGGAGGAACATCCCCCTAGACGGAGAGGTGGGAGAGTCCCTCTCCACCGAAACCGGTGAAGGAGGCGACTCCACCTTCTTAGAAACAGGCCGCGAAGGAGGAATAACCTTCTCAGCCGCCATATTGGACCACCTCTTGGTGGGGTTCGCACGATTTGCGAAGGAATTTGTGTACACCTTAAAGTTGTGCCCCTCGAAATCTAAGTACATCCTCATATATAGAGAGGAGAGGAGGAGAGAGAGGGAGGGGGATGGGGAGACAAACATCGCTCACTAATGTATTGAAGGCTGGGCTTTCGAAGATTACGCTCCTTCAGGGCGGTGGCTTAAGAACGAACGTGTTGAAATCCGCGTTCATTCCAACAGGCGACATCGTACCAAGCTTGAATATGACATGCTGCTACAAGATATTAATATGTTCATCAGAGTGCATCTTGGGCAGCACGCAGTCGCTCATGTCATTGTTGAATGCGTAGGTGTACCAAAAATATAAGCCCACGTTGGAGCATGCACACTGCGGGGGTGCTCCGTGAAACGGTTAGCAAGACGGCGCTTAATTAGTTTCACCGATATATAGTTGATCACACCGGTTACTGGTGATACAGTACACAACATTAGTAGTGATAAATGTGTACTGACCATGGGTGCAATATAGTTAGGTTGTTGTGTTCGTTCGTGCTCTTCACCTAGGTACACAATAAATCTTGCATATATACCAAAAATATTATTGTTGACAAAAAAGTGAATGTTCACCCCTTGAAAATGTTGTTCTTTGCGTACATTTTGAGGAAAATTGTACTGCTAGATGAGAGGCTTTGGAAGACGTGTCAGAGGCCCCTTTTCGACCACTCAGAGACGCTGTTATATGAGCCTTTCCCCCGCCAATCAGCACTCTCGTTAGTCAGAGCTTATCAAACTTTGTTCCCAGGGCTTTCGAGCAATTCAACATATCCAAAAACTGGTCTCAATTTATTAATTTCGCTAAAAATGGAAGGTTCTGAGGGTGCATGCATTGAGAAATTCTTGAGAGAGAAATTCTTGTAGAACGTCACGGTCATGACGGTGAGAACCAAGGACAATATCAGTGTTGTGACACACTGTCACTGACAGATAGAGAGCCAAAGTAAACGCTGGATATGCTAACTGTTAGATCTTTCTCAGCCCGTTTCACTGAGAGAAACACACATTTCGCCTCTGAAACTGGTAAGAATAGGCCTAACGTTAGTTAGTGCTGTGACGACCAAGAGTGCACTGTTTAGAAATTTACTAACCGGCTATAACTGAAACTAATATTTTAAAAAAGAAAACAAGAAAAATTTAGAAAGATTTGCCACCCATTATGTTTTTCTAGACTTTATTTATTTATTTATTTATTATTTTTTGCCGCATTGGTTATTAAGCAATCATTGCAGGAAGTTTATTTATACTTTTATTGAAAAGGTATACACATTGTTCCATTTACCGACTAACATTTTATCTAGTTTATCTAGCACTATAAATGATACTTATTGAATATTCTAAACAATATTATAAACAATATTTATCTAACTTGATCAAAATTACACCAAAATAAACAGTCTAAAACAAGTGTTCACTTCAGTTTCTCAACATTGAATTAAGTCTTTAGAAAAATTGCCAATTTAAGTTCAGTTAAAAAGTATAAACAAATGCAACATAATTTGGCGTGAGTACGAGTACGAGCAAATTAGTTGAATTATGGTTGCTCACAAGCTTTTTAATCTGACATTTATTGAAATATTCATTCATAGTTATTATTACATTGTATTATTATTATATAAAGATTTGCTGTCTGCAAGTATAAGACAATTTTTCCAGCTGATGGTAGAATTTCTAGGGCCCCCTCACCTTTTTTTTCTCGACCATACACCGTGGTTGCAGCAGGCACATGTTATGTTATGTTTCTGAAATTCCATGCACTTTATAATTGTTTCACAATTTACATTTTAAAAAATTAAATAAATAAAAATATTAAATAAAATAATAATTTAATATCATTTAGTAAATAAAAACGAGCAGATGCTGGAGTTAGATGTTATGGACCCCCCCCCCCCAGTTAGCCGTTCAAATAGGTATTTAATTAATTGTATTTTTTGTATCTCTTATGCCCCTACTTAGCTTCAACTTTCCATGCAGTTGTTGATCATGAGACGACTAGACAGCAGTGATGACAAACCCTTGTTGAAGAAGAATTTACTGCCATCCAGTGCTGACCTCCCATCTCAACAACAACGCTCTACTCACAAAACGATAGGCCTGTGCGTTTTCGGTTATTTTGGGAACCGTATACCCGAAATTAGAAATCGTCGTATACCCGGGTACCCCTAAACAATTTTGTAAAAATACTCCTGAATGTAGGCCTATAAAAAATACGAACACAATTTTCAAACAAAAGCTGGCAAGTATGTGAATGGTTGTCGGCAAATGTTACTCCTAAAATTTTCTTAATTTTTTTTGCAAAAAATCAGAGACTTCCATTATTTGGTGTGGCTTTAAATATTCAGTCGGAATTTTAAAAAGTCGTTTACGAGTAATTGGAACCGCAAAATGGAACCAGTAATGACGTTTTCGGTCGGGTATCCGGATACCTAGCACAGACTTACAAATGGACAAGCAGAAATGTCCATTCTGGTGGCAGACGCAAACAAGCTCTCTGTTTCTGCATAACCATTGGCCAATCTGACTGAAGTCAAGTACCATCATGCCTATAGTGTCTTGCTGCAAAGACTTCTCTAGGTATCTGACCCAGAGAAAACAAACAGGAACAACAGATACTAAGTATTCGCCAGCCTTCACCCAGTTCTATTCAAGTACATGAATTGATCATTTACAAAAAAGATATACTAAGATTGCATTTATTTATAAAAGTTTTTTTTATTTACTTGGATGGGGGCAGTATATAAGCCAGAATTCGAAAATTGGGCGTCCAAATTGGTTATAAAACATGGTATCTGTTTAGAAAATAGGGCGCCCAAAAGACACCCACTGGTATTGCTTGCTAACAATATGGTGGGGAAGGCTATATCACCCACTCTACTTAGAAAAACACTAATTATAAAAAAAATAATAATAAAAACAGTACACCGAGAATCAGAGAATCTCAAAAACTGAGATCTGTACTCGAAATATGCAGTTCACGACTTGTATATATTTATTTATTTATAACGACTGCAACGTCGTCGGTGTTGGGCAAAAATGAAATACATTGTTTATCACCCGACGCAAGAATTTCATTAAACCATAAATATCGCGGCACCCGCTGCTATATAGGATTCTAGCCAGGCAATCGTCATCGGGCAAGCTCGGTGGTCGAGAGGTTAAGATGTCTGCACTTGTAAGCAGGAGGTCGTGGGTTCGAATCCCGTAAGGTTCGCTGAGTATACAGTGCTATACACACGTCGGTGTAGGGCAAAAATTAAATCAATTGATTATCACCCAACGAAAGAATTCCATCAAACCATAGACTACAACTTTGTTTAAATCATTTCACTTGAGCACACAATGATAGCCTTATTTCATAAATGTTAGGTTGACGTTGACTTCATAAATTTGTCATTGTGTGCTCAGATAAAAATAACAATTGGTTAACTATCAAGATGGGTTTTGATCCTATGCATACACATTCATAAACTATTGTCAGTATTTTCCCAGATCTCATGTGTTATCGTAAATTCATCGATATCAATATATAAGAAATCAAGTTAACTCTATAAAGTATCGATGTCATCATCAGAATATCCGTAACCTAGGCGTAACGTTTGATTCATTTCAGATGATGTGCTCATTTCTGATGATGTACTCATGTGTCAAAAATCAGCAGCATAGTAAATTTTCACCTGATAAACCTTTGGAGAATCAGACGATTCTTCAACATGCATCGCTGCAGTCAGAGCTTTAGCGCTTTCAAGGCTAGACTGCTGCAGCTCACTAGGTGGTTGAATAAGCAAGACCTTGAGCGTCTTCAGCGTCTTCAAAACGCAGCTGAACGTATCCATGCCTCCCTTCTACTATAAGATACCTAGTGATTGCCAATGTTCAATGTTGTGTTTAAATTTACCTGTACAAGATGTACCATCTCCTTCGTATCCTCCGTCGCAAGTACATGTAAAGCTACCGTCAGTGTTAGTGCAGAGTCCATGAGCTGAATCACAGTTGTCGGCACCTGTCGCACATTCATCAATATCTAAAACAAAATGGAATAACAAATTGTTAACAAAACATAGAGTAAGTGAAACTGGTTCGTATAAATACGACTGAAGTACATCCATTGAATTTACCTGAACAAGATGTACCATCTCCGTCGTATCCTCCGTCGCAAGTACATGTAAAGCTACCGCCAATGTTAGTGCAGAGACCATGAGCTGAATCACAGTTGTTGGCACCTGTCGCACATTCATCAATATCTAAAACAAAATGGAATTACAATTTGTCAATAAAACAAATTAAGTGAAACTGGTTCGTATAAATACGACTGAAGTACATCCATTGAATTTACCTGTACAAGATAAACCATCTCCTTCGTATCCTCCGTCGCATGTACATGTAAAGCTACCGTCAGTGTTAGTGCAGAGTCCATGAGCTGAATCACAGTTGTCGACACCTGTCGCACATTCATCAATATCTAAAACAAAATGGAATTACAAATTGTCAACAAAACAAATTAAGTGAAACTGTTTCGTATAAATACGACTGAAGTACATCCTATGAATTTACCTGTGCAAGATATACCGTCTCCGTCGTATCCTCCGCCGCAAGTACATGTAAAGCTACTGTCAGTGTTAGTGCAGAGAACATGAGCTGATGAATCACAGTTGTCTGCACCTGTCGCACATTCATCAATATCTAAAACAAAATGGAATAACAAATTGTGAACAAAACATAGAGTAACTTGTTTGATATCTACGACTGAAGTACATCCTTTGAATTTACCTGTACAAGATGTACCATCTCCTTCGTATCCTCCGTCGCAAGTACATGTAAAGCTACCGTCAGTGTTAGTGCACAGACCATGAGCTGAATCACAGTTGTCGGCACCTGTCGCGCATTCATCAATATCTAAAACAAAATGGAATTACAAATTGTCAACAAAACACGGAGGAAGTGAAACTGGTTCGTATATATATATATGAGTGAAGTACATCCTTTGAACTTACTTGTACAAGTTGTACCATCTCCGTCGTATCCTCCGTCGCAAGTACATGTAAAGCTACCGTCAGTGTTAGTGCAGAGGCCATGAGCTGAATCACAGTTGTCGGCACCTGTCGCACATTCATCAATATCTAAAACAAAATGGATTAACACATTGCACATAAGACATGGATTATGGAAACTTGTTCGATACATTACGAATGAAGTACATCCTATGAATTTACCTCTACAAGATATACCATCTCCTTCGTATCCTCCGTCGCAAGTACATGTAAAGCTACCGTCAGTGTTAGTGCAGAGACCATGAGCTGAATCACAGTTGTCGACACCTGTCGCACATTCATCAATATCTGAAAACACAAAAACAAGCAGAAAACAGTTTATATAGCAGGTATAAAAGCAGGTCCCAATGCGCCAATGTGCTTTATGGGAACTATGAATAGCCCTTTCTTTATTTCGTTCTCATTTTTGTGCACAATTGCTGGTCAGGAGATTCAGCATATTAGAGTGGATTAAAGGGTCTTTCATGGGTGGCAATAACAAATGAATCGGGTCCGGCTAATATACCGGTACTCTCCTGCTATCCTGCTATTGATTATTTTGTACTCGGTGGTTATTCCCATTGAACTGGACAGCCTGCACAGGCTTTGAAATCACTCTTAAATAACCCTTAAATGAGGATTATGATTAACTTTGGCTAAATGAACCCTTAACCATTATCAACCCGTTAATTTTTAACATGTCTAATTTAATTGCCACCTTTTCGTGGTAAACACTAGATTTTTGATATTTTTAGACATTTAATATATGTTTTGAGGTTTGTTTTCAACTTTCAAAAGCTGAACTGGACGAAATAGAGTTATGTCACCACTTCCAATACATTCTGGGAATCCAATAATTATGGCTGCCATTACATTTACATGCAATATCAGTTTTTGGTGGTAATAAGTTTTTTGCTTAATAACAATTATTTTTCGGGTTGGGTCAAAATCTTCAACAATCATGTTTTTGGTACAAGATAAACACAATATTGTTCAAAAATTTTAATATCAACAATTTGAAAAAGCAGATAATTTAGAAATAAAAGACACCAGCCAGCTCACTGCAGAGTTACAGTCGAGGTGGAATAACTGACCAAGACAGAGACCTCAAAAACACAAATAAACATAATAATTATTATTGTTCAAAAGAAGTAGTGTTTTTTGCTTAATAAAACTAAATTTTCGACATAAAGAGTGCTATGGATGATTATTATCTGCCCAATTTTGGGTTGGGTCGAAATCTTCAAAAATCATGTTTCTGGTACAAAATGACCCAACGCGCCCTCTAGCGGTGATCTAAGCGACGTCACATTATTGCTTGTATTAAATATATGTGCCATGTTTGATGGCCAACGGATGAAAATTAAGGAATATAGTTTTGACTCCGAATTAGATTTTTTTTTAAATCCGAAAATTGGGTATACCGTCCTTAACGGTGACATATTGAATGTTTTATGAAAAATTAAACATACCTAGTTTCATGAAAATCGATTTAAAAAGATTCAAGGCAAGAAAGGTCCAAGCTTGATTTAAATAAAACGTTCATGGCAAAAACAACACTTAAGGAGTTCAGATGTTCAAAGTGCAATGTTACTCACCAGGGCATTGCAGCCACTCACGAATCTTTTCTGGATTGGTACTGATCAGAAATGTGTCATGGTAGGTCACATCGAAAGGTCTGCATGGTGTTTGGGTGTTCAATCCACCCATATGAACCTCAGTGCATTTGCAAGGGTCATCCACCGGAATTACCCAGCCGTACTTGTGCTTCAATAATGGGACAGGTTCCTGAGCGATATAGCATTTCATTGCTGAAAGATAAACACAATACTGTTCTCAAATTTGATATCAACAATTTGAAAAAGCAGATATTTCAGAAATAAAAAACGTCGGCTGGTTCACTGCAGAGTTACAGTCGAGGTGCAATAACTGACCAAGACAGAGACCTCAAAAACACAACAAAAGATAATATTATCATTCAAAAGAAGTAGTGTATAAGTACTAGCCTATGTCTATTATAAACCCACCGACACTCATCAATACCTCCTTTCTGACAGCTGCCACCCCAAGCACTGCAAGGAGTCCATTGCCTACAGTCAAGCCCTCTGTTCCACTAATACCTTATACAGCAGACGGTCGTCTGAATTGAGACAACACCTTGTATCTTGGGGTCTATAGCAACCAACAGCACTGGCTTCCTGTTTCACAGAGAATTGGTTTTAAACTTATGCTAATTGTTCACAAATCTACACTCCATTACGAAATTTGCGCTCCAGCAAAATGTCACTTCTAAAGGAACCAACTTCAAAACGGAACTGGGGTGATTTTTTTTCTGGAATCATCTTCCAACTAAACTTTGTTTGTTTGTTTGTTGTTGTTGTTGTTGTTGGTGGTGGTGGTGGTGGTGGCGGTGGTGGTGGTGGTGGTGGTGGTGGTGGTGGTGGTACAAACGAATAACCTATTGAATCCACCACCAACATTCAACCACCAAAACAAGTCTCATCCCAAACACCCAGCCAAAAACACCAAAACCACCAAGAAACCTTTTGATGAAGGAGCGGGACAACCCCGCCCCTCCAACTCTCCCCCTCCCAACCCTCCCCTCCCAACCCACCCACTCCCAACCCTCCCCCTCCAAATCCACCCACTCCCAACCCTCCCCTTGCCCTCCCAACCAACCTCCCTCAAGCCCTCCCAGTCATCCGCACCCAAATCCTCCTCCCACATCCCCCTCTAACCACTCCTCCTCTACCGACTTCGTCCAAACCCACCAACTCGGAATTATTCTCTATCTGGGGATCGCCACCTGCCCCATCAAGAAAACAGTCTCCCCTCTTCTGTGAGGTAGTCTCCAAGAAAAAAGTGAAACCCCAACTGCCACTGCCACTTCGCAACTATCCCACAACTTTGTCTCCATCTTCACCTACCCAAATCAATAAACCCACCGAAGTAAATAGCTCAGCACCCATGGATATCGAATCGACACAGAGCCAAACATCCGTTGCATCCAATGTCTTAGCATCTGACTCTGAAGATACTCTCTCCACCACTTCAGAGATATCCATCAGAGACGAGCAGGGGGATGCCTCCAACCTTCGACTAAGCAAAGGACCACTTTCGAACGACGACATGCTCAATTCCTCAGACTAGTGAAAAATAGAAAGAGACCTAGACGTTTCACCAACGACATCACCGGCCTTCGATCCCAACTCAAACCACTCAGGAACTCCCCTCTCTTCTCCAAAAATATTCACCAAAATGTCCGCAAATTACTCAAAACCATGGATCCCGATGACGATTTCTAACCCCCCCTCCTCCTTTTTCAGCAATGGACTCCTTATTTATATCCACCTTATGAATGCCATTCTCCATAGCAACCCTTAACACTGGTGGGTGTTCATGACCTGTCAAAAACATCTCCATAAAATGTTTCCTCAACAACTCCTGTTCTAACCCTGATATCATCCTTCTTCAAGAAATAAACACCCTTACTGAAAGCTCTTCTGTTTGGAAAGAATGGCCCTACAAAGTGTTTTGCTCCGGTGTCACCCGAGGTACAGGTGTGGCCACTTTAATTAAATGCAATTCTAGTCTTGATATTCTCTCTTCAATTACCGTACTCGACAGTTATGCCACATGCACTTCAATTCGTCTTAACTCTGTTATATATCACATCTACAACATTCTCATTCCTCAAACCGATCAGCTAGCTGAAAAACTCTTCATTAATCTTAATGCCCACATAGATGACATTCAAGATGGTATTGTCATCTTGGGGGTGATTTCAACTGTACTTTAAACCCTTCCCTTGACCGTTTTTGTTCGCCCTATGAAAATCTTCAAAAATAGCCTCTCGTTTAAACGATACCTGCAACAGTAATCTTCTCTGCGACATATGACGCACCATTAATCCAGATTTGCATAAATTCACATGGCATAGATGTAACCAAACCCAGTTATCCAAAGCCAGACTCGACCGTTTCTACATACCCACTCACATAAGCTCTTCTGTTTTGTCATGCAATATTGTTCCCTGTCCCATGTCTGACCACAGTGCTGTCTGCCTCACACTTAAACTTAACACCTTCAAACCCAAAGGCAGCGCATACTGTCATTTTAATAATACCCTCCTTGAGGACAATTTGTATAAAAATATAATTACCCAATTCTGGACTGAATGGCAACTGAAAAATGTAACTACAGTAACATCTGTACATGGTGGGACTTTGGCAAAGCTCACATAAAATCCATCACCCAGATGTACAGCTCCAAAAAATACAAAGAACAAAAAAAATCGTCAACCTCAAAAATGATAATAATAATAATAATAATAATAATAATAATAATAATAATAATAATAATAATAATAATAATAATAATAATAATAATAATAATAATAATAATAATAATAATAATAATAATAATAATAATAATAATAATAATAATAATAATAATAATAATAATAATAATAATAATAATAATAATAATAATAATAATAATAATAATTAATAATAATAATAATAATAATAATAATAATAATAATAATAATAATAATAATAATAATAATAATAATAATAATAATAATAATAATAATAATAATAATAATAATAATAATAATAATAATAATAATAATAATAATAATAATAATAATAATAATAATAATAATAATAATAATAATAATAATAATAATAATAATAATAATAATAATAATAATAATAATAATAATAATAATAATAATAATAATAATAATAATAATAATAATAATAATAATAATAATAATAATAATAATAATAATAATAATAATAATAATAATAATAATAATAATAATAATAATAATAATAATAATAATAATAATAATAATAATAATAATAATAATAATAATAATAATAATAATAATAATAATAATAATAATAATAATAATAATAATAATAATAATAATAATAATAATAATAATAATAATAATAATAATAATAATAATAATAATAATAATAATAATAATAATAATAATAATAATAATAATAATAATAATAATAATAATAATAATAATAATAATAATAATAATAATAATAATAATAATAATAATAATAATAATAATAATAATAATAATAATAATAATAATAATAATAATAATAATAATAATAATAATAATAATAATAATAATAATAATAATAATAATAATAATAATTAATAATAATAATAAATGTGTGGACTTATATAGCGCACGTATCCACCAACTAAGTGGTGCTCAAGGCGCATTATATCATTACCCCTGCTCATAAGGCTCACAAGGCTCATAAATCATTCCTGAAACCATCTCAGCTCCCTGGGGAGTATGCAGCTCAATTGCTGCCATTTCTAGCGCATATAGAGCAAACCAACTCTGTCTTCACAATTACCCATTTAACCCCTGGGTGGAGAGAAGCAATTATGATTAAGTGTCTTGCTCAAGGACACAAGTGTCACGGCCGTGATTCGAACCCACATTATGTTGCTAACACCAGAACTTGAATCCGGTAAGCTAGACCGCTCGGCCACGACACATCTGCAATCCATCTCTCATCTTTCGCCTGAAATGACCAAAGTTCTAAATTATCAAAGAGACGCCCTCAATAATCTTTATAAGAAGGAAGTCGAAGGAGCACTCATTTGCTCTAAATTTAAATTCTACAACGAAATCGACACGTCTTCATCCTACTTCTTTAATCTCGAAAACAATAAATCCACCAAAACAATCTCTGTCGCATACGCCTCCCAACAGGACGTATCACCGAAAACCCAAATGAAATCAAGCCTGACGTTAAATCCTTCTACAAAGATCTTTACTCATCTGCCCCCACCTCCCAGTTAGCTCAAGATACCATCCTCAAAGACCTCCCTAAACTAGATCCAAATGACGCTGACAACCTAGACCGAGAGTTCTTTCTAGACGAGCTTGGCGCCGTCATGAAACAACTCGGCACGGCTAAAACTCCGGTCTAGACGGACTCCCCTCTGAATTCTATCAGTGTTTCTGGTCCTTACTTAAACACGAGCTTCTCTCTGTTCTCATCGATTCCATTCTTCCCAATGTTCTTCCCCACTCCTGCAGAAGAGCTGTTCTTTCTCTGCTTCCTAAACAAGGAGATCTTCTAGATATTGCCAATTGGCGCCCAATCTCT
This sequence comes from Zoroaster sp. YZ-2022, assembly GCA_029582265.1. NCBI lineage: Eukaryota > Metazoa > Echinodermata > Asteroidea > Forcipulatida > Zoroasteridae > Zoroaster > Zoroaster sp. YZ-2022. The sequence goes on from CM055819.1 coordinate 42,301,173, forward strand.
CTTCTTAACACAGACTACAACATTTTTGACAAGCTATTAGCCAATAGACTCAAAACAGTCATAGCAGACGTCGTTCATCAAGACCAAAGCTACTGTGTCCCAGAGCGGTCCATATATGGCAACATTAACCTCATTCGAGACACCATAATGTATGCCAATACCACTGACATCCCTCTCGCAATATCTAATCTTGATCAAAAGAAAGCCTTTGACAATATGGATCACGACTATCTCTTCAAAACCCTTAAATATATTGGATTCGGCGATCGCTTCATCAGATTCGTACGAGTGCTATACACAAACATAGAGACACTTGTCAAAGTTTCCTCCTCACTCACCTCCCCCTTTTCCTTTCAGAAAGGTATCTGCCAAGGGTGCCCTCTATCCGGACTGTTATACTCTATTGCTATTGAACCTCTTCTCCACTCTCTCAGAAACCAACTCAACAACCACGGTCTTCCGCTACCAAACAATAACAGTGTTCTTACAGTTTCTGCCTATGCAGACTTCATTTCCATCTTTATCACCTCAAATCAAGGTTTTGACATAAAGTATATAATCTCTACAGCCAAGCTTCATCCTCTTGTCTAAATTCGAAGGGTTATTGGGTCTGAGCGTGGACTTCGCGAAGTGACTGTCCATTAAATTTTAATTGGAATAAAGAAGGGCTTGGGCTTAAGTTCCTTGGAGTTCATCTTGGAAACACAAACCGTTACATACAAAAAATGGCAGACCTGCAAAACAAAACTTCAGCAAACTTTTGCCCAGTGGAAGGGACTTTCGGAAACCCTATCCTTTAAAGGCAAAGTCATCATAGCAGAGCAATTATCATCCTCCCGTCTTTTTTATTCTCTAGTCGTTCTTTCTCCCCCATAACACATCCTTGATAAACCCCAAGAAACCATAATAAACTATTTCTGGTCAAATAAAAAACACTAGCTCAACAACAACAAAAACTTTTTCAGCCTACCGATAAGGGAGGTCTTGGTTTAATATCCCTTAAAGCCCGAGTCGACACTTTCAGGTTTTCCCTTCTCCAACGCTTTCTCAACACCCCCACCCTGCTTACCAAATGTGCTCCTTTTTCCTTCAAAAATACGGGAACCTAAACCAAGACTTCCAGTTCTTTCTTACAACAGTTAATCTCAAAAAGTGTACATAAATTCCAACCTTTTATTGTGAAATTCTTCAAGCGTGGACAATTTCCAAAACTCACCTCGTCACACCACCCGCTTCTTTTGAATTTCTTTGTAACTTACCTTTAAATAGTTATCTTATCCAGGACACTGACATCCATGATGTAACGCACCTCTCTCCTCGACTCTTGGCACACGGTATAACATTAATCGGACATTTAATAAACCTTTCTACCGGAGAATGGCTACTCGCCGAACAACTGGAGGAGAAACACAAAATGCCAGCGTCACGTCGAGTGTCACTTGGATCTTTTCACTCAGACCTCAACAAAATTCAACAGCGTCTTCAACAACTCATGCCACTTCAGTTCAACATTCATGGTTTAATCTCTTCACACCAAGCTCCGTCAGACGGTTTCCCCGCTTTTCCAGACCCTTTCCCGGACTTCATAATACCCCCAGACATCAACGGCAACACGGCTCCTTCAAAATACATGTACAGAATCTTCAATTCCGAACTGAACTCCTTGCCAGTATCTTAACAACCTCGCTGGCAAGACATCTTTCCAACATCAAAAAAGGAAGGCGACATATACTTTCGTTTACTCCACAAAGTTCTTCCATCTCTGACAGTTCTTCTACATCACATCGATCCTTCATACTCACCATACTACACCTCTTCATCAAGTGTCCAGCCATCCAGACCTCCCTCGACCTCCTACACAACCTCCTCAATAAACTCTTTCCTGATATAAAACTGACTTTCGATCACTATTGGTGTCTTATAACGTGTGCCAAGAATCGACCGAGAGAAAACGTTCATCTCGCCAACTACTTAATAATTAGTCTAAAGTCCACTATCTACTGGATGTATTCCAATCATGAGTCTGTCGACCCCGTCATTGTATGGAAACGTCGCATCAAACTAAAATCACCTTTGAATTTCACTACTACACTCTCTGTAACAATCTCCCCCTCTCTGTCCAGAAATGGTGTTCTAATAGTACTAAATTATCGACAACAAAATTAAATGGTTTATCTAATTACTTTACCTTTTATTGTATAAATTATCTTTGCTTTTTCCTGACTATAGTTTTTTATCGTCCTCCCTTCTTCTAACGGTCTCCTGGTTTTGATAGTTGCCCACCCTGGTAGGCCATGACCAATACCAGGTGGTTACTTATTTTATGATTATATTTCATCATCACAAGTGTCATGTTGTTTTGCTTGTTTATTTGATTGAAATGTTTGCTTACTAATTCATACATTAATCAGTCAACTACATTTGTATCAAATACGCCTATCTGCATTTTCTAACGTTGGCATATTTTTGGTAGGAAGGATTCCATCAAAGCTTTAAAAAAATATTAAAAAAATCAAAGAGTGGCACACAGTGCCCAATACTTTGTATGGTTAGTGTTTATTTAATGGTTATATCGCCCCCTTGCGGTGACCAAAGTTATATTTAATGATGCAATTATAGAGATTTTGCACAGGCAACATGTATAGCCATTTTCATGACATTAGGCTAGTTAAAGACAAATTTTCAACAAAAAAATTATAAAATGGTTGAATTAGCTGTAATTTCAGTGAAAATTACTGACATCGCTGTATACATTTTTGTCAAAGTAACATTACATCAATACCAATTTTCGTAAATAATTATGAATTTTCAACTACATGAATTTTCAACTAAAGGACACAAACATTCCACGTTAGAATAAGTACAAAAAATCTGAACTTTGACATACACAAATCAACCATGATGTTGCATATCATCATCATCATCATCATCATCATCATCATCATCATCATCATCATCATCATCATTATCATCATCATCATCATCTGTGTGGACTTATATAGCGCACGTATCCACCAACTGAGTGGTGCTCAAGGCGCATATTATTACCCCTGCCCATAAGGCTCATAAGGCTCATAAATCATTCCTGAAACCATCTCAGCTCCCTGGGGTATATACAGCTCAATTGCTGCCATTACAGCGCATATAGGGCTAATCAACCAACTCTGCCCTCACAGGTACCCATTTAACCCCTGGGTGGAGAGAAGCAATTATGGTTAAGTGTCTTGCTCAAGGACACAAGTGTCACGGCCGGGATTCGAACCCACATTCTGCTGCTAACACCAGAACTTGAGTCCGGTAAGCTAGACCGCTCGGCCACGACACTCCACATGATGGAAACGGACATAAATGATGGCATTTTGGCTGAAAGTTTGGCAGACAGTGGCTCAGAATCTGATGACGATAAAGGCATTTCTTCCGATGACAGCACAGAAGATATTCCAGCGGCATTTCAAGAGCCTGAAGAGGTAAAGCACAGTAAAAATTTAATAACAGTACTCTTCCCGGCCCAATGCAAACTAATGTAATTCAACGGTATTTCCTGTAGCGTAAATATTGGATGTATTTTTTCATATGCTCAAGGGGGTTACAACTGTTGGAGTTGAGGAATGTAAATTTAGAAAATGTATCCCTTGAATAGGAGTGACCAAATCCCCACCCCCTGGACTTGGGCAACAAATCAGGCATGATGCAATGACCAAAGTGCTCGAGTGAAAATGTACAATTTGTAGTAGTTTGTTTGGGTTATTTGTATTCATTGAAACAGCTAGGAAACAGGTCAACTCGTACTCCAACCAACTCGTGCTCATTTGTGTCAACTCGCACTCGTGCCAACTCGTACTCCAACCAACTCGTACTTCAACCAACTCGGGTACGGGTTGGTTGGGGCACGAGTTGACTTGAATTCAGATTTCCGACCGAGATTAATCGTCCTTTGCCTTGTTTTTCTGTTGCAGCCTACCTACCAAGGTGACAGCCGGCCGAGATCAAGGAGGACGACAGGAAAGATAGATTTCCGATCCGGTTTGGAACGACGAGACCATTACGAGTGTGGGACTGTGCAGTTCACTGGAAATCCTGGCCCCACCGGCGACTTTGCCACACTGTCGGCAGTGGATATCTTCAAGCTGTATTTTTGTCAACTCGTGTGGGATATGCTCGCCGATGAGACTAATCGCTATGCGCAGCAAACAATAGACTCAAATCCTGATCAACAGTTCTACTGGAACCCAACCAATATTCCCGAAATGATGGCATTTGTGGCACTTCTCATTGCTATGGGCATAAACAAATCCTCTCAATACAGAATGTACTGGTCGACATCTGAAATTCTTCACATCCCATTCTATCCGTCGATCATGTCCTGTAATCGGTTCAGTTCAATTCTTCGGTTCTTACACGTCTCCAATAACCAAATTCCTGGTAGGGCCTCGGCTAAACGGGAGAATCTTTCCAAAGTTCGGCCCTTGATAGAAGTCCTCGTCCCGAAGTTTCTCAACCTGTATAACCCTGCGCAGAATCTGTCTCCAGACGAGAGTATGTTGAAATTCAAGGGACGCTTAAGTTTTGTTCAGTACATACCTAAAAAACCTATCAAACGGGGTATTAAAGCCTTCTCCCTGAACGAGTCCAAAACAGGATACACGTGTGCTTGGAAACTGTACACAGGAGCTGACGACACCCAAACTGTTTATGATGCAGACGTACGTGTAGATTCCAAGTCATCAGACTGCCATCCACCAAACCCGACAGTTGCAGGAAAAGTCGTCAATGATCTGGTTCATGGACACGTAATATATTGTGATAATTACTATACTAGCCCAGTTCTTTTAGCTAAACTGTCTAAACTAGGATTCGGATGTTGTGGAACTGTTCGTTACACTACACAGGGAATACCCCAGGCCGCAAACCCCAAAAAACATAAAATAAAGAAAGGAGATGACCCTTTTTTTTGGTGAAAGGTGGGCAATTGTATATCGTTTGGCAAGACAAAAAATCTGTAACACTTTTAACTAATGTAGGCAAACTAGTGATTTGTCCAAAAGCAAATTCGGTGTAATAAGAGCACAAGTGGATCTTGTGATGTTATGAAACCCAATTGTATTGAAGATTACAACAAAAATATGGGTGGAACTGATCTTGCCGACCAATGTTTTCAGTACTACAATCATACACACAGAAGCTTGAAATGGTGGAAAAGAGTTTTTTTTTCCATATGCTGAATATCTGTATTGTCAATAGCAGAGATTAGGGAACAAAAATGTCAGTAACCTTGATTTTCGTATATGGATTGTACAGGGCTTGCTGTTGGGTTGGGAACGTAACGCAACAAGTCAGTTGAGATACCATATTCCTATTGAGTTGACAGGGCAACAGCACTATCCTGGCAAAAAAACCAAATGGAAAGAAACGCGACTGCATTGTTTGCAGTAACCGCAAATTAGGCAGGCGAAAACAAACAAAGATGATCTGTAAACAATGTACACAACCTATGTGCATAGTTCCTTGCTTTGAGAAATACCACATCACTTGATTGTAAATCTGTACTATTTGCCTTCAACCCCCCCCCCCCCCCCATTCAATGTAGGGAAAGGTCGGACGCGCCGCAGACTACAGTCCAAACCAACATTGAATTGGGGGTGGGGTGGGGTTATAGCATGGATTGTGATGTATGTACACTGAATACAAGTAAATGGTTCATTTCCAAGAAGAAAAAAAAATCCCCCAAAATCAAAAGTTATTGTTTTTCACATGGAAAAGAAATCTGATACATGTACAAATTCTCTGAAATATCACTTATTTGTATTACTTTTCTTCAGTGTAAATACTGATCTAATTATTTCATTGTTTTGCTTTTACACTTAAAAAATAGACGCACAATATTTTCCTCCCTTTGTTGACCATTAGTTTTACATACAAATATATCTGAGCTATTTGGTATGTACAGTACACATGTAAAAAAATACTATCACTGCAGAGTGAGGGCGCACTTCAATGATATTGTGAAAACCCACTGGTGCTGAAGTGACATTGGGCTCCTAATTGCTGTGGTAAAGAAGGGTACTCTCTTACATAAGTGGCTGGTAATGAAAGGGTTAACCTGGGGATCACTGAGTGCAGTATCAGACATATTAATTACAGTATGTGTTGGTGGGTTAGGGGTATTGTCACCAGAGGGTTTAGTGGTGATCTTATGGAAACGCCTGTAGATGTATTTCTTCTGGTTAGCCTGGGCATTACAGCGTTTCTTGTTCTGTTGGCGTTCTAGGGAGGAACGAAGGTGGTTAATGTTGGAGGATAGAATGGTTTGGAAATGGTCCCATTCATGATCATTAAGGCAAGCCACTTTCAATTGAGATTCTGTACTCTCAATATCAAGTGACTGCTTGTCAATGCATTTTAGGCATTGGGCTTCGAGAAGTTCAAGTAAATGGAAGGAAGTCTTGGTTAATGTGTCATTCCATTTCTTACTGAATGCGGGGTCTAGGTCCCCAGAGGAGGGGCTGCATTTATCTTTTCCTCAAGTTTGCGCAACTTTTGGAAAAGCCATTTAGTATTAAGCGATGACATAGAGAAAATCAATAATCATTTTATGTATAAAAAAAGAGTTGAAAAGAGCTGTGGCGAGAACGGGTTAAAACAAATGCCTGAAAATAGATTGGGTTAATACAAAGAGCTGTGGGGAGAACGGGTTAAAACAAATGCCTGAAAAGAGATTGGGTTAATACAAAGAGCTGTGGGGAGAACGGGTTAATACAAAAAGCTGTGGAGAGAACGGGTTAAAACAAATACCTGAAAAGAGAACGGGTTAAAACAAATACCTGAAAAGAGAATGGGTTAATACAAAGAGCTGTGGAGAGAACAGATTAATACAAATACCTGATCTGAAAGAGAGTGGGTTAATACAAAGAGCTTGGGAAAGAACGGGTTAAAACAAATACCTGAAAAGAGAACAGGTTAATACAGAGAACTCTGGAGAGAACGGGTTAAAACAAATACCTGAAAAGAGAATCGGTTAAAACAAATGCCTGAAAAGAGAATCGGTTAATACAAAGAGCTGTGGAGAGAACAGGTTAATACAAATACCTGGAAGAGAGTGGGTTAATACAAAGAGCTGTGGAAAGAATGAGTTAAAACAAATACCTGAAAAGAGAACGGGTTAATACAGAGAACTCTGGAGAGAACGGGTTAAAACAAATACCTGAAAAGAGATTGGGTTAATACAAAGAGCTGTGGGGAGAATGGGTTAATACAAATACCTGAAAAGAGATCGTATTAAAACAAATACCTGAAAAGAGAATGGGTTAAAACAAATACCTGAAAAGAGAATGGGTTAATACAAAGAGCTGTGAAGAGAACAGGTTAATACAAATACCTGGAAGAGAGTGGGTTAATACAAAGAGCTGTGGAAAGAATGGGTTAAAACAAATACCTGAAGAGAGAACGGGTTAATACAGAGAACTGTGGAGAGAACGGGTTAAAACAAATACCTGAAAAGAGAACAGGTTAATACAAAGAGCTGTGGAGAGAACAGGTTAATACAAACACCTGAAAGAGAGTGGGTTAATACAAAGAGCTGTGGAAAGAACGGGTTAAAACAAATACCTGAAAAGAGAACGTGTTAATACAGAGAACTGTGGAGAGAACAGGTTAATACAAATACCTGAAAAGAGAACGGGTTAATACAAAGAGGTGTGGAGAGAACGGGTTAAAACAAATACCTGGAAAAGAACGGGTTAAAACAAATACCTGAAAAGAGAACAGGTTAAAACAAATACCTGAAAAAAGAACGGGTTAGATATCAACTGTATATCTAACAAACAGTTAGCTCAGTTAGTAGAGTGACTGACTGCCAGCTGTTTTGTGCTACTCCCGACATGGATTTACCTATTTCTATTTGACTTTGATTTTGAGTGCGAAATCGATGCCGGCATTTATGAATGGGAATACAAGTTAGACTTTGGTCTTTACCGCATTCAGTCTTGCTTTCGGCTCTCGGTCCTTATCACCAGTGACCAAGCCCAAAACCGGTCATTAACCTGCAGTAAAGACCGCCCGACAAACTTGTATTGATAAGACTGTACAGAACATATTCGTTTGAAACAGTACTTCGCCGAGAGAAAGGGAAGGAAATCTCGAGATTTATATATGAATCTGGCGCGAAGGAATTAATTTAAAAATTAGCCTAGTTTAGCGTCTCAGCTAATGCGAAGCTTGCCTGACACGCGTCTAAGTATAGGAACGTGTGCAATATCAGATTATGCAACAGGTTCTACTTCCATATAAGGAAAGGCATGGGAGGAAATAAAGTGACAACATAGAGAGTAGGGCGGAGTGTTTGGAGTGTTCTGAGGGATACCTGTATTTACTTAGCATAATGCTTAAAACAATGCTTACTGGGCATGGGCTGCTAAGTAGTGGTGTAGTCACCATTTTCATGTTTTGGGGGTAAATATACCGACACAAAACTCAAAATACAGATTGAATTCCCGACGTTCAGAAGTTCAGAAATACCAATAAGTATTTAATTACATGTACAATAAAACAAGCATACTGTCGTATAAATCAGCATAAAATGAATAACATTTTAGTGTTTTTAGGCGAGCAAAGATTGTACGTGTTTAAAAAACGAATGCATTTTATTTCGTCAATATTATTGATAGTCCGTCTGTACAGTGATTGGCATACTAAAACGTCAGAACGGCGTTGTCAAAAATATCAACAACAAAAAATATTATTAAATATTAAAATAAATGTAAAAACATTATCATTATCCAATCTTATCAAGTAAATGTGCTAAGTCAGTGGCAGGAAATGGGACAAAATATTCATCATACGGTAGGACGTTACATTATTGTGCATGTACATACTTTTGTTGTATCCATCTCTGGGCGTAATTGTCAAAATATGAGTTCCTGTTTTTATATTGATTTGCACAAAATTAAGATTGGTGCAAAAACGAGAAAACACAATTCCACGCATGTACTGGAAATCGCTGAAGAACAGACCTACGATGACAAATACATCCAGAGGTCGATCTAACAAAACCCAATATACCAAAAAGTAGTTAATAAAACTGTGTCTCATTTGAAATGGCAGGGGAGGGTAGGACCCTGACCAACTTCAGAGAAAGTGTTTAATGTTTTTGCAATAAGTAGCTGGTAAAATGATCATGAGCTTTGGCTAAGAGCAGCAAGTGAGAAAAATGCTTGACCCAGCTTAGTCGCCCCTACTGTTGTCAGTGAATTCTACAATGTTCAAAAATAGATTTATCTACAACGTAGGCGTACAGACACAATGACCATCAATATAAGGCCCACGCGATAGTTAAAGATCTACCGCCAGTGTTTTTTACCGATATTCACTTATATTTTACCGATAATTTCACCAGGACGTTGCTATTTTCTTCAGGAAAGATGAACAACATGCAAACAATTTCACATTTCTCAAAATATTCGTATCAAAACAATATAAAGAGATGTACAATATTGCTGTAGTCCTTATAACAATGCAGTTCTTAGACTGGAAAGGAGTGTTACCTAATAACCATTGTTACCAAAGTGGCACAATATTACTTTAATAAACATGCAGTTTTGGTGAACTGATGACTATTGCTGTTTGAAATAAACTCAAACATATTTGAAGTTATTATAAAAACTGAGTCTCTAAAATTGTCAGTATGTCAACGAATCCTGCAAATTTAGTTATATGGAAATTTGTAAAAAACATGAAAATTCAGTTCAATAAACAAGCCCATTCAATTTGCAACCAAAAATATGTCAGTATCTTGTGAATTAACATGGGGTGATATAAAATTGTACTTCTGACTCATTTTGTAAGATTGGGCCACATATCTTTTCCCTTTGGGCGCTTGACAGAAACCCTGAAACATGTATCCATGCCCATGCATGTTACAGTGCTAAACCTTGTCATTCCAGGTAGTCAACCAGCACGGGCGTAAATCCTGTGAGGATTGGGTGGGGGAGGAGGATATATCCCCCTCTTTTCGATCCATAGGATCATTCCCCAAGAATTTTCCATGCCTGTAATAAAAATACACATGCAGAACGTCAAGCTATACCGTGTACCCAAATTTCAAAATCACCCCCACTTTTCATCACGGATTTACGCCAGTAGATGTGCATGATGGCTGCATCTTTGAAAACTTGTGGATGATTTATTTTCTCCACATGATTATGAAGAGCTCGGTGAGTTTTATGGCAATAGGTACATCACAGACTTTGTATATCTCTGCAGGGATGACATCTATGCAGGGAGCTTTACCATTGGAGAGCTGAGAGATAACACTGATGGTTTCTTCGAGTGTGGACACTGCATCAAGGTCATGATTTACTTCAACTTATGGTAGACTGCTTATCACTTCTTCATTGACGATAGATGGGCAGTTGAGAACTGCTCGAAAGTGTTCAGCAAAGCTGGATGTACATCTGACAAAGTGGCTATAGATACTTTGTAAACCATGTAAAAGCTTCATATTCATATTATTTTGTTTTAAAACATGTTTGTCAGGGGCGTATCCACGGTTATTGACAGATGGTTGAAATTGTTGTTAGCACAGGACAATAGTAAGCAGCATTAGTAACTTATTCTGATGTCTAGATAACTTCAAACCTTATTTGTTTTCAATAAAATATCAGTCACTTTGTTTAAAACACGTACGATCCCTTTACCCTGCGCGTCGTCCGATATTCATTTCAGCGCGGCGTAGGCAGCACATCTACACCGTGTAGTAGGTTGTAAAATCGTTAATTACATGGGTAAATGAACTGATTTTCCCAATGTTAATAGTTTTAACTTGTTTCAGAGGGTCTAGAGATGTTTTCTATTAAAAAAAAATTGCGGGGGAAAATGTTATGTTTTTCTTAGAAAATTAATTACCTAATTAACACTAAAAAAACTCATTTTTCATAAAAAAAACTCATTTTTAAACTCAAAATCTGTACTTTATTCACTCAATAGTAGTCCAGTCTATACATACACTATCCTGCGATGTATACAAACCCATGGCCCATTCATAAAAAACGACCTCCTATCGAAAAACATCATCAATCACTCAGATACCGCCATCATCCGACCCCCCCCCCAACAGCCATCCCCCAATATCAACCCCCCCAACATAGACGTTTTTATTGGTCGAAATACCTAAGACCTGTCAAATGGCCATCACAGAGGCCTTTGGGATGTCTCCCAGACCGCAGCAGGCGTGTTATCTGATGGTAATCAGCCTGTGTTTACGACCTTCGTGAACCCAACGTCTAGTGTGTACACAAATCCCATAGGGACCCCTCAGGCATGGCACTTGCGGCTGGCTTAAAGGGGTGAACGAACTTCCCCAGTACTTTAAGCATCTAACACATTATTTCTAATGGGGACTGAAAGGAACTTATGAAGGATTTGATTTTTTCACCCTTCAATTAAGGAATACTTACAGAAAGTTCGTTGACCTACTACACCGTGTAGATGTGCTACCTCCGCGCAGGGTTTAAGCTTAGCCCTATTTTGTTTTTAAAGCAGCCGAAAGGTAGGGGTCATTACTTTTTTTTGAATAGGTAACGGTGCATAGCCCTTTATATGTTGAAACTTACTATCCGCCCATTGCCCAAACAGGCGTAATGTCAGTTTCCAAAGTTTTTACATACAAATGCTAATATTTTTAAACCTTTAGTATCTTTTGACACAAAACTCATGATGCATGTACCTTATGGTCATGAGATATTTGAAAAATATCCAGTACCTAGTAATTTCACCGTGACAACGATACAACCTTACACGCTGTGCCTTTCAATGAAATACTTGTTGAGATATTCTAAAAAAATATTAGGGGGAACTTAGAAGTTGTGATGGGTGTATTATTGGATTCAAAGAGAGTAAATCTATTCATAAAAACAGTCTGGTCAACAGTACAAATGTTTTACATTCCCTCAAATGTATTTTTGCTCAAATTTATTTTACCTAATTAGATATACATGTATATATACTGATGATAGGATCTAGATTTTGAGAAAATATATTTAAAACATTTGTTGAAGGTGGTGTTATTTATTATTAATTTTTTTTTTATATAAAGTGTTAAGGTGAACAATAGCCACAATTAGGTATGACCAGGTCATGCACAGATATAGGCAATAGACACTATATCAGTGACCCTAATGGGCCAATCAGTGGCTCACAGCAGATTAGGAAAATGGCAAAGAACTCTGTATACAATCCTTTCAAGAAATGACAAAGAGAACATCAACAGTTTCTATATGCTATGCTGAATTTATTCGAATAAATAAACACCGAAATACACATTTCTTGTATAACTATAACTTTATGTCGAATTTGATTTAAACTTATTGAAAAATAAAATAAAAAATAAAATCTCCACGCGCCACGTTTACAGACCAATCTATAGGTCTGTTAACCATTCCACTTGGCCAAAATATATTCTCTCCCATCATATAATTAGAAAAAAATGATCAAAAGAACTGTTATTGAAACTACAGATATACCCGGTACTCGCTGAAACCAAACTAGAGTGTTAAAATTACACCAGTGGTGTCAGTGTATTCTTCCATTGTTTTCACAACACTGGTATAATTTCCAATTTTCTCCGAAGACAGAAATTGAAAATTGGGATAAATACGAACCATCTGAATACATTATTAGTATTTCTTGTTATAGAGGGGCTCTCGGCAAATATTAATATCTTACTTTTCCCCAATTTAGAAAGGTTGTACAATAAACAAACTAAACAACATACGTTTTATTCTCTACAGTCATAGATTATTGTAAAAATTCATTTCCAAAAAACTCTCAAATTCAGAAAAAAATCCCCTGGAGGAAAACAAATATCCCTCTTACGTTTTAAAAATCTCCTTCCTGATGTCGCCCTTGAAAATCCACTCAAGTATTGGCAAAGATTTTATAAATATTACCGAAAATATCTGCGCTCTTGTTGTATAATTATGTCAACGTATCAGGGATCATTTGTCTTTTCCTCAGTAGACCTATTCTGAATTGGAGACAAAGGGGGTTTCAGACAAATTTACTTTTTACAATATAATTATTTTCCTTGGGTTGAGTTTCCTTATGACTCTCTACAAATGGGAGAAAAGTAGATTATTTATTATTCGCTTAGATCTCCTCTTTAACGATCCAATGAAATAAGCTGAGTCTTATAAAGTATGGATGGATATTATACAGACATTTTAACTAAAGTGTATATTGTCTTTAATGTTATTCATTTTCATTAGGCCAAAAAGGTCTCCGGTTTCTGATCATCGGTAGGATTTTAAAAAAATCCTTTTTTTGGCCAACAGGGAAATACGTGGGACATTGTTTACGGGGGAACCAAATTTCCCATATACAAAGTATGGTGTCTAAGAGCGGCCTCACAAATTGGGCAAACATTCATACCCCTATGTGAAAAAGTCGTTTAAAGCACAGCATGACAGAATTCCAATCGATCCAGCAATTTTGGCTGCAATTGGACATCGTTTTATAGAAAAAGAGATCAGAAACAGGAGACTTTTTTTGGCCTTAAACTTTTTCACACGAATCTTACAGTTCACATGAATCTTACAGTTCACATGAATCTTACAGTTCACATGAATCTTACAGTTCACATGAATCTTACAGTTCACATGAATCTTACAGTTCACATGAATCTTACAGTTTAAACTTACTCTAACTTCAGGCAGTATGAAAAATAGTGAAATTGCAAACGTAATTTGAAAAGTGAACATTAAAACTTGTAAAGCTTAAAACACACCCACAAAGTTAAAGCGTCAAAAGACACAATTTACACGATCTAAAATGATTGATATTGCAAGTACAATGTAAGCAGCTAACATAAACAATGTTTAAGATTCTGTGCAGTGGTGTAACTAGGGTCCAATATTCAGGGGGAATTCGGGGGTGCACCACTTTTTCTAGGGGGTATATCAATACTTGAATCCTGCAGTCTCAAATAGGGACCTATTTTTTTTTAAATACTGAACGAGGGGCACCCGTGGGGCACAGACCTCTGCTGGGGGGTGGGGGGGGGCACATTCCCCCATAGTCATAGCCACTGATTCTGTGTTCTACCCAGTTTCCTTAAAAATACTACTATTAAAATATTAAACGACAAATGATACGATTACACGATTGAAAATGAATGAAACTGCAAGTGCAATGTAAGCAGCTAACATTAAACAATTAAAAGGCTCATTGGTGCAATCAAGTTACTTTAAATATGATAATGAATATTACAAATGTTAAACGTCAAATGACAAGATTCACTGCACGATTACACAATCGAAAATGAATGAAATTGCAAATGCAATGTAAACAGCTAACACCAAATATTGCAAATATTTCCTTGGTTCAATCAAGTTTACTTTAAATACAATACTGAATAATTAAAAATGTTAAACTTCAAATGACACGATTCACTGCACGATTACACAATTGAAAATGAATGAAATTGCAAATGCAATGTAAACAGCTAACTTTTATGACTTATTGGACATCCATGGTATTGCCTATAATTAAGTTTTTTCTCTTTTAAAAATTCGAAACAAATCTGAAAAATGGGAGACACAACTATATGTCTGTTTTTAAGATGGCATGGCAAACAAAAGTGGGAGTGGAGGTATGACTATGCTTTAAAGAAGAACCTCTCTTTGCAATAAATTTGAGAATGGCTCCCCCAAAAAATACATAAATTAAAGACAAATAAAATAAATACATACATTTAAACAAAATATACAAATTCTCCCACTGTGAATCTCACATCTTGTCGTATTTTTGAAGAATATTTAACATTTAGGCACAGTCCTATTCCTTATCTTACTAGACTCTTAAACCAGTCTTTATAAATTGGCGAGGAGACGGAGAGTGTTTGGGGTTAACACTTAGGGTAACACTGAGAGGCGTGGTTTTGCAGTGTGACGTCATAGGTTCATATGGGCACTTTTTTGACTGTTGTACTAGGCTTCTGACTTGTGAGGTGTCTGCCCCCACCCTCACTAGAACTACAAATACGACTACAATACTGGTGAATAAACGTTTCAGATCGTCTTCACTGAAGCAGGTGATTGCATTAGTTTGCTGTGGAAAAACATAAACATCAATCTTTAAGAAAAATGGGCTTCATCAAAAGTTGTCATAATGGTTTGCCATCATCATAGCTGAATTTTAATTCAAACATCTTAAAATATAAAATGCACCATGTTCAAACAGCATCGTGCTGAAGCGTAGTCGTGGTTCAAAGCTGTCTTTTGTATGTTTTGATACACGATCTAACAGCACTACACGAACGCTAAAAACAACACATAAACAACAAGGGACTGCTGTGAATTTGTCTATCAGTGAACACGACAGTCCGTTGTTGTTTATGCGCGTACGCACCAAAAATGTAAGCCGCGCTAGCATTTCAAAATGACGCATGCGTAGTTGTTCCCAAGACTGTATTTGATAGCGGTTCGTGTGTGTGATAGCAGTTCGTGATTGCAGCGTTCGTGTAACGCCGTGGGATCGTGTATCATAAACATACAAACACAGTTTTTTAAACTAAGACTAGCTGAAGCGTTAACCACCCATTTTCATTCCAGAGTATCTCCCATGCATAAACTTTCTGTATAATACGGTTCTGACTGGAGTGTGCCGCCGCCAGCTTTTGTGAAAAATCACTTTACCTTTGCGGCTGCCACTCATCTGCACAATATTTAATTCATAGGAACCTATACATATACAGAAATGGAAACATTACCTCTGCATCCAAGAAGTTCAAAGCGCATACATATCACAGATTTCCACGTGACCGGTTCTATCTGTAGGAATCTAGTCTGCAGAGCTGCGGGAAAGTAGACAGTTACGTCTGTGTTTCCGTTCGTGTTGCCCTGAAACTGAAGACAAACAAAAACAAACAGATACATGTATATTTTAATTACAATAAGGCATATTTAACAGGTGTCTTGCAATCATTTTTCTCGAGATGTTTGCAGTGAAATTAATGAGATTAGGGAAAAGTAACTATCAATAATTGCTTTCCCCAACCCTCTCCTCCAGGGCACCCCGTGTATTGATATCGGGATACATGGGGATTTGGTACCTTTTTCGTTGTCCAAGGGTTGGGACTTTGGTCATACTCAAGCGCATTGATTTGATAGGCCAATGGAGATCCCCACCTATGGTGTGAGGGTATTGTCAATTACACTGTGCCCCATATGTGGGGGAATGTACATTTCCAATTTACCAATCCCCACATCAAGAGACGGGTGGCCCACGGGAGGGGTGGGGGAAACAATTGATAGGTGCATAATGGTAGATGAAATGTTATGTAGCGATGATGCTATCATTATTAACTGATAATACATAAATCCTTTTTTCTTAGGGACAAAATGTCTGAAATTTCAGGAAGGGGAAGAGGTTTTAAACATTTAAAGGGCAGTATCGTCACGCACAGAGTAGACATTCAACAGGGCATGGAATCGATGTCTTAGCTAAGATGAACACGGTGACTGAAAATTACTGGCTCATGTATGCAGCAACAATGGTAATATTACCTTACTATGTGGGAATTATTTTCAATCACTGAGTTAATCTAAAACATGCACTCCGATTCCATGCCCTGTTGATCGTGACGATACTGTCCCTTTAATGTCTGAATCCTACAATTTTCAGACAATGTTAAGTTTAAAAACTATTTTTTTAAACAAATCTGTACTACAGGAGTGCCATGGTCGAGCGGTTTAGTGCATCGTATTTGTGTTCTGATGGCTGAGTCGTCAGAATGTGGGTTCAAATCCCAACCGCGACCGGGATACTTGTGTCCTTGAGCAAGACACTTTACCACAATTGCTTCTCTCCACCCAGGGGTAAATGTGAGGGCAGAGTTGGTTGTTGGTTGTTTTGTTTGATTATCCCATATGCGCTGAAATGGCAGCAATTGAGCTGTATACTCCCCCAGGGAGCTGAGTTGGTTTCAGGAATGATTTATGCGCCTGATGAGCAGGGGGTAATAATGCCATTCGCCAGTTTTGTGTATCCACCAGTTTGGTGGATACGTGCACTATATAAGTCTACATTATTATTATTATTATTATTATTATTATTATTATTACTCGTCAGGCAAGCGCCCCTTGTGCAGTTCAGTGGCCTAATTGTCATAAAATGACAACTGTTACTGTAAATCCTTGGACAAGCTAAAAAAATAAAAAAATAAAAAATCTATTCAATTCAAGTGACGTTTTTATGGGGAATTTGTGAAAATAACTTTTTCATATTACAATCCCAATATTTATGTCGATTTGGTTGTAGTAAACTTATTTTTTATATTGTTTGTTATCACTAAGTAGACTGAAATGCAATGCGAATGTCGAAAAGATTTATTGGAAAATTGGAAACAGTGCAAGTAGGCCTATACCATTATTGCTAACCTCCAATGGTGACCCATCGGATCCAGTCACGTAGATCCAATCAGCCCCGTTGCCACTGTACTTTACTTTATATGACTGCGTCCAATACCCATCACGGGCATGCCCTTGTGTGATGATGCCAATGACTGTAACTGACTCTTGCAGGTCCACACGAATCCATTGGTTCTGATCGCTCTTGCCTGCACACCAGCCACCTGTAGAAATAGAAGGATCAGATGTATGTATATTTGTTTAGTTCGGTCCGGTTCGGTTTGGTCTGTTTTTTTTCTTCAAAATAAGTGGAGTGTCATTTTGAACACTTATGCGCTGGATTCAAGAGTAAGGCGATCACATTATTTCCAAACCGGGTTCGTAAGTGTATGGACAATTATAATATCTAGAACAAAAACACATTGTATTTGGTCACATTTCATTGAGTCCAATGCCATGCATAATAAACTAAAAACGCGTTACACACAATCGGTGAATTCAGAGCGAAACCAGCGACGTTGGTCCCAGGCGCGGGCACACACTAAGAAATAATAGTTCAAATCTGCACCCATAAGCGTGCATATCGTTGATACAATAGCAGTACCCCTGTGGGTGCAGAATTGCTCCTTTGAGGGTATATTTGCTCCTGTGAGGGTGCAAATCTGCACCCGTAGGGGAGGCACACAATCACGGCGTGCCAGGTCTGCACCCATAGGGGTGCTGCTAACGATTTGGGTGCAGATTTGAACCATTATTTCTTAGTGTGCAGTGCGTATCCCGGATGTAAAATAGAGGCTAATAAGCCTCTTACGTAATGACGCTAAACGATTATGGGATGCATTTATTGTTTTAGAATTGTATGCATGGGTTTAGATAGAGTGTATGAGCAGATGGGCGGGGGGGGGGCATGTATAAAGATTTCTGATTCGCTAAGCAAAACACAAGTTCCCTCTAATGTGCTTGATGCGCCCCCTGAAAATCCCAGTTCCCCAAGTACCCCCTACTGAATGACCCAAGTTATGCTGCATCGGTTTCTGCTGTAATTTCAAAACGGTAGTATAATGGTTGAATCTGGTGGGTAAGCAATATGGTTAGTAGCTTAATAAAACAGTCATGTCATAACTGATTATCATGCATGGAAATATTGAACGGATATTACACTGGCAGTGGCGGCGTTTTCTTGTAATGGATTTGTTCTTCCTTTTTAAAATTCGCAAAAAAGTATATACACAACGGGGGCAGGCGTGCAGCCGCAGGGTTCTTTTCCACCCCCATAAAATGGTGGATCTCGTACGTCTCTCAACAGAGGAGTGGGGGCGTGGGGGTTAGATGTGAAAATTATAGTGAGTTAAATTCTTACATGCATGCCCGGGTGGGGGTAATTCCCTCCCGCTTAGAACAATGTATGTACTATTTACTCTTCTCCCTTCATCCCTTTCCCCTTTTTAGACTAAAATATAAACCAGCCTGCGTATTAATTTCTTACTAATTGTGATTATGTTGATATCAAATGGCCTGTGAACCATACTGAGTGTTTAGGTGTGTAAGTGAGATGTATCAGATCAGAAAAGCAATACCTAAGATTTGGATCAAGAAACTAATTGCCAAATTGACTCAATTCAATGTTCCCATTTATAACGAAATATTTCTGAATTTGGATAATTATTCAGCTGATCTGAAATCAAAGACGGTGTATAATTGTTTGTGAAGACTAAAAAACATGTCAGTAGAGGTGAAGCATATTATATCGGAAAACCATCTTACAACTCCTGCATGACTTTAATTTTAAACAAGGTAAGAGCTTTAACATTACATAATTACCTATAAATATATATAAACAATGTAGTTTAAAAGTAATGTACAACATCAATCCTTCCAAAGCAAATGATTATTTGACTATAAAATGGAATTTAAGTTACTCGTTTATTTATATGTAATGTGCATAATGACCTCAGTCACTTTTTGCTTTCTGGCAAGTTTTTTGAAACAAATCTGGAACAACATTGGCTATATCTCATGAATCTAAATTTACAAATCAAGCATGACATTAAGTTGAAAGAATTTATGGTAGGCTATAACATTAATGATGTTAATTTTGACACTGGTAACCTCTTAATAATAATAACCTCTTTCATTGTGTACAAATACATAATTCATCAACGCATTTAATCCAAACACTGCTGTTGATTACAAAAATGTTTAAAAGTGAAATCGAATTTACGAACTGCATTAACCAAATTTCAAAACATTTGTCTTTTAATTTGTAATGCACTTGTTCTTTCCTTTGTTCTGTATGATTGTGTGTTTTGACATATAATTGATGGATAAACAATAAGCTGCCTGGAAAACGCAAAAGACAAAAACAAATGTTTTATTGTGTGTGTTCTGCACAGTTTGATTTAGTGGAGACGATTATTGCCGTTACCACGCCATCACCGCCCTAAATATTGGAGGGACATGTCTACCTGTCCCAAAAGAAACTGTACGAATTATTATCCAAACGATTTAACCCTATTAAGATATCAATGTTTTAGCATTTTCTGGTTGTCCAAAATAGTATTTTATCCCCAGTAAACAGTAAGTTTCATCTGTTGGCCATGAAAATGAGCACATATAATAATGTGACGTCACTTAGATCACCGCTGGGGGGCGCTATTACCACAATTTGGGTCATTTTGTAATCAAAAGTGGAATCAAGGCAGATATAATCCATCGGCGGATCCAGGATGTTTTTAAAAGGGGAGAGGTCCAACCATTGGCGTTGATGTTGCGTTATGGTTGGGGGCTGGACTACCCATCCCCTGGAAACCTTCAAAATCGCCCATTATTGTTCATTCCAAATAATCGTATTTTAGTTATTTTTATTTGTTTAATTATTTGTTAATTTTTTAGTTTTAATATTGTTATGGCATGACATTTTTAAGATGTCAAGAAATAACTGGGGTAACTGTAGGCTACAATGGTCTCTCTATAACCAGATCATATGACGCTATTTAATGGAAAGGTAAAATGTTGTTGACATCCTTGCAGAAAAAATTACATTGTTTGCAGTAATTAGTAATTACAATATTTATAACAGCTGCTTAACAACTATGCACTAATCCCATATGCTTTTACTTTATTGTATTGTATTTGTAATGTATTGTACTTGTACATGTGTATAGTCATTTGTATTCTATGCAGGGCCCCAATGGAAACCAGTTTTAAACTGTTTGGGCAGACCCTGGGTAAAGAAATGTAGCAAACAAACAAACAAACAAAAAAGCATGCACACACAAATTCTGTGATATTGCATTTTAAGTTAATGGCGGCCATATTGGATTTGCAGAATGCATTGGAATTGGTCACATTTTGTAAATTTTGAAATTTTAAATTTTCTTTTTTTTCCTATTCTAAAACCCATTTATTTTTAATAGAGTTTTGAGGTATCAAGGGTTATTGCAGCCGGGTTGTGTTTTAAACGATTTTTTCGCATAGGGTTTTAGATACCATAATTATTTTGTATTTGGGCAATTTGGTCTCCGCGTATACGTGTATCACGTATTTCCCCGTTGGAAAAAAATATTTGGCCTAATAGACTTTTTATCAAAAGCGATATGCCTTTAGATACATAACGCCACTTATCCTGAAGGCATGCGTGGATGCATGGTTTCAAAAAGGGGCGGGGCATACAGCTAATAATGGGGGCTTACAACAACTGTATGATAAATGGACAATGTATGGCGAAAAACATGCATGTGTATTGAACACTTGATACTTTGTATTGTGGAAGAACTTAAAAACATTATCCAGGGTAAATTGATATGAAGAGGGAATAATAAGTAAATAATAATTTCAAAGATACCAACGTGACCATTTATAATCTAATCACAATGTATATACTGTAATGGGGATATCGTTGACCTCAACCAACAGCGGTAAACCGCCGATAAGAAGATGGAAACAATTATAACGTCTAAAATCTTTAAAATTACACCAAACATTTAGCAAAGTTTAAAAAACTATCAGTATAAAATTGCAATACTACAAATTTTGCAATTGTTTTTAATAATCACACTTTAAAAGTAAATATTCAGAACAGAGACAAAGAGTACATCACACCTCCCACGAAGCCTATTGAGGGAGGAAGAAATTACAGGAAGAAACCACGCTTTGTCACTTCAACACGGCTCCCATAGGACGTGTAAATTATGCCTGAGGGTCGCCACTTAAAATAGGATGAGATAGATACAAAATATATATGACTTTTATTTACAAATGAATGGAGAAGATATTCAGAAGAGTGAGAAGGGTTACAGAAGATAAGAATTACCTGGATAATTCAGCCGAGAATGTTCCATTGGGTAACTCGATGAGTAGGTAGACGAGACTGACAAACTACCGTCAGGAATATCCCCACTCTCCATCCCTAGAGGATCACGGCAATCTGAATGATAAAAACAAATAAGAACAATAGGCGAGCATTGCACGTTTCTACGTAATAAAACCTTTGACATAAATAATAAGTTCGTTGGAGATACAGTACAAGTTACATTATCAAATTATGTCGTCATGATGACATCATCGGTTGTCATGAAAATTACCACTAGAAGACCACTTTTCATAATATTATCTCTTTATAAGTCATTTAGTTTTACTAGTTTCCACCAAGTAAAACAAATACATTAATTTATGTTTTAAAGGAGTTTGTGTGCGTCTAAATGTAACCAAACGTGTTAACTAAGAATATTTTTTGATTTACTGTTTCTGGAGCCACTTTTTCCACCTCATGGTATTGAGCTTAGTTGAATGTCCATGGCACATAATCACAATTTGTTTAATTTTGTCTTCCACCAACGTGTATATAGCACTGTATGCTCAGTGCTTTCCGAGTGGGATTCGAACCCACGACCTCCTGCTTACTAGTGCAGACGTCTTAACCTCTCAGTTTTGGGTCAAAATGAACACAAAAGTCCAACTATACCCCTTTTATAAATGATATGTTTATAGATTTTTTTGAAATTCTTGCGTCGGTTGTTAAACAATTGATTAAATTTTTGCCCTACACAAATAATATGCTAATGTATTGGAGGCCATGGCACTATATGATTACATAATCCCTTTGTTTTGTTTTACAAAACAGGCCCGTCATTATCTTAGTTAGGTGGAGGAGGATGATTACAAATAAACTTTACCACTCCAGATTGTCACGCCGACTTCACCCCCGCTACGAAAACAGTTTAAAAACAAGTTATCGGTTTGCAGCATTTATATTTTCGGTAAAAAAATTAATAAATAAATAAAAATAAAAAATTTCCCCCACTCTTAAACTCCTGGTTACACCACTGCAAGATGACCCCCTTGGGATACTTATATTATTGTTTGGTACTTTCAAATGTTTGACAATGGAATAACAATCACGAAATGGGATACAAAAGAAAAAGTTTCGAAAAAGATAGGCCTTGGTGACTTTTAGAACTCACTACAAATACAATAAAACTCAATTTAAACTCAACTTAAAACAATAAAACTCAATTATGCCAAGAGCGCATTGGAATACTCTTAAGATGAGATTGGTTGCCCATAAACGAAACTGAACATAAAACACACCTACAAAATCCTCTGCGCATCGATGATTGTTAAATTGACTGAATCAATTGCGAAAAATTGCGAAACATCAACTTTCAGCATGAGATAATAGAACTCATCAATGCCAAAAAACGAAACAGAATTAAATAAATGCAGTTGTGAATGACAGGAATGAATGATTGCTTGAAAATTAATTTGAACGCAACAATATAAAAAATGATATCCTAATTTGAACGGATCAGAAAAAACGGTGTGAAATTGAATGTTCTTAAACGAAAATGAACAGAAATGTTTTAAAATTCGCCGGTAAAATATATACTTTGATTCGTAGGAACCAACCTATAAATATACATAAATGGAAACATTACCTCTGCATCCAAGTAGCTCAAAGCGTATACATATTCCGTTATGCCACGTGGCGGGTTCTATCCGTATGGCTGTAGCCTGCAGAGTCGCGGGAAAGTAGACAGTTACCGGTGTGTTACTGTCCGTGTTGCCATGAAACTAAAGACAAACAACAACAAACAGATACATGTATATTTTAATTAAAATAAGGCATATTTAATAGGTGACTTGCAATCATATTTCTCGAGATGTTTGCAGTGAAATGAATGAGATTAGGGAAAAGTAACTATCAATAATTTTCCCCCTCCCCTCCCTTCCCAGGCACCCTGTGTATTGATATCGGGATACATGGGAATTTGGTACCTTTTTGTTGCTCAAGGGTCTGGACTTTGGTCATGCTCACGCACAATGATTTGATTGGCCAATGGAGATCCCCACCTATGGTGTGAGGGTATTGTCACTTACACTGTGACCCATACGTGGAAAATGAACATTTTCAATTTACCAATCCCTACATCAAGAGACGGGCGGCCCGGCAGGGGAGGGGTGGGGAAAAATTGATAGGTGCATAATGGTAGATGAGATATTATATAGCTATGATGCTATCACTATAAACTGATAATGTCTAAATCTCTGTTGTAAGGGACAAAATGTCTGAAACTTCAGGAAGGGAAAGATGATTCAGACATATCTGAATATTATAATGTTCAGACAATTTATGTTTAAAAACTCGTCAGGCCAGCACCCCTTGTGCATTTCAGTGGCCTAATTGTCTGAAAAATAACAAATGTAACTGTAAATATTTTGAACAAGGTAAATCAAAAACGATAACATTCAATTCAAATTCAAGTGACTTTGCCCTGGAATCGCCATTATAGCCATTTTAGGTCTACATAACTCGATTGACATCACAAATCATTTTTGTCTTCTCTTTCAATACCTCAATTATTTCATTTGTGGAGAATAAACATTTTTCGATATTCGCATTGCATCTCGGTCTACATTATGAGCAACCAGAATGTTGGTACATATTTTGTATAGATTCGCGGAATTGTAGATGAAC
>CM055819.1:42326047-42350296 GCA_029582265.1 Zoroaster sp. YZ-2022
ATGGTGCTTGTATGTATCATTTTGTTTTTGTGGACCTTTTTCGTCGTAATAAGACCATCTAAGTGTACTGATTAATTGCAAAATTACCAATACAATAGCGATACATACGCATCTTAAACATGTTATACACTGATGTTATTCTCAGGATGGTCTGTTGTAATGTCTTGTTATTAAATAGTCTAATGAATTTATTTATGTTCAAGTTGATGATTATGATTATAATGACTATACCAGAAAGTCTGCTATCATTTGTATGATTTTATTTTAGGATGAAGATGATCTTTCAGATACGGTAGATGGATTCATGTTGATATGTATCAACAGCTGTCATCTACTGACAGAAACCCATGACCCTTGGTTTTTCTCTCATGTAGATATACCAACATGTAATTCAGTTGGTACTATCCATGATAGAAAATCAGTGTCCCACCCAGGAAACTCTGCCCTTCTCCTCCTTTGCCGACTGTAAATAACGCCCTCAGCATTGTACTCGATCCAGAAGGACGGTACTCATTGTTATCAAGCAGAGGTGGATCTGACACAAAGGTATTCGGCATAAATTGCGCCGACATTAATACATGGTACACAAATGTGGTATGCAGGCTCGGATGTATGGCTCTTTATAACCTCCACCAATCACTAAAATGGAAACAAATATTGGATGATGGTATCAATTGTCAAATGTTTTGTAAATTTGAACGCTTAGTCAAAATAGGTAAATAGTTTTATTTCCAGCTTGTGTTTCTCTTTGTGAAGTTTGATGTTGTGAAGTAATAATAATAATAATAATAATAATAATAATGTGTGGACTTATATAGCGCACGTATCCACCAACTAAGTGGTGCTCAAGGCGCATTATATCATTACCCCTGCTCATAAGGCTCATAAATCATTCCTGAAACCATATCAGCTCGCTGGGGAGTATACAGCTCAATTGCTGCCATTACAGAGCATATATGGCTAATCAACCAACTGTGCCCTCACAGGTACCCATTTAACCCCTGGGTGGAGAGAAGCAATTATGGTTAAGTGTCTTGCTCAAGGACACAAGTGTCACGGCCGGGATTCGAACTCACATTCTGCTGCTAACACCAGAACTTGAGTCCGGTAAGCTAGACCGCTCGGCCACGACACTCCATAAGACCACCTAAAACGAGATGGTAAAGGCCATGACACTCCAGTAGTTTTAGTTGGATTTATGAAACATTAATAAATTTAACCTATGTAACTGAATTAGGTAAAACTTGTAGCTTTGCATGGTGAGGATGATAAGTAAGACTACCTGTAGTGACATTTACAGGAATCTCAATTGAGCATTGTTTCTGAAAAGAACTGAGGTACAAATCGACGTTTCGATCAGTAAGGCTCTCCCAACCTCTTTGTGATCCCCAGTCTCAATGAACTAATCCTCCATCCAGCATCCATTCATGGGATGATCCTCCAGCAGTCTACTTAAGCAGCAGCATTTTCCAGAGTCCGGCATTCTCCTGAGGACGATCAGAGCTTACTGATCAAAACGTCGAGTTGTACCTCCAGTTCTTTCGTAGAAATAATTACCACTCAATTGAGATTCCACATGGTGTCACCGCAATTAGTCTTACTTACGCAACCGGGAAATTGAATAGAAGATTAACGACGAAATATTTTAGCATCATGGCTCATGTTTAAACCAGCGGCGCATAATTAACTGGCTGGCAGTTCCGGAGCCGACCCAGCACGTATTACAGAAACCAAGGCTTATAGGGCATGTGTCAATATAACACAATTATAAATGTTATTTTGTTTTAACTGAAGCTTAATAATATTTATCGTGGTAAATTATATAAAATTAATGCAGTTTCTACAAATTTTTTTGGAAAGAAGATTAAGACTCGAACCTCACTAACTGTAAAGACATGCCAACAATAACACCCTGAGTCCTTACATCTAACAATATTCCCAAAACGTAAATAAAATATTGGGATTACACTCATCCTCGTACACTGTTTGCAAAAATGGGTTTTGAACATATAGTTTCAGTAATGCCTGAAATGTTATCGTGTATACTCACTTATCTCGATAAAGATAGACTGGGTCCGTCCTGTCCCCTGCTAGCGATATCAGGCATTCCCCTTGGAGCCTTCACCGAGAAGTCTCAGACGAAAAGGCATGGTCAGTGGTTTTTACGATGAAATTATAGCTGCATGGCGTATCCAAGCGGGTCTCAGTGACGAAAAAGAACCAACATCCACAAAATGAAAATTAATAAAAATGGGGTAAAGTGGTTGTCATTTCCAGTAAATATATGACTGTAAAATAATATTTGCTCTAGGAAATCAAACGAAATGCGTTATGCGATTCATCGAACCCAAGAGGAGTCTATGTAAGCCTGCACTTCTTTGCACCGCAACAACATTAATAGTGATTATATCCCCAATAATACTCAACTTAATCAAAATAATGATTTCCTTTAATAATAACCCGTAGATAATGTGTCATTTCATGTATTAATTCCTTTTCAAAAACGCACAGCATTTTGATGACAATATCTTCTTAAATTTCAGTATTATTATATTTGCAAATGATGCATATTCGTTTCATAAGGATACAAGATGCACATAAACCTTACTAACCTGAACATAGAACCACCAAAACAAATTCCTGAAAAAAAAAAGAACAGTTACAGCAAATACCTGAAAAGGAACAGGGTAAAGAAATACCTGAAAAGAACAGAAATCCCATGACCCTTGGTCTGTCTCCCATGTAGATATACCAATATTTAATTCAGTTGGTACTGGCCATGATAGGCACCAGCGTCCCACCCAGGAAACTCTGCACCTCTCCTCCCCTTTGCTGACTGTAATAACGCCCTCATTTGGTACTTGGATCCAGAAGGGACGGTAATTTCATTGTTATCAAGCAGAGGTGGATCTGACATATCGTATTCGTACATGTTGCGCTGGCATTACTAATACTGGCAAATGTGGCATGCAGGCTCGGCTATGTTTCTTTAGTAACCTCCACCAATCACTAAAATGGAAACAAATTTGGGATGATGGTATCAATTGGGGCCCTGTTTTGTAAATTTTTGAACTGCTTAGTCAAAATAATAGTAAAGAGTTTTATTTTCCCAGCTTGTTTTTCTCTCTTTGTGAAGTTCTCTATGTTATGAAGTAGTTTTAGTTGGATTTATGAAACATTAATAAATTTAAAATATGTAACTCGAATTTAAAATAAATTACTTAATAAATAACGAGATGCAAAAAGGCTCATGTTTAAAAAAGGGCAAATTAACTGAATGGGTTCAGGATCAGATGCATGTATTACAGAAACCCCAAGCCCTTATAGTGCATAAAATAATATTCATGTAATAATAATTATGAATGTGTTATTTTTGTTTTTAATTGAAGCTTAATACTATTTATCGTGGAAAATTATATAAAATTAATGCAGTTTCTACGAATTTTTGTTTAATTATTGACCAAAAAAAGACTGAACCCCACTAAC
Organism: Zoroaster sp. YZ-2022; assembly: GCA_029582265.1. Lineage (NCBI taxonomy): Eukaryota > Metazoa > Echinodermata > Asteroidea > Forcipulatida > Zoroasteridae > Zoroaster > Zoroaster sp. YZ-2022. The sequence continues at coordinate 42,329,534 of CM055819.1, forward strand.
TGTAAAATAACAATAACACTCTGAATCCCACATCTAACAATATTCCCGTAAACAAATATTGGATTACACCTCCTCGGTCCTCGTACACTGTTTGCAGAATTGTTTTTGAACATATAGTTTTTCAGTAATTGCCCGAATGTTATCGTTTAATACTCCCACTTATCTCGATAAAGACAGACTGGTCCGTCGTGTCTCGCTAGGGCTTTACTGCGGTGCCTTGGAGCCTCTACCGAGAAGTCCAGACGAAAAGGCATGGTCAGTGGTTTAAGGATGAAAGTGTAGCTGTACGGCGTATCAGCGGGTTCAGTGACGTATAAACTACAAACATCCACAAAATGAAAAGAAAAGAAAGAATGGTTTAAGTAAAGTGGGTTGTTTGTCGAAAATAATGACAAAAATAATATTTGCTCTAGGAATCAAAAACAAATTGGTGTTATGCGATTCATCGAACCCCAAGCAAGGAGGTTCATTAAAGCCTGTAAGCACTTGTACCCCAACAACATTAATAATGACCATCCCCAATATTCAACTTAATCAAAGAATGATTTCCTTTAATAATAACCCCGCAAGATATTCTCAATGTATTAATTTTTTCTTATTCAAATACGCAATAGCATTATTAGGTACATTTTAATGAACCAATATCTTCTAAAATGTCAGTATTATTATATTATTATATTGACAAAATAATGATGTATATTGTAATGTTTGTCTAACTTATTCCTTAAGCCCACGGGTGAAGCGTGATAGGCTTCTGGGCAATAGGTCTGCGGTGGTGGATCGTAGCTCAAGTAAATGAATGTGTGCTCTGAGTTGTTCACATAGTGAGGATCCCGCATCACAGTGAGGATCGCATGCAGATCATAGTGAGGGATCGGATGAGGATCATGAGGATCGGGCAGATCTATACAGGAGGATCCTATACCACAATAGTGAGGATCGCGTGAGGATCGCGGAGGATCCCATACAGATAATAGTGAGGATCCCATGCAGACTGGCAGTGAGGACGCGAGATCGCGGAGGATCGCGGCATATTCTACACAGTGAGGATCCTATAACCAATAACAGGAGGATCGAGTGAGGATCGCGTGAGGATCGCGTGAGGATCGCGTATGATCCCAACAGACACGGTGAGGATCCCACACACTTGCATACTAAAAGTAAATGGATACCAGAAACGGTTTTTCTATGGCATTACATAGCAGTGAACAACACTTATTCAGAACAACTTCTCCTATATAGGATCTCAAACCTCTTTATACAACGCATGTAAAATCAAGTTGCATAAAAATATAATAACTTATACATTAGTACAGTAACTGACCAATCAGTGTTGTGAGGACCCACGCATAATGTAAATATAGGTGACTAGAGCGGAATGTTCCATTGTGTAAAAAAAGATGATGAATATTGCAGGTGAAACTAGATAGACTAAAAAATCATGGATCATTATAATATTCATGTTTTATAACGATACAAGATATGCTACAAACCTATCTAACGTAAATTCAAGGACTTAACTGGCCCAAAAGTTTAACACTTTTTGGAAATTATTTGGGGCCCTTGGAGATTTTACGAAGGGCCACACTTAACTGTTTATGTGCAAAATAAATCGCTTTCTAGTTTTAAAAGGGTGTTTTGGGAATCTGTAACCACACAATGCAAATAATTATTGAGTACGAGTACGAACACACAGAAACAAATGTACTCGGAGTGCCGATTTTAAGTGTGAGTAATACTATAATTTTGACTGGCATGTATTTGGTGATGTATGGTAAGCTGTCCCTTTGCTCTGTGAAACTTATTAGAGTAAAGCTGATAGGAAACATTTCATTGAAGTCGAGTACAATCTAAATCCCCAGTGAAACCACAAACAACAGACGCACCTGTGAAGTTAATCGCCGTCCTACCACATACATGTATAGGAAATTTTGGGCATGCTATTCAGAAGAAAGAAATGAAAATCAAATAATACTGCCCCAAGCCTGTGATCCCGGTATTATTTGGGTTCGCTGTTTTTGTTTTGTTTTATTCATTTAACTGTTAGTCAAAACATTTGGGACTAGGCATGTTTGTAAGGGGGATAGTAGTTAGACTTGGAGTCCCAAACTAAGTATAGAATGCAAGGCTTAAGGATTGTGTAGCACGGCCCTTGTTGCAGATACGAGTCAAGGCCAAGTGTGCATCTTTTTTAAAATGACTTTTTCAACCTAAAGCAGGCTTCTGATTAGAGGCGCTGTTTGTCCAGCTGGCAGTTTTAAAGATTCTGTGCATATGTACATTTTTGTGTCTTGCCATTTTGCATGTTATGTTTCCAGTGTATAATTTCCATTCAACTAAATTTTATCTCCAATACTATCTTTGAAAACACTACCTGAGTTACCCATTCCCTTTTTTGTATGTCTTCTAGACTTTTTTGTTGGCCTACTGAGCAAATTGCCATTCAACGTCAGTTTAGTTTATGTAACACTGGTTTTCCCTGCCCTTCCCAAAGTGGCATTGTTGAAATGGTCGAAGCATGGACAAGACAAGGTTTGGTTATCCTTGGACATGATCCCCACTGGAATATAACTTCGTGTTTATGGACATTTCATCAAACCCTGTTCCTAATGGCTTGAACTGCACCACACAGCGAGTTGTGGGCGTCGATGGTTGTGACTTAATTTGAATAGCCCTCCTAATAGGTCATGAACTTTCCTATTCACGCAAACTAACTGTTTAATTTACGCAGATCTTCAGTGTTTCATTCATTCTGGAACAACTTCTGTTCACTTTAAAGCAAATGGATTTTCGGCTCTGAGGAAGCAGAGGTAAACGGTGCATAAGGGGTAATAAACAAAGGATACCCGCCATTTTAAAGTCAGCGCGTTTGATCTACCGATTGTCTTCAAGCTCACCAGGAAAACCGGAATCTAAAATTTTAACCAGTTACAATAACACTTCCATGTTAACCAAAACTGCATGTCACTTAAAGCTCTGCAGTTTGAATACCAGATCAATTAAGAACAAATTAATAATTTTATTTGGATTATGTTGGTAACTAGCAGGGCTGATTACTTTGCCCAACCTGAGACTTATTTACTGAAATGGATGTTGCTTAAAGTTCAAGCTTACCCATCTGGTTTTTAAGCTATTGGATCATCCACGAAAGGGAATCGCATTGGAGGGCGGTACTGACTATTATTCCCGAGATAACATTTCGTCAAGCAGGGCCTTAATTTTCAGGAAATGGTCGGTAGAATATAATTCATAAGGCTTCGGTTATGATCATCCCACGGCCCATACTCTGAAAATCATCCAGTTACGGTGAACACGTTTCTACTGAATTTAAGGTATTTGGAATCGCTAATTTATGCCCCAACGACCCTTTCTGGATAACTGCATTTTAGATACCATGTTGATTGTTTGAAGATCCCATCTGCTGTCCACATGTTATAGAACTTGATTCTATGGGTCTGAGGCAACCCCATGGAGTTGGGAAATACACATTGGGATTTCGTTATCACGGGGGCAGTCTGAGGTTGTTCTAGACAGCCCACCTTTTCCTGATCGTCGTTTCTCTGACCATCATCAGTTATGTGTAATTTAAAAAACAAGATCGTTAACATCTTCAACCCAAAACAGTTTCTTAATAGGAACACCACATCGATCATTATTAATTCATTAAAAAATGACTTATCTTCTTCTAAGCTGTTTGTACAGATACTCCCAAATGTCTCGATGAGCTTGGGGCTGAATGTTACAATGTCACTCTCACTGATACACATTCTAACACTCATGCACCAGTAAATTGTCGAAAACAGTTTCACCAGACGTTTGCGCCATTGGTTTAATGTGAACATTAAGGAAGCGGGTGTTGAAAAGAAATGCTGGCAAACTGGGAACACCCGACGACTTAGCGAATTTTAAAACCAAAGAAACAGGCCTATATTTCGCGAATAAAGTTCGCAGTGATTTTTATACCAAACCCTTTTTACGCCAAATAGCGTTCTGATCAGAGTAAATTATAGGCCACTAAGACACTGCTCCAACAATGCCATGTTTCCCCCTTCCCCATGTTTAATAACAAATTTGATCGAATGAAATGGGGAAATTTTCCCTTTGTTAAAAAGATAACAAACATTCATTCCAAACTGGACAATTTGGGATCAGTAGATGAATCTGAATCTAATTATTTTCCCAAAAATATTATTCCATCTGATGACATTTCTTGTTTGGATCATTTTCCCATTACATTAACTAAGAAACCCAGGTTAAGCAACTTGTCAGTAAATCTAACAAAGAAGTCTTGTTCCCTTGATCCAAATGCCAAACCCTTGTTTAGTCAGTGATTGTCTTGATGTTCTGCCAGTGTGCTACCAGCATCATAAATTTGTCTATTGGTTCTGGCCCGTTTTTCCTGATTGCTGGAAAGGAGGAACTGATTTTTCCTTTTGTTAAAGAAGCAAATCCTCGACCTAGCGTTTAGATAATTTTGTCGACCAATCACCAACTTGTGTAATTCAAATTAATAATCATATGGCTAGGCAATCATCATTTCCATTATTTCAATCGGCATACAGGAACATCACAGTACAGAGACGGCCCCTTTTTGAAGGTAAAGGATGATATACTTTTGCAGGCTGCGAAATTCCGTCGGGGAAACAACACCCATTTACCCGCCCTAAAATACCGACGTGTGCATAGCTTGAGTCTCAAAGAATGAAGACAGGCGGGACTCGGTCGGGATTCGAACTCACGACCTGTTTATTATGCAGATTGCAACCGTTCAGTGATGTTCCCCGATGGGCGATTGGTTGAGATCTACAGCAGCGGGTCTCAAGGATATATATAGGCTGCGAAAATTTCCCTGTAGTTTTTTTCAGCAGGAGACCCGGTGCCAATTGAGCATATGTTGCGCCGTACACGAGCCGGTGTTAGGGCAAAATTAAATCAATTGTTTATTTCTGACGAAAGAATTTTTCCCACCAACCTATATATATATCGCAGAACCCGCTGCTATATAGGATTCTAGCCAGTCAATCGCCATCAAAAGCTCGTACAGAGGCAGACGTATGCACTAGTAAGCAGGAAGTTCGTGAGTTCGAACTCGCTTGAGTCCCGCCTGTGTAGTTTTACACAGAGATTCGAAAAGAATTACATACAGTGCTATATACACGTCGGTGTTAGGGCAAATAAACCAATTGATATACTTTTAAAGATGAATTCTCAGCACAACCCCATTACTTGTTTTATTAGACCTTTGTTCCGCCTTTGATACCATTGATCATAAAATTTTGCTGAAAACGCCTTCAGTCGCTTGGGATATCTGGGCTCGGCGCTCACTGATTTACCTTATTTGTTCTCTAGGTTGTAAAGGGTTGTCTATAGATGGACCTTGTCAAATAGTTTTAGGTTTGACTGTGGTGTTCTCAAGGATCATGTCTGGGTCCATGTTTTCCACCATCTATGCTTCTAGGTTTTGGTTTGATATTATTGAGTGCCATCTGCCAAAAATTCTCATTATATTCACAGATGACACACACAGTTGCACATAAGCTTTAAACCTGAACGATACAAAACAGTCAGTTAAAACCGCAGCAATGGAGAGATGTATTCAAGACATCAGGCATTTGATAATTCATGATAGCTTATGGATAAATGATAATAAAAGTGAATTTCTTTGGTTCATTGGTACCAGATAACATACAAAAATTGTACATTCCCCACCCTCACTGTGGGAAATCTTATATTTTTCCCCAATTCATGTATTAGGAATTTGGGGGTCATGGTTTGACCCTGCATAACATTAGAAGTATTAAAATGTTTATCCGTGAAGGTCTCGTTGACCCTTTAAAGGTCCATGCTTTTGTTACCAGTCGAATGTGGATTATTGTAATAGCTTATTGTGCGGTCTACTGAAAAGTCAATTAGCCAAATTACAACGGGAGTCCAAAGAATGTTGCGGCCAGACTTGTGTTCAACATAATTTAGGTTTCAGTATATAACACTTTAATTTTCGCGAATTACATTGGTTACCTGTTTCTGTTTAGGATTAAATTTTTTAAAATTAGTTTTGTTAACTTTCAAGGGCACTCCATGATTTATCTCCAGTGTACATAAAAAAATCTCTATTAGTATTAAATAAAGGTTCCCAAGTTATAATCTCAGGTCAAGTAGTAATGGTCTTGTTTTAAAGAGCAATTTGGTTGGGAAGATGCTTGCTACGCTGGGTGCTAGAGTGCCTTTTCATCGGCCCCCAGTGCCTCTGGAATGCACTCGCGCCACATTCGCAATGAACAGACACTTTTAATAAGCTTTTGTAAATTTAAATTTCCCTTTAATTGTACCTCTTTTTGATGAGAAATCCGGGCCAGTTAGGCTATATTCCTTTTAAATTAGTATAATTATGTAGGTTAAATGCGTCTGTCTCCGGGAAAGATCGAGAGATCACCATGCCAGTTGGGGTATATTGACATAGATCCTCCTCTGGCGGGACAGACGCAACTCCATACTGAGGTTTTGGGCGCTGGCAACCCTCATCTGTTCTTCTGATTTAAAAAAATGGGGTTTGTTTCTGGCTTATGTTTGCTTATTCAATTTTGTTTGTGTGTGTTATTTTTGTTATGCGCATTTGACTATTTTAAAGGGGGAAACAGCGCAATAGAAATGTTTAATTTATTATTATTATTATTTATTATCCTAATATAATTCTTGCCACTTGAACAGTTTTCGCTGTAGAAAATCTTATATTTTTGCGGTTTGGGTCACTAACATAAACTTGCTTTTCTTAATGAGCATTTTATGTTTCTGATTAAAATTGTAGCTGATCTGGGGAGAAAACGTCTTCCATGGGAATTTACATCATGCAGGATTATGACTTACCACGGGCTTAATTGCTTTGGTTTTATTCAGCAGATAAAACCTGTACGGCAGAAATAAAGTGGCCCTTTTCGTACGCTGTGGCATGCGCGTACACACCACGAACGTGCACAATCTAATCTCATTAGCAAGGTATCTCGCCTCGAGATTAGATACGGAAGCGCCACGTGACGTCATATACGTTATACGTATCCCATACGCGTACGGATTTCTAATGGTCCCTATTATCAAGACAGTTCATGCCGAGCTAGCTGGAACAGCTGCACATAATCGCTCTCGTGTACCGGTGTCTGTGGATGGTGAATCGAATACGTGGCAGCAATCCGTACTTCGATCATCAAGTTTGTAAGGAAGATGACGAATCTAGCCGCATGCCTTCTGGCCCTGCCATCCTACCCAGACTGTGGCTCTTCCTGAGTTTAGTAAATTCACTTACGACACGATGCATGTGTTTAATGGATTTAATTGCCGATGACAAGCTACCAAGCACATAAGCACGAAGGGATGAAATGTACAATCTCAATCTGTGAGGAATGACCAAACTCAATTTAAAACAACAGGTTTGATGTCATTGAATTTCTTGTATTCACTCTTCGGATTGTTCTCTTCACTACTCATTCGCCATTTGAAACCCGGAATCACCAAACGCTGACATCATTAACACACCACTGCATGGATGGTATAGACATGTCTCTACTTATACGCCCTTATATGAACACGCCACGCCATAGCATCAACCATACTTGGAGGATTAAAACAACTGTACATTATGTACATGGAGTATGGGAACTGGTTAGAATACCTACGACTGTAGTAATACACTTTGAATTTTATCGTACATGATGTACCATCTCCGTCCGTATCCTTCTGTCGCAAGTACATGTAAACTACCGTCAGTGTTAAAAAGTGAGAGTCCATGAGCGCTGAATCACAGTTTGTCGACACCCGTCGCACATTCATCAATATCTATTAAAACAAATTGGAAATTACAAATTGTTAACAAAACATGGAATAAGTGAAACTGGTTCATCTGAAAGATCCTCCTACTTGTACACAGAAGTCCCTAATGTCCAATGTTATGTTTAAAATTCTACCTACAAGATGTACCCACCTCCTTCGTATCCTCCTTCGCAAGTACATGTAAAGCTACCGGGTTAGTGTTAGTGCAGAGTCCATGAGCTGAATCACAGTTGTCGACACCTGTTGCACATTCATCAATATCTAAAAAATAATTTCTGAAGACAACACGATGTTTAGATATCTTTATTGTATATGTTGATATAAATTAAAATAGCACTTAAGTCAAGCATTGGATACACTACTTAAAATATTTCACCTTATATGGCCTCAACAAATCAACACAGGTATCCAAATACAATACATTTACCCATATCATTATTATTTACCCATAATCATTGCTGGGATTTTATCAATCGTACTTTTTCAGGTATTTGATTGAAATATGCTATGTTCACCTGTGCTCTTTTTCAGGTATTTGCTTTTAACTCGATATCTTTTCTTGCAGTATTTGCCTTTAAACCACCTTTCTCTTTTCAGGTATTTGTTTCTTTTAACCTGGTGCCATTTTCAGGTATTTGTTTTTTAAACTCATGGTCTTTTCTAGGTATTTGATCTAACTAAGTTCTTTTTTCAGAATTTGCTTAACTCGTTCTATTTCCAGGTATTTTGTTTTAACCTGTTCTTTTTCAGGTTTTGTCCTAACCTGTCTCTATTTTTCAGGTATTTGCTTTAATTAACTCCAAGGTTTATTTACACCCACACACGAACTCTTAAATATGTATGGGTAAACCCCTGTTTTGTTGTTGTATCCCTTGTGTTGTTATCCATCTTAACCTAGCCTTACTAAGCCGCCTCTACCTATTGTGTGGCCCAGTAATCCTCCTTACCCTAGCTTTTCTGCCAAGGCTGCCACGTATACCCATTGTGTGGCTCAACAACACCAACAGCAACAGCAACAGCAACAGCAACAGCAACAGCAGCAATGATACATATGTTGTGAATACCAGATACAGATACAGACAGATACAGATACAGATACAGATACAGATATAAGATACAGATACAGATACAGACAGATACATACAGATACACAGATACAGATACAGATACAGATACAGCGCAGAAGGCAAGGGATCTTAATACTGGCTGTGGAGGGCGAATGCAAGACAATTGGTCTGCAGCTTATCTTACTCAAAAAGACGCATGTGATGCCATATAATATTGATGACGCCACCATCGCTACCTTAGATGAGTACAGTGCTTGATGTTAAGAAAGATTTCAAGTATCTCGGCTCCTGGATTGCCTCGACTGAGCAGGACATCAAGATTAGACGAGCTTTTTGCATGGAATGTTTTGCAACGGTATGAGTGAAAAAGGTGGAATCGGGCTAATAGAGATGACCTGAAACGACGGCTTTTTTGTCGCAACAGTCGAGTCTGTGCTACAGCATGATGGAGACATGGACGCTTATTGTGCAACAAGAGAAAGCACTTTGATGGTGTCTACACTCGCATGCTCAGAAATAGCCTCAACGTGTATTGAGAGATCACGTATGGAACGTCAATTCTCATAAGGATTGCCTGCCAAGAGTGTCAGTCAAAGTCCGTGAGAGGAGGATGAGATTGGTGGACACTGCGTTCGGCACCCTGAACCGTCTGCTAATCCCCTCCATACTTGGAAGCCCACACAGGGCAAAGCAAGAAGAGGTAGAGGTCGGGCTACTACACCCACAGTGTACTGCGTGAAACGACACAGGCCTTGGACAGCATGAACGAATTTGTGACTGGCGTTTGGATAAACTGGTCTGGAGGTGCCATATTCATGGAACCCGAGATGGCATAGGTTAAGGCCAATATACGCCCTCGCTTTAGTAGAAAGGGGTAGTAGTAATAAATAATATAATAAAAATAAAAAATAAAAAAATAATAATAATAAAAAATAAAATAAAAATAAAAAAAAAAAAATAAAAAATAAAAAATAAAAAAAAAAAAAATAAAAATAAAATAATAAAATAATAAAACACGGAAAGGCGAAAGGGCCACAACCAAAAACACAATTTCAGTTACTATCTCGCCGCGGCGAAAGAGATCCGCCGCGGCGAGTTACTATCTCGCCGCGGCGAGTTACTATCTCGCCGCGGCGAGTTACTATCCCCGCCGGCGAGTTACCATCTCGCCGCGGCGAGTTATCTATCCGCCGCGGCGAGTTACTATCTCTCGCCGCGGCGAAAGTTTCATTTCGCCGCGGCGAGTTACCATCTCGCCGGCGCGAGTTAGTAGCGAGGCTTTCGGGTTGCACACGGTTAGCGGAACAGCAAGTTACTTTAGTAGCCGTGACGTCATCACTATTTGCGCAATACATGACTCTTTTACCAATCTGTCAAAGTGCAAAAGCAAGTGTCGTCAACACGGGATAACAGCCCACTCACAACATAAGGGGGAAATTGAAAGGGAAAAAGAGGTCACAACCAAAAAATAAATCGTTACCATCTCGCCCGCGGCGCGATATTGATGATGCTCGTCCGCGGCGAGTTAGCATCTGCCGCGGCGAAGAGAAGAGGTTGCACATGGTTGCAGCCAGTGGAATAGCTTTTAGTAGCTGTGACAAACGTCATTTTTTGCGCATTAACGACGCTTCATTTTCACCACTTGGGCGCGTCAAAAAGCGTCGCCAACCATATGGAACGCCACAGCCGCCTTCCGGTGCCCATATCGGCTTCATTCGGCCGATTCACCATTTCATTCTGGCCGATCAACTCATTTCATTCGGCCGATTCACCATTCTTCATTCGGGCTGATTCAATTCATTTCATTCTGCTATATCACCATTTTCATTCGGCTACCTATCATTTCATTTGCCCAATCATCATTTCATTTCCACAGTCTTCGCCTTTCGTTCGCTCTTTTCGTCATTTCATCTCGGCTAGTCCTCATTTCATTTGCTGCTCATCATTTCATCTGGCCAAGGTCTTCACCCCTGTTCGCTTTACTGGCTTTTCAATCGCCCTATCTGGCTAGTCTTCTACTCGTTCGCGCTTTCATCATTTCATTCGGCTAGTCATCCGTTCATCTTCGCTATTCACCTACCATTTGCCACCAAGATCAAACCAGCCGCGGATTCAACCCGGCGGATTCAGCCGCGGATTCAGCCCGCGGATTCAATCGCGATTCAGCTGCAGGTTTTCTCACGGATTTAACTGGATCCGGGTCAGTTTTAAACCGGTGGCCCGGACAGATGTGTTCTGAAAAACCCACGATCAGGTTGGTCCCAGCGCGTGTGAATACTACACCAATACGGCACGTTTCATCACCCGGGGCCCGGGCGCACAGCTGAAATGATTATGGGCCCTGCCTCTGTCGTTAAAAGCGTAATCTGGCAACGCCAAACACCACGATGGCCCTAAGGTGAAATGTCGTCTCGACATAATTCGTTAACAAAATTAACATTATAGGGGGCACAAATTGTTTAATCTCCAGATGAGTTGGTCACAAATACTGCATTGTGTATTGTGTAGCACGGTATAATACGGCGATATACTGCGATAATATATATTCTAGCGTCACTTTAATTATGACCAACCTCGTCAAAAGTTAAAAACAATTTGTGCCCTTTAATGTGTTAATTTTGTTAATGAATTATGAAGTTGATGACATTACATAAATTAGGGGTTAATATATCATGGTTTTGGCTTGATACGATTGACGAATATTTCATAAATTAAAGGGACTCTAGAATAGGTATCATTATCGCCGGTAGTGATGCCGTGTATATATTACACAGTTAAAACAAAAGCTGGAGTAATTGTGACCAACTCATCAAAAGTTAAAACAATTTTGTGCCCCATTTAATGTTATTAGTTTTTGTTAACTTTGAATTATGGAGATGACATTTCACCTTAGGGCATATCGTGGTTTTGGCGTTATAAGATTACGCTTTTAACGACAGAGGCTGGGCGCAACCACGCCGATTTAACACCTCGCCTGCGCCCGGCCGTGTGTGGAAATGTACCGTATTGAGTGCAGACCACACGGCACCGGACCAACCTGGATCGAGGGTTTCAAATTTACCATCTATCCAGTTTTAAACTGGAACGGATCCGGTTAAAATCCGTGAGAAAACCCGCAGTTTGAATCTGGCGGCAAGTTTGATCTTGGTGGCAAATGAAATGGTGAATAGCCGAATGAAATGATGACTCCAGCCGAATGAAATGATGAAAAAGCCGAACGAAATGAAGACTCAGCTGAATGAAATGATGATTGGGGCAAATGAAATGGTGAATGGCCGGGAAATATGAAATGACGATCTAGCCGAAATGAAATGATGAAAGGAACGAAATGAAGACCACAGCTAAAATGAAATGATGATTGGGCAAATGAAATGATGAGTAGCTGAATGAAATGGGTGATTTTAGCAGAGAATGAAATGGTGAATCGGCTGAATGAAATGGTGAATCGGCCGAATGAAGGATATGGGGTAACTGAAGGCAGCTGTGGCGTTCCATATGTGTGATTTATATCACACTCCCTGACAGATTGAGTAAAACGTCATTATGCGCAAAGAGTGATGACGTCACAGCTACTAAAAAAGTCGTCTGGCTAACTGTGCAACTGAAACCTCGCTGGGCTTAACTCAACCGAAACCTCGCTACTAACTCGCCGCGGCGAGATAGTAACTCGCCGCGGCGAGATAGTAACTTTAATTTTTTTTTTTGGTTGTGGCCCTTTAACGCTTCCGTAAAAAACGGATAGTAAAACTCAGCAATTTCCTAAAAATTTCGAGAGAAAAACATAAATAATCAACCATAGAGATAGTTCATAGTTAGCATATAGATAGTTCTGGTAGCATGTATGTTTACTTCTGGTCTCGGACTAGCCGCTGTATCTGTGGCAGTATGGGATGGCTTTTAGGCTATATATGAAAATTTGAAGAGGGGACTCCTTTATGTTTCTTCACCCTATCCCATATTTAGTCAGTGCATTTAATATTAAGGTTTCATCTTTCATTTAGAATGGCACAGAATGGCACAGAAAACCGTTAGATTTTACCCTGGCCTTCTGAGGGAAGTTTTGGCGATTTCAAGTCAAGGCCAAGAAATTTCAAAACAGGCATGGGAGGGAATCAACACTAACATGAATGATGCCATCAAGGCTAAAAGAACATTTATGTGACACTGAGGGCAAAGCAAAGATCAGCTGACACCTTCAGGATGCTCTCACCGAAGAAATGAAATGAGTTCCTTTTGGGCCGTAAGTATTTTTAACAGACAAATATATTTATACGCACATACAAATCACCTATATAAAATTTAGGAACATTCTTAAAGAGGATATGAAAAAGTGTATTTGGATGAAAAAAGAGATGCAGGTAGCCATAATAGAGGCAGCAGCAAGGGAATCCCCTGGTTTCTGCCAAGAAGGCCCCAAAATGGTGACAGAAAAGGTGCTTTTCAGGGTCCCTAGATTAGATTTGATTTGAAAGTCATCCACTGTTGCTGTTAGTGTCGGGTTTTTTATCTTTTGGTCCCTGGTTTTTAACCAAAACAAATTTAAAGAGAAGGGATTTTCTCACCCAAACTTTTATCCTTTGAGTTTTATGGATTAATTTGAAAATCATTTCCTTTGTATAAAAAAGTGCTTTCATTGTTGTTGATTGTTCTTTTTAAACCGACTCATTATTTCAGACACAGAGCTGACCCCCACCACAAAGGAAACGCCGAAGCATTGCAGCAGACTTATATGTCAAGTACCTTGAAGACAAACTGGAATTTGAGCGTGAAAAGTTTTATTTGGAAAAAAAGAAAGAGAAGCAAGGTTGGAAAAAGACAATGTGTTGCTACTTCACGTCTCTGGCGGCAGAGGGCGCGCTTCATGTGCGCGAGATAGCCCAGCGTGGCGCTTTAGGAAGCTGCTTGCACAGACACATTTGTCACGTTGCACAGTTGCAGGTTTTTCAGGGTTCAAAAAGTTATTACTGGGTGAGTAAAATGAACATACCTTTTTCTTTAATTGTTGCATATAAAGTGGGCTTTATATGGTACATTAATTATAGTGTTTTTTGGGGTAAATTTATTCCCAAGTAAAATACAAAATGAGGACTCAGGATAACTCATATCGATATGACCCACATGTTAATACATGGCTCTCGTTTAAGTTAGGGGTTAAAGTTCACAGGTATTTTAATATTGCCTGGGACCCGGTTGTTGTAAATGCTCATGTTCCTCGGTTGTCATTTCTATGCAGCCAATCAGCTCAACCTCAGCAAGGGAGGGATGCTACAAAGGGAGGGATTACTTGCTACACCGCTATACCGCTATACTGATCTGATATACTGATCTGATATACTGATCTGATATACTGTCTGATCTGATATACTGATCTGTGATTTGATTCATCATAATCATTATATATACAAGCATCAACCTTACATTAAATTGGTTACCAGGCTTGGTGAGAGATAGAAATAAACCGGAAACTATACTCAAAGAACCTTTACCTCAGTTTGCATTATTAAGATAATGATGTGTACATTAGTTGAGCAATCTATCGGTCCCCTGATAAGAACCCCTTACAATTGAAAATGATGGAAAATGATGATGACCCTAATAAAAAGTATAACAGGTTTTAGGGGACTGCACTAGCTATGAATACGGTTTCTGAAACTAACATGTTGGTGATCATGGAATTCCAATGATTTGATTCTCTCATAATGGCAATATTTCCCTGTTGATTTTGAAAACCGTGTTTGAATTTTTCAAGTTTCACCTGTAATTCCTGCATTTCATTGTTTTCGCCAGGATTTAATACTCACATGGACATGCATTTTAAATTTGTCATTTTTAGATATGTTTCAAGTCCAGAGAGTTCACCTGTTAAGCTCAAAAGTGTGGAGAAGTGAAAATTTTAATATACATTGTAAACATTCCTAGAGTTACTACTTAGAATGTTGAGCAAATTTTGGCTTTCAACATAAACACAGTGACTCAAATGTAAAAACACATGTGGAGAGTGGATACTTGCTTTCAAGTTTGACTGTTGTCACAGTTTCTTTGCCTCGGTGTAAAAGAACACCTGTAGAGATAGCCAAAGGGGCCCTGCCATGAGTTTAAAAAGTCGATATTTGTTTTATAAACACCTGAAACGTATTTTATAAAGATTCTGCATATTTTTAGAAGACCTGCTAAGCAATATATCAAACCAAAAACACAGGTCTTACAGGTAACATGACAAATAAATTTGCACATTGCTGTGAATTTGATGGTAGTATGGACGACTGGTAGTTTATTGGTTTTCAAGGAATAGTGCTGTCAGTCTTTACAGTCTAGGCACACAGTCTTTACAGGTTCACACATGCATGCAGCAATAGATGGTATACATCATATGACTATTTAGTCAGAATTTATATATAAGGTTTATATAAGGTTTTTTTACATTGTGTATGTACTACACTTTTAAAAATTTTAAACTTAAAATTATAAAAATTAATACCTTGTAACCCCCTTTTTTGTCCTTTGCGTAACAGGTTTGTGTTTTTCTACACTGTCTTGTTGTTTTACTCATCAATTTCATATCATTTATATCATTTTAAGTGCAATGACGTGTTGCAGTCTTTTGTTACTTCATCATCTTTTACATGGCAGTAGATCCCTTGTCCAGTTTCCTTCCAGTTAAATTATTGTTTTAAAGTTTGATGTATTTCATTTGATTTTATTCATTTATTTATTTAACATTTTTGAAGACTATACCCATTTTGTTAAAGGCGTTAATAAAAACCCCTGAGACAACATTTTACGTATTGACATTATGTGATAACATTTTCCTGTTAATATTTTCTTTTATTGGCTTTGACCACAAAAATGATTATTTTAATGTCTTAACGGGTTGCCGCCATCTTGGGCACTGTGACGTAGCAGGGTTCCATTGGCCAGACTGTCGTCACAAAGTGAATTCAAAAAGATGCATGTATGCCGGTAGTGTGGCACATACGCACGTGGCCCTCAACAAATCTGAAGCGCATAATTGAACTATTTGAGTGCCGCGCGTATGTGCGCAAAAAATGTCGTTTAGAACTTGCACTGTGACGATGGTCTGGCTAATGGTAATTTTCTATTACATAACCGGGTCCAAATATGGGCGTCACCTGGAACACTAAACACAATCATGTTTATGGGGGTAAAAAAGCCAGCCATAAAAATACTGATATGAACATGTGTGTAACTGTCTTAGTCTTAGAAATCTCACATCCGTCGACATGTAAAATGTCTCTTGTGGTTCACTATCCTTTAATTTTATTTTCAGCAAAGGTTTTTATATTTTCAGGGTTTGTATTTTTGTATTGAGTAATCAATCCCCTGTTATGTAATTTGCATTTGTTGTTGCTGTGATTAAAATCAACAAGTTTATATATATCTTACAAAGCTATAGCTTCATTTTGTCAATATGAATTATAAGGATGTTTCCTTCAAAGGGGTGGGTGTAAGGGAAAGCATTGCCCAATTTCATGGAATTTTCCCATTGTAACACCGGGTCTTCCCTGCTCACCGAGCTACCAACATGAACAGGAAATCAGTGTTAAGGTTCCCTTTTTAAACCAGGGGAACATTTTATTTTGTTTTTCTTTTTACACAGAACATGAAATTGGGCACACATGAAACAAATTTATATAGGGCCTACAGAAAAAAAAAATAAAATAAAAAATAAATAAATTTAAGAAAGTGCACAGCAACAGAAAACAAAGACTACTGGTAAATCTTGCTGACTGATCAAGACCTGACAATTTTTATTCTAAACCCCATACTATTTTTTTTTTTTTTTTTTAACTTCGTGGATCATAAAATATAACTTTCTAGTTATTGGAAAAGCCTGACATTCCAAAAAAAATCACTAATTTTATAGATACAATCCTTTGGACGTACGATTCATAATTCAGGGGCTCGTAACGCAAAGACTTTACTATATCATGAATGATGGAATCATGCTAAATAGTTCTCCAAACAGGGTGCCGGTCCAGCTGGAAGTAACTGCTTGTCTGATTTTCATAGATACTCAGTATGGTAGTTAGTGGAGGGGCCCACCAACTAGGTAGTAGTACTTTGCCACTGGGGATAATAATAGTACTTTCTGTAATTTTATGCGAAAGTCATGAAGGAAAACAAATGATTTGTATCATCTTCCCCGAATACCCACTCTTACACATTCTCAGTACTGGATGACATTCTTGAGTTGGAATTATTGCTGTTTCAGCCCTCAGTTTCCCCCTTTGAATGGACCCAGTAGATAACGTCTCAATATTGGATAAGCAGCAGGGTCCCCTATAAAGCGCGTAGGGGCAGGTCATTTCTATCCCGTCAGACCTCTTGCCCCAAATTATTGCAGCAGTCCACTTATGCGAAGGAGAGCACTCATCATGTCTTCGACCTTCTACTCGGGTCGTAAAGATGAGCAATCAACCCACAAAGGTATCACCATCTGACTGGAATTTTTTGGCATGTATCCTTTTGTGTCCGTTAAAAACACACTCTGCTGATGATGAGTTGGCCTACACATTGGACGAACTGTCCCAATCCATCGAATCCAAAGTAATTCTGCAAAGGCGCCCTTTGTCATGCGATAACATCTGGCACAAACTTGCAGTTGTGCAGGATCTAGCCATGGTTTATCAAGGGATCATGAGAAAGCGCTACGATGATGCAAAAATAATTATACAAAACTTCAACGGTCTCATTGATAACAAGTGGAAAGGGGTGTGATTGGTCTCCCCCAAAAACCCTTCCAAGTCCGATATAACGGTAAGCGATCCTCCTGAGGACCATGCAAATAGCATCAAAGCTACTGCAAGTAAACCCGTTCTAATTGAAGTTAGTTTCTGAGGAAGTCCAAGTAGGCCTAAAATTGTAGCCGGTAAATGTCAATTCCTTAAAAAACTGAAAACTTATTTTAAGCACTGATTATCTGTTAGCGTTAAATATATCAAACCTGGGCCAGTCTGGATTGAATGTGATTCCTCTTTTGCATCGGTGCATTGGTCAAGAGAAGGTATATAAAGTCATAGTCAAGTCATAGTCAAATCTCGTTTTCAATCGCAAAATCGAGCATACTCATATGGCGCAGCCATTTTAAGTTTGCGCCCTCCATAGCCTATCGTAAATGTAACCGCGACGATCGACGAAACACCCAAACTACACGTCTCAGTGAACGGTTACCAGGTACCTGTCATGATTTAGCAGTAAAATCGCCGCGGCGAGATAGTAACTCGCCGCGGCGAGATAGTAACTTGAAAAAAAAAATTTGGTTGTGGCCCTTTAACGGCTTCCGCATAAAAATAATAAAAAATAAAAATAATAAAAATAAAAATAAAAATAAATACAAATAATAAAAATAAAAATAATAAAAAATATAAAATAAAAATAATAAAAATAAAAATAAAAAATAAAAATAAAATAATAAAATAAATAATAAAAATAAAAATAATGAATAGGTCGAGTAGAAAGTTAGATGTGTGAGGTAATTTTTTATTTATTGTGAATATCGCAATACAATTGGTAGCGAGTATCGCAGATGCATAATTGCGTTACTGAAGAAACGCACACACCATCAGCTTTTAATCGCAATACAATTGCGTTATAACGCAATACGATTGCTTAAAACGCAAGCAGTATTTGCAGTTAAAACGCACGCCATTGCGTTTTAACGCAATGCGCACACTTTTTAGAACGTCTTTCACAGGTGAGCGCCATGAGAATGGTACATTGCACATTCTCCATGGCGCTCCACACAATATAGAGGCGTTCTATAAAGCTATTGAGTATTGCGTTTAAAACGCAATTGCATTGGCGTTTTAACGCAATTGTATTGCGTTTTAATGCAATTGTATTGCGTTTTAATGCACCATGTATGCAGTGTTATAACGCAATTGTATTGCGTTTTTAATGCAATGTAGAGGTTATAACGCAATTGTATTGCGTTTTAATGCAATTGTATTGCGTTATAACGCAATAAAAAAAAAATTACCTCACAAAAATCTGGCACGATTGGGCTTCCGTAAAAAATTAAAAATTAAAAATTAAAAATTAAAAATTAAAAATAATAAAAATAATAAAAATAAAAAATAAAAAATAAAAAATAAAAAATCATTATCATTATCATTATCATTATCATTTTAAAGCGCTCTTAAACAAGGTATCAGAGCGCTGTACATTATTACCCCTGCTCATCAGGCGCAGAAACCATCTCAGCTCCCTGGGGAGAATACAGCTCAATTGCTGCAATTTGGCGCATATGGGCTAATGAAACACAACAACGAACTCTGCCCCTCACAGGTCCCCATTTACTCCTGGGTGGAGAGAGAAGCAATTATTGGGTAAAGTGTCTTGCTCAAGGACACAAGCAACCTGGTCACGGATAGGATCTGAAGCCACATTCTGATGACTCAACCACCAGAATACAAACTGATGCACTAAACCGCCTCGACCATGGCACTCCATAATCCCCTCCTTGTTCACTTCTTTTTCTAGACTGATGCTTATCTTTTAATTGGCTACTATTTTCCCGCCTTTCCTTGGATCCTGCCCCATGATCCTTTGACTTTTCCTTTTCCATATAAAATGGATATGTAATTTAGTTTGTACCTTTGTAAAAGCCTCTGATGAAGGTCCGGTTTGGACTCGAAAGCTAAGGCAACCCCTCCTGATTTAATTTATATATCTTCAGGTCATCAGGATTTCCTGCTCTGTAGCTCAGCGGTTGCAACAGATCTTCACCTGTCGCAGTAAGTCACTATTTACTGTTGTTGTATCCTCCGTTGTGATCCCTTTGAGTTACCTGTTTTGTTTGTTGTTTTGTTTGTCTCTATCCATTTTATTCCCTTATTTATGTATTCAACCTCTACTCTCCGCAGCTATTTGTAGGGTCAACCTATACTCTCTTTAGGTTTTTGTATCAACCTGTTCTCTTTATGTATTTGCTTTAACTTGTGCCTTTTTTCTAGGTATTTACTTGAACCTGTTCTCTTTTCAGGTATCTGTTTTAACTCTGTGCCCTTTTCAGGTATTTGTTATAAACTATGCTCTTTTCAGGTATTTGTTCTAACCTGTTCTTTTGTCAGGAATTTGCTTTAACCTGTTCTATTTCCAGGTATTTGTTTTAACCTTGTTCTTTTCATGTTTTTGTCCCAACCTGTTCTATTTTCACGTACAGGTGACAGCTAGGTAAGCCTAGGGTAAAGATAGGACAATACACAAAGGGATACAAAAAAGGGGGGGCTTACACCATACAAATTGAGGAGTTGGTGTGTGGGGTGTAAAATAAAGAGCACTGTAAAAAGATCAGGTTTATTTAAAGCAAATACCTGGAAAATGGAACGGGTCAAAACAAACACCTGAAAAGAGAACAGGTTAATACAAAGCGGGCTGTGGAGAGAACAGGTTAAGGGGCAAATACATGAAAAAGGAACAGGATAAAGGCAAATACCTGAAAAAAGGACAGAAATCCCATGACCCGTGGTCGGTGTTCTCCCATGTAGATATACCAACATGTAATTCTAGTTGGTACTTCGGCCATGATAGAGCACTAGCGTTCCACTCCAGGAAACTCTGCTCCTCCTCCTTGCCGACTGTAATAACGCCCTCATTATACTCTGGATCCAGAAGGGATGGTACTGGGTTGTTATCAAGTAGAGGTGGATCTGACACAAGAAGCCCAGTATATACGTTAAAATAAGCATTATTTAATACACAAATGTGGCATGCAGGCTCGGATGTATGCCTCTTTATAACCTCCACCAATCACTACAAAATGGAAATATATTATTATTTGGGGGATGGTATCAATTGTCAAATGTTTTGTAAATTTGAACGCTTAGTCAAAAAAGGTAAAGAGTTTTTTCCT
>CM055819.1:42350796-42379272 GCA_029582265.1 Zoroaster sp. YZ-2022
GGGATAAAATAAAAACGGGGTGAAAATGTTTTTGAATTTTGTATTTGCAGTTTTGTTTGGACTTGGTGGCATTAATCTCTTATCTTTCACCCAGTTTTTTCGTGCAATTCCTCTGATAAACCATGAAAAACAACAAAAAATGCTCAATTTTAAAATGTGTTTATCTCAAAAGTGGTTTTCCTTTAGCTGAACGAAACCACCCGTACTAAAATTAACATAATAATTCTGGTGTCAAATTAAAGCTAAACGTTGGCAGTTAACACAAGCAATATTTGTCTGAACTTCAATGAGTCAAGTATGTAAAACATAATGAATAACAATTATCGTAAAACAATGCACTATGAATACAGTAGCTAAATCAGCTACTTTATTAACCATTTTCAGTACCAGCCTTTGCAAGGCAGTAGCCTACCCCCTCCTTACCACAGCATGCTTTGGTATACTTTATTGGCGCATCCCATTATGTTGTGCAGATTGTGGTTGAGCAATTCATTTTGAACCACATACACAGGGCAATAAGAAATGCAACATGGTCTGTAGTCACTCTGTGGAATGAGAAAGAAAAAATGTCAGTAGAGAGGCACCTAATTTACCTGTATCGCATCTTCCACGATTCGAATTCGCTTGCCCCGGTTATCCGATTTCCTTCCTGTCTCTGCTGCTCAGTTGTCAAAATGATTTGCCACCGACGAATAGTAATACACTGTAAAATTGCACCCCAGTATATATAGGCAGCGGAATGCAATGGGCCGGGCATGCGTTGTGCACACGTGCAATTTTCAAAAGGGACTCCTAGGCTGGTCCCTGTAAAGTGAACGGTTTACCACTTTACCATATACTTTTCCCCCAACCCCATTAGAAACATGCACACGGTCTACCATTTGGTATCTCTAGTAAGATTTTGATAGTCTTTAAAATAGTCTTTTTTACTTTAAAATGGTAAACCGTCAACCTTACCGTTTGCGCGTAACCCTGGTGACATCCAATCACCGTCAGGCGCTCGTATTGGGCACTCAGGAATGTTTGAATATTTACAAGCATCCACTATAATGACAGATGTTTCACATTGAAGGTTTTTTCTTTGAGAGAATGGAAGACTTGTGTGAGACTTATGTAAGACTGTTAGGACAATAAAGTTAATTTAACCCAATTCGTGGATTATTGGTAAAGTATATTGTCAGTTAATCATTTCAACCGATCAAAATAATGCCATGATCGGCTAATTTTACACATAAATACAGCAGTCGTAGCAGACTGTAGTCACAACGCATTTGGACATGTTGCACTGCATGCCGCTTCCGTCTTAGATATCTACCGAGACCTACTTCGTACGATGTGGCAAATGTTGTGGTACACAGAAGGGATTCAGGACGCGTTTGCAACTGATGTACATAATTTTCTCCCTATGATATCATTGTATATTGTTTGTATTCATGTTTTTTCTTTGTTTCCGCGCCTTGAGCGCCCAGCAGGGTGGATATGTGCGCTACAAATCTATATTATTATTATTATTATTATTATTATTATATGATATTATTGTTATTGTTCTATATTATATTATTATTTTATATTATTATTATCATTTGATACTATTATTTACTCTGCTTATCTACAGAAGTCGGAAGGGCGTACTGACCTTGCTCGATTCATTATGAAATAGGGGCCAAAAAGTGATACAGGTACGTTATAATGCATAATTATTGTATAATTATCATTGCATATTTAGGTTCGTAATGTACAAATGTGATATTTGTACTTTATACATAATCTATTTTGGACTTGGAAACACTTTTATGTGGACTCTTCGCCAGTTCAGTGAAACCTTCAGTGTCCAATGAAATAAAAACGACAATGCGCACCTTTTATAAAAGTTTTCATGCATCCGTTGATAACGAAAGAGGGCGCTTCATGTAAACAAACGAGACGTCTGCAGTGACGCTGGTTCATAAGATGGTACTAATTATGCATGATATAGGCCTAGTTTACATCTATTGAGTGGTTTTGCTTTTGCTTTTCTAAGCACATGGACTCGAAGCACGATATAGTTTCACCAACTGTAAGTTTAATGCTGTTGCGTTTAAAAACTAACAAATGTTGATACAAAATCGGCAGTGTGCCGTCAGAAATCATTGTCAAATGTACACACCATATTGAATTTATCTCTGCTGAAATCACATTTTGTACTCGCATTTACAATGATTGATGGTAATATAGGTTAGATATGACGAGAAAAGTGGCAGAAAAATAGTTTCCGAATGTGGTTGTTCCATACAGTTTGCACAAGTTTCTGTCCCATTATTTATAGTTGAGTTCCTAAGCTGGAATTAGTACAAGGAAGTTTTTAAGCACTCTTTCTATTGTGCAAAACATGGCTTGTACATAATTTGTGCACTGTCACGTGATTGCAATTCATTGTATATTCTCCCTTGTCCGTGCACGGCCAAAGAAATGCATTGTTGTTTTACCCACCCACTCACTCGGCTTTGTAGATACCTGCAGTCGTAGACCCTCTATTGTCCCTGTTTTGTTTGTACTTTAACTTTTGGGAAGACCTTACCCACTTCCCTTCCATTCCCTGACTACCAAGTGTCAAAATATAATCCAATCAGTCATATTTATAATACGGACTGTCTCAAATTATGTTTTCACAGAATGCATGGGAGCTACACGGGCTACTCTCACGTGAATTGAACTCCTTCACCAAGCTGCCCAGTCTGGCTGTAATTGCAATGGAGTAGCTGTACTGTGCTCGAGAAATATTGATTCAAAATAAAATTGAGATACGGTAAGTACATTTGTATACGGCATATGGGAGAGGGAAATACAGAAACATAAGATAACCGGGCCAGCAAATTGTGGCAAAACTTTTCGATTGAATTCATTAAATAACATTATTCAAAACCTTCACCAATCCAGTGACAGGTACATTTGCCTGGGTTGGAGCAGAAATAAGTGAGCTTGTGTTTCTTAACGATTTTTGTTGTACTGCACAAGTATTGCCTTGGAATGATATGCTGCTTTTATTAGAAGGGCAAACAGTCCATATCAGCACCCAAGAGTCATTATGCAAGAGATCTAATCTTTGATAAGGACGCTCCCACATTTTGCAGTGGAAAGCAGCCTTGGTTTACATTAGTGGTGGCTCTGTAGATGAACACAAGATTGAGATGATGTCTGTTAGGTGGAACACATTTGCATTTTCATATCAAATTTCAAAAGAATAACAAAAGGATATACCTGCATGTCCCTTTTGCTTTGCACATTTCATACTGGATAATATTAATGAAGATGATTTAAATGAGGCACTACAATGCAATCATTGCATTTTATAAATGACTATTGTTAAATTAAAATTACTACCCTCATGACCAAAGTAGTAGTAGTAATTCTTGTGAGTTGCTACTGGTCACAAACTGATACAATTGCATACTCCGAGTTGATTCTGCTCTGCCATTAACATATTGTGTACTTGAAAAGTTACTAAACAAAATCTTAAGGGAAAACAAGGTCCATTTCTGCCGATTACTGAAACAGCCGATGTCTCATTATACCCTAGTGAAAATAGCCAATAAGGATAATAATTAAACATCCCAAATAAGACGATTTCAAACCAAAGATTTTCAAATGGTATGAAGTTGTTACAATTGTACATGGGTCATTCCATATGAACTCGCCCAGAGGTCCCGTGGTGACTAACTCAAATGTTGGGTTCTCTGGTTGAGTTCATGTCGAATGACACGTATTGGAATTTTAACAAATCAAACCAGTACTAGAACCTATTAAAATAATTTATAACCAATCCAAAACAATTTGATGATAGATTTACACACATGCGCCCCCCCCCCCGCCACATATTTGTCAATGAGTTTAATTTGTTTGTTATGAATTGATATTAAGAAATACTATGAACAAAACATTGTCTGTGATTAAGTCAAATAATGCATCTTGAATGAATTATTTAAAATGTAATATTCATGACCACTTTTCATTTGTCTACTTACAGTGTTTATGTATGTGCAACATGTCCAAATGCGTTGTCATTTTGTGGTTAAAAGGTAGTATACACCATTTGCTTTTGCTGTAATTTTCGAACATGGATGGGTTAGGGATTCATATTATAGTAAATATTGTGACGGTGACCTGTTTTAAAGTTTTGTGTTCATAGATTCTTGAAGATCCCCTCCAAAAATAAAATGCTGTTCTGGTAGTCTTGTGGTCAGTGTTTGAAAATGTTGGTTTTTCCAATGATTGCCGGCGGCAATCGTTGAAAATTGATACATAATTCCAATTTTCTTGAGGACCTCAGCACAGCATGTGCCGTTATTTCAAAAGATGCTGGAGACTGTTACTCAATTACATTAAATTATGGTATTTCATAATAATTCACTATTTCTTTTTATGTTTGCAAATGGTGTATACTAAACTGATATACACCCAACCAAAAACAAAGCCCCCAAAAAAAAAAAAAAAAAAAAGTGCTCAATAGTTTGTGAATTAGAACAAAAAAGTATAAGGGGAGGGGACTTTCTTTTTGGATTGGGTATATTGTTAAAATAGACTTTGTTTAGAAAATTGGTGTTGGGCCCAGTGTAACCAAAAAATGACGGTAATGCCCCTTGATATTAAATATTTAAAAAAATGACTCATTACTTAGTTTCTGGATCAGAGATTGTCAATTATGGTGTACTGGTAATTAACAGTTTTCCTTTTTGTTTGGACCTGCTGCTAGGTATTTCAGTTCAACAAACGAAAAAATGCAAATATGTAAGTATTAATTAATGTAACTAATAAATGTGACCTGTTTCAACAAAAACAAAAAAAAGTCGCACACGCTGATTTTTGTACTATGACCGGATGAAATAAAATGGGGTGAAAATTTAGTGAATTTAGTATTTGCAGTTTTGGGTGGATTTAGTGACATTAATCTCTTTATCTTTCACCGTGTTATTTTTGTTTATTTTGCAAGAACAAACATCGGTCAATTGG
Source organism: Zoroaster sp. YZ-2022 (assembly GCA_029582265.1). Taxonomy (NCBI): domain Eukaryota; kingdom Metazoa; phylum Echinodermata; class Asteroidea; order Forcipulatida; family Zoroasteridae; genus Zoroaster; species Zoroaster sp. YZ-2022. The sequence continues at coordinate 42,355,783 of CM055819.1, forward strand.
TAAAATCCTGCAATTCCTCTGATAAACCATGAAAACAAGAAAAAGTGCTCAAGTTTTCCTTTAGCTGAATGAAACCACCCATACTGAAATTAACATAACAATAATTCTGGTGTCAAATTTAAAGCTAAACGTTGTCCTCTTTCCATCTGTACCAGAAACTTAATCTCAACAAAATATGACTTGTTTATGGTTTTGTGAGAGTAGGTCACAAATGTGGAAATGTAAAACAGAAGTCAAAACAATAAAAATTTAGCAAATAAAACCAAAAACTGTGGTGTGATTTGCGTTTTATTCATGCAGTGTTTATTTCTTGGCACAAAACACAAAGTATTACAATTTAGACATAATTATGACTAAGTCACCAAGCCTTTTTGGCACTCTTTTGCAAGGAATAACCTAACTCAGTAATTTAGTGATAAATAACACTTCAGGCTATGCATAGTGGAATGACACGATAAAGTTTAGGTGGCACCATGTGACTAATATCTTTCACAAGTTGTGTAGGTTCTTAAAAGAACAACTTGGTTGAAACCAAACGGTCTTTTTAAGAACCTACAACTCAAGAAAGATAGTCGCATGGTGCCACTATGAAAACATATTTCCTACATTTATTTGTTATTTATTTTTTTTTTGGTTTGAGGGTTAACAAACAATATTTGTCTGAACAATGAGTGAAGTATGTAAATATCATTAATAATAATTATCACAGAACAATGCACTATGAATACATTAGCTAAATCAGCTATTTATTAACACTTTCCAGTTCCAGCCACTTCTGTAAGGCATAGCCCTCCTTACCACAGCATGCTCTATTAATTAATGTGAAGGCAACTAATAAACAAGTCGCACAGGCAGATTTTGCGCTATGACCGGATAAAATAAAACGGGGTGAAAATGTTTTGAATTTTGTATTTGCAGTTTTGTTTGGACTTGGTGGCATTAATCTCTTATCTTTCACCCAGTTTTTTTCGTGCAATTCCTCTGATAAACCATGAAAAACAACAAAAAATGCTCAATTTTAAAATGTGTTTATCTCAAAAGTGGTTTTCCTTTAGCTGAACGAAACCACCCGTACTAAAATTAACATAATAATTCTGGTGTCAAATTAAAGCTAAACGTTGGCAGTTAACACAAGCAATATTTGTCTGAACTTCAATGAGTCAAGTATGTAAAACATAATGAATAACAATTATCGTAAAACAATGCACTATGAATACAGTAGCTAAATCAGCTACTTTATTAACCATTTTCAGTACCAGCCTTTGCAAGGCAGTAGCCTACCCCCTCCTTACCACAGCATGCTTTGGTATACTTTATTGGCGCATCCCATTATGTTGTGCAGATTGTGGTTGAGCAATTCATTTTTGAACCACATACACAGGGCAATAAGAAATGCAACATGGTCTGTAGTCACTCTGTGGAATGAGAAAGAAAAAATGTCAGTAGAGAGGCACCTAATTTACCTGTATCGCATCTTCCACGATTCGAATTCGCTTGCCCCGGTTATCCGATTTCCCTTCCTGTCTCTGCTGCTCAGTTGTCAAAATGATTTGCCACCGACGAATAGTAATACACTGTAAAATTGCACCCCAGTATATATAGGCAGCGGAATGCAATGGGCCGGGCATGCGTTGTGCACACGTGCAATTTTCAAAAGGGACTCCTAGGCTGGTCCCTGTAAAGTGAACGGTTTACCACTTTACCATATACTTTTCCCCCAACCCCATTAGAAACATGCACACGGTCTACCATTTGGTATCTCTAGTAAGATTTTGATAGTCTTTAAAATAGTCTTTTTTTACTTTAAAATGGTAAACCGTCAACCTTACCGTTTGTTCGCGTAACCCTGGTGACATCCAATCACCGTCAGGCGCTCGTATTGGGCACTCAGGAATGTTTGAATATTTACAAGCATCCACTATAATGACAGATGTTTCACATTGAAGGTTTTTCTTTGAGAGAATGGAAGACTTGTGTGAGACTTATGTAAGACTGTTAGGACAATAAAGTTAATTTAACCCAATTCGTGGATTATTGGTAAAGTATATTGTCAGTTAATCATTTCAACCGATCAAAATAATGCCATGATCGGCTAATTTTACACATAAATACAGCAGTCGTAGCAGACTGTAGTCACAACGCATTTGGACATGTTGCACTGCATGCCGCTTCCGTCTTAGATATCTACCGAGACCTACTGCACGATGTGGCAAATGTTGTGGTACACAGAAGGGATTCAGGACGCGTTTGCAACTGATGTACATAATTTTCTCCCTATGATATCATTGTATATTGTTTGTATTCATGTTTTTCTTTGTTTCCGCGCCTTGAGCGCCCAGCAGGGTGGATATGTGCGCTACAAATCTTTATTATTATTATTATTATTATTATTATTATAAGATATTATTTTTATTGTTCTATATTATATTATTATTTTATATTATTATTATAATTTGATAATATTATTTAATCTGATTATCTACAGAAGTCGGAAGGGCGACTGACCTTGCTCGATTCATTATGAAATAGGGGCCAAAAAGTGATACAGGTACGTTATAATGCATAATTATTGTATAATTATCATTGCATATTTAGGTTCGTAATGTACAAATGTGATATTTGTACTTTATACATAATCTATTTTGGACTTGGAAACACTTTTATGTGGACTCTTCGCCAGTTCAGTGAAACCTTCAGTGTCCAATGAAATAAAACGACAATGCGCACCTTTTATAAAAAGTTTTCATGCATCCGTTGATAACGAAAGAGGGCGCTTCACATGTAAACAAACGAGACGTCTGCAGTGACGCTGGTTCATAAGATGGTACTAATTATGCATGATATAGGCCTAGTTTACATCTATTGAGTGGTTTTGCTTTTGCTTTTCTAAGCACATGGACTCGAAGCACGATATAGTTTCACCAACTGTAAGTTTAATGCTGTTGCGTTAAAAACTAACAAATGTTGATACAAAATCGGCAGTGTGCCGCCACTATTGAACTGTGTGCAAAGTCTACGAGGGTCTCAGAAATCATTGTCAAATGTACACACCATATTGAATTTATCTCTGCTGAAATCACATTTTGTACTCGCATTTACAATGATTGATGGTAATATAGGTTAGATATGAGAAAAGTGGCAGAAAAATAGTTTCCGAATGTGGTTGTTCCATACAGTTTGCACAAGTTTCTGTCCCATTATTTATAGTTGAGTTCCTAAGCTGGAATTAGTACAAGGAAGTTTTTAGCACTCTTTCTATTGTGCAAAACATGGCTTGTACATAATTTGTGCACTGTCACGTGATTGCAATTCATTGTATATTCTCCCTTGTCCGTGCACGGCCAAAGAAATGCATTGTTGTTTTACCCACCCACTCACTCGGCTTTGTAGATACCTGCAGTCGTAGACCCTCTATTGTCCCTGTTTTGTTTGTACTTTAACTTTTGGGAAGACCTTACCCCTTCCTTCCATTCCCTGACTACCAAGTGTCAAAATATAATCCAATCAGTCATATTTATAATACGGACTGTCTCAAATTATGTTTTCACAGAATGCATGGGAGCTACACGGGCTACTCTCACGTGAATTGAACTCCTTCACCAAGCTGCCCAGTCTGGCTGTAATTGCAATGGAGTAGCTGTACTGTGCTCGAGAAATATTGATTCAAAATAAAATTGAGATACGGTAAGTACATTTGTATACGTATATGGGAGAGGGAAATACAGAAACATAAGATAACCGGCCAGCAAATTGTGGCAAAACTTTTCGATTGAATTCATTAAATAACATTATTCAAAACCTTCACCAATCCAGTGACAGGTACATTTGCCTGGGTTGGAGCAGAAATAAGTGAGCTTGTGTTTCTTAACGATTTTTGTTGTACTGCACAAGTATTGCCTTGGAATGATATGCTGCTTTTATTAGAAGGGCAAACAGTCCATATCAGCACCCAAGAGTCATTATGCAAGAGATCTAACTCTTTGATAAGGACGCCCCACATTTTGCAGTGGAAAGCAGCCCTTGGTTTACATTAGTGGTGGCTCTGTAGATGAACACAAGATTGAGATGATGTCTGTTAGGTGGAACACATTTGCATTTTCATATCAAATTTCAAAAGAATAACAAAAAGGATATACCTGCATGTCCCTTTGCTTTGCACATTTCATACTGGATAATATTAATGAAGATGATTTAAATGAGGCACTACAATGCAATCATTGCATTTTATAAATGACTATTGTTAAATTAAAATTACTACCCTCATGACCAAAGTAGTAGTAGTAATTCTTGTGAGTTGCTACTGGTCACAAACTGATACAATTGCATACTCCGAGTTGATTCTGCTCTGCCATTAACATATTGTGTACTTGAAAAGTTACTAAACAAAATCTTAAGGGAAAACAAGGTCCATTTCTGCCGACATTGAAACAGCCGATGTCTCATTATACCCTAGTGAAAATAGCCAATAAGGATAATAATTAAACATCCCAAATAAGACGATTTCAAACCAAAGATTTTCAAATGGTATGAAGTTGTTACAATTGTACATGGGTCATTCCATATGAACTCGCCCAGAGGTCCCGTGGTGACTAACTCAAATGTTGGGTTCTCTGGTTGAGTTCATGTCGAATGACACGTATTGGAATTTTAACAAATCAAACCAGTACTAGAACCTATTAAAATAATTTATAACCAATCCAAAAACAATTTGATGATAGATTTACACACATGCGCCCCCGCCACATATTTGTCAATGAGTTTAATTTGTTTGTTATGAATTGATATTAAGAAATACTATGAACAAAACATTGTCTGTGATTAAGTCAAATAATGCATCTTGAATGAATTATTTAAAATGTAATATTCATGACCACTTTTCATTTGTCTACTTACAGTGTTTATGTATGTGCAACATGTCCAAATGCGTTGTCATTTTGCGGTTTAAAAAGGTAGTATACACCATTTGCTTTTGCTGTAATTTTCGAACATGGATGGGTTAGGGGATTCATATTATAGTAAATATTGTGACGGTGACCTGTTTTAAAGTTTTGTGTTCATAGATTCTTGAAAATCCTCCCCCTCCAAAATAAAATGCTGTTCTGGTAGTCTTGTGGTCAGTGTTTGAAAATGTTGGGTTTTTCCAATGATTGCCGGCCGGCAATCGTTGAAAATTGATACATAATTCCAATTTTCTTGAGGACCACAGCACAGCATGTGCCGTTATTTCACAAGATGCTGGAGACTGTTACTCACTTACAGTAAAGTAAGGTATTTCATAATAATTCACTAGTTCTTTTTTATGTTTGCAAATGGTGTATACTAAACTGATATACACCCAACCAAAAAACAAAGCCCCCCCCCCAAAAAAAAAAAAAGTGCTCAATAGTTTGTGAATTAGAACAAAAAAGTATAAGGGGAGGGGACTTTGGTTTTGGGTTGGGTATTTTGTTAAAATAGACTTTGTTTAGAAAATTGGTGTTGGGCCCAGTGTAACCAAAAAATGACGGTAATGCCCCTTGATATTAAATATTTAAAAAAATGACTCATTACTTAGTTTCTGGATCAGAGATTGTCAATTATGGTGTACTGGTAATTAACAGTTTTTCCTTTTTGTTTGGACCTGCTGCTAGGTATTTCAGTTCAACAAACGAAAAAATGCAAATATGTAAGTATTAATTAATGTAACTAATAAATGTGACCTGTTTCAACAAAAACAAAAAAAAGTCGCACACGCTGATTTTTGTACTATGACCGGATGAAATAAAATGGGGGTGAAAATTTAGTGAATTTAGTATTTGCAGTTTTGGGTGGATTTAGTGACATTAATCTCTTTATCTTTCACCGTGTTATTTTTGTTTATTTTGCAAGAACAAACATCGGTCAATTGGTAAAATCCTGCAATTCCTCTGATAAACCATGAAAACAAGAAAAGTGCTCAAGTTTTCCTTTAGCTGAATGAAACCACCCATACTGAAATTAACATAACAATAATTCTGGTGTCAAATTTAAAGCTAAACGTTGTCCTCTTTCCATCTGTACCAGAAACTTAATCTCAACAAAATATGACTTGTTTATGGTTTTGTGAGAGTAGGTCACAAATGTGGAAATGTAAAACAGAAGTCAAAACAATAAAAATTTAGCAATAAAACCAAAACTGTGGTGTGATTTATGTTTTATTCATGCAGTGTTTATTTCTTGGCACAAAAACACAAAGTATTACAATTTAGACATAATTATGACTAAGTCACCAAGCCTTTTTGGCACTCTTTGCAAGGAATAACCTAACTCAGTAATTTAGTGATAAATAACACTTCAGGCTATGCATAGTGGAATGACACGATAAAGCAGGTGGCACCATGTGACTAATATCTTTCACAAGTTGTGTAGGTTCTTAAAAGAACAACTTGGTTGGAAACCAAACGGTTCTTTTAAGAACCTACAACTCAAGAAAGATAGTCGCATGGTGCCACTATGAAAACATATTTCCTACATTTATTTGTTATTTTTATTTTTTTTGGTTTGAGGGGTTAACAAACAATATTTGTCTGAACAATGAGTGAAGTATGTAAATATCATTAATAATAATTATCACAGAACAATGCACTATGAATACATTAGCTAAATCAGCTATTTATTAACACTTTCCAGTTCCAGCCACTTCTGTAAGGCATAGCCCTCCTTACCACAGCATGCTCTATTAATTAATGTGAAGGCAACTAATAAACAAGTCGCACAGGCAGATTTTGCGCTATGACCGGATAAAATAAAAACGGGGGTGAAAATGTTTTGAATTTTGTATTTGCAGTTTTGTTTGGACTTGGTGGCATTAATCTCTTATCTTTCACCCAGTTTTTTTTTTCGTGCAATTCCTCTGATAAACCATGAAAAACAACAAAAAATGCTCAATTTTAAAATGTGTTTATCTCAAAAGTGGTTTTCCTTTAGCTGAACGAAACCACCCGTACTAAAATTAACATAATAATTCTGGTGTCAAATTAAAGCTAAACGTTGGCAGTTAACACAAGCAATATTTGTCTGAACTTCAATGAGTCAAGTATGTAAAACATAATGAATAACAATTATCGTAAAACAATGCACTATGAATACAGTAGCTAAATCAGCTACTTTATTAACCATTTTCAGTACCAGCCTTTGCAAGGCAGTAGCCTACCCCCTCCTTACCACAGCATGCTTTGGTATACTTTATTGGCGCATCCCATTATGTTGTGCAGATTGTGGTTGAGCAATTCATTTTTGAACCACATACACAGGGCAATAAGAAATGCAACATGGTCTGTAGTCACTCTGTGGAATGAGAAAGAAAAAAATGTCAGTAGAGAGGCACCTAATTTACCTGTATCGCATCTTCCACGATTCGAATTCGCCCGGTTATCCGATTTCCTTCCTGTCTCTGCTGCTCAGTTGTCAAAATGATTTGCCACCGACGAATAGTAATACACTGTAAAATTGCACCCCAGTATATATAGGCAGCGGAATGCAATGGGCCGGGCATGCGTTGTGCACACGTGCAATTTTCAAAAGGGACTCCTAGGCTGGTCCCTGTAAAGTGAACGGTTTACCACTTTACCATATACTTTTCCCCCAACCCCATTAGAAACATGCACACGGTCTACCATTTGGTATCTCTAGTAAGATTTTGATAGTCTTTAAAATAGTCTTTTTACTTTAAAATGGTAAACCGTCAACCTTACCGTTTGAGCCACAGTAACCCTGGTGACATCCAATCACCGTCAGGCGCTAGTATTGGGCACTCAGGAATGTTTGAATATTTACAAGCATCCACTATAATGACAGATGTTTCACATTGAAGGTTTTTTCTTTGAGAGAATGGAAGACTTGTGTGAGACTTATGTAAGACTGTTAGGACAATAAAGTTAATTTAACCCAATTCGTGGATTATTGGTAAAGTATATTGTCAGTTAATCATTTCAACCGATCAAAATAATGCCATGATCGGCTAATTTTACACATAAATACAGCAGTCGTAGCAGACTGTAGTCACAACGCATTTGGACATGTTGCACTGCATGCCGCCTGGCCTTAGATATCTACCGAGACCTACTGCACGATGTGGCAAATGTTGTGGTACACAGAAGGGATTCAGGACGCGTTTGCAACTGATGTACATAATTTTCTCCCTATGATATCATTGTATATTGTTTGTATTCATGTTTTTCTTTGTTTCGCGCCTTGAGCGCCCAGCAGGGTGGATATGTGCGCTACAAATCTGTATTATTATTATTATTATTATTATTATTATATGATATTATTGTTATTGTTCTATATTATATTATTATTTTATATTATTATTATCATTTGATACTATTATTTACTCTGCTTATCTACAGAAGTCGGAAGGGCGCATTGACCTTGCTCGATTCATTATGAAATAGGGGCCAAAAGTGATACAGGTACGTTATAATGCATAATTATTGTATAATTATCATTGCATATTTAGGTTCGTAATGTACAAATGTGATATTTGTACTTTATACATAATCTATTTTGGACTTGGAAACACTTTTATGTGGACTCTTCGCCAGTTCAGTGAAACCTTCAGTGTCCAATGAAATAAAACGACAATGCGCACCTTTATATAAAAGTTTTCATGCATCCGTTGATAACGAAAGAGGGCGCTTCACATGTAAACAAACGAGACGCCTGCAGTGACGCTGGTTCATAAGATGGTACTAATTATGCATGATATAGGCCTAGTTTACATCTATTGAGTGGTTTTGCTTTTGCTTTTCTAAGCACATGGACTCCGAAGCACGATATAGTTTCACCAACTGTAAGTTTAATGCTGTTGCGTTTAAAACTAACAAATGTTGATACAAAATCGGCAGTGTGCCGCCACTATTGAACTGTGTGCAAAGTCTACGAGGGGTCTCAGAAATCATTGTCAAATGTACACACCATATTGAATTTATCTCTGCTGAAATCACATTTTGTACTGCATTTACAATGATTGATGGTAATATAGGTTAGATATGACGAGAAAAGTGGCAGAAAAATAGTTTCCGAATGTGGTTGTTCCATACAGTTTGCACAAGTTTCTGTCCCATTATTTATAGTTGAGTTCCTAAGCTGGAATTAGTACAAGGAAGTTTTAAGCACTCTTTCTATTGTGCAAAACATGGCTTGTACATAATTTGTGCACTGTCACGTGATTGCAATTCATTGTATATTCTCCTTGTCCGTGCACGGCCAAAGAAATGCATTGTTGTTTTACCCACCCACTCACTCGGCTTTGTAGATACCTGCAGTCGTAGACCCTCTATTGTCCCTGTTTTGTTTGTACTTTAACTTTTGGGAAGACCTTACCCCACTTCCCTTCCATTCCCTGACTACCAAGTGTCAAAATATAATCCAATCAGTCATATTTATAATACGGACTGTCTCAAATTATGTTTTCACAGAATGCATGGGAGCTACACGGGCTACTCTCACGTGAATTGAACTCCTTCACCAAGCTGCCCAGTCTGGCTGTAATTGCAATGGAGTAGCTGTACTGTGCTCGAGAAATATTGATTCAAAATAAAATTGAGATACGGTAAGTACATTTGTATACGGCATATGGGAGAGAGGGAATACAGAAACATAAGATAACCGGCCAGCAAATTGTGGCAAAACTTTTCGATTGAATTCATTAAATAACATTATTCAAAACCTTCACCAATCCAGTGACAGGTACATTTGCCTGGGTTGGAGCAGAAATAAGTGAGCTTGTGTTTCTTAACGATTTTTGTTGTACTGCACAAGTATTGCCTTGGAATGATATGCTGCTTTTATTAGAAGGGCAAACAGTCCATATCAGCACCCAAGAGTCATTATGCAAGAGATCTAACTTTTGATAAGGACGCTCCCACATTTTGCAGTGGAAAGCAGCCCTTGGTTTACATTAGTGGTGGCTCTGTAGATGAACACAAGATTGAGATGATGTCTGTTAGGTGGAACACATTTGCATTTTCATATCAAATTTCAAAAGAATAACAAAAAGGATATACCTGCATGTCCCTTTGCTTTGCACATTTCATACTGGATAATATTAATGAAGATGATTTAAATGAGGCACTACAATGCAATCATTGCATTTTATAAATGACTATTGTTAAATTAAAATTACTACCCTCATGACCAAAGTAGTAGTAGTAATTCTTGTGAGTTGCTACTGGTCACAAACTGATACAATTGCATACTCCGAGTTGATTCTGCTCTGCCATTAACATATTGTGTACTTGAAAAGTTACTAAACAAAATCTTAAGGGAAAACAAGGTCCATTTCTGCCGATTACTGAAACAGCCGATGTCTCATTATACCCTAGTGAAAATAGCCAATAAGGATAATAATTAAACATCCCAAATAAGACGATTTCAAACCAAAGATTTTCAAATGGTATGAAGTTGTTACAATTGTACATGGGTCATTCCATATGAACTCGCCCAGAGGTCCCGTGGTGACTAACTCAAATGTTGGGTTCTCTGGTTGAGTTCATGTCGAATGACACGTATTGGAATTTTAACAAATCAAACCAGTACTAGAACCTATTAAAATAATTTATAACCAATCCAACAACAATTTGATGATAGATTTACACACATGCGCCCGCCACATATTTGTCAATGAGTTTAATTAGTTTGTTATGAATTGATATTAAGAAATACTATGAACAAAACATTGTCTGTGATTAAGTCAAATAATGCATCTTGAATGAATTATTTAAAATGTAATATTCATGACCACTTTTCATTTGTCTACTTACAGTGTTTATGTATGTGCAACATGTCCAAATGCGTTGTCATTTTGATGTTTAAAAAGGTAGTATACACCATTTGCTTTTGCTGTAATTTTCGAACATGGATGGGTTAGGGGATTCATATTATAGTAAATATTGTGACGGTGACCTGTTTTAAAGTTTTGTGTTCATAGATTCTTGAAAATCCCCCTCCAAAATAAAAATGCTGTTCTGGTAGTCTTGTGGTCAGTGTTTGAAAATGTTGGGTTTTTCCAATGATTGCCGGCCGGCAATCGTTGAAAATTGATACATAATTCCAATTTTCTTGAGGACCACAGCACAGCATGTGCCGTTATTTCACAAGATGCTGGAGACTGTTACTCACTTACAGTAAAGTAAGGTATTTCATAATAATTCACTAGTTCTTTTTTATGTTTGCAAATGGTGTATACTAAACTGATATACACCCAACCAAAAAACAAAGCCCCCCCCCCAAAAAAAAAAAAATTGCTCAATAGTTTGTGAATTAGAACAAAAAAGTATAAGGGGAGGGGACTTTCTTTTGGATTGGGTATATTGTTAAAATAGACTTTGTTTAGAAAATTGGTGTTGGGCCCAGTGTAACCAAAAAATGACGGTAATGCCCCTTGATATTAAATATTTAAAAAAATGACTCATTACTTAGTTTCTGGATCAGAGATTGTCAATTATGGTGTACTGGTAATTAACAGTTTTTCCTTTTTGTTTGGACCTGCTGCTAGGTATTTCAGTTCAACAAACGAAAAAATGCAAATATGTAAGTATTAATTAATGTAACTAATAAATGTGACCTGTTTCAACAAAAACAAAAAAAAATCGCACACGCTGATTTTTGTACTATGACCGGATGAAATAAAATGGGGGTGAAAATTTAGTGAATTTAGTATTTGCAGTTTTGGGTGGATTTAGTGACATTAATCTCTTATCTTTCACCGTGTTATTTTTGTTTATTTTGCAAGAACAAACATCGGTCAATTGGTAAAATCCTGCAATTCCTCTGATAAACCATGAAAACAAGAAAAAGTGCTCAAGTTTTCCTTTAGCTGAATGAAACCACCCATACTGAAATTAACATAACAATAATTCTGGTGTCAAATTTAAAGCTAAACGTTGTCCTCTTTCCATCTGTACCAGAAACTTAATCTCAACAAAATATGACTTGTTTATGGTTTTGTGAGAGTAGGTCACAAATGTGGAAATGTAAAACAGAAGTCAAAACAATAAAAATTTTAGCAATAAAACCAAAAACTGTGGTGTGATTTGCGTTTTATTCATGCAGTGTTTATTTCTTGGCACAAAAACACAAAGTATTACAATTTAGACATAATTATGACTAAGTCACCAAGCCTTTTTGGCACTCTTTGCAAGGAATAACCTAACTCAGTAATTTAGTGATAAATAACACTTCAGGCTATGCATAGTGGAATGACACGATAAAGTTTAGGTGGCACCATGTGACTAATATCTTTCACAAGTTGTGTAGGTTCTTAAAAGAACAACTTGGTTGAAACCAAACGGTTCTTTTTAAGAACCTACAACTCAAGAAAGATAGTCGCATGGTGCCACTATGAAAACATATTTCCTACATTTATTTGTTATTTTTATTTTTTTTGGTTTGAGGGGTTAACAAACAATATTTGTCTGAACAATGAGTGAAGTATGTAAATATCATTAATAATAATTATCACAGAACAATGCACTATGAATACATTAGCTAAATCAGCTATTTATTAACACTTTCCAGTTCCAGCCACTTCTGTAAGGCATAGCCCTCCTTACCACAGCATGCTCTATTAATTAACCCTTTCATTACCAGCCAGTTATGGCAGAGATTACCCTTTTACCACAGTAATTAGGAGCCCAATGTCACTTCAGCACCAGTGGATTTTTCACAATTTCATTGAAGTGCGCCTCACACGGCAGGAATAGACATTGTTTTAACTTTCTCATTTGTATGTAAAATGAGTATACAACAGATGAAAACATTGTGCAAAAGCTAAATATTTGGATCAGTATTTACACTAAAGTAAAGTAATACAAATGGGTGATATTTCATGCAAATACGGTACAGGTATAAGATTTTTTTTCCATGTGAAAAACAACTTGGATGAGATTTTGGGGATTGTTTTGGTTATCTACTTGAAATGAACCATTTACTTGTATTCAGTGTAAATACATCACAATCCATGCTAACACCCCCCAATTCAATGTTGGTTTGGACTAATCTGCAGATTTTGTAAGTGTAAAAGCAAAACAATTAAATATTTGGATCAGTATTTACACTAAAGTAAAGTAATACAAATGGGTGATTTCATGCAAATACGGTACAGGTATAAGATTTTTTTTCCATGTGAAAACCACTTGATGAGATTTTGGGGATTTTTTTGGTTATCTACTTGAAATGAACCATTTACTTGTATTCAGTGTAAATACATCACAATCCATGCTAACTATTTCTCTCTACCTTCTCAATTCAATGTTGGTTTGGACTGTAATCTGCGGCTTGTCTGACCATTCCCAACATTGAACGGGGGGGGGGGGGGTTTGAAGGCAAATAATATAGATTTACAATCAAGTGATGTGGTATTTCTCAAAGCAAGGAACTATGCACATAGGGTGTGCACATTGTTTACAGATCATCTTTGTTTGTTTTCGCCTGCCTAATTTTCGGTTACTGCAAACAATGCAGTCGCTTTCTTTCCATTGGGGTTTTGCCAGGATAGTGCTGTTGCCCTGTCAACTCAATAGGAATATGGTATCTCAATTGACTTGTTGCGTTACGTTCCCAACCCAACAGCAAGCCCTGTACAATCCCTATACGAAAATCAAGATTACTGACATTTTTGTTCCCTGCTATGCTGGTGAATATTACTCTGCTATTGACAATACAGATATTCAGCATATGGAAAAAACTCTTTCCACCATTTCAAGCTTCTGTGTGTATGATTGTAGTACTGAAAACATTGGTTGGCAAGATCAGTTCCACCCATGTTTTTGTTGTAATCTTCAATACAATTGGGCTTCATAACATCACAAAATCCACTTGTGCTTTTATTACACCGAATTTGCTTTTGGACAAATCAGTGTTGCCTACATTAGTTAAAAGTGTTACAGATTTTTGTCTTGCCAAACGATACACAATTGCACAACTTTAACCAAAAAAAATGGGTCATCTCCTTTCTTCATTTTATGGTTTTTTGGGTTTGCGGCCTGGGTATTCCCTGTAGTGTAACGAACAGTTCCACAACATCCGAATCCTAGTTTAGCAAGTTTAGCTACAAGAGCTGGGCTAGTATAGTAATTATCACAATATATTACGTGTCCCTTATTCTCAAGTCCATGGACCAGATCAATGACGACTTTTCCTGCAACTGTTGGGTTTGGTGGATGGCAGTCTGATGAATTGAAATCTACGTCTGCATCACAAACAGTTTGGGTGTCGTCGGCTCCTGTGTACAGTTTCCAAGCACACGTGTATCCTGTTTTGGACTCGTTCAGGGAGAAGGCTTTAATACCCCGTTTGATAGGTTTGTTAGGCATGTACTGAACAAAACTCAAGCGTCCCTTGAATTTCAACATACTCTCGTCTGGAGACAGATTCTGCGCAGGGTTATACAGGTTGAGAAACTTCTGGACGAGGACTTCTATCAAGGGCCGAACTTTGGAAAGTTTGTCCAGTTTAGCCAAGGCTCTACGAGGAATTTGGTTATTTGAGATGTGGAGGAACAGAAGAATTGAACTGAACCGATTACGGGACATGATCGACGGATAGAATGGGATGTGAGAATTTCAGATGTCGACCAGTACATCTTGTATTGAGAGGATTTGTTTATGCCCATAGCAATGAGAAGTGCCACAAATGCCATCATTTCTGGAATGTTGGTTGGGTGCCAGGATAATTGTTCATCAGGAATTGATTCTATTGTTTGCTGCGATAGCGATTAGTCTCGTCGACGAGCATATTCCACACAAGTTGACAAAAATACAGCTTGAAGATCTCTACCGACAGTGTGGCAAAGTCGCCGTGGGGCCAGAATTTCCAGTGAACTGCACAGTCCCACACTCGTAATGGTCTCGTCGTTCCCAACCAGATCGGAAATCTAACTTTCCTGTCGTCCTCCTTGATCTCGGTCGGCTATCACCTTGGTAGGTCGGCTGCAACAGAAAAACAAAGGAGGATTAATCTCGATCATACATTTGTAAATACAATATCTCAATGCTACTTTGCTGCATGTGCACACAGGCCACAGGGGGTCATGCGCAAAAAGAATATTGTGCTGAAAAAAATATGGCAGATTCCATCCACTCTCCAAAACTCGTTATCGAGAAATATTCGTTTTAATGTGGGATTGTGAATGTGAATTCCCCCAACTTCTTGCATAATACGACTTATGAGGGCCTTTCGAATACAAGGCTATTCTTTTGGAAGCTTCAGACTAAGAGTGCATTTTCAGCCTGTTAACGCTAAACAGCACGACCGGCTATGGGTAAATGTTAAAATTTCTATGCTATAATATCTATACATCAACTTGCTGTTTCAATGAATACAAATATTACCCCAACAAACTACTAATAATTGTACATTTTCACTTGACGTTTTTGACCCAGTCCAGGGGGTGGGGATTTGGTCAATCCTATTAAAAGGGATCCATTTTCTAAATTTACATTACTCAACTCCAACAGTTCTAACGCTATTTACGCTATAGCCTAGGAAAATAAGTGAATTACGTTAATTTGCATTGCCATTGGGCCAGGAAGAGTAACGTTAACTGTTATTAATATTAGTTATTCATTTTTACTGTGATTTTGGCCTACCTCTTCAAGTTCAACGTCGTCGTCGTCGTCATCCATTACTTCGTCATCTGATTCTGAGCCACTGTCTGCCAAAATCTCAGCCAAAATGCCATCATTTATGTCCGTTTCCATCATGATTGCAACTAAATTCAACTGGACGCTAGCACCATACAAAAACCGCAAAGTGACGCACTTTTCTTTTCATAAACTTTATACACTGCATTCCTGTCAATAGAGGGCGCCAACCCCAAAAACCACTCAAGCATTTTCAGGTGGTGATTTAAGTCGCCGTGGTCGTCAAGGGCATGCCGATTCCCGGCACCTTTTAGAGCCCACGGGAAGGAAGCGTATCACAACAAAGGCTCTTTTTAGAGCCCGTGGGATCGAAAGGGTTAATTAATGTGAAGGCAACTAATAAACAAGTCGCACAGGCAGATTTTGCGCTATGACCGGATAAAATAAAAACGGGGGTGAAAATGTTTTGAATTTTGTATTTGCAGTTTTGTTTGGACTTGGTGGCATTAATCTCTTTATCTTTCACCCAGTTTTTTTCTTGCATTTCCTCTGATAAACCATGAAAAACAACAAAAAATGCTCAATTTTAAAATGTGTTTATCTCAAAAGTGGTTTTCCTTTAGCTGAACGAAACCACCCGTACTAAAATTAACATAATAATTTTAGTACGGGTGTCAAATTAAAGCTAAACGTTGGCAGTTAACACAAGCAATATTTGTCTGAACTTCAATGAGTCAAGTATGTAAAACATAATGAATAACAATTATCGTAAAACAATGCACTATGAATACAGTAGCTAAATCAGCTACTTTATTAACCATTTTCAGTACCAGCCTTTGCAAGGCAGTAGCTCACCCTCCTTACCACAGCATGCTTTGGTATACTTTATTGGCGCATCCCATTATGTTGTGCAGATTGTGGTTGAGCAATTCATTTTTGAACCACATACACAGGGCAATAAGAAATGCAACATGGTCTGTAGTCACTCTGTGGAATGAGAAAGAAAAAAATGTCAGTAGAGAGGCACCTAATTTACCTGTATCGCATCTTCCACGATTCGAATTCGCTTGCCCCGGTTATCCGATTTCCCTTCCTGTCTCTGCTGCTCAGTTGTCAAAATGATTTGCCACCGACGAATAGTAATACACTGTAAAATTGCACCCCAGTATATATAGGCAGCGGAATGCAATGGGCCGGGCATGCGTTGTGCACACGTGCAATTTTCAAAAGGGACTCCTAGGCTGGTCCCTGTAAAGTGAACGGTTTACCACTTTACCATATACTTTTCCCCCAACCCCATTAGAAACATGCACACGGTCTACCATTTGGTATCTCTAGTAAGATTTTGATAGTCTTTAAAATAGTCTTTTTTTACTTTAAAATGGTAAACCGTCAACCTTTACCGTTTGTTTTCGCGTAACCCTGGTGACATCCAATCACCGTCAGGCGCTCGTATTGGGCACTCAGGAATGTTTGAATATTTACAAGCATCCACTATAATGACAGATGTTTCACATTGAAGGTTTTTTCTTTGAGAGAATGGAAGACTTGTGTGAGACTTATGTAAGACTGTTAGGACAATAAAGTTAATTTAACCCAATTCGTGGATTATTGGTAAAGTATATTGTCAGTTAATCATTTCAACCGATCAAAATAATGCCATGATCGGCTAATTTTACACATAAATACAGCAGTCGTAGCAGACTGTAGTCACAACGCATTTGGACATGTTGCACTGCATGCCGCTTCCGTCTTAGATATCTACCGAGACCTACTTCGTACGATGTGGCAAATGTTGTGGTACACAGAAGGGATTCAGGACGCGTTTGCAACTGATGTACATAATTTTCTCCCTATGATATCATTGTATATTGTTTGTATTCATGTTTTTTCTTTGTTTCCGCGCCTTGAGCGCCCAGCAGGGTGGATATGTGCGCGCTACAAATCTTTATTATTATTATTATTATTATTATTATTATATGATATTATTGTTATTGTTCTATATTATATTATTATTTTATATTATTATTATCATTTGATACTATTATTTACTCTGCTTATCTACAGAAGTCGGAAGGGCGTACTGACCTTGCTCGATTCATTATGAAATAGGGGCCAAAAAGTGATACAGGTACGTTATAATGCATAATTATTGTATAATTATCATTGCATATTTAGGTTCGTAATGTACAAATGTGATATTTGTACTTTATACATAATCTATTTTGGACTTGGAAACACTTTTATGTGGACTCTTCGCCAGTTCAGTGAAACCTTCAGTGTCCAATGAAATAAAAACGACAATGCGCCCCTTTTTATAAAAGTTTTCATGCATCCGTTGATAACGAAAGAGGGCGCTTCACATGTAAACAAACGAGACGTCTGCAGTGACGCTGGTTCATAAGATGGTACTAATTATGCATGATATAGGCCTAGTTTACATCTATTGAGTGGTTTTGCTTTTGCTTTTCTAAGCACATGGACTCCGAAGCACGATATAGTTTCACCAACTGTAAGTTTAATGCTGTTGCGTTTAAAACTAACAAATGTTGATACAAAATCGGCAGTGTGCCGCCACTATTGAACTGTGTGCAAAGTCTACGAGGGGTCTCAGAAATCATTGTCAAATGTACACACCATATTGAATTTATCTCTGCTGAAATCACATTTTGTACTGCATTTACAATGATTGATGGTAATATAGGTTAGATATGACGAGAAAAGTGGCAGAAAAATAGTTTCCGAATGTGGTTGTTCCATACAGTTTGCACAAGTTTCTGTCCCATTATTTATAGTTGAGTTCCTAAGCTGGAATTAGTACAAGGAAGTTTTTAAGCACTCTTTCTATTGTGCAAAACATGGCTTTGTACATAATTTGTGCACTGTCACGTGATTGCAATTCATTGTATATTCTCCCTTGTCCGTGCACGGCCAAAGAAATGCATTGTTGTTTTACCCACCCACTCACTCGGCTTTGTAGATACCTGCAGTCGTAGACCCTCTATTGTCCCTGTTTTGTTTGTACTTTAACTGTTTGGGAAGACCTTACCCCACTTCCTTCCATTCCCTGACTACCAAGTGTCAAAATATAATCCAATCAGTCATATTTATAATACGGACTGTCTCAAATTATGTTTTCACAGAATGCATGGGAGCTACACGGGCTACTCTCACGTGAATTGAACTCCTTCACCAAGCTGCCCAGTCTGGCTGTAATTGCAATGGAGTAGCTGTACTGTGCTCGAGAAATATTGATTCAAAATAAAATTGAGATAATGGTAAGTACATTTGTATATACGGTATATGGGAGAGGGAAATACAGAAACATAAGATAACCGGCCAGCAAATTGTGGCAAAACTTTTCGATTGAATTCATTAAATAACATTATTCAAAACCTTCACCAATCCAGTGACAGGTACATTTGCCTGGGTTGGAGCAGAAATAAGTGAGCTTGTGTTTCTTAACGATTTTTGTTGTACTGCACAAGTATTGCCTTGGAATGATATGCTGCTTTTATTAGAAGGGCAAACAGTCCATATCAGCACCCAAGAGTCATTATGCAAGAGATCTAACCTTTGATAAGGACGCTCCCACATTTTGCAGTGGAAAGCAGCCCTTGGTTTACATTAGTGGTGGCTCTGTAGATGAACACAAGATTGAGATGATGTCTGTTAGGTGGAACACATTTGCATTTTCATATCAAATTTCAAAAGAATAACAAAAAGGATATACCTGCATGTCCCTTTTGCTTTGCACATTTCATACTGGATAATATTAATGAAGATGATTTAAATGAGGCACTACAATGCAATCATTGCATTTTATAAATGACTATTGTTAAATTAAAATTACTACCCTCATGACCAAAGTAGTAGTAGTAATTTTGTGAGTTGCTACTGGTCACAAACTGATACAATTGCATACCCGAGTTGATTCTGCTCTGCCATTAACATATTGTGTACTTGAAAAGTTACTAAACAAAATCTTAAGGGAAAACAAGGTCCATTTCTGCCGATTACTGAAACAGCCGATGTCTCATTATACCCTAGTGAAAATAGCCAATAAGGATAATAATTAAACATCCCAAATAAGACGATTTCAAACCAAAGATTTTCAAATGGTATGAAGTTGTTACAATTGTACATGGGTCATTCCATATGAACTCGCCCAGAGGTCCCGTGGTGACTAACTCAAATGTTGGGTTCTCTGGTTGAGTTCATGTCGAATGACACGTATTGGAATTTTAACAAATCAAACCAGTACTAGAACCTATTAAAATAATTTATAACCAATCCAAAAACAATTTGATGATAGATTTACACACATGCGCGCCCGCCACATATTTGTCAATGAGTTTAATTTGTTTGTTATGAATTGATATTAAGAAATACTATGAACAAAACATTGTCTGTGATTAAGTCAAATAATGCATCTTGAATGAATTATTTAAAATGTAATATTCATGACCACTTTTCATTTGTCTACTTACAGTGTTTATGTATGTGCAACATGTCCAAATGCGTTGTCATTTTGCGGTTTAATTAGGTATTATACACCATTTGCTTTTGCTGTTATTTTATAAAATGGATGGTTTTGGGGATTCATATTATAGTAAATATTGTGACGGTGACCTGTTTTAAAGTTTTGTGTTCATAGATTCTTGAAAATCCCCTCCAAAATAAAATGCTGTTCTGGTAGTCTTGTGGTCAGTGTTTGAAAATGTTGGTTTTTTCCAATGATTGCCGCTCGGCAATCGTTGACCATTGATACATAATTCCAATTTTCTTGCGGACCACAGCACAGCATGTGCCGTTATTTCACAAGATGCTGGAGACTGTTACTCACTTACAGTAAAGTAAGGTATATCATAATAATTGACTAGTTCTTTTATGTTTGCAAATGGTGTATACTAAACTGATATACACCCAACCAAAACAAAGCCCCCAAAAAAAAAAAAAAGTGCTCAATAGTTTGTGAATTAGAACAAAAAGTATAAGGGAGGGACTTTCTTTTGGATTGGGTATATTGTTAAAATAGACTTTGTTTAGAAAATTGGTGTTGGGCCCAGTGTAACCAAAAATGACGGTAATGCCCCTTGATATTAAATATTTAAAAATGACTCATTACTTAGTTTCTGGATCAGAGATTGTCAATTATGGTGTACTGGTAATTAACAGTTTTTCCTTTTGTTTGGACCTGCTGCTAGGTATTTCAGTTCAACAAACGAAAAATGCAAATATGTAAGTATTAATTAATGTAACTAATAAATGTGACCTGTTTCAACAAAAACAAAAAAGTCGCACACGCTGATTTTTGTACTATGACCGGATGAAATAAAATGGGGTGAAAATTTAGTGAATTTAGTATTTGCAGTTTTGGGTGGATTTAGTGACATTAATCTTTATCTTTCACCGTGTTATTTTTGTTTATTTTGCAAGAACAAACATCGTCAATTGGTAAAATCCTGCAATTCCTCTGATAAACCATGAAAACAAGAAAAAGTGCTCAAGTTTTCCTTTAGCTGAATGAAACCACCCATACTGAAATTAACATAACAATAATTCTGGTGTCAAATTTAAAGCTAAACGTTGTCCTCTTTCCATCTGTACCAGAAACTTAATCTCAACAAAATATGACTTGTTTATGGTTTTGTGAGAGTAGGTCACAAATGTGGAAATGTAAAACAGAAGTCAAAACAATAAAAATTTAGCAAATAAAACCAAAACTGTGGTGTGATTTATGCGTTTTATTCATGCAGTGTTTATTTCTTGGCACAAAACACAAAGTATTACAATTTAGACATAATTATGACTAAGTCACCAAGCCTTTTGGCACTCTTTTGCAAGGAATAACCTAACTCAGTAATTTAGTGATAAATAACACTTCAGGCTATGCATAGTGGAATGACACGATAAAGTTATGGTGGCACCATGTGACTAATATCTTCACAAGTTGTGTAGGTTCTTAAAAGAACAACTTGGTTGAAACCAAACGGTTCTTTTAAGAACCTACAACTCAAGAGAAAGATAGTCGCATGGTGCCACTATGAAAACATATTTCCTACATTTATTTGTTATTTTTATTTTTTTTGGTTTGAGGGGTTAACAAACAATATTTGTCTGAACAATGAGTGAAGTATGTAAATATCATTAATAATAATTATCACAGAACAATGCACTATGAATACATTAGCTAAATCAGCTATTTATTAACACTTTCCAGTTCCAGCCACTTCTGTAAGGCATAGCCCTCCTTACCACAGCATGCTCTATTAATTAATGTGAAGGCAACTAATAAACAAGTCGCACAGGCAGATTTTGCGCTATGACCGGATAAAATAAAAACGGGGGTGAAAATGTTTTGAATTTTGTATTTGCAGTTTGTTTGGACTTGGTGGCATTAATCTCTTATCTTTCACCCAGTTTTTTTTCGTGCAATTCCTCTGATAAACCATGAAAACAACAAAAATGCTCAATTTTAAAATGTGTTTATCTCAAAAGTGGTTTTCCTTTAGCTGAACGAAACCACCCGCACTAAAATTAACATAATAATTCTGGTGTCAAATTAAAAGCTAAACGTTGGCAGTTAACACAAGCAATATTTGTCTGAACTTCAATGAGTCAAGTATGTAAAAATAATGAATAACAATTATCGTAAAACAATGAACAATGAATACAGTAGCTAAATCAGCTACTTTATTAACCATTTTCAGTACCAGCCTTTGCAAGGCAGTAGCCTACCCCCTCCTTACCACAGCATGCTTTGGTATACTTTATTGGAGCATCCCATTATGTTGTGCAGATTGTGGTTGAGCAATTCATTTTTGAACCACATACACAGGTCACTAAGAAATGCAACATGGTCTGTAGTCACTCTGTGGAATGAGAAAGAAAAATGTCAGTAGAGAGGCACCTAATTTACCTGTATCGCATCTTCCACGATTCTGAATTCGCTTGCCCGTTATCCGATTTCCTTCCTGTCTCTGCTGCTCAGTTGTCAAAATGATTTGCCACCGACGAATAGTAATACACTGTAAAATTGCACCCCAGTATATATAGGCAGCGGAATGCAATGGGCCGGGCATGCGCAGCACACACGTGCAATTTTCAAAAGGGACTCTAGGCTGGTCCCTGTAAAGTGAACGGTTTACCACTTTACCATATACTTTTCCCCAACCCCATTAGAAACATGCACACGGTCTACCATTTGGTATCTCTAGTAAGATTTTGATAGTCTTTAAAAATAGTCTTTTACTTTAAAATGGTAAACCGTCAACCTTTACCGTTGTTTTACAGAACCCTGGTGACATCCAATCACCGTCAGGCGCTCGTATTGGGCACTCAGGAATGTTTGAATATTTACAAGCATCCACTATAATGACAGATGTTTCACATTGAAGGTTTTTTCTTTGAGAGAATGGAAGACTTGTGTGAGACTTATGTAAGACTGTTAGGACAATAAAGTTAATTTAACCCAATTCGTGGATTATTGGTAAAGTATATTGTCAGTTAATCATTTCAACCGATCAAAATAATGCCATGATCGGCTAATTTTACACATAAATACAGCAGTCGTAGCAGACTGTAGTCACAACGCATTTGGACATGTTGCACTGCATGCCGCCTGGCCCTTAGATATCTACCGAGACCTACTGCACGATGTGGCAAATGTTGTGGTACACAGAAGGGATTCAGGACGCGTTTGCAACTGATGTACATAATTTTCTCCCTATGATATCATTGTATATTGTTTGTATTCATGTTTTTCTTTGTTTCGCGCCTTGAGCGCCCAGCAGGGTGGATATGTGCGTACAAATCTTTATTATTATTATTATTATTATTATTATTATTATTATATTATTATTTATTTTTTTTAAATTTTTAT
>CM055819.1:42379772-42399749 GCA_029582265.1 Zoroaster sp. YZ-2022
AACTTTGTTGCATCTAATTCAAATAATGACCCAAACATTTACATTATTTGAATTACACACGGCAGAAAGTCGACGTTTAAAGCAACTGACTTCTGCCGTAAGTTCGACAGGCAGGTCTTGCCGCTCTGAACGCCGGCTCGTCTCTGGACTCTTTCAAGCGAAGAGATATTTTTGGTGATATGGGGTTTCCAAGCAGTGCTCCCATATTAAAGATGTGGTCTAACCAGTGTGAAGTATAATTTCTCTTCGATGGACTTTCAGGCCAGTCTCGGTTAGCCCTTAGCAATCTTCTGAGGAACTGATTTATTTATTTTAGTCAACCCATTCTTGAAGACAATTTTCCTCCACGAATTTAGTTAATGGAGATGACTTCATGAAGTTTAACACAGCCTCATTATGGCAATTAATTGATTGCAGTTTCTTTTATATTATATTTGATTTTCCACAGAAGCTTCGGTGATAAAAATATCCAAGGATGTGTCTCATAAAAGGTTGATAAAAAAGGATTAAAAATTAAGGGTGCAGAGTAAAAAATAAAGCCACCATCCAAGGTGAACAGCGCCTTCAGTTTGGTGTCCTGTCATTGAGAAAAGTGGATTTGTTGTATCAATTTCCAATGATGATTATAGTGACTTTTTTCAAATACTTCCCAAAATTAGTTAGTCTACATTTCGTTTGCAATCGGTAGTCTGTGATCGGGTGCAAATCAAGCTAGTCTGGTTTCTTGACCCAATTCCTCCACGTCTATAAATTGTTCCGTTTCATCTGAAGAAGGGTCGGGGTACCGTGTGGAAATTACAATCGCCGATGTCAATTTACTGTCGGATTCTACGCCAGTACGCATAGGCCTGCGAAGTATGATGAGTCTTGCAGCTGATCTGACGATGGTTTTAACACAGGGCAAGGAACAGTATGAAATCAAGCCCTTTTCTTGAAAATGTCAACTGGACTGAATTAAAACCAAGAAAAATTCCGGATAAATTAAAACTGAAGTCAAAAACTGCAAATTAAATGCCAAAAATCGGGGAGGGAGAAACTTATATTGTTGTAGTCATGACATTGCTAAAATAATGGCTAAAATAATTATATATATATATATATATATATATATATACATATACACATACACATACACATACACATACACATACACATACACATACACATACACATACACATACACATACACATACATACACATATATACACATACACATACACATATATATATATATATATATATATATATATATATATATATATATATATATATATAAACGGTTCGCGAGCAAAGAAAAATTGGCTGCTGCCGTACTCGAACCCGCGACCTCTCGAATACCAGACGAGCGCTCTACCAACTGAGCTAACCAGCCCCTATGTTGGTGGGCGGTCCACTTATGCCAATTATCTATTGCTCTATGGGGCCATATATATATATATATATATATATATATATATATATATATATATATATATATATATATATATATATATATATATATATATATATATATATATATATATATATATATATATATATATATTCTCCATATAATCTTGAAAACTTTTGCAAAAAAAGTCAGGTGAAACTGGCCAGGAATCGCCTCAGATTGCACCACAGAGCATCCAGAATCTAACTCCTACTTTCAGTACAAATCTTGCGGGCATTTGTAGGACCTTTCAAAACGGCAACTATTTATGAATGGTGCACTCTTAGAACTAAAGTGTTGGAATCAACGTTTATGCAATGAAACCGGCCTCTTTGCTAGAGATTGCCCAATACGAGGTCGATGTTTCGTGTGCGGCAGCTACGACCACAGAGCTTCCTGGCATGAATAAGAAGACAACCACGAGGACCAACAAACACCTGTCATCGTGATACCCAATGATGACATTTCATCAAGTTCTGGCGAAGACAAACCAGACAGCATTCACGACGGTGATGAACAAGAAGAAGGGGTGAAAAAGTTAGCGAAGGTGAAGAAATCGACGACAACATAACCTCTCCAAAACAACCGAGAATGAGCAAGTCAATTCTGAAGAGAAGAACGGAAAAGGCGAAGAGAAGACAAGAAAAGGCGAAGAGAAGACGGAAAAAGCCAGGAGAAGAAAGATAGTAAAAGATCAGAAAAAACACAAAGGAGACCAGCTAACTAAAGTAAAGAATCAGTGTGGAGAACACAAAAAAGCAAACTAATGGGGAGAAATCATCGAATGATGGGAAAAATCAACGATGCTTCATGCTCCAAACAAAAACCAGCCCCAAAGCCAAACCCCACTGGCTACTGGATTGAAGCCATTGCAACGGCCGAAACAAGGAAACGAAAAATCCAAGAAGAGGAGAACACTGAAGATGACGAAGAAAATCACCAAATGTCTGACATGGAGTACGAGAAAGAATATGTTTCTGAGGAAATGAACCCCTCCCACGATCAAGAACCCAGAATACACGCAGAGGAGTCCAACGCCTCCGTAAAAAAAAAACGCAGAACTGGGCAATAGCCACGCAACAACGACATAATTCATCCATTTCTCAACCGGCTAGCCAACCAAGTAAAACAACAAGTCAAAAAAAAGAGGACGCGGCAAAAATACATCTACATAAAGTATTTTATTTTGAGTAAGTTTTTCTCCCTCTCTGACTTTTATGGACAGTTTACATTTCATCTTCACTATGATTTACCTTAACATGCTTACAATAGCGACAATCAATGCAATGTCCTCTTTGATTACTTAAATCGTAGAAAATTCAACATTGCTCTCATCCAAGAAACTCATAGTGAGGAGGAAGACGAATGTTTGTGGCGTAAACAGTGGGCAGGAGAAATTCATTTTAGTCACGGTACGCGCCATTCTAAAAGAGTAGCTATTTTCATTTCTAACAAATGTGGATTACATTTGACTAATATTACCAAAGACCAAAACGGTAGATGGATTCATGGGGATATTATGCGGAATGAAAAAAAAATGTTTCCCTTGCTTCAGTTTACGCCCCCAATGCAGTTTACTTCAGAGTTGGATTTTTCAATGATATGTTGGAACGTATTAATGAAAGCTATCAATGGATTATTGGAGGGGATTTCGATTGCAACATCGACAACAAACACACAAAGGATACAAGTAAATTTATAATCTCTAACCTTCTACAAAAAAGAATCTTTCTGATATTTGGCACAAACTATACCCCAACAATCGTGCATACACACATTTTCATCATGTGACTAAACAACCTAGTAGAATTGACTACATCGTTATGTCTCCTACCATGTGTGATCAAACTGATGACATTTATAATAATGCCACAGGTCTCACCGATCATCAAGCAGTTGTTGTCAAACTAAAAAATGTGGACGATTTTCATGGACCTGGGCGCTGAATTTGCAACAATATAAAAATACTCACACTTTCAAGGACGCCAACGCTTCATTTCGTCACCATTTTTATTTTATTTAGTGACGTGCATCCATAATACCAATTGCTGCAAGTGTTACAATCATGACTCGCCAACGCTTCATTTGTTATTCCTTAAACTACAGTTTTAATACGTCGTTCATAATTATAGTCATTTTACATACCTTCGTAATCATTTACGTCATGCGTCAATATGGTAATTATTTTTCGACTTGCCAGTGCAGTATTTTTGGAGTTTGCGGGGGGGGCGGGGGGAAGAACAAACAAACTTTTCGGTCAAATTTACCGACCAAACAAACACAAATGTACCGCAAACAAGTGTGTAATCATTAAGACAATTATAATGGAGTGGAATGCATAGCATACACAAACTAATGGGAGTGGGCCTACAATTTACCACTTAGCAAAAGTTGAACACCTCGATCAGTCAAAACAGTCAACGAGGGGAGGGGTGGAGGTATGCGTGAGAAATGTTGAGGGGGAGGGGAGTCGTGAGGCATGGTACGCATGAAAATTTTCCCCGCCCCTCAATGTGACCATGTTAATAACACTGGTCAACTAATTTTTTTTAAGTTGTCTGCTTCGGAGATAAAATGTGCTATTTATTATGGATTTTGATGTGCTGAATTCAAATAATTATGACAATTAAAATTGCTGATTGGCTATTGTTTCCAAGATATTTAAGTTTTTACATTTTACGTACTATGTATATGGTGTACATAGCAGATTTTTAATCATGAATTGTAAACCTAGGTCTTTTCGTGTGTTTATGGTTGTTTCACTTGATATTATGTCACCTGCCCGGCCTGTTTATGTAAAACTTATGTATCAGTTCATAGTTCAGTCCTTATTCAGTGTCTACTCTGCGCTTCTTGGCTTGTCTCTTGTAGTCTGACACGGTACCATATCTTGAAAACTAGAGCCAATCAACAATTTTAAGCATCATTTCCATTCTTAGTGACTCATAATTAGTCAAGTTTGACTTCATTTGTTTCGGAAGCATTTTGGCTATAGACCAGTGTAATCACTCAAAGGAGAGGAGGGGAGACTACTGTTATAAACACCACGTCACCAACAAATTCGTGATTTTACCATGATATTTCTGTTCAGACGTCTCCATGCAATTCTTTGCAATGTCATCAATGTCCAGCAATGATCGTTACCGTTGAAGTTGCAGGACTTCATCTTTTCAAACCAGACTTCACCCATGGACATTTTTATTTTGCGTGCTCAAGAGTCACATCCCAAACTCCCTATAGTAAATGTTTCTACAAGGAGATGCCCAAAAGTGCTCACATCATTCCCACAAACCTCATCAAAACCCTACATAATTATTTTACATAATCATAACCTACTTACATACTTCCTTGTGTTTACATGCTATCAAAAACCCGATCATAATTGGGTAACTTGTAATAAATATGGGCCTAGCATGTTTTTGGCTTTTGGAGACACATGTTAACATTCGTCCATAGTCCGACTGCTTCTTGCTTTGTCTTTGTCTTCCATAGTCTCCCATAGAAAACAATACATAACATGTAGTTGAAACAGACGTTAAAAGGCCAACTCGCGCTTAACCCTATCAAGCCTGGGATTGTTTTCGTTCTCAAACCTGGGGAAGGTGGTCATTGTGCCCCCTCCGTGTTGTCTCTGTTCAACAGCTGATTTTCATGAAACTTCGTAGGCATGTTCAGTTTCACGCAATCTATCGATGAAAACATTCATACTGGTCACCGTTAAGTGGCGCAAAACCCTTTTTTGGGTAATTTTTCCTAATATTTGGTCAGAATTTTTTTTCCCATAACTTCCTTATTTTTTGTCCGTTAGCCATGAAATTTGGCACAAATGGTGTCTTCAAATGTGAAAACATTTAAAATACCACTGCGCTATAAATGGTCAATTTGTTCCAAACACATGATTTTTAAATATTTTGACCCAAAATTGTTTTTTAACCAAAAGTACAATAAAGGCAGATATAATAACATCCACGGTACTACTGATGACATCATCCATGGCAAAACTGGTTCTATGTGTTGGAGGAAAAATGTGCAGGTAAAATAATTATTTCCTCCAATTTTATTGTTATTATTTCTGAATTTATCCAATCAGAAAACAAAAAGAAAATTGAAAAAGAAAAAGTTTTTGAGTTGCTCATATATTCATTGTATCAAAATTAAAACAGCACCTAAGTTTGGGGTTTCAGTTTGTTTCAGTGCAAGATTATCTTGTAAGATGCTAGAACTCAATGCGTTATCAACGGAAGTATGTTGCTACACATTTCAAAATAAAAGTAGGCCTACTTTTTTCAAAAATGTCAATCACCTTTATTGGTATTTCAAGAATGTTAATTAAAAGTTTTCAGAGCTTCTAAAAATTATATCATTTTATTAAACAAATGTAAACAATATTTTTATGTTCAATTCAAGATTAAAAACATAAGATTATGATCAAGTGTGGAAAAGCAATCTCGATGTGAGGGCAAAGTAAATAGCGCCCTCAAGAGTCTGTGCATATGTGTATGTGTCATAATGTGACTGTGAATGTGATTGTCACACAAATTACCATAAATTTCCTAATTTTGTGTGTTTTTAATGAACGTGAGTACAACCAATGATTATTTAATGTTTCTAATATATATTGCTCTATTTCGAAGTCTGTTGAATTACCAATATTTTAGCCTAGAAGTTTGTGACCTATAGTGGACTTAATTATTCCGATCGACGTGTATAGGCTGTACGCACCATTGGCATTGTGCATGTGTTCCTAGTAGTAGTATTGGAATTATTGTAGAGTGAGAAGGAATCACAATCAGCAGTGTGGTCAGCAATACACACACACAGTGCGTATAAGCCTGAGGTATCACTATGCTGTAAGTCTCACAATCAGCAGTGTGGTCAGCAATACACACACACACAGTGCGTATAAGCCTGAGGTATCACTATGCTGTAAGTCTCACAATCAGCAGTGTGGTCAGCAATACACGCACACAGTGCGTATAACTATAAGCCTGAGGTATCACTATGCTGTTGAAGTCTCGGAAAGAATGTCGTATCCGGCTGCCACTTTTTAAGGGCTTTTTTGGATTTTTTTTGCATGCAACCACATAACCAGTTAAAAAATCATTCTATCGATTTTTGGTGGTACAGAAAGCGAAAACTATCTTTAAAATCCACTTTTATGATGGTTTTTGGACTTGATTTCCCTTCTTAAAAAATCCTCCCCTTCAGAAAATAGAAGGATCCTATTATAGTTGCCACTACGCATGTACAATGACTGTGTTGGTCACTAATTGTGGAGTTACAAGATCAGACGTATTCCAAAAATGCCTGATTTTTCATGATATAAATATCCTGGAATAATTTGAAGTATATGTCCATCATCATTCATATGTTCTCCACCTTACCAGGTAGGTAAGATTACATTATTAGTTATATTTAATGAAAAATAGTGGCGGCCAGATACGACATTCTACCCGAAGTCTCACAATCAGCAGTGTGGTCAGCAATACACACACATAGTGCGTATAAGCCAGAGGTATCACTATGCTGTAAGTCTCACAATCAGCAGTGTGGTCAGCAATACACACACACAGTGCGTATAAGCCTGAGGTATCACTATGCTGTAAGTCTCACAATCAGCAGTGTGCTCAGCAATAAGCCTTATTGGAATTGAGCGGCAATGAATTATTGGGGTTGGGTTTTTGGAAAAAGTTATAAACAAAAGCACATGTTTGTGCACAAGAGGAGTAAAGTGATCGGCAAAAAGTTGGAAGTTTTTTACGTTTTATAGCAAAATTATGGAGAAAATTATTATTAGCAGAATAATTTATTTTTCTCCGGAAACTACACAAATGGAGGAATTTTCAGCTGATTTTTGATCCCCAGGTGCTACAACCAAGTATTTTATCCCTTCTAAAAAGGGGGGAAATTGCAGATCATTTCAACATATATATAAAAAACAAATTAACTATAGGAGGGTTAAGCGCTGGTCAAACCATGGGCAAACCCACAATAGATTAAAAATAATAATTATAAATTAGTGGTGTTGGTTAAGGTAGTAGTACATGTACATACACATGCAACCCTTGATTCCAGCGTAAAATTAAAAATATAAATACAAAATTACTGCCACCCAAAAATCAAACCATTAAAAAAATAATTAAAATCAAACAAAGTGCTACTTGAGACAAGAAACTATTATATTCAAGAAACATGGTCATCTTTTTCCTCATTGTACATGTAGCAGGTACATTTTAGTAAACTCATGATTTCTTCTATTTCGACTGTAGACACGTAACCCAGTCACACCCAGTAAATAACATCAATACCAATGTCTGTACAACTAGTCTCTGTGCTACCATTCGAGCTATCCCTTTAATTTAGCGAATGAACCCATCACTTCTTCACATGAAGGATGA
The DNA here is from genome assembly GCA_029582265.1 of Zoroaster sp. YZ-2022. NCBI lineage: Eukaryota > Metazoa > Echinodermata > Asteroidea > Forcipulatida > Zoroasteridae > Zoroaster > Zoroaster sp. YZ-2022. The sequence continues at coordinate 42,387,601 of CM055819.1, forward strand.
TTGAACTGTTTTTTTTTTCCTTGGGTACATTTTCTGTGGCCACATAAACTTTTATAGTTTGGGTTGAGTCATTATACCAGCATCATTGTGTTGATGACCGCAATTCTGTGCATCTCAAAAAACTGCTCAAGACGTTCACATGATCCTGCATTAAGATTCACCATTTTACAAGAGAATCCTTCACTGAAACAACAAATTTGTAATCTCATTTGTAAGTGACCAATTAGGGTACATGGGGTAGATGGGTTTTCTTGCCCTAACATCCTGTGGGAAAGGTAGGCAATAAAACCATAAATTACAATAACAAATAAAAGACAACCATCTTTAAGTAGGCACTGCTGGTATAAAACATTTTGATTCTTGCTTTACCCTTGTGTGACTGTAAGGGTCAAAATCAGTCAAAATGTTGATATACTTGCCAATGTACATGTATATCTAGCTGCACTTAACAGTCGAACACTGTTAAACCTTACATATAGTAAGTACATTTACAGGTCAAAATGAGTCAAGCCTTTGACTGGTAAAAGCATTGTCTTGTATTGTTCTGTGCATCTCAAAATTACAGTAAAAAAACAGTCAAATATGTCCCTGTGGGCACATTTTGGGTCAACAGACAAAACAGGGAGTTGAGTGGTTTTGACCACAATAGCCACTAAAATGTTGACCACTATAGCTGCACTGAAGTTTAGCTAAAGTACATGTAGGAGGGTTAATGCATGGGTAACATACTGAGCTTGAATTTTGTGGGAAATTGAAACTTTATACTTTATAATGATACAAGTGATGAATGTGTGTGGCACACAACTTCAAAAGTAGTGAATCTGTATATGATGTGCTGAGGTAACCATGAAATACTACATGTATTTTACAGGAAGGCTTTGCTTCTAAATTAATTTTGTAATTAAATAAATTAATAAAATAATACAAAATGTTTTCAGTTAGCTTTAAAAGATAATGGCAATATTCTTTACTGCAGAAAAGTTGCCGCCAGGTACCTGTTTACTCCAAATACATTGTACATTATACTGTATCTGTGTGATTTCTTTACAGATTTACAACAATGAGACCAAGGAAAAGAAAGATTAGTGAACTTTTTACACCAACTCCATTTGAAGAAGCAAGGAGATACTGTTCTTTGCAGGAAGATTCTGAAGGATTTGATCAATTGTATCACATCAACAAACTATACATGTAAGTATTACATGTACCTTGCTCTGCAGGTACTACTTTAGAAATTGTTTATGGGGCCCAGGTATAAACTGCATTCATCAAGTTCCTCTAGTCCTTTTCATACAGAACAGGATGAACTTTTATTTATGTTCTGGCTGAAACAGGTTTTTAAAAACATGTGTCACAATGGCAGCTTCAATTTTTAAAACTTTTTTTTTACAATTAAAGGTGAATCATTGTATTTTCAGACATACAAGAAGCTCAAGACTGAAAATTGCCACTTTACAAATATTTCTGATATTCCATCTTCGGGGGTGGGGTGAGATATTGTCGAACCTAGAATGTCACAGACTTAAATGGGCAGTAACGTCTCGATAAGATCAGATTTTCGATGGGTCATACAATTGTATAATCAGTGTTCTAGTTTAAGATGAACACAGTGACTGAAAGTTATTGGCTCATTTATGCAACAGCAACGGAAATATGACTGTATCATGTGGGTTATTATGGCAGTCACTGTGTTAATCTATAACTAACATTCCGATTCCATGTAATTACATGATTCCAGGTAATTACATGTTGGCAAAAGTTGATTAACCCTCCTACATTTAGTACCTTTTTCATACAAGTTGATCCACCATTTTAAACCATTCGCTTTTTGTGGTTTTGAATGGTGAAATAACTGTGTACAGTATTGATTTCCCCAAATGGTTTTGAATGGTAGCTCAGCTAATACAAATCCTTGTTTGGATACTTCTAAGTGGTGAATCAATGGACCCTCTGTGCATTTGAATGGAAGCTTGCTACCAACACTGTTCAAATGGTATCACCATGTGTGTACAAAACCAATGGGCATTTTTGAAAGTGGAAATTTTGAATGGTTTCAAATGGTCTATCAGTAGGAGGGTTAATCCATATCTCTAAAATAAAATGGCCAAGAAATGCGCAATTTGGATTCAAGGGGTTTATACCAAATATCCTACAAAATTTGAGGAATTAACATGGAATGACCCATTTGTATTTTAACCCATTTGTACGATGACAGTCACATGATACTAGCTGATGGATTGTGACAATTTTACTTCAACAGGGCATGGTGTCTTCACTACAAAATCTTTCAAAGCCAGGATTTTTTGCTTGAGTATCGACGGGAGTGTGTGTCTCATAAAGGTCTTTGAAGGGAGAAATCATTCAAACTTTCATGGACAACATGGTACAGAAGGTAAGTACATGTAACATAATGTTGTATGTGATATGTTGCATAATTGGCTGTGCTGGAATTAGTTGCCCCAGAGACTCTAGCTAAATTTGTTTTAAAAACAATACCTCACATTATCCCTAACCCTCCTAAATCCTGTATAATCCTCCAGGGGATTTGGAGGATTTTGGAGGAATGAGGCACGTTCGAAAATCACCAATTGGAGGATTATGGAGGATTGAGGAGGGTCGTGCATTTGATAGTGGAGGATTGTGGAGGATTGAGGAAGCATGGTTCAAAGAGATCCTGGAGGATTGTGGAAGATCGAGGGCATAATGGAAATTTACTTTGGATGAATGTGGAGGATTATGGAGGATTATGGAGGATTGTGAAGGATTGTGAAGTATTGACAGAAACATAATCTTGTATCCTCCGGAGGATTTGGAGGATTTTGGAGGAATGAGGCGCGTTCGAAAATCACCAATTGGAGGAGTATGGAGGATTGAGGAGGGTCGTGCATTTGATAGTGGAGGATTATGACGGATTGAGGCAGTTAGTTTCATGCACATACACATTTCGGAGGATTATGAAGGATTGAGGAAGGTACCTGGTAATTAAGGCTAGGGAGTTAGGGTTATGGATGTTTCATGGTAATCTCTGAAAATGTAATTTTGTCAACTTGTTTTTCATTTGTTGGCTCATCGTACGTTTTAAATAATTTGTTTGCCAGTGTTGATATGCTACCAAACCCACTGGCTATGGTTGAATGATCAATGATAGCACATGGCCTGAAACTAAACTGCAAGGTAATGACTTTACATGGCTGTGTAAAAGTGGGCACGCCTATCTGCATATTTGTATTGTGTATCTACAACTGAAATTTGTTGCAATTCATCTTGCCATCAAATAAATGTAATCTCATTGAAGAGTTGACAATTATCAAAGTCCAGCTTTCCAGTTTAAATGCCCAGTACATTTGTTTGTTTTCTTAATAGAAAATAAAGCCATACAAGGAACTAAAGCAATTCAAAGAGGTGAAGCAAAGTGCCCTTGACCAGCTAACCTTTTGTGGACTTAAAAATGTAAGTATTAAATTGTAGTTTAAGTCATTAACCCTAACCTTCCAAATTCAACCAAAATCAACCGGAGGTTTTGGTTGATTTTGGCAGGTTAGAAAATTTTTCGAGGTTGATTATCACTGTGGTACTATGCCACCTGCGAAGCCAGGCACCATGCAAAATAGAACACCGGTTGATTTTGTAGGATTTAGGCAGTGGGCACCACACAAAATAGAACACCGGTTGATTTTGGAGGATTTTGGAAGGTTTCTAGAAAATGAGCCTAGGGGGTTAGGGTTAATGTAGTTTGAGCCATTATTACTGTTATTATTTTTTATTATTATTTTTTATAGTAAGCTTGATGCCATTTTTATTATGTACCATTAGTGCAACTCTCTTAATTGTCTCTTTTTTCATTAACCCTAACCATACTCAATGCAACAAGATGCAACAACTGTAAAAAGTTGTTGCATCTTGTTGCCCTCAGCAGAGAACAAAAGAAACCATTGTTCTAGCTGCTGGATCTTGTTGCATTCAGCAGCCTGCACACTTTTCTGTTGTTGCATAGTGTTGCCTTCAGCAGTGCGTCTGGGAAATGCCTGTAGGCGGTAAAGGTTAAAGGTCATTGTTTATTTCAAAGCAGTCAATCTCCTTTGCCCAATGTCACACTGGCAAAAATTCAAACTATCAAGTGTCAAGTGCAGTAGTTTATCCTTTGTGTTCATGTAATATTCAATAATGTTCTGTGGTCTTATGTTTTTTTTTAAATATATTTCTCTACCGATTTGTTAGAGAAATGTTAATGCATTATTACTAACTTGTTATGATATTATCTAATTAAATATAGATGATCCCAACACTTTGCCTATGGTGATTGGTTTAAATAAATTTGCAAACATAAATTAATCATACATGTACTACCGGAGGTTTATGAATAATTCAGTAGTAGCGTCCACAGAACAGACTGTAAAGGCACTTGTAGCTTTTTTGGACATTGTGTTTTGGGGTTGCTGCGTGCACCTTGACTAAAGGCTACTCATAACATTAGGCTGCTTCTATTGTGTCATAGTGAAGGTCAGGAATGGAAATAGATGAGTAAACTTACGCAAATTTGTATGGTATGTGCTATAAAATGTGACCTGACGTACACATTCATATTGTTGCTTCTTGATTTGCCACCAATGACAACATGTTAAAAGTCACATGAAATATCACTAGAAAAACCCTTAACAGTTACCATTGAGGCTAGTGTGCAAGTTTGTTCCTGTCAACTTTTTAATATTTGTTATATGGGTCGAGTTTGACAGGGGGTGAGTTTGCCGAATCTGTGGACTTGACCATTTGTATTTTTGATCAGTCTTTGAAGGTCTTTTTTCTTCTCCTTCTTTGTTAATAAATCTATTATTTTTATAGGTGACCTGGTTTTGTACATCTACATGTACGTATGCTATGTACCTGTGCTTACTAGCAGACTTGAATCAGACTTTAACTCAAGTCCAACTCGAGTCGCATATTATAAAGCCCCTATACACACTTTGGTATTCTTGAAAAAAACATCACCGTTGGTGATACATGTACTGTAGTGATGAGAAAATAATAAGTTTGTATGTGAGTACTGATTATGTGAAGCTATACATTTCATTCACCTCAACAGGACTCATAGATAATACATTGCTGTCTCCAAGATGGACATATCCACCTGATGATTTGATGGATCCAAGCAAAGGTATGTACTTAAAAATGATGGATCTGAAAACATTTTCTATTTCATGCATGTCATTTTTCAAAAAAAAACAAAAAAACAATTAAAATGCCCAATTTATTTGTTAATAAATAACAACAAATGTTCTCCAAGGCTTTCTTTGCCAACCATAGATTCACTATAATTACTTTCCTTAATTATTCTTATAAAACAAACTTTGGTGATCTTTAAAAGTTTGTTCTCGGTGCAATGCACATACTTAAAGGGAAGGTACATCTTTGGTAATTGCTAAATTACAAAATTATTATACAAAAGATACTTAATGTGAAGTTAGTACTTCTAGTCAGTTTGAAGATTTCTTGTCAACAAGAGTTTTCATGTGCTTGGTCAGTTATTTAAGCTTCTGTCTTAACTTCTTGTTCAGGTAGAAGAATGGATTTAAAGGAACAACCATGCAGAGGTACATGTGAGTAGTCTAAATGAAATTAGCATGGGGTTTATGTACTGGATACTGATGTACTACACAACATTGAGTATTACATGTACATGATATTGACAGCATTTTGTTTGGATTCACCCTCAATATAAACAATAATGTCCATAGAGAATGAAGTATATGTACTGTTCTTCAATGCTGGAAACTCTGTATCACATGACTCACTTGATATTTATGATTGTACTGTTGGTACGCAACAAAATACAAAACTGTGAAAAAAAACTTTAATAGGTATAAACAAGGCAGTGCTACTAATGACGGAATTTTAAAATAAAACATTATTGCAAGAAGAGCCATTGTATGTTTATTAACCAAAATGATATTAACCAAAATGTACCAGTGTCCCTTGGCAATCAGAGAGATAACATCAGTGGGCAAATAATGAGTACCATAGACAGAACATCAGGTAATAAGTGGTTTACATGTTTCACATCATAACAGTGGGTTGTTTCCTAATCCAACTTTTCAGTATTTGTTAGCGAGAAATTATATCTTCCGAAACAGATGAAACATTTTGAATGTGACTAAATAAAGTGATCTCGCAACACTGTCATTTAACACACAATTCTGCAATGTTATATTTTTCAGAAGGGAAGCTACCTTGGGATCTGGATCCAACCCTGTTGGTAAGCAAAAACCAGCTGTGAAGTCATCATCAATAGGCTGCTGCAACTCTTCTACAGGTAATACCATTTTTAACATTTGTATTTTGAATTATTTCAGCAGTTTCTTTCAATAACTTATGGATCCCCTGTAGTAAGTGCATAGTAAGTTAACAGAAATGAAGTCAACCAAGAAGTTGTTATACCATGTGCTGTTATGATTTGTTTTTGTTTCTTAACCCTAAGGACTTTTTGGGGGGGGCGGGGGGGAAATTCAGCACTGTTGGAAACTGGTAATTTCACCTCTTCAAATGGGGCAAAATTACTACCTGGCAAGAAGTTACAGGCCATAAGTGCTGAATATGAAAGATCAACAACAATGCATGATGCATTTTGAAGATAAGGGCATGTTTCCAAAAGTGCACTTATGGATTTTGGAGGATTCAGGAAGGTTCCTAGCCAGAATACCTAGGGGGTTAGGGTTAAAGAAATTATCAAATCAATGTTAATTTCTTACCACTAAATTAATAACCAGTGATGAATTTATGGTAAATCCAAACATTGTTTGAATAAAACTGTGAGGTTTTCAGTTGTTTGCGTAACAACCAATTTGTTGGGTTTAGCCAGTTTGCTGCCACCTTTGGGAGCTAAAATGGTATGAATCCATGCGAATAATTCCATCATCAGGGTACAATATCCCAAAAATATTGTGGTAATTGACAAACAGTTTTAAATATTTAACCTTTGTGGATATTTTAGGAATATTAGTATTAGGAATATTAGTATTATTATTTCAGCAGTTTATTTCAATAACTTATGGATCCCCGGTAGTAAGTGCTTAGTAAGTTAACAGAAATGAAGTCAACCAAGAAGTTATTATACCATGTGCTGTTATGATTTGTTTTTGTTTCTTAACCCTAAGGACTTTTTTTGGGGGGGAAATTCAGCACTGTTGGAAACTGGTAATTTCACCTCTTCAAATGGGGCAAAATTACTACCTGGCAAGAAGTTACAGGCCATAAGTGCTGAATATGAAAGATCAACAACAATGCATGATGCATTTTGAAGATAATAAAATATCATAAAATATCATAAAATAATTCCTTAATCAGCCTAGTATTGTCACCTTCACTTCCCATATGCAGTCGTCACTCAGGCTTGCTCTTTTTACTACCTGTGACCACTTAGATCCTTTTACTGGCTTTACATGGACTTTGTTTTAGTCTGTCAATCAAGATCACTGATTCTCTTTGTCATGGCATGCCATGTCTCTGAAAATAATAATGAAGTTTTAGGGGCGGGGACCAGCTCTGAATAGGTATAGAGAAAACCTACGTAGTCTGGTAGGGACTAAAAAGCCAACCTACATACACTGTACATGTACATTGGTTTATACATGCTAATGCTATACTTAACTCTGTTTTTAATCCGTTTTTCCTAAATTTTGCTTCCCCACATTATCTGCCTGTAAAGACCAAACTGTGTGCTTTTTATTTAACTTATTAGAAAGGTCATTCACAAGATGCAAACCAGCAGAAACATGGCTTGTCAAACGGGAATTTAGACACTACATCATGGACAAAAGTGGACAAAAGTTGTGCCAAAGGATCACTCGCAAGTAAGGATATAAAGCAATAACTTGTTTACACTTGTTTAATCATGAGTGATACAGGCTTTCCATAGATCCTATTTCTTCTACCTTTCCTCTGCAAATCCTACTTAAAATTAGTGTGCAGATGTAAATTAGTCAAGTAAATCTAATAAAATTGAACAATTGATTTCCATGACACTTTGTAAGTGTTAATTAAAGCTCCACAAGGGGAAATATACTTTTGTGACTTGTTGTGTGAAGGCTATAGTAAACCCTACAGAGCCCTTCTTTTGTCGTACTTTTCTTGAAATCCAACTTTTGTCCTACTTGGTCATATGAGTCTGCTGAAATGCCTGATATCACATTTACATTTGTATTTTGTTTAAGTATGGGTTTGCTAGAAATCCTGCTATTGTATAGATACATGTACATTGTTCATTATATCCTTATAATCATCACAAAACTGTTTTAAACAGTTAAAATTCTTAAAGTTTGAAATTATGACGGATAATTTTTATTGACCTTCACCTGACTGGTGATCCTCCCAAGGTAATGGGGTAATGGTAATGTGTCAGCACATGATGCACTTGCATAGATGAGAAAATCATTATGCACTTAGATATGAAAACACCGAACTCAACAAGTCATAATAATATATTTATTGTTTTAACATTTTGTAGCCAAGCAGACTGTGGAGACCTTTATTCTAAAACATCATATACTTCCTGTCGTCCCACTAAAGGCCAACAAATCAGAGCAGTCAAAACCAAGATATTCAACGAGAGACAAAAACAAATAGGAGAACAAGTGAGTAAAAATATGGCTAGTATGTTGAGTTTATTGTTTTGTTCTTTTATAATATTCTACAACTGTTATGGGTGCCCTTTCCTTTAAAAAAATAATTTATTGTTGGTGTTGCAAAAGATTCAGTGCTCTGGTTAATAACAGGAATTTATAAAGCGCCTTTGCCAAAGGATTCAAAGCGCTGTCAACAAAACAACAGAAAACTAAACAAATGAAGTCAAAACAAGTAGGTTTTTAAGAGTCCTTTAAACTGTTCGACAGATGAAGCATTCCGGATTGAGATGGGTAGAGATTTCCATATTCGGGGACCCGCAACGGAAAAAGCTTGGTCCCCTGTACTCCTGGTAGTGCGAGGGATGACCAAATTGGATTCAGAGCGGAGACCTTGTCGTTTAGGTTTGCTGAGGTCGAGAACATCAGAAATGTATGATGGGAAATTGTTGGACACGGTTTTGTACATGTTAAGTGCTGTCTTAAATATCGTTTCGGTTTGCGGTAACACCATGTGTTTATCTCAACTAACGTGAAGCTGAGGTACAGGTTCTGAAAAGAACCGTATCGCACAACTCGTATCTCAACCTTCGTTAAGTGAGAAAGGTTCAAGGGAGAACCAATTTCGGGCAACTCATTTTTCTCTACTGTCGCTAAGTGAGAAATATGGTTCAGGGAGAACCATGGGGACTTCACGGGTTAATATGGTTCAGGGAGAACCATGGGGACTTCACGGGTTATTCTCAACGTTTCGATTAGCCTGCTCTAATCTTCGTCAGGAGAATGAAGAGGTTTGCCGATGCAACTCCTTAAGTAGTATTTGCTGTCTTAAAGACGATTCGTTGGTTAATTGGGAACCAGTGAAGTTCAGCAAGTAAAGGTGTGGCATGAGAGTGCTTTTTTCCTCTGGTGAATCAGGCGAGCGGCTTTGTTTTGGAGTTTTTGGAGACGATTGAGATCTTGTTTCTTGATTCCAGTGAGAAGGGAGTTACAGTAGTCTAGGCGAGAAAGTACCAGTGCTCGTACAACAGTGACAGGTGTCGAAGTCGAGGTACGAATCAATGAGATGTTGCGGATGTGATAGTTTATGGACCTACAAATCCCAGTCACATGATCACTCATTGACATGGAGCTGCTGAATGTTACGCCTAGATTACGAACGGATTTCACCCGGTTGATGCTAGTGTTATTGATGGAGATGATAAGTTGTTCAAGACGTTTCATGTGATAAGGTGAGGATGCAATGAAGAATTCTGTTTTGTTCTCATTAAGCATGATCAACTAGTGACCTCATCTTCCAAAGTAAATTTGGAGAACTTAAAGACAAATACAAACACTGTAAAGCTTTTTATACTGATGGATCTAAAGCCGTGGACAGGGTTGCAGCAGCCGCTGTAGGTCGCGGTAAACAATATCAAAGCAGATTACCTGATAGTGCTTCAATTTATACCGCAGAATTGCAAGCCATTAAACTGGCATTCGGCCTTATTGATCATTCTACAGGACATCATTTTATTATATACACTGATTCATTGTCTAGTCTTATGGCTTTGAAAGGGAACCAATTTGATCATCCTTACACTTTTGAGACACTTGAGGCTTATTCTGAGCTGGTGGAAATGCAAAAATCTGTTGTATTGGCTTGGGTGCCAAGCCATGTTGGTATTAAGGGGAATGAGAAAGTTGATGCCTTAGCAAAAGAAGCTCTTGACTTGAATATAACCTACATACAGATCCCTCATACAGACTTCAAAGTCAATATCAACAAGTACATTAAACTTAAGTGGCAGTCAATATGGGACACATTCCCTAACAATAAACTACATATAATTCAGCCAAATGCTGGACTTGATACGAATAAATTATTTGGAAAACGTAGAGAAGAAATAGTGTTGGCACGGGCCCGTATTGGGCACACATATATCACACATAAATATTTGCTAAAATCTGAAGAGATTCCACAATGTATCCCATGTAATTGCTTATTTACTGTCAAACATATCCTTATAGAATGTATTGACTACATGCCTGTACGACACAAGTACTTTAATGTTAGAGACTTAAGTCCTCTATTTGAAGAAGTAAACCCAACCCGAATCTTTGAATTCCTAAAGGAAATCGGTCTTTTTAAGAAATTTTAAAGTTTGAAGTTTGTACTATTGTGAGTGTTATTGAATTTGACATTGATCTAATCATCATTGAATATATTTTTAAAATTGTAAATAGTTAATCTTTATGACACGAATATGACACAATAGTGTTGGTGTGTCGTTAAACCCTTACCTTACCTTACCTCATTAAGCATGAGTTTGTTGGTGAGCATCCAGGATTGGACATCTTTGATGCAACTAGAAAGTCTGAATAGACAACACTCGGCATCGCCTGGAATAGTTGGATTGAATTCAATATAAATCTGGATGTCGTCGGCGTACATATGGAAATTGACGCCATGGCTGCGGAGGATGTCACCTACAGGAGTTATACAGTGTCTCCAAAAAAATGCAAACAACATTTAACGGAATGCCAGACGTAGAATGAGTAACCAGCATAGATAATATAGGTATGGTTTGAAAGATACACCTTTCCACTTTAAAATGAGACATGAAACGTCCAAATCTGATAATTTTTGACAGAGTTATGAGTACTTTTCCAAGAGAGGTCAAATTGACGATGGGACCAAGTTTTTAAATGCAGTGATAATCGATTTTGTTTAGATGTGCAAGTGTTGCAATGTGGATGAACTGTTGATGATTACATCCCTTCCCCCTCAACATGCCCTCCCTATCGCTCGATACACAGGCGACATCGTCTCTCCATGTCTCCCATCGCTCTCCTAACAACATCTGGAGTCTGCCGCAGGACGTCAATCTCAGCTGTTATTCTGTCACGGAGAGTCTGCAGGTCCGGAGGGGAGTCGTGTACACCTTTGGTTTCAAGTATCCCCAGAGGTAGAAATCACACGGGGTGAGGTCTGGAGATCTCGGTGGCCATTCATGCACATGATTCAACGCTATGACACGGTCTCCGAACGCTTCATGAAGGCGGTCTCAAACAGCCAGTAGACGATGAGCCGGAGCGCCGTCTTGAGTCCACCACAGGCGCCTAAACACACCTCACTAAACACTATCCGTCCTCATGCTAAAAATGTTTAGCATGTAAACATGTTTACAAACTGATAGCAAGAAAGTGTTTAGAATTGTGTTTACTCGGTAAACACATTTTTGTAGGCCAAGCAATTATCCACACAGAGGCAATTATAGGCTGCCTTTGTCCTAATGCCTAAAATTGAAAACTTGGTCCCATCGTCAATTTGACCTCTCTTGGAAAAGTACTCATAACTCTGTCAAAAATTATCAGATTTGGACGTTTGATGGTTACTCATTCTACGTCTGGCATTCCGTTAAATTTTGTTTGCAATTTTTTTGAGACACACTGTATACATAGTGAAAGCCCGTGGCCCAATGATTGATCCTTGAGGAACTGCAAAGTTCTTATTTTTGCAATCGGAGGCGCACGGCAAATTAATTCCCGGGCCCG